>NC_069411.1:22581313-22667821 GCF_026875155.1 Cherax quadricarinatus
TGCTGGGCTTTTCCACTTGCTGAAAACTCTATGACTGAAAAAATTTTTCCTAACTCCCTGTGTCGTCGAGTCTTCAGCTTCCAGTTGTGACCCCTTGTCCCTGTGCCCCCTCTCTGGAACATCCTATCTCTGTCCACCTTGTCTATTCCCCGCATATTTTGGGTATGTCGTTATCATGTCTCCCCTGACCCTTCTGTCCTCCAGTGTCGTCAGTCCGATTCCCTTAACCTTTCCTCGTACGACAATTCCTTGAGCTCTGGGACTAGCCTTGTTGCAAACCTTGTACTTTCTCTAACTTCTTGACGTGCTTGACCAGGTGTGGGTTCCAGACTGGTGCTGCATACTCCAGTATGGCCTAACATACACAGTGTACAGTGTCTTGAACGATTCCTTATTAAGGTATCGGAACGCTATTCTCAGGTTTGCCAGGCGCCCGTATGCTGCAGCGGTTATTTGGTTGATGTGTGCCTCCGGTGATGTGCTCGGTGTTATGGTCACCCCAAGGTCTTTCTCCCTGAGTGAGGTCTGTAGTCTTTGTCCACCTAGCCTATACTCTGTCTGCGGTCTTCTTTGCCCCTCCCAATCTTCATGACTTTGCATTTGGCTGGATTTAATTCGAGAAGCCAGTTGCTGGACACATGTCCAGCCTGTCCAGGTCTCTTTGCAGTCCTCCCTCATCCTCGTCCGATTTAATTCTTCTCATCAACTTCACGTAATCTGCGAACAGGGACACTTCAGAGTCTATTCCTTCCATCATGTCGTTCACATATATCAAAAATAGCACTGGTCCTAGAACTGACCCCTGTGGGACCCCGCTCGTAACAGGCGCCCACTGTGATACCTCTTCACGTACCATGACTCGTTGCTGCCTCCCTGTCAGGTATTCCCTTATCCATTGCAGTGCCCTCCCTTTTACGTGCGCCTGATCCTCCAGCTTCTGCACTAATCTCTTGTGGGGAACTGTGTCAAAGGCCTTCCTGCAGTCTAGGAAAACGCAATCTACCCACCCCTCTCGTGTCTTACTTCTGTTACCTTGTCATAAAACTCCTGGAGGTTTGTGATACAAGATTTGCCTTCCATGAACCCATGCTGGTTTTCATTTGTAATCTTGTTCCTTTCCAGGTGTTCGACCAACTCTCCTCCTGATAATCTTCTCCATGACTTTGCACACAATACATGTCACAGACACAGGTCTGTAGTTTAGTGCCCTCGTTTCTGTTTCCTTTCCTAAATAATGGGGACTACATTAGCTGTCTTCCATTTCTTAGGTAGTTGCCCAGTTTCAAGGGATGTGTTGAAGATTGTGGTTAGAGGCATGCACAGCATCTCTGCTCCTTCTCAAGGACCCATGGGGAGATGTTGTTCGGTCCCATCGCCTTTGAGGTGTCAAGGTCACTTAAGAGCTTCTTCACCTCCTCCTCAGTTGTTCGTATGTCATCCAACACTTGTTGGTATATTCCCTCTTGATGTTCCCTTCTGTGCTGTCTTCCCACAGCCCTTCCTGTCTCTACTGTAAAAACTTCCTTAAATCTCCTGTTCAGCTCCTCACATACCTCCTGATCATTTCTTGTGAGTTCTCCACCTTCTGTCCTTAATCTGATCACCTGGTCTTTGATGTTGTCTTCCTCCTGATGTGGCTATACAACAGTTTCGGGTCAGTCTTGATTCTCGATGCTATGTCATTTTCATACTGTCGCTGGGCCTCCCTCCTTACCTGTGCATACTCATTCCTGGCTCTGCGACTGATCTCCCTATTTTCGTGTGTTCTCTGCCTTCTGTACTTTTTTCCATTCTCTATTGCACTTGGTTTTTGCCTTACACCGTCGGGTAAACCAGGGGGCTCGTTCTGGTCTTCCCGTTGTTACTGTTGCCCTTGGGAATAAACCTTTCCACTGCCTCCTTGCATTTTGTTGTTACATATTCCATCATTTCATTTACTGGCTTTCCTGCCAGTTCTCTGTCCTACTGGACCTCCGCAGGAAGTTCTTCAACCCTATGTAGTCCCCTCTTTTATAGTCAGGCTTTTCCCATTCAACTCCTGTTATTCTCTCCACTTGCAGCTCTACTATGTATTCAAAGCACAGAACCACGTGGTCGCTAGCTCCTAGGGGACTCTCATACTTGATGTCCTCAATATCTGAGCTGCCCAGGGTGAACACAAGGTCCAATCTTGCTGGTTCATCCTCCCCTTCTCACTCTGGTAGTGTCCTTAACATGTTGGTGCATGAGGTTTTCCAGCACCACGTCCAACATCCTGGCTTTCCATGTTTCAGGACCCCCATGTGGCTCCAGGTTTTCCCAGTCAATCTCCCTGTGGTTGAAATCCCCCATAACCAGCAACTTTGCTCTACTGGAGTGAGCTCTTCTTGCCACCTCAGCAAGTGTGTCCACCATTGCTCTGTTGCTCTCTTCATATTCCTCTCTTGGCCTCCTGCAGTTCTGTGGTGGATTATACATCACTGCAATGACCACTTTGTGTTCCCCAGACTGAAGTGTACCTGCTATGTAGTCTCTTTCTCCCGTCTCATCTATTCCTTCCGTTTTCTCGAATTTCCGTCTGTTTTTTACGAGCAGAGCAACCCCACCTCCCCCCCTGCCCTTCTATCTTTTCCTCATGATCTGGTATCCTGGTGGGAAGATTGCATCTGTTATTGTCTCCATGAGTTTTGTTTCTGTAACTGCTATGATGTCTGGGGACTTCTCATTGATTCTTTCTTGCCATTCCTCATGTTTATTTTGTTAATCCATCTGCATTTGTGTACCAAACCTTCAACTTCTGTTCTAATACTGTAACTGTGGTGGGGGGGGTGGAAACAGAGGGATCGGTGTGTGATGGTTTGGATTGTTCAGTTGCCTTGGGGGTGTCGTGGCTGGAGTCCTTCTGCAGGCGTTTCTGGGGGGTGCGCTTGTCCTTCCATTTGATCCTGGATTATTCTGCTCTCCTTTTTCATTTCCTCCCATTTCTCCTTTCGTTTTTGAACTCTCTCTTTCATTGTCTTCCTTTCGTCCTGTGTTCTGTCTCGATCGAGGTACACCAAATCCGGAACTCCTGCTTGCCTCTCAGCCGTGCTTTCTCCTGCAGGATCATGGTTCGGGTTGATTCTGCCTTGAAAATTACTTTGAGAGGCCGATTCCTTTTCTTTGTGAACCACCCAATTCTCCGAAAATTTGGCACCTGGGTCATGTCCCCCTCGCCTATCACCTTCATGATATCTTCAATCGCTTTTTTCTCCTCCTGCTTTCTTTCATCATAAGTTTCCCCTTTAGCTTCGTCTAGCCCGTAGACAAACACGGATCTTTCCCCTTCCACCTCCCACTGTGACTTTCCCATTGCATCCTCTGATGTGTTTTAGTTCCTTCCCGTGGAGTGTTCCTTCCTTCAGTCCCTTCCCTAGTTATTGCCCCTATGCTTCTTGGTTTATCCTTCCTGCTCACCTGCTCCTGGCCCCCACAGGTATCTGGTAAGGTCCTTGCACATGTCCTAGTTCCTTCAGTGTCTTCCAACCTCTCATTCTGTCCTAGTGTGCTCCCTGTCTTTGTTTTGGCCCCATGTGGGTTTGACAGGACCTCTGCATACAGTTTAGTTTCCATGCTTCCTTCAGACCTGTTGTCTGTGTTTGATGTAGCCATTGCCGATGCTACTTCTGTAATATCTTTGTCTCTGTGCTGTTTCAGATGTCTCAGCTCCTCTTCTAATCTCTCTATCTTGATTTCTGCTGCTGTGGCCTGTTGCTTCCACCTTCTGCATTCTGCTGCTAATCTCTCTTCCATCTTCCTTTTTCCCGCTCATCTAGTCTCCTCCCCCAGTCTTCCTCCCTTTTTTTGAGCTCTACCTCCCATTCCTCCCTCCCAGATTCGTCCTTGGAGCCCCTTGTCCTCATCCTGGTTAGGGGGAGAGGAATAGATGGTTAGGAGAGGGGATGGATGGTTGTGGGGGAGGGGGAGGATGGTTTTTTGGAGGGGTAGAGATAGTTGGGGGGGGGAGGGGGTTAGATGGTTTGAGGGAGAGAGGGGATGGATGGTTATGGGGAGGGGGAGGATGGTTATTGGAGGGAGGGAGGTAGTTGGGGGGGTTTTGACGGTTTGGGAGGGGTTAGGTGGTTTGGGGGAGGGGTAGGTGGCTAAGGTGAGGTGGTTAGGGAAGGGGGAGAGGTGGTTAGGGGAGGGGGGTACGTGTTTGTGTCAAGTGTTTGTGTCAAGTGGTTGTGTGTGTGTGTGTGGTGTGTGTGTGTGTGTGATGTGTGTGTGGGGGTGTGTGTGTGGTGTGTGTGTGGTGTGTGTGTGTGGTGTGTGTGTGTGTGTTTGTGTTTTTGTGTGGTGTGTGTGTGTGTGGTGTGTGTGGTGTGGTGTGTGTGTGTGGTGCGTGCGTGTGTGGTGTGTGTGTGGTGTGTGTGTGTGTGGTGTGTGTGTGTGTATGTGTGTGTGTGTGGTGTGTGTGTGGTGTGTGTGTGTGGTGTTTTTTGTGTGTGTGTGTGTGTGTGTGTGTGGTGTGTGTGTGGTGTGTGTGGTGTGTGTGTGTGGTGCGTGTGCGTGTGTGGTGTGTGTGTGGTGTGTGTGTGTGTATGTGTGTGTGTGTGTATGTGTACTCACCTATTTGTACTCACCTATTTGTGGTTGCAGGGGTCGAGTCACAGCTCCTGGGCCCCGCCTCTTCGCTGATTGCTACTAGGTCCTCTCTCTCCCTGCCCATGAGCTCTATCATACCTCGCCTTAAAACTATGTATGGTTCCTGCCTCCACCACATCACTTTCTAGGCTATTCCATGGCCTGACTACTCTATGACGAAGAAATACTTCCTAACATCCCTTTGATTCATCTGAGTCTTCAACTTCCAATTGTGACCTCTTGTGTCTGTGTCCCATCTCTGGAACATCCCGTCTTTGTCCACCTCGTCTATTCCGCGCAGTATTTTATATGTCGTTATCATGTCCCCCCTGACCCTCCTGGCCCTTTCAGTGTCGTCAGGCCGATTTCCCGCAACCTTTCTTCATAGGACAATCCCCGTAGCTCTGGGACTAGTCTTGTTGCAAAACCTTTTGCACTTTCTCTAATTTCTTGACATGCTTGACTAGGTGTGGATTCCAAACTGGTGCTGCATACTCCAGTATGGGCCTGACGTAGATGGTGTACAGAGTCTTAAACGAATCCTTACTGAGGTATCGGAAACGCTATCCGTAGGTTTGCCAGGCGCCCGTTTTGCTGCAGCAGTTATCTGATTGATGTGCGCCTCAGGAGATATGCTCGGTGTTATACTCACCCCCAGATCTTTTTCCTTTAGTGAGGTTTGCAGTCTTTGGCTATCTAAACTATATTGTGTCTGCGGTCTTCTTTGCCCTTCCCCAATCTTCATGACTTTGCATTTGGCAGGGTTAAATTCAAGGAGCCAGTTGCTGGACCAGGCTTGTAGCCTGTCCAGATCTCTTTGTAGTCCTGCCCGATCCTCGTCCGATTCAATTCTTCTCATTAACTTCACATCGTCTGCAAACAAGGACACTTCTGAGTCTATCCCTTCCGTTATGTCGTTCACGTATACCAAGAACAGCACAGGTCCTAGGACTGACCCCTGTGGAACCCCGCTTGTCACAGGCGCCCACTCTGACACCTCGTCGCGTACCATGACTCGTTGTTTCCTCCCTGTCAGATATTCTCTGATCCATTACAGTGCCTTTCCTGTTATGTGTGCCTGGTCCTCTAGCTTTTGCAGTAACGTCTTGTGAGGAACTGTGTCGAAAGCCTTCTTGCAGTCCAAAAATACGCAGTCGATCCACCCCTCTCTCTCTTGTCTTACTTCTGTCACCTTGTCATAAAACTCTAGTAGGTTTGTGACACAGGATTTTCCTTCCTGAAACCCGTGCTGGTTGTCACTTATACACTTGTTTTTTCCAGGTGCCCCACCACTCTCCTCCTGATGATCTTCTCCATGACCTTGCATACTATACACGTTAGAGATACAGGTCTGTAGTTTAGTGCCTCATGTCTGTCTCCCTTTTTAAAAATTGGGACTACATTTGCCATTTTCCATACCTCAGGGAGTTGCCCAGTTTCAAATGATGTGTTGAAGATCTTTGTTAATGGCTCACACAATATCTCTGCTCCCTCTTTAAGGACCCATGGAGAGATGTTGTCTGGTCCACCGCCTTTGAGGTGTCGAGTTCGCATAGCAGCTTCTTCACCTCCTCCTTGGTTATATGTACCTCATCCAGCACTTGCTGGTGTGCCCCCCTGTTCTGATTTCTTGGAGTCCTACTGGTTTCCACTGTAAATACCTCTTTAAATCTTGTGTTGAGCTCCTGACATACTCTCGGTCGTTTCTTGTGAATTCCCCATCACCCTTCCTCAGTCTGATTACCTGGTCCTTGACTGTTGTTTTCCTCCTGATGTGGCTGTACAACAGCTTCGGGTCAGTCTTTACTTTTGATGCTATGTCATTTTCATATTGTCTCTGAGCCTCCCTTCTTATCTGTGCATTTTTCGTTTCTGGCTCTTCGGCTGATTTCTTTATTTTCCTGAGTTCTCTGTCTTCTGTACCTTTTCCATTCTCTAGTACACCTAGTTTTTGCCTCCCTACACCTTTGGGTGAACCAAGGACTCGTTCTGTTCTTCCCATTATTCTGTTTCCCTTGGGAACAAACCTCTCCTCTGCCCCTTGCATTTTGTTGCTACATAGTCCATCATTTCTTGTACTGGTTTTCCTGTCAGTTCCCTCTCCCACTGAATGTCTTGAAGGAAGTTCCTCATGCCTGAGTAGTTCCCCCTTTTGTAGTTTGGTTTTTCCCAGCCTATTCCTGCTACTCTCTCCACTTGGAGCTCAACTATGTAGTCGAAGCACAGAACCACATGATCACTAGCTCCCCAGGGGCCTTTCATACATGATACCCCTCGATGTCCGAACTACTCATGGTGAATACAAGGTCCAACCTTGCTGGTTCATCCTCTCCTCTCTCTCTGGTAGTGTCTCTAACATGTTGATGCATGAGGTTCTCCAGTACCACATCCATCATCTTGGCTCTCCATGTTTCGGGACCCCCATGGGGCTCCAGGGTTTTTCCCCGTCAATCTCCCTTTTGATTGAAATCACCCATAACTAGTAACTTTGCTCCCCCCATGTGTGCTCTCCTGGCCACCTCGGCTAGTGTGTTGATCATTGCTCTGTTGCTCTCATCGTATTCTTCTCTTGGCCTCCTGCAGTTCTGTGGTGGGTTGTACATTACGCAATTATCACCTTATGTCCCTCAGACTGGATTGTTCCTACTAAGTAGTCCCTTTCGCCCATGCATCCATTCCTTCCATTTTCTCAAAAGCCCACTGGTTTTTAATGAGCAGTGCAACTCCTCCTCCCCCTCTCCTCCCTCTGTCTTTCCTGAAGATTTGATATCCGGATGGAAAGATTGAATCTGTTATTATTCTGGTGAGTTTTGTTTCTGTGAGTGCTATTATGTCTGGGATGTCTCTTTGATTCTTTCGTGCCACTCCTCATACTTGTTTGTTATTCCATCTGCATTTGTATACCACACCTTCAACTTCTTTTCTAAGACTGTGGTCTGGGAAGTATATTGGGGTTGGGGAAGTGGGAGACCTGGTAAGGAACTATGGGTTGTTGCTGTGGGGGTGAAGTTTGTAATGTAGTGGGTGGGGGCATTGGATGTGGCATGGGTGTTTGATTTAGAGTGTTGGTTGCACTGGGGTTGACCTGGTTGGGAGGCTTCTATAGAAAGTTGTGAGGGAGGCTGTATTAGATCTTCTTCCTGGGTCTGGGATCTCCTGTCTGTCTTCTCCATCCCCTGTCTTTCCTCCTTTCGCCTTTGTACCATCTCTCTCAGTTTCTTCCTTTCTTCTTGTGTTCTGTCGCGGTCGAGATACACCCTCCTGTATGCCGTCATGTCCCTTAGTCGTGCTTTCTCCTGCAGTATCCTGGTCCGAGTCGCTTCTGCCTTGAAGGTCACTCTCACTGGCCGGGTTCTTTTTTTTACAAACCCCCCTATTCTCCGAAAATTTTCCAGCTGGGTCATATCGTCTTCTCCTATTGCTTTCATGATGCTTTCAATTGCTTTTTTTTTCCCCTTGTTTTCTTGCTTCATATGTTTCCCCTTCGACTTCCTGGAGCCCATACACAAAGACTGACCTCACCCTTTCATTCTCCCACTGCATATCCCTGTGTATCCCCTCATTTAATTTGGTTTCCTCCACTGCAGCTTTCCTTTCATCAGTTTCACTGGCTAATGTACTTGGGCTCAGTGGCCTGTCATTTTTCCTTCTCGGCTTTCCTTGGGCTCTGTTGTTGTCTGTTAGGGCCTCCACATAAAGCTTAGCTCTTTCATTTGCTACAGTCTCCTCTGATAGAGCATCTCCATGCAGTTGTGCCCCTTCTTTCCTACAGTTCCCCTTTTTTGTGGCTGAGGTAGCAGTCTCTGTTGTCAATCCCAAAATGTTCTTTAGTTCTTTAGGCTGTTTCAGATTTTTCAGTTCCTCTTCTAAACTCTGTATCCTAGCTTCTGCTGCTTTGACATGCACCTCCCACTTCCTGCTTTCCATATCTATCCTCTCTTCCATTCTCATGCTAAGTTCTTCTAGTTTCTTTTCCCATTCATGATCCCTTTTTATGAGCTCTGCTGCCCAATCTTCCTTTGCATTTTCCTCCTCCTGTCCCTTGGTTTTTCTTGTTGCTCTCTGGCAACCCATTTTTGTTTTATCCTGATTGCCTCAGAGTGGGGGAAAACCCATGTAGTTCTGTATGTTAGGTTAGTAGTGTGTGTGTCAGAGTGTGGGGGGGAAGTAGTGGAGGAACTGTGGCTATTTGGGAGCTGAGTGGGGAGGGGTGGGGAGGGTTTGGGGTGAACGGGGGAGGGGAGGGTGATCGAGGAGGGGATGGATCAGGGGGAAATAGTGAGATGTCGGTGGTGAGGGGGGAGTGTGTGTGTGTCTGGATATGTGTGTGTGTGTGTGTGTGTGTGTGTGTGTGTGTGTGTGTGTGTGTGTGTGTGTGTGTGTGTGTGTGTGAGTGTGTGTGTGTGAGTGTGTAATTTTGTGTGTAATTGTGTGTGGAATTATGTGTGGGTTTATTATGTACTGAAAGGTAGGTGGCTTGTGCGTTTAAGGTAAGTCTCAGTGGTCCTTGGCTGCCCACACCTTCTTGTGACCTGACCAACCTCCTGGGACTTACCGCACTTACAGTGTGTGTGTGTGCGTGTGTGTGTGGGGTGTGTGTGTGTGTGTGTGTGTGTGTGTGTGTGTGTGTGTGTGTGTGTGTGTGTGTATGTGGGTGTGTGGTATGTGGGTGTATGTGTGTGTGTGTGTGTGTATGTGTGTGTGTGTGTGTGTGTGGTGTGTGTGTGTGTGTGTGTGTGTGTGTGTATGTGTGTTTGTGTGTGTATGTGGGTGTGTGTATGTGTGTATGTGTGTATGTGTGTGTGTGTGTGTGTGTGTGTGTGTGTGTGTGTGTGTGTGTGTGTGTAATTATGTGTCGAATTATGTGTGGGTTTATTATGTGTCTGAAAAGTAGGTGGCTTGTGCTTGGAGTGTAATGTAGATTCTCAGTTGTCCTTGTGTCCACACCCTATGTGACCTGACTCCCTTGCAGTGTTGCCTATATCACCTGCTTATAGTGAGTTAATCGCCTTGTTCAATGGATTACCATTTGCTAAGCCTTATTGAATACTTGAGTGCCTATTCTTTATTGTGCTATGAGAGTTAGACCATTCACATTCAGCTTGGCGGTTAAATTGGAACCTGGACCCCACACCCAAACAACCACTCATAGGTGATACAGTACTTGTAGTGCAGCTGTAGCAGTGTAGATTGTCCAGGTCGATGTGACGTCCTGGAGTAGATCCAGCTCGATGTACGTCCTGGCTAGATCCACCTCAATTTCTTCTCGTTAATAATGTACCCTATTCACTGTATTTCTTTCACTGGTCACACTATTGTTTCACTTTATTAAAATCTTGGGTGACACTTGGCAACGCCTTCACACTAGCCTGCGCCACAACGCTTTTATTTTCCAGATCACTTTCAAAATTGTGGCTCTCCCCACACTTGTGTGGCTCAGGCAATTTAAAAAAACACTTCTAGGATTGTTGACTACCCTGTGTGTGTGTGTGTGTGTGTTTTGTGTGTGTGTTTATGTATGTATGTGTATGTGTATGTATGTGTGTGTGTGTGTGTGTGTGTGTGTGTGAGGGAGGGAGGGTTAAGGGGGGTAGGTTGTGTGGTTGAAAGATCCGTCGTGTAGGCACAAATTTTGTCTCATTTATCTTTCCCAATTATCTACTCTCTCCACTTATTGCCCTTTCTGGATTTACGTATTAATTGTTGCTGGTTATTATCATTTTCCTTGTTCACATTGAGAGAGGACTTCCTAGCTTCCTAAGTATTCTTACTGCTAATAACTACCGGTAGTAACACTGCCTGTGTGCGTGTGTGCATGTGTGTGTGTGTGAGTGTGAGTGTGTGTGTGTGTGTGTGAATCTTGTGCGGTGTAATGACTGGCCGCAACTTCTTGTGACCTGACACAACCCTCCTGGGACTTGACCCTAGCACCGTCTTACAATGTTGCCCTTAAAAGCTTGTCCCACCTACCTTCTCACACTCGTCAACACTATATTCTCTATGTCTATGCTATTTCTATTCTAATTCTGGTAATAGCTTGCAGGAGTGAGTGACCAGTATCAAACAGTATGCAAGGCCAGCCAGGGCCGTCAACATGCAAACCACAAATAGGCGAATAAACTTGCGGTGACAGTTGCCAGCTGCTGATGACGAAGTCGTCGTCGTAGGCCTTAAATCCCTATTTTGGAGATCCTTCACCCCTGATGATTATAACCATATATTCTCATACATCCCGCTTCCTCACGCGATTTCACTCTTCACTGATGATAGTATACACTTCACATTATATACACTTCACTTTATATGTATAATGGCACACAACTTGTCGTGACGTCACTTCTTCAGGCCTACCGCTGCCAATGTGGCAACAGCGCCTAAGACCCCCAACGGTTTGCGCTTTGAAATATTATGATTTCAGCTTTCCTCTCACTTTCTTTAACTAATAACTTTAATTATCACTCGTAGTATTGTTTACTGACGTTCCACTACCACTGATTACTGCTAACTGTTATTGCACGCCATACAACGCTAAGGATCTCGGAGCCTTGTTACCCACGTCTTCACCCCACGGACCCACGTGTATGTACTTGCCTGTGTGTGTTTGCAGGGGTCGATTCACAGCTTTGCTCCGCCCCTTCGCGTGCCTGCGGGAGTGTGTGTGCACGCGTGTACACCTATATGTGGTTGAATGGGTCGAATCTCGTTTCCTGGCCCCGCCTCATCGTTGCTGGCAACTAGGTTCACTCACATGACTTCGAGAGTATCATCATACCTCTTTTTAGATATGTTTGAATCCTGCCTATACCGCTTTATTGTCTAGGCTGAAGAAACACTTCCTAACGTCCCCTGTGAATTACCTGCGTTTTCAACCTCCAGTTGTGCCCTCGTGCCCCTGTTGCCTATCTCTCAAACAATCTGTCTCTGTTCATTTTACCAATTCCTCTCAGTATTTCACACGTTATCATCATATCATCCCTGGTCCTTCTGTCCTCCAGTAACATCAACCTGAGTTTCCTTAGCTTCTCTTCACAGGACATAGCATCTTTGTGTGTGTGTGTGCGTGTGTGTGTGTGTGCGCGCTCGCTCGCGTGTGTGTGTTTCACCTGGTCTCACCTGATAATTCATCTCTTTGAAGTGCCAGGTGTTTTGATGAAGGAAGACTAACAGGGGCACCCACATTTACAAAGTTCAAACATAGGTCGAAGGTGAGGTGAACCTTTCAGCCTCTGTTAACGATTCCCGAGCTCACACATGTTACTGATTTCTCACAATCACGACTGATATTGTGAAGAAAAACGCTACTCAAGAACAAGATTTAAATCGTTGTAGGTGACTTTTCTCTCAGGACAAGGTTGATCAAGTCTTAATATATCTAGTCCCAAGGTCAGCTGGTGACAAGAAAATAACACATGGAGAAGAGACAGATGGAAAAAGCAGAGGGAGTAATACAATTATAGAAAAATCATTACTCAAACTATGGAAATCAAAATCTAAACTACAAGCAATGAACTAATAACTAAACCTAAGCATAAAAACTCAGTGTTCTGATGCGTGCACTTACCATTTAGTAGTAAGTTGAAAATATTATAATTTAAATGAGAGGCTATTTATAATTATTAAAACAGGGAGCCTAATCATGAAGAAATGCTTTGTCAGTAAAAATCAACAAAGGTTCAGGGATGAAATATGTCTAATGAGCCTACTGGAATTATGACTATTAAGGAGATTAAGAGAATGATTGATGGGCGGACAGCATCATGCTGAACTGCAAGAAAGCATATGAAACAGTTCCTCGTCCGAGAATGATCAAGAAGCTAGAAGAGCAAGAAAGGATGAAAAGTAACGTCCAATAGATCAAACGAGGAAGGAAATTTCAGGATGAGAGGGTTACACGGCGTTTTTCCGAGGGTGAATACTAGGGTCCCTACTGTTACTGGTACAGGAGTTGGTACATCTTTGTCATTATAATGGTAATAAACTTTTCTGAAAAATGTAAATAACCTGTCATATGGGATCGAATCCAATTTGTCTCAGGCGTTGATATAAAAAAAAACTGAGAACATGAATGGTTGAGTATAGGTATTACATGCATCAAGACTGACAAATTACATGGATGCTGAAACAAGCAGCTGCTGTGATTCATGCTAAGCGATCCCAAATTAATGTAATATGGAAAAAGAGAGAGAGATGGTCCGAGGTCACAACTCCTGGTGGGGCCAGTTGTGACTCCACCCCTGCAACCACAATTAGGTTGGTAAATTAGGCGAGTACACTCGCATACTCATGCAAGCACGCATGTAGTCACCTTAATAACACACTTCTTTTAGCACTTCCTTTACATCCTTCTCCAGTCTTCGTTACCATCCTATAGACACTTCTTTTCCTCTCTCTTTGATCTTTACCAAGCAACTGTCCTTTATGATCTTGCTGGTTATCAACCGAGTCTTAGCCTCTAGCATTATTCCATCTTCGCCTTCTAACATCTATTCCGTCGACAATTACTCTTTAGAAACTTTCAAGCATATTTTCAGGAAATTTATTCCAGTTGCCCTCACCTTTCAGCACATAAATTCAAAGCTTCGCCTCCCTCCAACATTTCCCAATAAAAATTAGTTTTTTTTTTCCAGGAATTCCTTTCAGTCTCCCTTTCCGACAGTAATGGCATTTCCGGAGTTTCTGGCTTGGTAGCCGTCGGTGTCTTAAAGCAATGAAGCTCGCAGCATTACCCAGCATTTCAGCTATGCCACACACTAACATTCTGGAATATGTCACGTGTCTCCCTCAGAGAGACCTGGAGACCCCAGACTAATTCTCCCTTCTGCAATTATAATAGTCTGGTTTTCAGGACGGAGAGGCGGAGACATTTCTGGTCTTCTCTCCTTTCTTATGTCTCTCTCTCTCTCTCTCTCTCTCTCTCCCTCTCTCTCTCTTTCTCTTTCTCTTTCTCTTTCTCTCTCTCTCTCTCTCTCTCTCTCTCTGTTCTCTCTGTTCTCTCTCTCTGTTCTCTCTCTCTCTGTTCTCTCTGTGTTCCCTCTGTTCTCTCTCTATTCTCTCTGTTCTCTCTCTCTGTTCTCTCTGTTCTCTCTCTCTCTGTTCTCTATCTGTTCTCTCTGTTCTCTCTGTGTTCCCTCTGTTCTCTCTCTATTCTCTCTGTTTCTCTCTCTCTCTCTCTCTCTCTCTCTCTCTCTCTCTCTCTCTCTCTCTCTCTCTCTCTCTCTCTCTCTCTCTCTCTCTCTCTCTCTCTCTCTTCCTCCTTTTACACAGGGTTTGACAAGGTTAGGTTAAATATCTCTAACTTTATTAACAAGCTATTGACAACTTAAGGCTTCCTAACTTTATTGGCAAGCTAAGAGCTGTTACCTACATCAGCTCATTCGACAGCATTTTTGTTATGAAACATACAATTAGGGAACAGGATGAAGTTGGAGCTATCTGTGGGCCAGCATTTTCATTTGATCAACTGATTTGATCTCTTTGATATCATTATGCTTTACGAATGTGTTCCACACTCGAGTCATCCTGGGGATAAATGATCTCAGATAAAGTGATGTTCTGGAGAAAGGTACAGCCAGAGTGAAGTTGCTGTTTTCTGCCAGCGTGGTACTTTGACGATGTTGGTCTTGTACATAACAGTAAGGCTCCCCACATCCCTCCTGTGTTGAAGGCTCTTCTGAAATGACAGATCTACCCAGGATGGGTCCAGGCAAGAGATGAGGCGTCTTACTCTGTTCTCTACTTTGTCAAGCAGTCGCAGATGAGATGGGGTGCAGGCAAACTAAGAAAGTGGAGCATACTCAAGGTGTGAGCGTACCTGTGCCTCATACAGAATCTTGCAGCCCCTACTGTCGAGCAAATGCATGATACGTCGAAGTGCTGTAAGCTTCCTGGCTGCCTTGTTTGCAAGATTTACAACATGGTTCTTCATGGTCAGTTTGGAGTCAAATTTCACCCCAAGTATATCAACTTCTTCCCCGGGTACCAACACTCTCCCATTCATTCTTACCACTGCTCTGGCGTTACCATCATGGTGCCTAGAGACCCTCATCGATTGTGTTTTCTCAGGTGCAAATGTCACCTACCATCGGTTCCCCCAGGCTGATATAACTCTTAGCTGGTGATTGATGTAGCTTAGAGAAGCTGGCATTTCTTCTCTTGGTTAAGTAAATGTCAGAGTACAGTCGTCTGCATATGCATGGGATTCTGGGATGATAAAAAGGAGGTCATTGAAGTAGACATTCCATAACAATGACCAAAACACACTTCCCTGTGGAACACTTGCCCCAAAAGGATGTCTTGCTGATTCTGTTCCATTGAGAACTACCCTCAGAGATCCACCATGAAGGTAATCACTGAGGAGACATAGTGTAGAGCCTGCAGTTCCCAGTGCTTGCAGTTTTACTAAGAGGCCCTGGTGCCACACTTGGTCGAAAGCACCAACAATGTCCAGTGCTACCACACAGCTGACTTTGGATTCATCCAGCGACTGGTGCCATTTAGTGGAGAGGTTTAACAACAGACCAGCAGCAGAATAACCTTTCCTGAAGCCATATTGACGGTCACAAAGTAGTGAGTGATAGTCAAAAAACTCTGTCATTTGTCTTAAGATTATTGTCTCAAGGATCTTGCCAGTGATTGACAGGAGTGACACTGGTCTGTAGTTGCTGATTTCTGCTCTGCTCTTCTTTTTGTGAACAGGGACTAATTTGCCTCTTTCCACAGAGAAGGCCATTTACACTGTACTAATCATTGCTGAAAGATGCGAGTTAGAGGTGCTGCTAGCTGGTCTGCACATCTACTCAGCAATCTTGGGTTCAACTTGTCTGGCCCCACAGCCTTTTCTTGGTCAAGCGATTTAAGAAGAAGATGCACCTCTTGCCTTAATGTCACCACTGACAGTTTTGACATAGTTCTTGCAGCTAGCCGAGGAGGATCCCTTGCTGGATCAGGAACTTGCACTTTGGTAGTAAAGTGTTCAGCAAAGAGGTCCACTTTCTCTTGAGTACTAGTATAGGTGGTCCCATCCTGTCGATTTAGAGGTGGAATAAGTTATCAGGGAGATAACTCTCTCTCTCTCTCCTCTCTCTCTCTCTCTCTCTCTCTCTCTTCTTTGTCCCTCTGACTTTGCTCATATATCTCCCTCGACGCCCACTTCTTCACTCTCACAAAATCTAGACTTGACATTAAATTAATAATTACAATATGTACCCAGTGTGGCTACATGCCTAATTCGCAGAGTTTCTACCCGAGGCCAGGCCTCTCGGTGGGCATGCCAGCCTGCCCACCCCTGCCTCTACCTCACTCTCCCAACGGCCTTCACCCAGACAAGAGGTCTAGTCCTCTCTCCCTTATGGGCATGGCCCTCCCGGGCCATGGGCACTTAACACACTGCCTGTGTACCCCACGCCGTTGCAAATAAAGTAAGAAGCCTCCAAAGCTCTTTATCATTGAACCCCACTCAGCAAGAACCACCGATAATCCCCATAAACATTGGTGGAAGCGGTGGTCGCAGCAAGTGTGTTTGCCCGGAGAGAGGAAGGAAGAAGAATGAAGCTGTCTTCACTTCATCACCCTACACAAGAAGCATCCCTCTCTCAAGTTATCCTCATGTCGTGTCTGCATGTTTCAGCATCCAGACACAGATACAAGCAGGATTTGGCTGAAATTTACCGAATTTCTTCGAGAATTGTAAGTAGCATTCCTGTGACTCCACACCTCAGCGTCCCAAGATGTTTTCAAGTCGCATGTTCTGCGTCACTTGTATGTTGCTGCTGTTGTTTTTCAGCTCTGCACGGCTATTTCAGCAAGTCAGAGGTGAGTTTGTGATGATTTCTGCGTCCATTGTGAGTATCTCACCGTTTTGTGGGTGGGAGAGGAGGAAGTGGCCAGATCCTCCCTTGCTCCTCGCCACCACACTACTATACACCACCATGCCATCACTCCCTCTGCTGTGTTATCTGCTGTATCTGTGTATCCGAGTGCCCGAGGCCACTCGAAGCCACGTGGATCACCAAGCCACGTGGATCACTAAGCCACGTGTGGACGAAGCCATGTCGATCACCATGCCACGTGGATCACCAAGCCACTTGGATCACCAAGCCACATAGATCACGAAGCCTTGTGTTTCACGAAGCCACATGGAGCAAGCCATGTGGGTTGTGGGCGATGTCACGTGGATCTACAAGCCACGTGGGTTACCAAGCCAGACGTCCCTAGCCACATGCTGTGGTCTGCTGCTGACGTCACCTTATGACGTCACCCACGATGCTGCCCGACTTCACAGCGTCACCTCGAAACGTCTGCTGACGTCACCGTGCTGCTGACGTCACCTCACGACGTCATGCCTGACATCACACGATGTCACATCGAGTGTTCTAGTAATTATTTCAGTATTATCGAGAAGATTGAGAGAAGATATATGTCGTGTGTTAATTAATTTCTCTGTGTTCTCACATGTTCGTGTATAGCTTAGTGTCGATTATTGCACAGAAAAGCGTCATTTGCTAGTAAGCCCTGTAGTACCGCATGTGCAGTGTGGGTGCACTCGCCTAATTGTGGTTGCAGGGCTCGAGACTCAGCTCCTGGCCCTGCCTCTTCACTGATCGCTACTAGGTCCTCTCTCTGCTTCCAGAGCTTTGTCTTAAAGCTATGTATGCTTCCTGCCTCCACTACATCACTTATTAGGCTCTTCCACTTCCTGATGACTCTATGACTAAAGAAATACTTCCTAACATCCCTCTGACTAGTCTGAGTCTTCAGCTTCCAATTGTGACCCCTTGTTTCTGTGTCCCCTCTCTGGAACAACCTGTCTCTGTCTACCTTATCTATTCCACACAGTATTTTGTATGTGGTTATCATGTCTCCCCTGACCCGCCTGTCCTCCAATGTCGTCAGTCCGATTTCCCTCAACCTTTCTTCATAGGACATACCCCTGAGCTCCAGAACTAGCCACCTTGTTGCAAACCTTTGCAATTTCTCTAATTTCGTGATGTGTTTGACCAGGTGTGGGTTCCAAACTGGTGCTGCATACTCCAGTATGGGCCTGATGTACGCAGTGTACAGTGTCTTGAACGATTCCTTACTAAGGTATCCGAACACTATTCTCAGGTTTGCCAGGCACCTGTATGCTGCAGCAGTTATCTGGTTGATGTGTGCCTCCGGAGACATGCTCGGTGCGATGGTCACCAAAAGATCTTTCTCCTTGAGCAAGGTTTGCAGTCTTTGGCCACCTAGTCTATACTCTGTCTGCGGTCTTCTTTGCCCTTCTCCAATCTTCATGACTTTGCATTTGTGCAGTTTTTCGTGTGTCCTGTGTGGTCCTGAGCCCGTACCAATGTGTAGCACCTCGTGTTACTTGTCACCCAGTGTGACCCACACGTTTTACAGCTGATATTAGTCAGCCTCGAGTGTCTGAGCCTCTTGTACAGAAAGCTCTTATTGTTCTCCGCTCGTGGTGCCCTGCAGAATTGTACCTGCTACGATTCCCATCGAGATTTGTTTCACTTCACCTCCAGACCGTCAGAGTGCAGTTACATGTAGAGAAACAAGTCTGGGGATGCTTAGACTAACCTCTGCTATAACTCCAACTGCCGAGAGAATGACACTCGTCAAGTTGCAGTTAGCCCTGCCGGCAGGCGCTGTGTCAGCCTCATGTCACAAGCTTCAGTGAGCTCTTGTACAAAGATGATGTTACTTTGACTGCTAGCCCGCTCACTGCAGTATGGTGTATGATGTTACGACTCCCAGATGTTTCGCCAAGTCATCTCTGCCACGACTCACTTCACGCTCGCCGGCAGTGACAGCCCCAGCGACAGTGCCAATCGTTCTCCTCCTGAGTCGCTTGCTAGAAGTCCTACCCAGTTACCGAGTACTGACGATGCCTCACTCGAGGGCACCAGCAAGTTGTCCCAGGTTGAGTGAAACACTGCAGCGACTCCTACGATGACTGCTTCACCGTTCCAGAGGAGACCGTACCCTGTTATGTCACAGTTCAGCTGCAGCGATGTCTCCTGTGTTGCAGTATCTGTCCAGATGCAGGAAGGCGTGCAGTGATACCCCTCGACGCTCACTGCCTATGACCATGATGTTAGCACACCCCACCTGTTTTTTTCTTCCCTCCCTGTAGGCAGTTTTTTTTCCATGTCCATGTATGTGTATATATATGTTTGTATTTTGTGTTCTGTGCTCTGTCCCTGCGAGAGAGAGACCGAATTTTTTTTTTACCACCAGTCATGGTCAGGGGTCGACCAAGTGGTAGGTGGCAGAGCGAAATGTAGCCAGTGAGGCTACATGCCTAATTCCTATAGTTTCAACCAGAGGTCAGGCCTCTCGGTGGGCATGCCAGCCTGTCCACCCCTGCCTCTGCCTCACTCTCCCAGCGACCTTCACTCAGACAAGAGGTCTAGTGCTCTCTCCCTCGCGGGCATGGCCCTTCCGTGCCATGGGCACTTAACACACTGCCTGTGTACTCCACGACATTGCAAATAAAGTAAGAAGCCTCCGAAGCCTTTTATCATTACTCCCCGCTACCAGTCGACCCATTAAACCCATAAACAAATACTAAACACCATCTTCTCTGGTAAATTAAATTTGTATGGACTGTGTATGATTAGGCTTGCTCAGCACACAGAATATAGTTATACATAAATTATTAGTGCTATTAGAAAAGAAATTCTTATTAATACTTACCATTCAATTACTGGATCATAATTTTATGGAAACACACTCTAACGCTACCTCTACAGCAAGGATTTACGATGGCCAATGCAAAAACCACTGTACATTAAGGGTAAGCATCACTTAACTAAGGTGTGTTGCTGGGAAGGATTCAATGAAGCCCTATATTTTTCCATCCTGGTTGTCGAATTGTAAAGGTTTTCTACACTATTTATCCCAATTCTTCGGCAGGAATGTGTCGACAATTTCTAAATTACGAATTGAGGCCGATATACACCAACTGACCTTCGAGAACGCCTGACTAGATTACATAATTCAATCCAGTGTTCACACACTAAATTCAATATGGCATCCCTCCCCGTGTCACGCCACAGCTGTTCCATCCCCCCTCGCTCGAAATTTCTCGAAAGGGTCAAATCAGCATCATAATTTATTACACAATTATATTATTCATTTATATGTTCTACATTTAGGAAATTATGTAAAAAAAAATCCACAATTATTTTTTGTTTAATTTTTAATGCTACGTTTAATTTGTTATATTAAAGAAAGCACTTTCCATTGTTATGTGTACATGATAGATTTACAGGCGCTTGGTGTCGCCTGGTACACTAACGACTACACTACAAGAAGTTCACAGTCCTCTTCACTTTCTCAGACGAAATTATGTCGTCTCTTGGCGAGGATACGAACAATGGTCGTAGTCTAGATTTCATATTACTTCATATGCAGTCTTGGGACCTGATATTTTTATTTTTTTGTGCTGTAACCTTTGTCCATATTGTAATTATAACAACATCGTGGACATTGCCGCTGCTGAGAGTCGTCATCATTCAGACTTTATGCAGAGTATTCAAAAAATATTGCTACGCAATCACAAACACACAACTTGTATTGTCAATGTGGACTTTGTGGCAACACTGAGACATGTGTAAATTTATTGTGTTTCGAGGTGAAATAAAACTGCTGTGGAGCAGAGTTGTGACTTAGTCTTCTGATACATCTGTCCATAAAGGACAAAAGCATCATGTCCCTTTTGGGACTGAATTTGACTCAGTTTGGATGTTAGTATTGTGTTTGGCGTATTGGTGTATTCTTTGCTGTCTGGTGTGAACGTTTTATTTTGCCTATTTTTCTGAACTCTGCTTGTTACAGGATTGAATATTCTTTGATTTGCCTTGTTGGTATCTTTCTACACACACTTTTCATGTGGACATTGTCTTTACTAAACGAGTTGGATTTTTTTTTTTTGGCCGAACTGCATTATGTTATACAATTGTAATTATGTAAAATCCTCTAAGAACAAGTTATCGAGCAAAATGAAGACGCACTCACTGACACACTGACCCACTCGCTGATACACTCACTGGCACACATGCACGCTCGCACACACACACACACACACACACACAAACACACACACACACACACACACAAACACACACACACACACACACACACACACACACACACACACACACACACACACACACACACACACACACACACGAGAGTTGTGCACCTGTCGTTGCGGTGACCTACGTCGGGTATGAACGATTTAGAGCAGGACCGCTCAGGAGTGATATTAGTTATGTATAAAGGGTATATGAGAAAATTTACAAAAAACAGAAATTTATTTGGTGTTACAAAAAGGCGATATCTACAAAGTATAGACATCTCCAGAGAATGCTAGAAGGTCTTCCCCTCAGCCTGTTTCTGGTTTTTGTAACAAGCAGTAAGAATAAGATCAGGTCTAGTTATCCCTTTTATAGTCTTGGGATTACAACTAGGTGATAATGCAACTAAATAAAATTGAGAAGTTTATTAAAGTTGTCTAGGTGGATGAAACCAAAGTAAATGAATTTGATATAATTTAGGATTTAGGATATAATTTAGGATTCTTTGTGCAAAGTTAAATTGTACTTGAGTCGTACTGTTACGAAATGTGCTTTCAGCACATTTCGTAACAGTACGACTTTCAAGTACCGTCTGGTACGTTGCTATCAAGTATAATACGAGTATATGCAAGTGTGTGTGTGAACGTGTGCGTGTGTACTCAGTGCTCGTTATGTCTCAGTAAGACTCGACTTAGACTTAATAAGTGTGAAGGCTTACTCAGCTCCGTAATAACTTCAGACAGTATTACCAAAGCTGGCTCCTCCTCAGGAAAATTAATGAATAGAAAACGAAATAATAATTAACAAAGATAAACACTTTATTATTTATTAAAGCAAACATAAAACAATAAAAAATGACAGGTACATCCTATTTGAAAGAAAAATGAAAAATGAAATGAATAAAATAACATTTGAACTCAACGCTAATATATATATTGGGGTGTCTGGTATTGGTGACACTTCGTGTTGCTGAAATCTTAGTCGTTGCTGATGTGGGGGGGGGTCACAGGTGTTGGTGACCACCACCGGTTAGTTCTTCACAGAGTTTCGCCATAAGTATTCTATCCCGATGACAGGAAAGCAGGTTCTTTACCGCTGCAATGATGTGGGGTTACGTCCTGCAATTTCATACAGGTGCACAGGTAATTAAATCCAAAATGGGACGTCTCCAGGACGTTAGTCCGTCTCCATCAGTTTTGCTCGTTGATTGGCAGGTGACCCTCTCTGTCATTCAAGCTGGAAAGATAGACAGGCTACCCACTGCTTAAGAAATCACTCTCTATGATAAGTACAATACCTAAAAGATGTGGTGATTATCACAACAGTCAACCTAGAGCAAGACTGAAAGGACTAAGTTTATTATTGGTCAAAAGTGAAGCTTTCAACCAATAAATCCACTAGAATACAAGGCAGGCATGTACTTACAGTAGTGCTGGGAGCTGTGAGTCTAGTGATTACTGTTTGGACTGGAGCCCCACACGTCACCTTTCTGGGGGCGGGGGGATGAAGGAGGGGAAGGGATAGTGGGAGCTAGACTGACACTTAACAAGCAGCCGGCAGTCAAACTATCACTTTCGTGGAGGGGGAAAAAAAGGTGGGAATAGCAGGAGCTTGACTTACCCTACCTTAACAAGTAGCCGGCAATGAAACTGTTGTTACTATATACTCCCTCGCTACTTCTATCTATTGATTTTCCCTCACAATAAGTGACTGACACTAATCTACAAATAATCTCTCTTTATTAGCTGCCTGACTGCGGTGGAGTGCGGTTGTGCACGGCACCCCTCTGCTGTTTGTCAGGAGAGCTCTCATAGCAACAATATGGCGCTGAGTATCCAACGTAGGGTGAACACTGTCGGCGTTGAGCTGCTTTGTGGGGCGATTTCCCCCTCTACGGCGCAGGTGTTACTTCCGACAATCATCAGGGAAATGTACGGAGTGCAGGATGATGAGGTTTATGGTGTGGCCCTGAATGGGGCCTATCGTCTATTCGTCAAGTTAAATTCGACGGCTGTGTAAGAGTCGTTAGTGACGAAATTTGAGCATGTGAGTATTGATGTAACTCCAGCTGTCAAAGAGCAACTCATAGACGTCTCTCGCCATTTATACGTGGGTGAAAGTTGCGAAATGTCCCTTCGGGGCGATGAGGAGGACTTAGGGAAAGGGTGTTTGCAGCTTATGGTACCGTGCATCTGGCAACCCAAGGCAAGGGGGCGGCAGGTGCGTACATGGGACGTCCGGGGGGTACATTCTCCCTAAAAAATGACACTGAGGCACCCGATCCCGTCATACGTCGTGGATGCCGGAGTTTAGGCCCCAAATTCTAGGGGCTTATGCTGGGCACGACGGACATGCGGGGTTGTGTGGGGAGTATGATCATATGGCGGCGACGTGTGGGAGGCAGTGGAGGGCGCCGGCACAAACAGTGGAGCACCAGTTACAGGTGTGGATGTCGTTGAGGAGAATTCCGAAGGAAAACGGGGAGATGGCCGTCTGTGGATGGAAATTGTAGAAGAGTCTCTTGTGGTGCATGATGGGCGAGGCACGAGTTGTGTGGAGCCAAAAATGGCCACTTTGCCGGTGACGGGGGAGGAAGTGCTAATTCAGCAGGAGGTGCAAAGGCTGGAGGAGGAGCTCGACGAGGTATTGAAAACTTTACCTTCTTCGGGCGAGGATAATGGCTTGGTCCGTGAAATGGTGCCTGAGTTGAAAGGAAGAGTGTGGCGGGACAGGCACGAGAAGGAAGGAGGACAACTGCAGGCACAGAGAGGAGTCACCGAGCTCTGGGGCGACAGGTCACAGTAGAGGTTGATGTTCACTGTGAGGAATCTTCGGAAGACAGTATGGCGGTAGAGGGTGTCACGAGGAAGAGGGGGGCCCTTGCGTCAGACTCAGATGATTCCTGACGCCCGCGAAAGAGGTCGGGGAGGAAGGATGTATTTTTCTCGTGACAGCCAGGAAAGAGGCATCGAAAAAGGGGGGGGGGTGGGATGGTGACAAACCACATGTTGACCCGGGGGCAAGAGGCCCCTGGAAGGTTGAGAGGAGAAAGGGTTGGAAGCTTTAGAAAGGCCTTAAGTGCATGACTGTGAATGTAAATTGGGACTGGGGTACTGGTGTGAAGAGGGAATGCTTTCGTATGCTCTTACGTCGATACCAGAGTGGACGTAGTCTTTCTACAGGAGCATAATTTCAGGGAGGGTAAAAGTGCTCGAGGTGGAAGGGTATAAGGTGTTTGACTCTGCCATCGGCACGTTTGAAAGGGGGGTTTGGGTTTATTGATAAAGGAGGCGAGCCCGTTTGTGTTGCAAAGACGTGAAGGGGGTGGGGGGAGGGGGGTTGCGTGTGGATGGGTGGTGGATGGGGCAGAGGGTAACCTTTGTAAGTGTGTATGCACCAGCTGAAAATGAATGAAAGTAAAGAGGGATTTTGTGTGTGATCTATTTTTTGCTTTCCGTGGTTTTACCTGAAGGGGGCCATCGTAGGTGGGGACTGGAATTGTGTGATCAGGAGAGCGGTTTGTGGAAAACCACGAGGGGCGGGGCATATGTTGACAGCATTACGCAATCTTTTGGTGGACGTTCGTTGAGGGATGGGTAGGTGGGGGAGCGTGGGAGGTGGAGCATACTTTCGTGAGGCGGGTTACGCAGCTAGGTTAGACAGGTTGTATATATCTATAAGGTATTGTCAAAGTCTGTCCGTACTATTGAACTAGCTTTTCAGATC
The DNA here is from genome assembly GCF_026875155.1 of Cherax quadricarinatus. Lineage (NCBI taxonomy): Eukaryota > Metazoa > Arthropoda > Malacostraca > Decapoda > Parastacidae > Cherax > Cherax quadricarinatus. The sequence goes on from NC_069411.1 coordinate 22,605,715, forward strand.
ATAGGGCGGTTGTCGCAGAAGTAGAGTGGGATTCTCTAGCTAGTATCTCTAGGGGATTTTGGAAAATTTAAAATACGAGTCTGTTGGAAGATGGGGAGGGGTTGGGGTTTTACGGAGCTGTGGGAGAGATAACTGAGGAGGTACAAGGTGTGGAGGACGTGGGGGGACGTGGTGGGATGGGGGTGGCTAAGGACCGGATTCGGCATTATTATGTGAGGGAGGGGAAAAGGTTTAAAATTCTTTAAAATTTGGGTTTGGGATTAATTATTTGGAGACAGGTTACGGGGTTGTTATGTAAAAGGGACAGTAGGGGGTGTCTATCCGATGGACAACATTATGATACTTAAAGAGCGGTTGCGGGAAATTCAGGACGAGCGGTTTCAAGCGGTGAGAGTAATGGCGGGGGTGGAAAGGTGTTATGGGGAGATAGGCCGTCCTCGGGGTGTTTTGCGCAGACAAAAACACGTCAGCAGGCAACAGCTATTCCATGTTTGGAGGTTCTTGAGTCGGTGGGAGGGTATAGGGGGGTCAGGTTATCCACACTACGGATGGGATGGGGTTGTTTGGGGAAATAAGTGGTACGAAAAGTATTGGCGGGAGGAAGGGGTTAGGATTAGGGGATTTAGAGAGGGTGTGGGGAAAGTGTGCCATGTAGGTTAGGACACAGTGATAGGGAAGTTTTGGGGGGGGGGACATAACTGAGGGGGAAATATGGAGAGCTTTGAGTGCCATGCGAAAAGGGCAAAGCACCGGGAATCGATGGACTTTCGCGGGGGTTTTATCAACACATTGGGAGTTAATAAAAGGTTTTTTGGTGAGGTTACTAAACTTTATGAAGGTAAGGGGGAAAGGGTTTGGGGGAAAGACAGGCAACAGCTGTAGTTGTTTGGTACCGAAGGGTAAGGAACAGCGTTCGCTCAGGGACTATAGAACAATATTGTTGTTATGCGCGGATTATAAGTTTTTGCGAAAATTTTAGGAAATAGGATCAAGTGTGTTTTTAGGGAGGGTTGTATCGGAAAAACCCCGTTTGGGTTGCCAGGTAGGTCTATGGGGGTGGGACATGGTCTTTTAAAGGGATTCGTGGAAGAAAAAGGGGGGGGGTTTGGTTGCACTAGAACTGGCAAGGGCTTATGAAGGGTGGAGCAAGAGGCGTTGAGAGCTATCCTTGGAAAAAAGGGCTATGGGGAAGAAATAGTGGGATGGGTAGAGGCGTTATATAGAGGGGCAATGGGGAGAGTACAGATTAATGGAAGATTAGGGGGGAGGATTGTAATGGGCAGAGGTCTTAGACAGGGGTGTCCTATGTCACAGCTTTTATTTGCATGCATACAGGACCCCTTTTATAGATGGTGGAGCGCCATATGGGCGTTAGTGGAGGGGTTGGGGGGGTACTGGGGCGTTTTTGGCCTGTTCCCCTTTGGGTTGTAGATGATACCCCTGTATTGGTTAGAGAGGGGATGTCCATAAAAAGCCCTTTGATGGAGTGGTCGACACGTTTGCCTGTGCAAACTGGTATGAGGGTAAATTCGGAGAAGCCATGGTTATGGGGTTAGGAACTTGGGGGAGAGGGTCGAGTGGGGTAGTTGGGAGTCGTAAAGAAGCGGGTGATGTCATTAAAAATTTGTGGTCTAATCTATGCAGATGATCTTGAGGTTGCACGTGTTAATAATTCGGTCAGGTTGGTAGAAAGGATACTGGGTCGATTGGGAGCATTTCGGCCTTATCATTTGACCCTTGTGCAGCGTGCCATTGTAATTAAGTTTTATTGTATAGCAAGGTTGGCATGTGGCTGCCGTGTTCCCTTTAACGGGGACGGCAATTGCAACTATACTTAGAGGGGTTTTTTTTAAATTTTTGTGGGGTTCAGGTTGTGATTGGCTTAGAAGGGATGTAGTAATGTTACCTGTGGGGTCAGGGGGGGTTGGGTTTAATGAACTTAAAGAGGAGGGTCAAATGTATCTTCATTAAAAGGGAGGTGATGAGGGAGGGTGTGAGTGGGGGGGGGGTTGTTTAAGGTACCAATAAATTGAAACGCATGTTTTCTGGGACGGAGTTGAGGGAGTGTGAAACTATTTTGAGGGCAGTGGTGATGGTTTGGGATCTGGGTAAGGTAAAAATAAGTAGGGTGTTGTAGGATGTCAGCGGAAAGGGTTGTGGCCCGGTGGAGGGGATTTTCCCCATGTATGACTGGGGATGTATATGGAGAAGGTTTGGTAGGTTAAGGTTACAACCCCGTGGACGTGAGGTGATGTATCGGTTTTTGCATGGGATTTTACCATCGGGAGTGGTCTTACGACTAGACGGGGGGGTTGAGGGAGGGGGTATGTGGAATATGTGGGGGAGGATTCTGCTTCCATGTAGTGTAATTTTTGTGAGGGGTTGGGGAGCGTCAGGGGTTGGTTGAGCAGGGTGTTGCATAAGATAGTGGTCAATACTTCTCTGTTCTGCGGGCATTGAGTCTTGATGTGGGGGTATGGATGAAAGTATTTTAGGGCTGTGGGGTAAATTATGGTAGATTATGTTTACATTATGTGGGGAATGAGGGGGAAAAGGGGTAAGTGAGGTGAAGAGGAGGGTATTGGCTGTTACGTTTATAAAAAAGTTGGCCGTAAAAAGAGAACTTTATGGGAGGAGGTGGGAGCGGGGTTTCTCTGAGGGATATAGAGACCTTACATTAGAGGTTTTATTAAAATTTTAAATTAGGTGGTGGGGCAGGGTAGGGATGGTACAATGTGTTATGTTGATGGGCTGTCAGGGGTGGAAACGGGGTCGCCCCCCTGGGGATGTAGCGGGTGAATGTGTATGAACTTGGGCGTATGATGTGTATTCATGGTTTGTGACGAGTATACTCAATATTGTGTTTGATTTTGCAGTGGGACATTGTTCTATGTATGTTATTCATATGCATGTTTTTTGATGCTTGTAGAGGTGTCGTGTGTTGGATACTTGTTTATTAAATATTCTGTGTTTGATGAACATATTTTTTTTTACCTTATTCTCAATACATTACGTTAATTGTATTTTACGTATAAGGTGTCCTACTTTATAATTTACAAAGTGACAATATATGCATATTATGGTGTGTTTTTGTTAATCATATAACAATGCAATTGGAATTAGTCGTTTATTGGTTATCATAGGTGTAGGGGTTTTCATGTATGGGTGAGGAGGGATATTTGTGTTATCTCAAGTTCATGTTTGTGTGGTTGTTAATGATTTATTCTGTGTAAGACCTGTTTTTGTCTTTATCTATCTCTTGTATTGTTCTAAAAAAAAAAAAAATAATAATCTCTCTTCTCGGCCATCAAGGCAATCAAAACGGCTTGAACAATATGATGAATCATTTGCCAAAAGCAATAATGTAACGAGCAGCAGCACGGCGTCAGGAATAAGGAGACGTAATAACGACCCTAACTGTGGACCATCAGATCCTCCATGAAAGTCATAAAACTCCCTTAATACTGAATCTAAAATTATTAACAAAATTAAATTTACCTTTCAATTTTTATTTGCAATTTATTCAAAAAAATTTCAAATAGAAATCATATGAAGGATAGATTTGTTACTCACTTGATAAAAATAGTCTTCAAGAAGGCACTGGACAGGCACCTGAAGTTAGTACCTGACCAACCGGGCTGTGGTTCATACGTCAGCTTGCGTGCGGCCAGCAGCAACAGCCTGGTTGATCAAACCCTGATCCACCATGAGGCCTGGTCTCAGACCGGGCCGCGGGGGCGTTGACCCCCGAAACCCTCTCCAGGCAAGTATAACCTAATCCCCGACTACGACGGTGCATAGATGCCACACAAAATAGGCCAGAAGATTTAGATTGGACCTGGGTTGACTTAGTGTCATTATGACTCTCCTACACAACAAGATTTTAAAAACGTGGCGAAGCATTCTGACTGATAAATCCAGAGGATCCGGATCCATTCAGCTCGATAAATTAAAAGTTTTAAACGAATGTGGGTATTTTATTTCCCTAGTGGAGATGAAAAAGCCTTTTGCGCGAACTCTCAGCGCTCAGCTTTTATCACTGCTCCAGTCTTAAGAAGATTCACTTAAGAGCAGAACTAGACATAAGTAGGTGCAGTCTTCGTCAAGGATCGCACTCAGAAAGAGGTGGAGCTGTCCCATGTATTTTCAGTGAACTCCATGAGACTGAAAATCAGAAGCGACTCTGATACATCTACTACGATAAAATTATATTCAAGGTAGTATACAGCACTTCTAATGAACGGCAGGAAGATGACAGCCTCTTATTTGAAGAACTGAAATACATATTTAATATTGTGCAATAATCGTGGGTGACTTCAATAGCCATAATGTCACTTAAAACAATCCGTCAGGAGATAAAGCTGGTTTCAAACTAATCGGTAAAATATAAAGCAACTTCTTAACATGGATTGTCACTCTCCAAACACGAGAAGCAGTGAGCACAAAAATATCCGAGTCACAAACAACAAGAACGTAGATATCCAGAGCAATATTATGACCGACGAGATCAATATCATACACAGGACTGAACTGGTGTGTACAAGCAACATACAGGAGATGTGTAATAAATTTAAATTACAAATCCTAAAGAAAGAAACTAGAAACATAAAGAAAGCGATAAATATCCGACCAGCTTAGACGACTAGAAAAGTACCTGAGATAACAGGTACAAAAAATAGAAATGCGTGAAAGAGAATCTAAGAGACCATTAACCCCTATCAGCCAGATAACTACAGTTATGGAAAGAAGAGAAATTATACTGATAACTAAGAGTTTGAGAGGTAGATTACGCACAGAGAAGCAAGACGAAGTAAATCGATTAAGAATCTTTCCTATAAAAATAGCATGAGAAAACGGAACTCGTACTCCTGAATGAGGAAAACGTTATTTAGGTGTACAAGAGAAGAAAGATATAAACACAAGATGCATAAGAAAAGGTGCATAATATATCTAAACCAAACTAAGTTTGGTAACAATAATTTTAAGTTGGATAAATTGAACTTTAGAAAGGCTATAAGAAAGCAACATTTTGCCCCTATAGTTGTATACGAGTGCAACAAACTGTCAACTTCAGTAGTATACTGAATCACATTATTAGAGAAACTTTGACAGCAACTTTCTTAATCCCTTTCTCCAGACTAAGAGGAGGGCAAGAGAGAGCCTTCGAGATGCCTCTATAACCTGAACTGTCCAAAGCTAGCTAGTTTATGACGTATTTAGATGGGAGTTTGTTTTTTATCAGTTTAGTTTTTCATCATTTTTTAAATCTACCAGTATTCTCGCTATTTGTATTCTTATAGATAATGGTGATGCAATGGTAGGCTAAGATTTATTACCTTTATTGACAAGCTGAGAGTTGTTACTTACCTCGACTCATTTAATTAAAAGCCTTCCCTAACATTATCTATCAAGTGTCTATAAGTATATATAGCCACGAAGCAGTTTTCGCATAACATAGAAAAAAAATAGATGTATTTTATCCCAGTTACGAACATATACCTTGTAACATTGGAAGTGCTATAAACTATAAAATTAAGATGCAGATTCAAATACTGTTAATGAATAATGAATAGGCCGATGCGAGGCATTTTCAACCTTCCTTACAAATTAAAGTGATTTATTGATGCAACTATGTACATAATATAAACAAAATATTTATGAATAATTCAGATGGGGAACAGAATGATGTAGTAACCAGGTGTGACTCACGATTTCATTTGATCAGTTGAAAATACTTCATTAATGTTTGAATGGTATATAAATATGTTCCAAACTTGAGCCAAATAGAAAAAAAAATAATAGCATATGATGTGATATTGTGTAGGTACTGTTTGCTGCCGTCCTATCGAAAAAAAAAACTGTTTTCTTGTTGATCGAGAAGTGGAGTCAAGTGTGGTGCTGTGGTAACATTAACTTTGACCTGACAGTAAGGTTACCTACATCTTTAGAATGTTCAAGGTTCTGCTGACATGACAGATCCAACGAAACTGGGTGCAGGTGAGAGAGAAATCGCCTTGCATAGTTCACTCCTCTAGCTAGAAGTCGCAAATAAGAAAGAGGCAGGCAATCCAAGAAAGTGAAGCATAAAAAAAATGAAAGCGCACTTGTGCCTCGTAGAGTTTTGCAGCCTTTTCCATCAAGCACGTACGAGATACGCCTTAGTGCTACTGATTTCTCGGCTACCAAGCTTGCAGAATTTACCACGTGATTCTTCATAGACATTTCGGAATCACATAATTCCGAGTGTATCCGTCTCATCCTCAAACCCCAACACTATTCCATCCATTATTGTTACTGCTCCAGCTTTACCATCACACTGTCTAGAGACCATCATCATTTGTTTTTCCTCAGGAACAAATGCAACGAACTATCGTTTCCCCTAGTAAATATAGCTATAAGATGGCAATTAACATGCCTCAGATCGGCAGGCATTTCCTCTCTTGCATATGTAGAAGATCGGCATAAACATGAGATTCTGGGATGAGATAGTATGTCACCGGAATAGACACATCATAACAATGGACCATGCACTCTTCCTTGTGGAACAGTGGCACCAACTCTTCTCCACTGAGAACTACTCATAGGAATTATATTGAATGTAGTGAGAAAGAAGACTGGGGCAGGAAAGGGAAACTCCAGAACTTGCAGTTTTGCCAAAAAGCCTGATCCCACACCGGTCGACAGCACGCGAATACCAGTGCGACTACTCGGCGATCTGGATTACCCAGGGATGCTGCCATACAGCGAGGGTTAGTCAACTAAATCAGCTGGAGGGGCCCTTTCCTGAGTCCGTATTGACGGAAAGAGGCGAATGATAGTCAAAAAATGTTGTCATTTGTCGTTAGGTTCTCTCAAGAATTTTGCCAGTGATTATTGGAGTGAAACTCGCATGTAATTGTTGATTATTGCACGGCTCTCTCTCTCTCTCTCTCTCTCTCTCTCTCTCTCTCTCTCTCTCTCTCTCTCTCTCTCTCTCTCTCTCTCTCTCTCTCTCTCCAGTAATCTGAGTTTCACTTTCAAGATTTTTGCTGAGATCCAGAGTCAGGGTTCAACGAAGGTGAGCAAACAAACGTGTTAATCGACATTACCATCCGTAATGTTGAGTATTGTCGACGTGTTAGTGATTAGCATTACCGGAGAGCCAGGTCCCCTCCCTTCTTACCTTTTCTCTTCTTCTCCACTCTCCCTTGACATACCTTCTTTACTTTCTCTCTCATTTCTCCCTCTCACCTCCCCCTATTTCTCTCTTTCTCTCACTTTACCTATTCCCTCTTCACCATCTCTTCATCTTCCTTCTCATTTCCCCCTCTACCCTCTCGTTCCTTCTTCTCACTTCTTGTATCTCACTTTTTCTTCCTATCTCTTGCGTTTCACATCGCCCTGTACCTCATTTTATTCTCCCTGTATCCTCTTTTCTTTTACATCTCTCTGTGCCCCTCTTTTCTTTCACTTCCCCCGTGCCCTCTTCTTTTAAAAGGCTTCTCCCTCTTCCCTCTACACCTTCCCTCGACGGCCGTGACAGAACCAGTGACAGTCACGAGGGGAGGATGGCCTGAGGACCCCAGACCAGTATTGACGAGCCGAAAAAAAGGTTAAAGGTCGAGAGTGTTGGCCGGATAAGCCTTGATGGAAGGAAGGTTGACCTTAGAACACGTCTGGAGGGAGAGTTGTCTTGATGCAATTCTTCCATGTCTGCGATGTTGATGCAACTTCTTCCATGTCTCGCGATGTTGATTCAACTTCTTCCATATCTCATGTTGATGCAGCATCTTCCAGTCTGTCCGATGTTGATGCAACATTTCCCATGTCTCGGGGTTGAGCAAATCCCCCTTCCCCCTTGCTTTGATGCAGATTTCCATTGGGGTTTGTTGATGCAAACCCCCTCCAGTCTCGCGTTTTTGATGCACTTTTCTCCCCATGTTCGCGTGTTGATGCAGTCTTCCATGTTGGGTTTTTTTAATGCAAATCCCCCCACTCGCTGTTGATGCACATCCCCCTTGTCTGGGAGTGTTGCAGCATTTCCTGTCTCGGATGTTGATGCACCTTCCATTCTCGCGATGATCATTTTTTTTTGGTTTTCGATCTTGGTTTCCTTTTCCATCCCCATCCTTCCAAATTTATTTTCCCTTATTTCGGGTTTTAAAATTTTTATTTTAATTTTATCAACTTTTCTTTTTAATTCCTTTTTCCCATTTTTTTTTTTGTTATACCTTTTCCTTTTTCCACTAGTAAACACCCGTTGCGGGGGGAATTTTTGATGAGATCCTTTGGGGGGGAAAATTAGATTTATGTGGGTGGAACTCTTCCAGCTCGGGTGAACTTTTTCCAGTTCCCTTTTTGTGGGACTCCATTATCCCGGTTGGAACACCCCCCCATGTTTGGATTTTGTGGAACCTTCCCCATTTTTGGGGGGTTTTACTTTATGTCCGGGGGGGGAATTCCCCCTTTTTCCCCGGGTTTTGGGGGAACTTTCCAGTTAAGGGGTGGGATTTTCCTTCCGGAGTTGGGGGGGAAAATCTTCTTTATCCGGGGGGGGTTATTTTTTGTTTTTTTTGGGAATTTTAATTACCTTTTTTAAAAACCCTTCTTTTTTATTTTCTTTTACCCTCTCCATTAATTTTAACTTCTATTTTACAAATTTTAATTTTTCCTTCTTTTTTAGTTTTGAACCTCAATACAACTTGGTCCTCCGTGGGTCGGGGTTTTGGGGGAACTCTCGATTATACGGTGGGGTGGGAACTCTCAGTTTTATTGGGGGGGGAACCCAAATTTATGTACTGGGGGGGGGGAAAATCTCATTATACTGTTGGGGGAACTTCGGGGTTTATAATTGTGGGGGGGGAATCTCAGTTGATTGATTGGGGGGGGAACTCTCAGTTAACTGGGGGGGTGGGAACTCTCAATGTGAACTGTGGGGGGGAATTTCCAGTTTATACTGTGTGGGTGGGGAACTCTCAGATTATACGTGGGGTGGGAATCTAATGATGATACTTTTGGGTGGGAACTCTCCAGATTATACTGTGGGTGGGAACTCTCGATGATGAATGTGGGTGGGAACTCTCAAGATATCTGTGTGGTGGAACTCTCAGTGATGATACTGTGGGTGGGAAATCTCAGTTTATCTTGGTGGGAACTCTCAAGATGATACTGTGGGTGGAACTCTCAGTTAACTGTGGATGGGAACTCTCAATATGATACGTGGGGGGGAAACCCTTTTAATGATGTATGTGTGGGAACTCTCCAAAAGTTATTTTTGTGGTGGAACTCTAGAGATGATCTGCGGGGTGTGAACCCCTTCAATGATGGACTGTGGTGGAATCTCAATGATACTGTCGGGGGGAAAACTCTCAGTGATGAATGTGGGGTGGGAAATCTCAATGATGTATGGGGTGGGAACTCTCATGATGATTGTGGGGTGGGAACTTCACGATGACACTGTGGGTGGGAATTCTCAATGAGATACTGGGGTGGGAACTCTCGGTGATATACAGTGGGGTGGAAATCTAGATGATGATATGTGGGGGAAAACTCAGATGAATATCTGTTGGGGGGGATCTTGATGAGATATGTGGGGGGGGAACTCTCAAAATGATATACTTTTGGGGGAACTTCAATAATTTTACTCTGGGGTGGGAACTCTCACATTGATGATATTGGGTGAAAATTTCCCCACATGTTGAAAATTGGGGTGGAACTCTCAATGATAATACTGTGGAAATGGAACTCCATTAGGGATGATGATGGTTGGGAACTCTTACATGTTTATATTGTGGGTGGAAACTCTCCATAAATGGGGGTGAAATTTTACATGTCGGGGGGTTAGAACTCTACATGTACTTATGGGTGGGAACTCTCAAAACGATGAATTGTGGGTGGAACTCTCAAGATAATTGTGGGTGGGAACCTCACTTTGATGTATTGTGGGTGGGAACTCTCATGAATTATTGTGGGTGGAACTCTCCATATGATATTGTTGGTGGGGAATCTCAATATGTTTAAGGGTAGGTGGGAACCCCTCAAATTTGATGATACTCTGGGGTGGAACTCTCAGATGATGATATTGGGGGGGGGAACTCACATGATAATGTAGGGTGGGAACTCTCACTGACGATACTGGGGGGGTGGGAACTCTCACATGATCATATTTGTGGGGGGGGGAACTCTCACATAATACTTTGAGGTGGGGACTCTCACAATGATGTAGTGTGGGGTGGGAAACTCTCACATGATAAAAAGTGGGGTGGGGAACTCTCAGTGACAATACTGTGGGGTGGGAACTTTTCAGATGAAGAAGCTGTGGGGTGGGAACTCTCACATGATGATACTGTGGGGTGGGAACTCTTAGGTGAGAACTGTGGGGAGGACTCTCGATGATTGTGGGGGGAACTCTCAAATATTGGTGGGATTGGGGAATCTTTGGAAATTATTAGTGGGGTGGGAACCTCACATGATGATACTTGGGGTGGAACTCTAGTGATGATATGTGGGAGGGGTTAGGATATTTTAAATTAGATTTGTGGGGTGGGAACTCTCAATGATATTTGGGTGGTACTTGATGATGAATTTTGGGGTGGGAACTCACTGATGATAATGTGGGTGTGAACTCTCAATGAGTATTTTGGGGGTGGGAACTCCAATGATATAATGTGGGGTGGAAAATCTCTATGATATTTGGGTGGGAACTCCATGAAATAGTTAAACTTCACAAATGGGGGGGAACACGAGACATCCTTGGTGGGCTCCATGAAGAGGGCCCCTTGGGGGAACTTCCAAGTGTATTTGGGTAGGCTATTAGGTTTATGTTGGGAAGTTCGTTATACTATTGGGTGGAATTCACAGAAAAAATTGGGTGGGAAAAAATGAAGATGACAGGGGAACTTTTAAAAATAATTGGGTGGAATCTCAAGATAAATTGTTTAGAACCAAAAATAAAAAAGGGGGGAAAAATTAAAAGAACTTTGAGAAAACCCCGATGAGTTATTTGGGAAGCAGAAGAATGAGGTTTTAACCCGAGAGCAATTTTGTGGGGGGAAATCTCATTTATGTTTTTGTGGGAACCTCAGATGAATTTGGGGTGACTTTCTGCCTAAGGTTCCACATTAAAATCGGCAGACCAAAAGGCAAAGTCTCATTTTCATGGTACATGATTTTTTTTTCTTTTTAAGGCTTTTTCTTTCCGAGGCTCTGTATCCCCGGGTTAAACGCTAAATTTTTACTTTTTTTCGAAAAGTGGTGTATACATTATAAAGTTTTATCCCAAGAATTAATTTTGCAGGTGGAAAGGAAATTAAGAAGAAATATTTCATATAAAAAAAGGTAAATATAAACCAATAAAAGTAAAAAAAACAAAAAAAAAAAGGGAAAAACATAAGAAAAATCCAGTAAAAGGGAACGTGAGAGTTATTTCGGAAACGAGCGAATAGAAGAAAATGGTGAAAACAGCTCGTAAAAAAGAAATAATGGCCTTTAGGTTTGTTAAACAATGCTGCAAAATTCGAGTTGTTTCAGTTTCCCGGTAGGGAAAACGGGAAAAAAATTCGAAAGAAAGGGGAGGCCATAAATAATATAAATAAAAAATTTTGGACATGATTTTTTTTTCTATTTTTTTCAGTTGTCTTTTCTTCAATATTCTCGGAAGTGCTCCTCCGAATCCAAGCTAATGCTGCTATTATACCACACTATTTCGAAGGCTGACTCTTAATTAAAGTGTTAATATAAGGCAAGCACTTTAAAGGGATAGGTAGCAGTAAGGACAATAGTCAAAGAAGATATTATCTTCATCAGTAACAGAGGTAATATACAAACCCTCACTAAACAGTAGAAAACCTGTGGAAAAAAGTGAAACTGTTGTTCGTAGTAGACTATAAGGGAAGTGACTCAGAAATGTGACTCAGCGATTGAGAGATTTTCTGAACGAAACAGACTTACTGAGATGTACTGACTGAAAATTACTAGCTCAGACTAACAGAGAGTAACTGGCTGGCTGAACCGGCTGACTATAAAACTCATTGACTAAATTGGTTTGTGACAGAGACTGGATAGGAGAAAACGGGAGACAGAAGTGATCTGAATGAAGAAACAGAGGCAGTCAATACATAGTTTTAAGAGTAGGAATAATAGAGCCCTTGATAACAGGAATAGTCTCACACATACACACAGACACACACACACACACACACACAACGTACGTACGTACAAATACATACATGACGAGGTGACAGAGTGGGGTTCCAAAAGGGTCAGTCCTAAAGCCGGTGCTGTTTCTTGTATGTGTGAATAACTTGACGGAAGGGGTAGATTCAGAGGTGTCCCTGCTCGCAGACGATATGAACCTAATGAGAATGGAAGCGGACGAGTATCAAGTAAGAGTAGAAGGGGATCTGGACAGGCTATCAGCCTAGTCCGACAAATGGCTTCTGGAGTTTAACCCTAGGGAGTGCAAGTCGTGAATCTTGGAGAAGAACAAAGAAGACCTCAGACGGAGTACAGCCTATTGAGTCAAAGGCTCAGGGAAGAGGATCTTGGAGTGAACATTATACCGAGCACATCTCCTGAGGCGCTCATCATATGGGCGCCTGGCAAACCTAAGAATAGCGTTTCGACATCTAAGTAAGAAGTTATTTAAGACACTGTACACGTGTGTGTCAGGCCCATATTGGAATATGCAGCACCAGTATGGAATCCACACCTGGTCAAACACGTTAAAAAATTAGAGATACTGCAAAAGTTTGCTACACGACTAGTCCTGGAGCAATGGAGTAGGTCCTACGAGGAGAGGTTAAGGGAGCACAACCTGACGACACTCAATGACAGGAAGGATAGGCGAAGCATGATAAAAACGTTTAAAATACTGAGAGGAATTGGAAAGGTTTGACGGGGACAGGATGTTTCAGAGGTGTGACACAGGAACAATGGGTCACATTTGAAAGTTAACAACTCAGATGAATGATAAAGATGTTAGGAAGTATTTTCTTCAGCCTTTGAGTTGTTAAGAAGTGGAACAATCTGGAGAGTGAAGCAGTGGAGTCAGGATCCATACATAGCTTTAAGATAAGGTATGATAAAGCTCATGGAGCAGGGATTAAGTGGACCTAGTAACGACCAGCTAAGAGGCTGTGTGTACGAGTAGACACACACACCACACACACACACACACCAACACACACACTCACACCATAGTGGAGGCAGCAAGATGTGCCCTCATGTCCAAAGCTAAGTAATTAATCACCGGTGAGTTCATCCCCCCAAAGAAAAAGATTGGGAGAACTGGGATTCAAACGAGGGACCAGAAAATTTGGTCCACTAAGTCTGTGGAGATTACGATAAAAAAACTAACATACTGAGAGAGAGAGAGAGAGAGAGAGAGAGAGAGAGAGAGAGAGAGAGAGAGAGAGAGAGATTCATATCCTTGAGGTGAAATTTGACTCCAAACTGACTATGAAGAACCTCGTTGTAAATTATTCAAATAAGGCGGCTAGGAAGCTTACAGTACTTAGACGTATCTCGCATCTCAACAGAGATTGCAAGAATCTATACGAGGCACAAGTTCACTCGCACACTGAATATCCTCCCCTTTCTTGACTTGTCTTCCTCCCGTCTCATTTGCGACTTCTTGACAGAATAGAGAAAAGAGCAAGTCGGCTCATCTCTCGCCTGTACCCAACCTGGACAGATTTGTCACTCCAGCAGAGCCTTCAACACCGGAGAGATGTGGGTGGCCTTGTTATTTGCACGGTCAATATTGTCAAATTACCACACTTGGCTCCACTCTGAGGACTGCGAAAAACGAGCTTCTTAGCCACAAGACGGGCAGCAAACAGCAACTACACTTTAACTTTACCTTTCTCCAGAACATCACTTAATCTGAGATCATTTATTCTTATAATGACTAGAGTCTGGAACATGTCCGTACATAATGACATCAACGAAATATAGTCAGTTGACCAATTGAAATCGCTGGCCCACAGATGGCTCCAACTTCATCCTGTTCATTATTTGTATATCTCAAAACAATAAAATGGCTTTAAAATGAGCTGATATAGGTAACAGATCTTAGCTTATAAAGTTAGGAACTCTTAACCTAACTCAGTAAAAACAAAATATGCTTCTGATGAAGGCAAAAAAAATATGAGAGGCCTCTGTAATGAATTTTGAATACATTGTAAGCAACACTGAGGGAAGAATGTGGAGAACAAGATTAATTAAATTTCATATGAAACTATAGTGAAGAGAATTCCTGAACGAAGTACAATAGAAAAGGGAAGGAAAGACAGCGAATGATATCGAGTTTTAGCTGGGAACTGAGGGAAGCAGAGGAGCCCTCCTTACTCGCCAGATAATGATGCTACCGTAAGAAGAAAAATAACCCGTGCGCAAACTAATGATGATAGAAGAAAGGGAGGTAAGAAAGTAGAAAATCTTTGAAAAAATCTAGAAAACAAAGGATAAAGTCAAACAATATCAAGTAGAAAAGCCAGAAATTAATATTAAAGGGTGAAAAGATAAGCGAAGCGGCAAATGAAAATGATACTACAGCAAAAATCAAATCTGAGTCGCAACTGCTTCACGGTTACGTCAAATAAAAGATGGCAGTAAGAGAAAAAAAAAATAAGACAGAAGAAGGAAGAAAGCAGCTCACGATAAAAGTGTTCGAGAAGAAGAATGAACGATTTATGAAGGTGTTCTCGGTGGAAATATGGCAACATCAGGGAGTAGAACGAGATGGAACGTTACATCATCAGGTATACATCTATGAAGAGGTATAATAGTTACCATGAGGCACTATGGCACCTCGTGCCAGTTAAGCAACGGGACCAGGTGAGAACTCACCCTCGCAATAACTTCATGAGCACACCTTCAAGGTGTCCAATCAGGGGTGTAAGCTAGAGTAACTCCCTTTTTCTCTCCTCTCCTTTCGCGAGACATCTGTAAGGAATTTCTACCACCTAGTGGACAAATGGTGGCAACTCCCTGAGGAGCGGTAACAAGATTCATTGCTATCAGCTTTGTCTGGAGCAGACTGGATGCAGGTGTGCCAGGGTAAGAGGAAGGTATGGGAAAAAAGAAAGATTCAAGAAGCCCGGAAGAAAGAAAAGAACAAATGTAAGAGAATAAGCTCGAACAGATAACCTGAAACTGTAGTAAATTTTACAAGATATTCAGATAAATATGCTAAACTTCTTGATCTATCCTTGTTGAACACATCATTCAAGCGGAGCTTTCAATTAAAAGTGGCAAAATGTCAGTCGCTTTTTGTTCTGTATAAAAACCAACTTTCCTCAGGGTCCCCCATCAAGCCCAAAAAAAAAAAAAAAAAAGAATTTTGGGAAAAATTTTCAAAAGGCTGGTTACTACCAGCATTTAAACCCGGGGGAATACCGTTTCAAAGATATCCATAAATTTTATTGCTATTTTTTTAAATATTTAAAATTCCGTTTCAGTATTTTCAAAATTTTGTTAGTAATTAAAAATTAAAATTAAAAAAAAAAAAAAAAAAAAAATCAAAGGGATAAAAATTTTCCCCCCTTTTTCTTATTGTTTTTATATGCATTAAAATAATACTTAGGTACCCCCGGTGTCTCTCTTTTCTCTGTCTCTCTCTGGCTTCTGTCTCTCTCTTCTCTCTCTCTCTCTCTCTTTTCCTCTCTTTTGTCTCCTCTAAAGTCTCCTCTCTCTCTCTCTTTAAAATATATATTTTTATATATATAAAATTTATATATAAAATTTATATATATAATATATATTTACATATATATAAATATATAAATATTGGGGTGTGTGTGTGTGTGTGTGGTGTGTGTGTGTGGTGTGTCGTGCCAAATTTATGAAAACCCTGGTCAAAAAGCAAGAACCATTTAAAAATTAATTCCTTTCAAAAATTTTTCTCTTAAGTTTGAAGTTTTATATTTTTTCTTTTAATTTTAATTTTAAAAAATTTTTTTTATTTTGCCCAAAAATCTTAAAAAATTTTTCCTAAAATTTATTATAAAAAGAAAAATTTTTATTTTAGCCAAACCCCAATTAAATAATTTTAGATTTGGTTTACAGTAATTTAACACTAAACAAACAAAAGGAAAATATTTTTTTCGTTAGGTTCTTTATATTTTGGCGAAAAAATTTTTCCCATACAAAATTTTTCACTTGTCCTATATAGAAAGATGAGTGTTGCTGTTTAACCCAAGATCGCAAGTTCGCCTATTGGGCCCACGACTTTCCTTTTTATATATATATATATAAAATATATTTTATATATATATATATATATATATTTTAATATAAAAATATTAAAATATATATATCTTAAACCCGGGAGGGTTATCCCCCCCGATGGTGGGATACGGTCGAAACCCCCCTCTCCGTAATTTATCCCAAAAAAGGGGGGGGTTACTAACCTTTTACGAACTTTTAGTCGTTTAGGGCCCACGCAGGTTAAAAGAGGAAGAATTCCTTTCCACTTCCCTGGAAATAGAGGAAATAAAGAAAAAAACAAGAACTATTAACAAAATCCCGAGAAAAAAAAAACCCGAGAAGTGTGTAAAAAATTTAGGGCGTTGAAACTTTCATGTGTGTGTGCCCAAGTGTAAGAAAGAAGTCCCAAGATATACCGTTTATCCCACGTGTTTATGAGAAAAAAAGGAAACACTGGGAAACCAACGTACGGGTTTTTGTTTCGGGCTCACTTGGCAGGACGGTAGTCCCTCCCTGGGGGGGTTGCTGTTTCCAACCTAAAACCTATTATTTTACACGTATATAATTTTGTGTGGTGGGGCGTGGTGTATTTGATTCAAAATTTTTTGGTGCGGAATTTAAAATCAAGTTGAAACTTTAAAGTATTGAGCTGAGATACATTTCTTTATTTTTTTTTTTCGGGGGGGGAAGGTCAAAATTTCCTTTCCCCTTTTCCCGACGGCTAAAATTTGGGGCCCTGCTTCGGGGTTTTCCTTTTTGGGGCATGTTTTTCTATTATGGGGAAAAATTTTAAACACAGTCCCAATTTATTTTATTTTTGGTGGTTTTTCGTTGCGGGAAAAAAGGGGTTTTCGGTGACCTCTTGGCTTCCAAAAATTCTAATTAAAGGGTTTTTTGCCCTTTTCCTCCTATGTAGACAAACTGTTTTTTTCCTTAAAGGGAAAATTTGCTCCCCCCCAAGTCTCTCATTTTTTTATTGATTTCAAATTTTCTTTGAGAAAAAATTTTCTTTTTTAAATTAGGAAAAGAAAAAAATTTATTGGTTAAATTTTTGGTATTCTTTTTGTTGCCCCCTGGGGAAAGAGAAAATTTGGGTTTTTGTTCGGGGGTTTTCTAGTCGACACATGCGATGAAGAAAAATTTTTAAAAGGGCAACTGGGTTTCTTTATGCCGAAAAATTTTGCTTGAACAACAGGCCTTTTCCCATTAGGATAAAAAGTAAAAACAATAGTGGATAAATTGGGTGCAATAAAAGCAGTATCGATGGGATCAGCCCCCGTCACCTTCTGTGGTATGTGGTGGGCCCCTCAAGCCAACAGCACGGGCCCGGCTAACGACCTGGATTTGACCCCCAACATTTAAAAATTTCCCCATGAGGGGAAAAGTGGGGCCCTTTCTCAACAGCCCGTTTGATTTTTGCGTCAGACAAATATTAAGGGGTGGTTTAAAAACCCAACATGTTCCATTTCAAATTTGGATTGAACACCAAGTTTACCCCCTGCCTTTAGGTACACTTATCTGCCCCCAGCTAAAAAACCCCCAAATTTTTCAAGGGGTTTTGGACTTAAAGCCTGTACGATGTAGGGCCCTTCATATTTTAATTTATATATTATATATATTATAAAATAAAATTTTATAATATTTTAATATATATAATATATTATCTATATATATTTTTTTTTTTTTTTTTTTTTAATTTTTAATTATATTTTTTTCCCATGCCGTAAAAAATACTATGGTGGACATTTGAGTTTATAAAACACTCGGAAAAATTTTCTCTTGCCCATTTTTTTTAGAACGGCACACTGCACAGCAAACGGTAATATTTGGGCAGCTTTTTTTTTACAATGAAAAAAACGAATTTCATGTGCAGTGCTTTGAAAAAGGAAGCATTTATTTGTCGCCCCATAAAACAAAAAAAGGGGCAGTGAAAAACATGGAAAGATTAAAAGGGCCCAATGAAAAGCCCAAAATTTAAAAATCGCATGGTTTTTAAAATGTCCAAAATATGGCTTTTTTTGTCCCTGTCTGCAATTAAAACAAACCAGGGAAGAAAACCCTTTTGCTTTAAATTTAAAACCCCTTTCACAGGAAGTAATATGTGAGTTATGACCCAAAAAGGGGGACACAAGGGTGCCAACCAAATGGGAACAGTCGAACAATGTTTGTTTTCACAGTTACAGGGCAATGAAGCTGTCATAGGTACCCGGGCCAATGTAGCCATCACGTTTTCCAACAATGTAACCCCCAGCTACCCACCAATATAAACCCCAAAACAATTACCAAAAATTTAAGCCACAAAGTTTTCCGACCAACGAAGACACAACAGTCCCGACCAATGTAGCCACCACAGTTTCGGGCCAAAGGGAGCCATCACAGTTACCCACCAATTTTTGGGCCCCCAGATTCTGAACCCCTTGTAACCACCCATTACTGACCATTTTTTGCCCCCACAGTTTAAATGACCAAATTTTAACCCCCCACAGTTACTGACCATTGGAGCCACCCCCAGTTAATAAAACCAAAGTAACCCCCACGTTTTCTGACCATTGAAACCATCACGTTAATTTACCATTGAACCCAACCCCAGTTACTGACCATTGTAACCACCACCGTTACCCCTGTAGTACCAAAGTTATGACCCTTGTAGCCACCATTGTAACCACCCCATTACCACTATAGTCACCAAAAGGGTTTCTGACCCTTTTAGCCACCACAGTTTTTGCCCCGTGTATCCACCCCCCAGGGACGACCATTGAGTCACCCAGGTTTACCTTCCCCTTGTAGCCGCCGGGGTTACGGGCCACCCGTAGGGCCCCCGCAGTTTACTGACCCCTTGTAGCCCCCGTAGTTATGACCAATTTTAACCACCACAGTTACCCGGCCAATTTTAGCCGCCCCCTTACGGGCCATTCTTTCCACCACAGTTACTGACAATTGGGAGCACCACATTACTGACCATTGTAGCCACCCCCCCGTTTTTAGGGTCAGTGTATCCACCACAGTTCTGGGCCAAGGGGAGTCACCACAGTTACTGACCCTTGAGCCGCCGCAGTTAATGACCCGTAGCCCCCGCAGTTACTGACCATTTTCCGCCGCCACCTTACTGAAACCAAATGTAGCCCCCCACGTTACGGGGCCCTTGGGAGCCCCCCGGGGAAAATTTCTGACCATTGTTCCACCACATTACTGACCATTTTTAGTCACCACGTTACTGACCTTGTACCCAAACCAGTTTACTGGTCCCTTGTAGCCTGCCACCACAGTTACTGACCTTGTAGTCACCCCAGTTTTCCGATCATTGTATCAAAACATTTTTCGGGTCATTGTAGTCACCCCCAGTTACTGTCCTTGTAGCCACTACAGTTAAATGACCATTGTAGTCACCACAGTTTTCGACCATTGTAGTTCCCCCCACAGTTCTGGGCCCTTGTAGCCCCCCGCAGTTTCTGAAACCCTTTTTACACCACAAATTTTCTGACCCTTGTTTGCCACCACAGTTTATTGACCCATTGAAGCCAAAACCCCGTTTCCCACCATTGTAGTTCCAAACCCCAGCTACTTTCCATTGTAGCCCCACAGTTACTTTCCATTTTTAGCCACCAAAAGTTTTTTTGACCAGTGTATCCTCCACGGTTTACTGACCCCTTTGTAGCCACCAAAGTTATTGACCCAAAATTGGGGGAAACCAACACAAATTTTCCTACCATTGTACCCCAAAGTTTTCTTTACCATTGTAGCCAACCCCAGTTACTGACCATTGTAGCCACCCCCATTACTGAACCATTTTGGCCACCCAAATTACTGACCATTGTTTGGCCCCCCACAGTTACGCCATTGTGGCCCCCCACAGTTACTGATCATTGTGGGCCCCCACAGTTTTCTGGGCCATGTAGCCCCCCAAATTTTTGACCCTTGCAGCCACCCAGTTCTGACCCTTTTACCCCCACATTTTTCTGCCATTGTAGCCACCACAGTATGCCTTGTAGCCACCACAGTTACTGACCATTGTAGCCCCCACAGTTACTGACCCTTGTAGCCACCACCCTTAATGACCATTTTAGCCACCCCAGTTACGACCATTGTTTGCCACCCCATTACGACCCTTGTAGCCCCCACAGTTTTTTGACCTTGTAGTCACCCCCCAGTTAAGACATTGTAGCCACCCCAAATTACTGACCATTGTACCACCACAGTTACTGAACCCTTGTAGCCACCACAGTTACTGACCATTTGGGCCCCCACAAATTTCTGACCATTTTAGCCACCACAGTTTTCTGCCATTTTAGCCACCACAGTTAAGGCCATTGTAGGCCCCCACAATTCGACCCTTGAACCACCCCGTTAGACCATTGTAAACCACCACGTTTTCGACCATTTTAGCCACCCCAAATTTCTGGGCCCCCCCCCTTGTAGCCAAACCCAATTTTCTGAAACCGTTTGCCCCCACAGTTTTGACCAAATTTTAACCACAGTTACTGGGCCATTTTAGCCACCACCCGTTCTGATCATTGTAGCACCAACCCGTTACTGGGCCATTGTAGCCAAAACAGTTACTGACCATTGTACCACCACCCTTTTTCTGACCCCTTGTAGGGCCCCCCACATTACTGAACCCTTGTAGCCACCACAATTACGACGTTTATCAAATTTTTAAACTGTTTTAAATTTTTCCCCATTATTTTTCTGTTGGGGCCCCAGAATTTTTTCCCTTTATTGTATAACTTCATTAATTTCTTTTTTTAAAACCGTACAAAATTTATAATTTTTTTAACCCTGGACAATTTACCTAACTAAGTTGACTTAACCCAAATATCGTAAAAAATTTAGCATTTGTAAATAAGAAATCAACGTATTTTTGTGGTTTGGGGTTTTGTAACAACCCACCGCCGCTCCTTTCCCTTAACAGTGGGTGGTTCAGCTACTGACCAGTTTGTTAAACACTGCTACTGACCGGGGTTCACACTGCTATGACCAGTGTTTTTCACCCCTGTAAATGACCGTTGTTCATCAAATGCTACCCGGCCGTTGTTCATCACTGCTACTTGACCAGTGTGTTCTCACTGCTACTGACCAGGGTGTTTTATCCTTTCTACTGACCAGTGTGTTCATCACTGACTGCCCGTTTGTTTATCCCGCACTGACCAGTGGTTCACACTGCTACTGCCAATGTGTTTCACTTCTACTGACCCGTTGGGGTTAAACACTGGGCCGACCCTGTGGTTTTTCAATGCTACTGACCGTGGGGTTCATTTATCTACTGACCAGTGTGTTTCATTTTTTTGCTAAATAACCAAGTGTTCATCACTGGGGACTGAACCCGAGGTTCTCACTGTTTGACCAGAGGGGGTTTCATCACTGGCCCATGACCAGAGTGTTCATCATGCTGCTTGGGCCAGAGTGTTCATCACTGCAAATGACCCGAGTGTTTATCACTGTACTGACCCGAGTGTTCATCACTTACTGACCAGTGGGATTCCCCCCCCTTCTACTGGGCCATGCTTCATCCCTTCCTCTTTTGACTTGTGTTTTCATCACTGCCACTGACAGGTGTGTTCCCTCACTGCTACTGACCAGTGGTTTTTCTCAATGCATGCCACGTGGTTTATCACTGGGTAATGACCAAACGTGTTGGGTCCTGCTATGCCAGGGGTTTATCCTGCTATGAAACCCGTTCGTTCCACTGCTACGACCCAGTGGATCATCACTGCACTGACTTGTTGTTTTTATCACCGTACTGACCCCGTGTGTTTATCCGCCCGCTACTGACCAGTGCATTCATCACTTCTAAATGACCAGTGCATTCTTTACTTCTATTGGGCGTGTATTCATCACTGCCACTGACAGATGTGTTTTATTTTATGCTACTGAACCCGTGTTTCATCACTGCTACTGGAAACAGCGTGGTTTTATCACGCTAAATGACCGTGTTGTTAAACATGCTACTGCCATGCGTTCTCACTGTCTGCCCGTGTGTTTTTCACTGCTATGACCAGAGTGTTTTATCCCCGCTACTGACCCTGTGTTATCACTGGTACTGACCCGTTGTTCATCACTGCTAAATGACCTTTTGTGTTCCGCAACCCACTATGACCTGTGTTCTCACGCTACTGAACCCGTGTGTTCATCCCTGTACTGACCGTGTGTTCATCACTGCTACTACCTTGGGGTTTAATCACTGCTACTGAAACCCGTTTGTTCATCAAGCTACTTTACCAGTGTGGGTTTTTTCACTCTATGACCAGGGGTTTTCTTTACTGCTTCGACCAGGTTTTTTATCACTGCTATGCCATGTATTTATCACTACTACTGACCATGGGTTCTCCCCGTTTTGACCAGTTTTGTTCATCGCTTCTACTGACCCTGTGTTCCTCACGCACTGACCGTTTGTTCCCGCACTGCTACTGACCAGTGTGGGTTTATCACGCTACTGGGGCCAGCGTGTCATCACTGCTACTGACCAGTGTGTTCTTTTCCCGCTACCCGACCCCTTTTGTTCCTCACTGCTACTGACCCCGTGGGGATCATCACTGCCCACTGACCCTTTTGTGTTTATCATGCCCAGGCGGGGCCGGGGGGGGTGTTCCCCGCTGTATGGGCCAGTGATTTATCATTCTACTGCCCGGCATTAATTTACTTCTTTTTGACTTGTGAAATTTATCATGCCACTCAGATGGTTCATCACTGTACTGACCAGTGTGTTCATCACTGCACTGATCAGCGTGTTCAAACACTGCTACGACCCGTGTGTTCATCACTGCCTGTCCAAATGGGGTTCATCATGCTACTGACCAGTGTTTATCACTGTATGACCAGAGGTTTCTCATTTCTACTGACCAAACGTTTTCCCTCATGCACTGACCCGCGTGTTTTTATCCCCTGGGTACTGACCCCGTGTGGGTTTATTCCTGTAAAAGACCAGTTTCGTTCATCACCCGCTACTGCCCGTGTGAAACATCGTGATACTGACTTGTTTTGTTTTTTATCTGCTACTGAACCCCGGGTTCATCGCTGCTACTGGGCCCGTCATTCATCACTTTTACTGACCGTGCATTCATCATTCTATTGACTAGTGTTTCATCACTGCCCCTGACAAAATGTGTTTTATCACTGCTACTGACCCCCTGTGGGTTTATTTACTGTAATGATCAGGGGTTATTCACTGCTACACCAGTGTGTTCATCACTGCTTTTGACCAGGTGTTTCCCTGCTACGATTTAGCGTGTTCATCACTGCTTACTGACCAAATGGTTCTTTACTGCTACTGGGCCAGTGTGTTTTACTGCTACTGACCAAAAGGGGTTCCCTAAAAACTACTGACCCGTGGGTTCTTTACTGCTATGCCCGTGTGTTTATCCCCGTACTGACCGTGTGTTCACACTACTACTGACCAGTGTGTTCATCACTGCTACTGACCGTGTGTTCATCCCTGCACTGACCAGTGTGTTCATCCCTGGGTACTGACCATGTGTTTAAACATGCTACTGGCCAGTTTTTTGTTCATCACTGGGTACCCGACCTGTGGTTCCCTCACGACCTGGGCCAGGGTGTTCCTCACTGCTACTGACCAGTGTTTTTCATCACTGCTACTGGCCCCGTGTATTCACCCTATACTGACCCGGGGTTCATCACTGTTACTGACCCGTGTGTTCCCCTCGCTTTACTGACCAGGTGTTCGTCACTGCTACGGGCCAGTGTGTTCATCACTGCTCCTGGGCCAGTTGTGCTCATCACTGTACTGACCCCGTTGTTCACCACTGCTACTGACCATTTTTGTTCATCACTGGGTACTGACAAGTTTGCTCATCCCCAAGCTAAATGACCAGTGTGTTCATCACTGCTTTCTAACCCGTGTGTTCAACACTGCTACCCGACCAGTGTGTTTTATACGCTACTGACCAGTGTGTTCATCATGCTACGACCAGTGTGTTTTTATCACTGCTACTGACCAAGTTTTTCATCACGGGTACTGACCAGATTGGGTTTATCACTGCTTTCTGCCCCGTTTTGGGGTTAAAAGACTGCTACTGACCAGTGTGGTTTATTCCCCCCCGTTGCGGGCAAGAGTGTTCATCACTTTCTTTCTGAAACCCGGTGTTTTTCACTCTTTGACCCTTTCATTCATCACTTTCTACTGACCAGTTTCAATTCATCACTTCTTTTGACTAGTGTATTACACTGCTACGGGCCCGTGTGTTTATGACTGCTTTCTGACCCGGGGTGTTTATCACTGCTACTGACCGGGGGGGCGTTCATCACTGCTACGCCCAGTTTTGTTCATCACTTTCTTCGACCCGGGGTGTTCATCATGCTACTGGCCCCGTGTGTTTTTCACTGCCACTGATCAGTGTGTTCTCTCTGCACTGCCAGTGTGTTCATCAACTGGTATGCCAGTGTGTTCATCACTGCTTAAATGACCCGTGTGTTCTTTACTGCTACTACCATGTGTTCAAACCCTGCAAATGGCCAGTTTTGTTCTCACTGCTACTGACCAGTGGTTCATCAAGCCCATGACCGTGTGTTCATCACTGCACTGACCAGTGTGTTTATCACTGCTACTGACCGTTTATTCATCACTAACCCGACCCGTGTGTTTATCATCCGTTTTTTGAAAATGTGTTCCCCGCTTTTACTGACCCCCCGTTTTTTCATCACTGCTTTCTGACCTGTTTGTTCAACCCCTGCTCCTGACCAGTGGGCTCATTTACTGCTTCTGACCAGTGTGTTCATCATTTTACCCGAAACCCGGTGTTCCTCCCCTGCTAAATGACCAGTGTGTTCAGCACTGCTCGACCTGTGTTTTAACCCCTGCTACGCCTTTTTCTCATCATTTCTACGACCAGTGCGTTCAATCACTGCCCACTAACCCGTGTGTTTTAAAAACTGCTAAATGACCAGTTTTTTTTTTATCCTGCTAATGGCCAGTGTGTTTTATCCCGTACTGACCAGTGTGTTTTATCATGTTTCGACCAAAAGTGTTCATCCTGCTACTGACCCGAGTGTTCCACGCTACGACCAGAGTGTTTTTTCACTGCTACTGACCCCGTGGTGTTTAAAGCCCGCTACTGGACCAGGGGTTTTTCTCACTGTTGCTGACAAAAGTGTTCATCACTGCATGAAAAAGAGTGTTCATCACTGCTTCTGACCAGTTTCATTCATCACTTTTACGACCAGGCATTCACACTTCTATTGACTAGTGCATTCCCTCATGCTAATGCCTTGGGTTCATCACTGAAATGACCAGCGTGTTCTCATGCTACTGACCAAACGTTATCAATGCTATGAAAAGTGCGTTTTAACACTGCATGACCAGGGGGTTCATCAATGCTACTGATAAGGGGGTGTTTATCACTGCTATCTTTGTTGTTCTTTTTCTACTACCCGTGTGTTCACCTGCTACTGCCAGTGTGTTCATCACTTTCTACTGACCAGGTTTTGTTCGCCTACTAAATTTACCAGTGGTTCCCTAAATGCTATGACCCGTGTGTCCCCTCATGCTACTGACCCGTGTGTTTATCACTGCACTGGGCCCCGTTTTGTTCATCACGCCCACTGACCCGTGGTTCATCCCCTGGTTTTGACCAGTGGTTTTACTGAATGGGCCAGTTTTGTTCATCCTGCTACTGACCAGGTGTTTTATCACTGTATTTACCAGTGTATTCATCACTACTTTCTGGGGCCAGTGTGTTCATCCGTTACTGCCCCGTGTTGTTTTTCGCTTCTACTGACCCCGTGTGTTTTTCATGCTACTGACCAGTGTGTTCATCATGCCCGGAACCCGTGGGGGCTCTCACTGCTATGACCCGTGTGTTCACCTACTAATGACCCGTGTGTTCCTCACTGTTTCTGACCCGTGTTTTTCAGCACTGCTCCCGGGCCCGTGTGTTTTATCACGCTAAGGGCCAGTTTTTCTCATCACCGGGGACTGCCCGTGTGTTTTAACCCCCTGCCTTTCAACCAGTGTGTTCAAAACCCGCTAAATTTACCATTTGTTCATCACGCACCCGACCCCTTTTTGTTCATCACTATACTGAACCCGTGTGTTCATACTGCTCCCGCCAGAGTGTTCATCACTGCTACTACCAGGTGTTCACCACTGCTACGCCAGGGGGTTTTTTCTGTACTGACCAGTGTGTTCATCACTGTTGCTGGGCAAGGTGTTCAACATGCTACTGACCAGGGTGTTCATCACTGCTTTTGAACCCGTGCCTTTACACTTCTACTGACCAGTGTGTTTATCACTGTACTGACCCCGTGTGTTTATGACTTCTACTGACCAGTTTGTTCCTCACTGTTGCTGAAAAAGAGTTTCATCACTGTACTGACCCGAGTGTTCATCACTGGGTTTTTGACCCGTGCAAATTTATCACTTCTTTTTTTACCAGTCCATTCATCACTTCTATTGACTATGTATTCATACGGGTTGACCCCGTGTGTTTTATCCTGCTACTGACCAAAACGGGTTCATTTACTGCACTGACCAAGCCCCCCTTTACTGCCACTTGACCAGTGCGTTTCAAACATGCTATGACCCAATGTTTCATCCCCTGCTAATGACCATTTTGTTTTAAAACAAATTTCTACTGACCAGGGGTGTTTTACAATGCTTTCTGACCAAGTGTTCATCACTGCCCACGACCCTGTGTTCATCACTGTAAGACCCGTTTCATTCATTTACTTCACTTACCAATGCATTCATCACTTCTGTTGACCGTGTATTCATCACTTTCCCCTGACAAGGGGTTTCATCACTGGGTACTGACCCAGCGTTTTTCATCACTGCTACTGACCAATGTGTTCTTTACTGCTACTGACCAGTGTGTTTATCACGCTAAATGCCAGATGTTCACCACTGCTACGACCAAGTGTTTTACCACTGCTAATGACCAGAGTGTTATCACTGCTAGACCGTGTGTTCATCATGCTACTGACCATGAAATTTAATTTTCCCTTTTTATGACCCCTGCCCTTTTATCACTTCTATTGACTGTTTTATTTATCACCCGCTACTGACCCAAGTATTGATCACTTTACTGACCGGGGTTTTTCATCACTGCTACTGCCAGAGTGTTTTTTCACTGCAAATGACTAGGGGATTCATCATGCTACTGGGCCCAAATATTACTGCTACTGACTGGTGTTTATTGATCACGCTTCTGACCCGTGTATTCACTGCCACTGAAACCAAAGTATTCCCTCACTGCCACTAACCAGTTTTGGGGAAAATTTATCACTTTAAATGCCTAGGATATTTTATTTGTGCAAAAGGCCCCAAAAAAGCCCCCCAGAGTTCCCGACCAACACACACACTTACACTTTACACAAGGGAAAACACAGATTTTGGGGGATATTCACAGAGGAGACGAAAGCTTTTCAGCAAACTGAAGCTGTAAAGGGGACACCAGCAAGTTTGGGGGAAAACTGCCCCACTTTTTTGGGTTTTTAGGGAAGAAACTTTCCCATGCCAAATCGAAGGCGGTGGGCCCGGGTAACTCTCTCCCTTTAGTCCGAGAAGAGGGGGGAAGGAGGAGGAGGGGGAACTCCCTGTGCCTACTAACAACCATCTTCCATTAAAACTATGGAAACAAGGAAGGGGCTGCCTGGGTGTGGAAAGGGGGCAAATGTTGTCCCGTTTTTAAGAAAAGAGAAGACATTATTAAACTACGGGCCATTCCGCTACAACCCCCTAGTAAGTAAAGTCATGGGAAATTTTTTCAAAAGGGGAAAACGGGTTTGGGGGCACCTTGAAAAGGGAAAAGGGCTTAAAACTACAAAAAGCCCGGTTTTTTTTAAGAAAGCAAAATCCCTTTTTCCCAAACCACCCGAGTTCAAAAAGGTAACAGGGAAAAAAGAAGGAGAGAGAGAGGGATGGGTAAACTGCTTTTATCTTAGCTTGGGAAGAAGGTTTTGACAAAAGCACCACAAAGAGAGACTGGTTGGAAAGGTAGAAAGGGGCAGGTAGGAATGGGAAGGAAAAAAAAATACTGGGAATGGGTCGGAAAAAACCCGACAGGAAGAAAATAACGTTCGAGGTGTCCCGGTGGGGTTTTTGCTTCCAAATGGGGGTTTTAAAAAGGGGGCTTGGTCAGTTTCCGTTTCTTTTATATGGGGAAACCCAACGAAAAGCAGGTTTAAAGGAAAGGGTCAGGCAAAGGTTTTTAAAAAAGAGCTTTTTTACAGGCTTCAAGCCTGATCCACAAGTGGGGCTCCTAAGTTTTAAATTCCCAAATGGAAAAATCATGAAGCTTTAGGAAGGCAAAGAAGGAAAGGGCCCCAGAAAATGGTACAACCTAGGGAGTCAAAATGCAAAAGTTATCAAGGAAAAGGACCTTGGGGGAACATCATTTCCGAGGGAGAAACTCCCGAGGTGCAAAATTAACCAAAAAACTGCTTTCAGCATATGGGCGCCCCAGAAAGCCTAGGAATAGCGTTTTGAAAGTAAAAAAGGGGCCCTTCACGAAAAATGTTTCCCTGTTTTACGTCAGGCATTTGGGAGTGGCAGGGGACTATGGGGGAATTTCCCAAACCCCGTTTAAGAAATTAGAGAAAAATGCAAAAGTTTGCAAGAAGAATAGCCTGGAACCCAAGAGGGAAGTCCACGAGGTGAAGTTAAGGGAAATCAACCTAACGGGGAAATGGGCAACAGGAGGGATGGGGGGGACAAATTTTTGGGCATAAAAAATTTCTGAGAGGGTTTTAGAGTTTTGGATAGGGACAGAATTTTCAAATGGGGGCCCGGGAACAAGGGGGGACAGCTGGAAGCTAAAAGTTCAAAAAGAGTGATGGGGTGTTTTAAAAAGTAAATTTTTCCCTGTTTCGAGTTGGAAGTGGGAAAAATCAAGAGAGTGAAGTGGGGGGGGGCAAGATCCAACTAACTTTTTAAAATGAGGTACGATAAGGCCTTGGGGCAGGAAGTGTGGGGGGACCTAGTAGCCAAACCGCGAAGAAGCGAGGCCAGGAGCTTGGTTTTTGGGGGCCCCGCAAACCGCAACTAGGTTAGTACACTCAAACACACACAAATAGAGAATGGAAAAAGAACAGAATACAAAGGACCCGGGGAAAATAAAGAGTTTAGTCGAAGAGCCAGAAACGAGTATGCACAGATAAGGAGGGACCAACGACAGTACGAAAACGACATAGCATCAAAAGTCAAGTCTGACCCGAAATTTCTGTATTCTCACATCAGGAGGAAGACAACAGTCCGGGACCAGGTAATCAGGCTGATAAAGGAAGGTGGAGCTCAGAAGTTAACCTCTCCAGGTGCAAAGTCATGAAGATCGGGGAATCGTTCAAGACTCTGTACACCGTGTACGTCAGGCCCATACTGGAGTATGCAGCACCAGTTTGGAACCCACACCGGGTCAAGCACGTCAAGATATTAGAGAAAGTGCAAAGGTTTGCGACAAGGTTATTTCAAGAGCTAAGCAGAATGTCCTACGAAGAAAGGTTAAGGGAAATCGACCTGACGACATTGGAGGACAGGAGGGTTAGAGGAGACATGATAACGACATACAAAATACTGCGTGAAATAGACAAGGTGGAGAAAGACATGATGTTCCAGTGAAGGGACACAGAAACAAGGGGTGACACTTGGAAGTTCAAGAATCAGATGAGTCAAAGGGATGATAGAAAGTATTTCGTCAGTCATAGTCAGGAAGTGAAATAGTCTAGAAAGTGATGTAGTGGAGGCAGGAACCATACAATAGCTTTAAGACGAGGTATGAAAAAGCTCATGGAGCAGGAAGAGAAGGAACCTAGTAGGCTCAGTGAAGAGGCGGGGCCAAGAGCTGATTCTCGACCCCTGCAACCACAATTAATGTGTGTACAATTAGGTGGGTACACAGCACAGCAACAAGGGGTCACAGTTGGAAGTTGAAGACTCAGATGAACCACAGCGATGTTAGAAAGTATTTCTTCAGTCAGAGTTGTCAGAAAGTGGATTGGGTCTGGGAGGTAATGCAGTGGAGACAGGATCCATACATAGCTTTAAGAAGAGGTATGATAAAGCTCATGGAGGGGGAAGAGTGACCTAGTGAGGCCAAACGAAGAGGCGGGGCCAGGAGCGTGACTCGACTCCTGTAACACAATAGGCGAGTACACACACACACACAGAGAGAGAGAGAGAGAGGAAAGGGGAGAGAGAGAGAGAGGAACAGACGACAGACAGACGAAGAAGACAGACAGGCAGACGAGCATCTTGTGTGGGGTAAGGCTCGGGGGGTGTCAACACACATTACTAGCCAGGCAGTAAATGTGTTCCTCGCAATAAAACATTTTTTTTTACCTTGAGAGTCATCGTCCAGGGTTTAGAGAAATGAAGCCCATTACGACACAAAATGTTCCACTACCTTGGGCTTCACTGGCCCAAAATGCTCAGGCGGCGATATTTGAAACCACTGGTCCAGTGGCTTGAGTTCACTGGCACAGTGTTTTCACTCGCTTGACTTCGTTTTCATACCAGTCCCTCAAACCCAAAATGAATTTGTATTAATTGACAAACAGGCCCAATTCTTTCCAAAAGTTTACCCAAAATAAACAGTATTTATCACATAGTTTCTTCTGTGCTGTATAATGATTACTTGGTTCAGAGAGTGACAACACTTACGCTTATACCTTTCAAACCCACACTTCATACACGCTACACCTACACGCTACACCTACACACTTTCACCTACACACTTCACCTACACACTTCACCTACACACTTCACCCACACCACTTCACCTACACCTTACCTACACACTTCACCTACACACTCCACCTACACACTTCCTACACATTCACCTATCACCCCTTCACCTACGCACTTCACCTACACAACTTCACCTACACACTTCCAACCCACACACTTCACCTACACACTTCACCTACACACTTCAACCTACCCCACTTCACTTCGCACTTCACCTACCCCACTTTACCCACACACTTCACCCACACACTTCACCTACACACTTTTACCTACACCTTCACCTACGCACTGCACCTACACACTTCCTACACACTGCACCTACACCCTGCACCTACACGCTACACCTACACCTGACCTATATGCTACACCTACACCAGCACCTACATGTTACACCTAACACTGCACCACAAGCTACACCCATACGTAATATCTTGTCCCTACACGGTTTTCCCTGCTCCTCTACGCTAACCTACCAAATCTGCACCTACATGCTTTACCTGCACCTATAAGCTACAAAACCCACACCCTGAACCTACATGCTTTAACCTGCTCCCCATACGCTACACCTACACCCTGCACCTACCTGCTTTACCTGCCACCTATACAACTACACCTACACCCTCACCTACACGCTATAACTGCACCCATATAACTTACACTGCACCCCACACGCTATACCTGCACCTATACGCTACACCTACACGTTTTACCTAACCCTGCCACCTAAAACGCTATACCTACACCCCGACCTACATGTATACCCACCCTTTACATATAATATACCTATACCCTGTACATATACAAAAACCTACACCCTCACCCTAAACGCATACCTAACCCTGCACCTACACGCTATACCACACCCTGCACTTACACAATATTAAGTACACCCTGTACCCACACGATTACCTACACCATGCACCTACACCTTATACCTACACCCTGCACCTACACGCTATACCCCACCCCTGCACCTGCAACCTATACACTACCCCTACACCCTACAGATAAACGCTACACTTACACCCTGCACCTACACCGCGAACGTGCACGTTATACCTACGCCCTGTACCTACACGATATACCTACACCATGCATCTACACGCACACCTACACGCTATACCAACACCTTCACCCCTGCATTTGCACCCTGACCTACACGCTGTACCTGCACCAGCACCTAAACGCTATACCTACACCTGCACCTACATGCTAAACCTACATCCTGCTTTCTACACGCTATCCCTCCACCCTGCACTTTAACCGTTATAAAGTACACCCCTGTCCCTTTACACGCTATACCTACACCCTGCACCTACCCCTTAACCTACACCTGCACTTACACGATATAAGCACACCCTGTACCTAACGCTATACCTTTACCCTCCCACCTGCACCTATAACTACACCTACACCCTGCACCTACACGCAATACACGCACCCTGAACCTGCACCTATAAAATAAAACCTAACCCTGCAAATACACGCTGCACCTACACGCTACCCCTACACGTTTTATCTACACCCTGCACCTACCGGTATACCTATACCCTGAGCCTACACTTTTAGATCTACGCCCTACACCTACACCCTGCACCTACATACTATACCTACCCCCTGCACCTATGGATTAACCTACAACCCTGCCCTTATTTTGCACCTACACCGGGTACTTACACGGTATAACCAACACCCTGCATCTATTACCCGCACGTACAGGGCTATTACCAACCTCTGCCCTCCCAGATATACCAAAAACACCTTGCACCTATATGCTGCACCTACACTCTGACCTAACGTTTATACCTACACCCTGCACCTATACGATTTACCTACACCTTTCACCTATACGCTACACCTACACCCTGCACCTAAACGCTATACCTACACGCTACACCATCCCGATAATACCTACACCCTGCATCCAAACGCTACACCTACACACCCTAAATTTCTGCACGTTATACCTACACCCTGCCCCTTACACGATATACCTACACCATTCATCTATACGCTACACCTACCCCCTTGACCTTACACCCTGCCCCTACACGCTATCCCTACCCCCGCACCTGCCCCCTGCACTTACCCTGCCCCTCCGCTATCCCTGCACCCTGCACCTACATGCTATACCTACACCTGCACTTACACGATTAAGTATACCCTGCACCTGCACCCTGCACCTACACCCTGCACCTACACCTGCATTTTACATGCTATACCTAACCCGCACCTGCACCTATACACTAAAACCTAACTCTGCACCTACATGCTATACCCCCACCTGCACCGCACCTGCACTTCACTATAAACTACATCTGCACCCTGCAGATTACAGGCTTTTGTTGGGAGGGGTTCGTGGAGATGTGATGGTTGGAGTTAAATGCATTTGTTGGATGATAAACACTTACATTAGCAGAGTGTGGGAAAAGAGGGAGCCCAACCTGCCTGTCCTGTTGCTTTTTTTGGTCTACGGGGAAGAGGACGGGGACG
The DNA here is from genome assembly GCF_026875155.1 of Cherax quadricarinatus. Taxonomy (NCBI): domain Eukaryota; kingdom Metazoa; phylum Arthropoda; class Malacostraca; order Decapoda; family Parastacidae; genus Cherax; species Cherax quadricarinatus. Next base: position 22,639,088 of record NC_069411.1, read on the forward strand.
GGAGTGCACGCCATATTTTGGGTCACGTGATGTCCACAAGTAGTCGCTCATAAATTGCATCACGTGATGTCACACAAGCTAGTCACTGAGCCTAGCAAGGGGTCATATATGTAAAACATATGGATAGTACAAACTATGACACTCACATAACATATACATATACAGTGAATCAGCAACTATGCTGACAGCTCGGTTATGTTACGTATGTCGTCTCGACATACAATACTTTGCTATAGCTGAACGGCAGGTGTTTCTGGCTGATTCTATACAAGGGCAAATACATATGTAAACTTAGAACTAATGGATGGTATCGTAATGGATGTTAACGTAATGGGATTAAAGAATTATAAGAACAAATCATGGTATAAATAAAGGATGGAATTGATCGATCGATCTGTATTCATGCACTATACGGATTCTTGAGGAAAAAAAAAATATTTATTTACAAAGGTGAAAGTAAATTAGCAGCAAAGACAGATCTGGTGTGCACAGATCATTTTTGCTAATCTCAGAATTCGGAAGGAACGTGAACACAAAAAAAAAAAAAAAATCTAGAAAAAAACTGATCAGCTAATAACAAAACCACAGTGGACAACTTCATTCATCTTGAACATCAAAATTTTCAGGGCTATGTACATTTAAACCCAACTCTGCGAGGGTCGATTTACTACACAGAATGGGAGGACGAATTCCTTTGCAATGGCTAAAAAATGCCTTGACTGAGGGAGATCTGATCAAGTATCTACAAAGATACTTGGGGGTTTTCTCATCACTTGTTCATGTACATAAAGAATAACGGGAAATTTTGGGGTTTATTTCTGACTGAGTATTAGGGTAGAGGGTACAGAGTTTTAGCCTATGTTCTTCCCTACCAACCTGTCGGTAATTTGTAATACCATATTAAAAACAATTGGTTTTGGTAGGTTAAGTGGCTGAGGCAGCGCACTGAGACACCGCAAGGGCCTATGTGATGAGTTGCATAAACCTATATGATACCCCACTAATGGTGCCACGAAAATAATTTAAAACTGGGCTGCTAAAAAACCACAAAATACCACAACACAGGGATGGTAAAACACTCAGAACAGCTTAGAACTGTAAGCACAAATTGACAGTGAAGGCTGGACATCACTAAGCTTGCTTGAGTACTGGGTAAGTCACCTGTGTTATTGCTGCTTGCATTGGCTTTAATCCTTCACACATACTGCTTGAGATCTTGTAACGATTAGCACAGCAGGGGGTGGAAAGCTGCTTAGAAGGCAAGGCTGTACTTAAGACAGGGCTGGATTGTGTGTAGGGCTGGACTCCCCCCACAGACTGGCTTTATGTCTTGGCTTAATTAGCAATCCCGGGTCAACCCCTCGGAAGTCAATGCAAATAAGAAGCAAATAAAACACTAAGACACAAAGACTGACCAGTAAGTAGGAAGCCAAACAGGCTGGTGGATGCTTGACTGGGATGTTAGGCGTCACTCGTCTCGGCAAGGGCCTAAGCATTCAGGATGGCCGACGCGGCTCAGTAAATTTTTATCTCCAGAAAATCGTTGTAATTGTCAGAATAACAGGCCCACCTCTGCCACCAAATTGTTGGGATGTTCCTTGGAGTGTGAAGGCTGGAGTTAACACACTTGTTGGATGGTAACACTTATATTAGCAAAGTATGAAGATAGGGATGCCCAACCTTGCCTGTTCCTGTTTGGCATGGTAGGTCCTACCGGAACTGAGGACGAGGGCCAGGAGCGCAGTGCTCACTTCGGCATCACATACCTCCACACAAGCTAGCACTGATCCTAGTAAGGGTCCATGTATATAAAAACATAATGGATGGCACTAATTGTGAAACTCGGTACATATGCAATATACAGGAAATCAGCAACTATGCTGACAACAATCACCTAGCACCCTACCTCTACCCCATGAACCTGCACTTTTACCTACACCCTGCACCATACTCCTGTACCTACAACCCTGCACCTACACTCCTGCAATGCCCCTGAACCTACACGCTAAACCTACACCCAGCACTTACACGATATAAGATATCCCTGTACCTACCGAATATACCTACACACTGCAACATGCACCTATACACTGCACGCTACACCCTGCAAATACCACACTATACCTAAACACCTGCACCTACACGCTACACCTACACACTGCACCTAAACGCTACACCTACACATACATACACCCAACACATACACGTTTATTACCTACAACGCCGTACCTACACCTACGCCCTAACACACCTACACGCAAGTACCTACAACCCTGCACCCTACACCCTCACTTGCAACCCTGCACACCACACCAATACCTGAACCCCGCACCTTAAACGCTATACCTACACCTTGCACCTACATGCTAAACCTCAACATCCTGCTTCTAACAAGCTATACCTACACCCAGCACCTAACGGTAAACCCAACACCCGGCACTAGTACACGATATAAGTAACAACCCTGTTCCTACACGCTATACACCTACACACTTGTCACCAAAACGCATGCCCCTACACATTATACGAACACCCTGCAACCTACACGTTATACCTTCACCCTGTATCTACACTACAAAGGTTTACCTACACCCTGAGCCAACACTCTGCACCTAACGCCCTACACACACGCTGTACCTACACCCGCACCTACACCCTGCACCTACACCCTGCACTGCACCCTGCACCTACACGCTATAACCTGCACCCCACGACCTAAACTCTATACCTACACACCCTGCACCCTACAGCTAAACCTACATCCTGCTTCTACACCGCGAAACCCCCACCCCTGCACCTGCACCTAAACACAACAAGCCTACACCCTGCAAAACAACGCTATACCTACACACTGCACCTAAACGCTACACCCTACACGTTATATCTACACCCTGCACCTACACGTTAATGCACTACACGCCTGTAACCAACACGGATACCCTACACCCTTACCTACACTCTAATACGCTTAAACTCCTACACACCCTCACCTACACACTGTACCCCCACCCTGCACCTGCACCTATACACTACACCTACACCCTGCAAATACACGCTACACCTACACACTGCACCTAAACGCTACACCTACACGTTATACCTACACCCTGCACCTATCGCGTTATACCTACACCCTGTACCTACAAGGTATACCTAACACCCTGAGCTTTACACTCCACCTACTCCCTACACCTACACCCTGCACCTAAACGCTAAACCTACACCCTGCACCTACATCTAAACCTACATACGCTTCTACACGCTATAGCCTACACCCTGCACCTGCAACCTATACACCTACAACTACACCCGGCAAATACACGCAAAATACCTCCACACTGCACCTACAAACGTACACCTACACACTGCACCTAAGCGGCTACACCGACACGTTAAGCCCTACAACCCCTGCACCTACACGGTTATACCTTCAATGCTGTACCTACACGGTATACCTATCACCCTGAGCCTACGCACTTACACCTACGGCCCTGCACCTACACCTTGCACCTACACGCTAATACCGCCCACCCTGCAACCTGCACTTAAAACTAACTAACCTACACCCTGCACCTAACACGTTTATACCCCCACCTGCACCTGCACCTACACGTTATACCCCCACCCCCTGCACCTGCACCTATACACAAACACCCACACCCTGCAAATACACGCACCCACCCCCCCCCCGTAATTTATACCTACACACTGCACCTAAACGCTACACCTACAATTATACTACACCTTGCACCTACACGTTATACCTACACACCCTGCACCACACTTAATATACCTAACACCCTGTAACCTACACGCTTATACCAAACACACTGCACCTGCATGCTACCCTCCACACAGCACCTAAATGCTACACCTACACCGTTATAATCCTACAACCCTCACCTAAACATTATCCTATACACTGTACCTACCAACGTATACCTACACCCTGAGCTTACTCCTCTACACCTACACCCTGCACCTACACACTATACCCCCCACCCTGCACCTAGCACATATACACTTACACCTACCACCCTGCCCTACACGATATACCCAACACCCTGCACCCTGTCACCTATACACAACACCTACACCCTACAAATACACGCTATAAACCTACACACTGCACCTAAACGTACAAGGCATCCTACACACGTTATATCCCAACACCCTGTACCTGCACGCTACACCTACACCATTCACCTACTGCTATACCAACACCCTGCACCTACAGCAATATACCTACACTCCTGCACCTTCACCATATACCTACATCCCTGCCCCTACACGTTTACAACCTACACCCTGCACCTACATTCTGCACGCTACACACCCTGCACTTTTCATTGTTTACCTACAACCCTGCATCTTACACCCTGCACGTACATGCAATACCTAACACCCTGCACCTAAACGATATAACTACAACCTTGCACCTAATACGCTACACCTACACCCTACACTTACAACCCTGCACCTACACCCTGCACCTACACCCTGCACCTACACCCTTGCACAAACAAGCTATACCTATCAACCCAGCACTCTACAACCTATACCTACAACCCTGCCCCTACACCACAACCTTTTCCATGCGTGTCCAAGCGTGCCTCGTTGTGCCTCCTGTTTTTTCTGGTGTATTCACGTCGCTCTAACGTGCTAGAACTGTTAATTTGTGTCATCAATCAATACGATACAACCCTCTAGCGCCTGGAACCATCTTGGGCGAAACATTAAATACTGATAAACAAAGGAGAATTAGTGTGCACTACCTACAGAGTTTTTAAACTGCCAGAGAATCATAAGACCCTGTTCCCGTGTGGAAAAATAATAATATTGAAATATGTGTCAGAGGAAAGAAAGTCTCCCCTGAAAGCATTGAGTATACAAAGTGTATATTGTATACTACAGTGGCTCCCTAGTTTATTGATGAATAAAGGCTAAAGATCATTTGAAAAACAGGTGAATTTGTAAATGAAGTGATAGCCTAATAGAGGCAGGTCCAGAAGTCGCCATAAACTTAACCACAGGTCAGCTGTTTTTTAATAATCTTCTGGCCTGCTAGTGGTACTCGCAAATAATCTAGTGATACCATGAATAGCAGAATACAGTGGTGATTAAGCAACTAACCAGTATTAATAATGGTAACTTAGTTGAAAGTGGATGACTTTCATTAGTTTCTTTTTTCCTTTGAAATACCAGACGTTAACTGTGGAATTTCATAATAACCTGTATTTACCAGCGGTCGCAATAATACACAACGAGAACAAATATTACTATACAGAAAAACGCCCTTCCTCCAAAATTTGCACCATTTCAACTATAGTGATAATATAGCATTTATTGAGGTGGAGACGGAAAAAAAAATAAGAAGCTAGATACAGCGATTGATAAACAAATGTGTGAGGCACGAACCGTTCGTCATTGTAAGGGAGTGCCAGCAGTCCACCGCCTTCAACCCGCAAGTTATACTTTTGTATCAATCAAATCACATATTACACGGGTGATTAATTTCCAGTAGATCCTTCATGTGTTTGCTCAAATCACCGACCAGTATGGTTTAAAATAAGGTGACCCACTGATCAGATCAGATAGACTGGTCCAACCCTGGACTGGTCCGAACCCTTGAACTGGTCCGAACCCTGGACAGGTATCAAACGTTTTTCGTTGTGCACTCACCTAGCAGGTTATTAATAGAAATTCAGAGGTTGCTATAGAATGCAAGTAAATCAACCATCTTCAAATCATTATGAAGCTGTTGTGTATCTGTGGTTCAGTCAAACAAACGGGCTTCCACAAGCATAAATTGTCATTTCTGAGGAAATTGGTGTCACGGCCCCTTGTGCAGATTATCCAAGAACTAGCTAACAAGAAGTATTAAAACCAGGAAGTGTTTTTGGGTAAGCCCAAATGAGATAAATCTGTGGACAAAATCACAAGGGTAAATAAAAGAGGTCAACATCAAAGCTGCTTTCATAGTAAAACCGGGAAGCTTTTCTACAAGACAGATGGGAACATTAAAAAGTCCGGGCTGAATGTACTGCCCTTGATACGGCCATGTATTCAGAAACTGTAAGGCTGGGATGATGTCCTGGTAGTCAGTAAATGGGGGGCTGATATGCTGTCTCTGGGAGACAAAATGTGAAGCTGGAGTGCTGTCCCGGAGACATAATGGTGAAGCTGAGAGGTGCTGTCCTGGTGAGACCAGTAATGTTGAAGCTGGAGATGCAGTCCTGGGAGCCAGTAATGGGAAGCTGGAGTACCTGTCCTGGGAGACAGAAATGGTGAACGCTGGAGATTTTGTCCAGGGTAGTCGGGAATAGATAACGCAGGAGGAATACATTATGAATGACCGAGTAGGTGCAGGAGGCCTAGTAAGGGAAACAAATGTATCAAAGATAAGATAAAACCCAATATGCAAACTAAAATAAACCGCCGGAAATAGCAAACAAGAGGACTCCCACTAGCAATAGTGAGGATATATTATCCAAAAACACATGTGGAGCTCTAAAACCAATGTATTGGTGTCTAGGAGGATAGAAGAAGGGACAGGGAAACAACACCAACAGGAATAACAGGTCACAAAACCCAAGCAAAACGGAAACCAAGCCGCTGCACATACAATGCCTCGTATCTGCGGCATGGGAAATCTGGAAAAACAGATGGACGTTCAATCTATGACTCACCCACAAATGCCGAGCCCATATGAAACAGAATCAAGCAAACTCCCTTCCTGTAAGCTTTTTCACCCTAGCACTGGTGTTCCCTCTTTCAGTACAGGAAAGACTGTTCTATAACTTAAATGCCTGCATACCAACTAACGGGACAAAAGATACAAAACATCCCAGGCCATGGGAAAACCTGGTAGCCACAGCCACTCAAGAGGGAGAGGTTTATTTAGTGCCCGGAAGGAAAAAAAACTGGCAGAACAAATGGCAGAATCGTAAAACACACAAATCCATTCATTCCTGGAGTGGAACCACAGTCGTGGCCTCCACTCCAAACCAACATATACAGATACAAATGCCGAAAAAAAAATCCCCCCCCAGTACCAACAAATACCCCAGTACCGATAACATCTTCTATAGCAAATATAACAGTGGACTAAAGCCAGCAACAAACAACAAAATACCTTTCATCCGTGACTTGCTTGCAGATGCAAATGGCAATTTGATTCGCGGCTTACACTGAGACCCACATAAAGGATCACTTTTGGGACAACGAAAATGAATGGATCCCAGATACAACCTAAAACAGATGTGACAGAGTGAACATCCAAAAGAGGGGGGGGGGTGCCTGTAACATGTGCAAGTCACTTTGTTTTGGCACAGACTGCTAACTGCCTCAAATTATGAAGTGGAAGTTTTAGCAGTAAAGAACTGAGAACCAAAAACCTAGTCATTTTGAATCTACAAGCCACCGGATGCAACATCCCAGCAATTCCAGGAACAGCTGTTAAAAATTGACCACTGTCCTGGAAAACCTTCCAGCCCTGCACCCAACATCTTGCTTCCTGGGGGGGATTTCAACTTAAGCACCTTAAAATGGAGGACTATAGCAAAAAATATTGATGCAGTAAATAACACCAGAGCCGCTCGATACAACTCACACTCACGCGAGCTTTAAATCTCGGCACAAAATTCAATTTAAACAATCAAATAAAGAAGCCTACTAGACGGGGAAATACACTAGACCTTCATCTTCACTAACAATGATGATCTGATAAGAAAAATCACCATATCAAAAACAATATACTCAGATCACAAACATAATTGAGGTTCAGTCATTAATGCGCGGAGCCCCAACCACATAATGAGATTAGTCACGAGGGAGCCATTCACCAAATCAACTTCAATAACAAAAACATAAAGTGGGACCAAGTTAAAAACCAAGTCCTAACCGATATAAGCGTGGAAGATATACTAAAGCAACACAGGACCCCAACTTAAGCCTAGAACAGATTTAACTCGGTAGCACTCGATGTATGCACAAGGCTTATTCCTCAAGAAAAAAGGAGGAGTATATGTAAACAGAAAGAGAACAGGTGCTCCCTTTACAGGCGAACGGAAAAGAATAACAGAGCGGCTAAACGAGGTCAATATATCTGAAATCGTAGGGAGACAACTATGGTCCAGAGAAAATAGCAAGCATCGAACTTAACTAAAAGAATCCATGTAGTAGTCAGTAATCGCGGAAAGAACTAAAAGCCATAAATGAAATCGAAAGAAACCCAAAGTATTTCTTCTCCTATGGCCAAATCAAAATCGAGAACACTCCATATGGGCCCCCTACTAAACAAGATTGGTCCTACACAGATGACAAAAAGGAAAATGTATGAGCACTTCAAGTTCCCAATATGACTCATTTTTAGCAAGCCGCTAACCAGACTGAGATCCGAAGATCAAAATGAATTTTTTTATGAGAGAGGCCACAAAAATTGATTAACACAAGCCTATCCGATAGTAATCCTGACGCAAAATTACTTCGAACAGGCGATAAATTACAAGCCCATGCACTCTGCCCCGGGCCAGACTCATGAACTCTGTGTTCATCAAGAACTGCAGAAGCCCCTATCACGAGCCTGTTTCCATCCTATGGAGAGGGAGCATGGAACACGGGGGTCCGTCCCACAGTTACTAAAAAACAACAGACATAGCCCCACTTCCACAAAGGGTGCAGTAAAGCAACAGCAAGAGAACTACAGACCAATAGCACTAACATCCCATATCATATAAATCTTTGAAAGGGCCTAAGAAGTCAAGATCACCACGCATCTAGAAACCCATCAGTTTTTACACAACCCAGTGGCAACATGGTTTAGAACAGACGCTCCTGTCTGCTCAACTATTGGAACCACTACGACAAGTCCTAAATGCACTAGAAGACACAAAGAATGCAGATGTAATATATACAGATTTGCAAAAGCCTTGCGAACAATGTGACCATGGCGGTAATAGCGCGACAAAATGCGTGCTAAAGGAATAAACAGGAAAAGTCGGGTCGATGGATTCAATAATTTCCTCAAAAACAGAACACCGAGAGTAGTCCGTCAACAGAGTAAAGTCCGATGCACTACGTGATGAAAAAGCTCTGTTCCACAAAGGGCACAGTACTTCGCTCCCAATCCTTGTATCCTCATCCTTATACCGACATAGACAGGATGCAGCCACAGCACCGTGTCTTCCCTTTGCAGAATACACCCGAATCTTCATGACAGTGTCTTCCATTGCAGACACTGCAAAGCTCGCAGGCAGACAACAACCAAATCTTTCAGAGGGCTCAGAAAACAATATGAATTTCACGAGAAGAAATTTCAATTACTCAGATATGGTAACATGAGGAAATTAAATCTTCAATCAGAGTACAAAGACAAATTCAGGCCACAAAATAGCGTCGAAACACCAACTCAAAGAAACTGGGAGTGATCATGTCGGGAGGATCTCACCTTCAAGGACCCATAAACACTGTATCAATCACAAATTGCTGCTAGAAAATGAGTCAGGATGGATAATGGAGAACCATCAAAACTAGGGAGGCCAAGCCACAAGAAATGACACCTTCAGGTCCACTTGGTACTATCTAGGCAGGAATATTGCGCACACTAACAGCAGCCTTTCAATGCCAGGTGAAAATTGCGACCAAGTAAAAGTCAGAGAACTTTCACGCGCGCATAACGGATATTAAAACACCGTCAAATAATGGGAGCGCCTTTGAGTTCCTACACCTGTATTCCCTGGAACGCAGGAGAGAGATCACATGATTATATACACCTGGAAAATCCTAGAGGACTAGTACCGAACTTGCACACGAAAACACCCACTACGAAAAGCAAAAGACTTTGGCCGACGATGCACCATCCCCCCAAGAAAATCAGGGGTGTCACAAGCACGTTGATACCAAACAATAAGTGTCAATCCAGGGGCCCGATACTGTTCAATCTGCCCCCAAGCACACTAAGGGTGATTACCAAACAGACCCCTGGCAGTCTTCAAGACTGCACGGACAAGCACCTAAAGTCAGTTCCGGATCAGCCGTGCTGTTGCTCGTAATGTTGGTTGCGTGCAGCCAGCAGCAACAGCATGGCTGATCAGGCTCTATCCACCAGGAGGCCTGGTCTCAGACCGGGCCGCGGGTGCGTTGCCCCCGAACTCTCTCTCAGGTAAACTCCAGGTATACCTACGGCCCTACTACGATACAACGTTTCTAGACTACTTACTGCCATACCTCTAAACCTTAATAATACAATACCACCTATCAGAATTACTACAAGAAACAATACTTACGTATTCTTCTACATTACTACTAATAACTACTAGCCGGTACATTACACTACTACCCGCTATACTAATACTGGAGCTTAGCTACTACTTCTCTACTATTACTACTGATATATCAACTTAATGAATTATGCACTATTAAGTCTACTACTATTACAGGTACTACCACTATACTACTACAACTATATTTAACTAGTAACATTATAACTAAGTATAATATTGGTTCTACTACTTAACTGTTATAATGTTCTATGACTATTATTGTAATACAAATACTACGTTTGTACTACTGACTGCTAAAACTACTACTGCTTTACAATTGTACAACTGATATACTACTACTACTGCATTTACTACTACTATAGATACTGCTACAAGTTACTGTAACTACTACTGCTATTCAAACAACTACTGCTGACTACAACTATTGCTATACTAATACTGCAATACTACAACTTACTAATACTATTACTGTCTATACTACACTACTGTTGTGCTGACGAACTACATACTACAAATGTTATAATACTCTATGTAAAGTGCTATCTAAATTACTGCAATACTACTACTGCTCACTACTGCAATATTAATACTGTTGTCCTACTACTGCAATACTACTACAGTACTATTACTGCAGTACTACTACTGCTGTACAACTACTGCTATACTACAACTACGCACTACTACTACTAATGCTGTACTAATACTATTGCTATACTACTACTATAACAACAACTATACTACTACTATACAACTACTACAAGTACTATTACTGCTATACTACAAACTACTCTTGTGCTACGACTGCTATAACTTCTAATGTTGTAAAACTTACTGCTGTACTACGCTGCACTACTGCTATAATATTGCAGGAGTACAATACTGCTGTCCCCTACTAGCTCTACTATTACTGTTTATAGTACTACTAATTACTTTCACTGCACGTACTCCATAATACTGCTAACTATTACTGTGTACTACTAATACTATCTGTATACTGCTAAAACTATTATTGCCGACTCCTAACTGCAATACTACTGCTCCTAAACTATTATACTACCCACTGCAATACTGCTTTATTATAACCACTATTGCTATAACCACAACTACTATGCTACTACTGTACTACTGTTACTACTACTACTTCTGTACAACTGCTTAACTACTACTTTACTTCTGCTATACTAGTGTCTGTACTTCTGCTATACTACTGCTGTAACGACGCTACATGCTTATTTACAGACTGGGCTGTACTACTGCTTATACTACTGCTCTACTAACTACTTGTATATACTACTACTATACTACTGTTGTACTACAGCTGTGACACTGTAACTACTGCTTGTACTACTGCTTACTATTACTGCTATATATATACTGCTATACTACTACTGGCTATACTTACTGTACAATTACTGGTGTACTCCAGTACTACATGCCTAATACTATTACTGCCGTACTATTACTGCTATACTCCTGCTGCAAAATTATAAATGCTACTTACTGGCTATAACTAGTACAGTTATAACTACCCACTGCTAAATACCATCTACATGTTCTAAAACCACTACTGTGCAACTTATACTACTGCTGTACTACTGCAATACACTACTTCTGTCTACTGCTATGCTACTTCTGCTGTACTACTACTAACTAACTGTACTACTGCTGTACTACTACTGTACAACTGCTATACTACTACTGGCTGTACCTACGCTATGCTACTACTGCTGTACAACTTGTATACAACAACTGCAAACTATACTTGTAGTACTACTACAACTATACTATTACTTCTATAAATAAAACGCTGCACTACTACTGCTGTAACAGCTGCTATATCTACTTGCTATCTAGTACTGCTGTACAGAACTGCTGTGCAACGGACAGCTGCGTAGTACTTACTGCTATACTACTAGTGATGACACTAGTGCTGTACTAATCCTATACACTACTTACTCCTAACTTCGTACTACTGTTGTAATAACTAGCTGTACTACTACTGCTTGTCTACTAGTACCTCGTACTACATATTAGTTAGTATTCAACAATTCTTTAAGTGTGATACTATTACAAACTATGCTATTAGGGTCTTGTTCGCGTAACTCTCCACCTCCGGTATACTGTAACATAGCCTGTATCACCCGTCTCCAACACCTCCTCAATAGCCTACAACTGCTGCGCCCTCCGTAAAGCCTCCTCACTTGACACTTAACTGTGATGGCCCAGGTGATTCATGTATCACACTTCTTTCTTCTTCCGATTCCCCAGGAGGAGCCACCACCTCTTCACCCACATGCGACCACGCCCCTCACTCCTTGCCCCCGTTCTTCTTTTAGGTATCGGGTTGCTCATGCACATGTGCTCCGCCTCTTGCCGGCCCAGGAGCCACAGTTGAAGGTCCCAGGTGATTCATTGATCCCCCTTCTTCCGATTCCACTGGAGGACCACTACCTCTTCACGTCCACATGCGACCACGCCCACCTCCTTGCCCCCCCTTTCTTCCTTTAGGCACGGGTGCTCATGCCGCAGGTGCTCCGCCCCTTGCCGGCCCAAGGAGCCATACGTTTCCGCTTGCCACAGTCTGCCGCCATAAGGTCATATTCGCCACACAGTCGGTCACGTACGGTCTCTGCCCCGTCCATACGCTACATTACCTGGGTCTAAACTCTTCGAGATATACATACGAGGGACAGGAAGCGCTAAGCGTCATCTTGAGATTAAAAGAACCCTGAGTGAAATCCTGTGTAAGCACCTTTTAACCCATTTGCCAGGTTGGGCCCAGATGTACAGTTCCAAACGTTTCGAAAACATTTCGAATATCTTACCTCATCAAGCCCTTTAAAAAGGTCACGTTGCGGAGCTAAAACCCCACGATAATGTCGTGATACATCAATCAACTTGCACCCTCACTGCCGGTGTTACGTAAATGCTGACCAACTTGGTAACTGATCAAACCAAATCGCTCGTATACTTTGAGCAGTTTAACACTTTCACGCGAAAATTCTAATACAAACCGTGTTCAGTGCCACTCCGTATAAATCCTCGTCTGTTCTCTGATGCCATATGTCTCTCGTATAATTTTGGGCAATAACACATCGACTGACGAGTCGTTAAAGCCCCACAATAAGATCAATGCCCCACATATTCACTCTCCTGCCACAGACCTGGCGCCATGTCTTACTGAGTAGTCTCGTCTGGTAAACAGTAGAGGGTGCAAAGAGCACGACCGCACTACCTCATCCATCAGCGAATGAATGTGATAAAGAATTACTCGAATTTTGGACTGAACGAATAATTGCTTGGACTACAGTAATGACTGAGGCATTGTTATATCTTCGAAATATGGGACCATCCCTTTGTTAATTAAGCTGTTGTAAGAGAAAATGTCATCACTTAATATTATATCGCGAAAGTCCCCGTTTACAGCTAAAATAGAGACTTTCGGCGTTATATTATTATCTTTTTAATAAATGAAAAATATCATGGTATTATCACTATTATCGTTATTATCACTTATCACTATTATTGTTATTATAACTATTTTTTATTATCACTATTTTGTTATTATTGTCACTATTATTTTACTATAATGATAGGTAGGATTTCTTGTGTATATAGAGTAGAGTTTAAGTCTCGGAACCATCCGGTGAATTGTTCAATTGTTTATGTCCGGCTGACTGACGTTGGGTCAGCTGATCCAACCTGACGACGCACAACAGACTGGCAAGTAGTCAGTCCTGCTCCCTGCTCAAGCCCTGACAACTGATTCGTATATTGGCTCTTACGGTGTACAAGGTTGAATGGTTTCTGATAATTGGACTCTTAGAGCTGACCTTTTGTATTTTGAGTTTACTGGTCATTGTTTAACCAAAGACGTAAATGAGTTTATTGAAGACATAATTACAGTAAGAATAATTTAACTTCCTTATTAATGAGACATTTCCATGATTTTGAACTAAATGTATATGGTAAATTTATTGTACAAAGTATTAAGTTACATTAACTACAAAGAGAAGATAAAGTATTGTATTTAAATACTTTAATAAATTTGAATATTATTCTATGGAGTTTCCCAGTTGAAATTATTTCCCCTGGACTCTAAAACTTTAAATAACTCGGATCCAAAAATCTTGTTGCATAAGAAATGAATGGTAACAGGCCATATTCTGAAGTTCTTTAAAAAATTTCTTATTCGCAACAGGCATCGCTTGAGAAGACTTGAGACATGCTTGCAAAATGTGAAACAGGAGTTTAAAGAAACAAAAAAATATATAACTGGGGAACACACAACACAGTAAACTTAAATGGGAAGAATATACCTACCTATTCTGCATAAGTAAAGAAAAAAAAATAACAAGTCACACTGTAGAGCAAGGAAACGCACATTAAAAAATACTCAACTAGATAAGCCAACACTTTGTAAAATCATGAAAAAAAGTACTTTACTCCTAGTCAATTTACCGAATTTTACTTAAATTGAATTAATGGCACAGTGAGTTGTCTTTACATTCTCAATTCAATAAAGAAATCAACAATAATTGATAAATCAAACAAAAAAAAATGATAAAATGGGAATCAATAAATCATTTGCAAAAATTAAAAAAGACTGGGAAAGCAATCTCTCTAATAAAAAAATAATGTGACACACAAAGAATAAAATATTATGCACAGGACAGGAAATGTACAACTGAAATCACAGAATATTGCATTGAAATAAACTGTAGCATTGATGCAACTAACAATTACTAATCCAAAATTACTGCACAGCACAACACTACATAAAATTCTGAAAGAAAAAAATTAATGGCAGCACAATATTTACACAAGAATCATTGTGAATGGGCCAATACTGCAATAATAAAAAAATTGTATACACAAGAAAATGCAGTTTACAAAAATAAAAAAAAATTAACAAGGAATGAACTGATTGAACACTTCAACTCTTAACTGCAGCTTAAGCAAACACTGAACAAACAAAAGAATGATTTACTGTAAAAGAAGTTAAAAATTGCACTAAAAGGGGAATTTGTTCAATGGAATATGAAAAATAATAAAGGGCAAAAATTACAAAACAGAGAAAGGTTAACATTTACAATAAGGCAGGAACACAACACATCAATATATGCACATTACTATGAGAATTTTCTTGCAATGAGGCTTGGCGTGACAAAAATTGGAAAATAATTGTATTGCTTCAAACAAAATAATGGCACTATGTCTGTGAGATAAGACAAATTAGACACTGGCTAAATAAAAGAATTAACACAAACACGAAAAGTTCAACACAGAAAAAAAAAGGCAAAGGAATGAAAAATAAAAATCAGCAAGGACACAAATCTGGAGAAAAAAAAAACAACTGAGGCCAACACTGAGTTGTGATGCAGAATATCAGATAATTACTGATATACTTCACTGACATAAATTACTAGGTAAGGAACACAATACTGTGAATCATAAGATAATAGTGAATGTAAACACAAGGTTATACTGCTTATATAATTGCACCAAAGGGAAAAATTGGAAAAGTGCTTACTTCCATATATATATAAAAAAGAAAAAACAACACCCAGACAAAAATAAAAAAAGCAATGAAAATTAACACTGAAAAAAAAGAAAAGAAGAAAAATATTGCAAACAGGATATAATGCAACACAGTCTAAGAGTCACTGAATGTCACTAAGAAATCACTGGAAAGAAATGTCAACTAAGAAATCACGTGAAAAATTGTCTCAACACTAACAAATGTCTATAAAAAAATATATTTATTATCACTGTAGCGATGTTGGTGAAGAATTGAGGGTGATGGGTGGTGGAGAAGGGTAAGTTGTTTGCTGGTGTGGCTCTCCACCATTCGCGAATTCCTCAAGTTTTTGCGCTAAATCAGATGATAGAACTCACCAGGAGGCCTTTTCGTTGGCCACAGGAACGAAGAACAATCATCGTCTTGACCCGTATGTGGTCCCGATCAAATATGGTTCTAAGAACCCCGAATATTAGGGTGAAAAAAACAAATACATGGGGGGATGGTAGGTAAGACACATAGCAACAGTTAGGCAACATTTAATCCGAAACGTTTCGCCTACACAATAGCTTCTCATCGAATACAGAAAGTAGGCAGGAACAGTAAAGAATGTGAATACGATGTAATCAGTCACATCCACCCTGAAGTCGTAGAATTTGAGGTTGTCAGTCCCTCGGCCTGGAGAAGTTCAGTTCCATATTCAGGAACTATCTAAGATCAAGCGACAGAGCGGAGACTTAAATACTGTCGGAAGGAGAGGTGCAAGTAGTTAAGTAATAGTAAGAGTGTAGCCACTGAGAGGTCAGGTCCCTCTCAATCCAACAGTTCTCACTTGAAAGGGTTGTCTGAAGGAGTTTTCCACAGTAGAGTACCATGAGTTGGAGGCCATGTGTTACAGTGTCTGACAAGATGAACATCAAAATGGTATAACAATACCGACAGGTAGGTAGGTACGACACATAGGCAACAGTTGCCTAACTGTTTCCTATGTGTCTTACCTACCAACCTGTCGGTAATTGTATCCATTTTGATGTTCCAACTTGTCAGCACAGTAACACATGGCTCCATGGTAAGAAAATCCTTAGACAACCCTTCAAGTGAGAACTGTTGATCTTGAAGAGGGACCTGACTCTCATGGCTACACTCTCCCACGGATGGACTACTACTACTCTGCACCTCTCCATCCGACAGTATTAAGTCTCCGCACTGTCTCTTGAACTTCAGCTAGTTCCTGACTATGGAACTGAACTTCTCCAGGCCGAGGGACTGAACAACCTCAAATTCTACGACCTTTCAGGTGAATGGACTGATAACATCGTCTCACATCTCTACTGGTTCCTGCCACTTTCTGTATTGCCGACTGAAGAACCTACTGTTAGGCGAAACGTTCGGAATAAAGTTGCCTAACTGTTAGCCTATGTTCTTCCCTACCAACCTGTCGGTAATTTGTAATACCATATTAAAAACAATTGGTTTTGGTAGGTTAAGTGGCTGAGGCAGCGCACTGAGACACCGCAAGGGCCTATGTGATGAGTTGCATAAACCTATATGATACCCCACTAATGGTGCCACGAAAATAATTTAAAACTGGGCTGCTAAAAAACCACAAAATACCACAACACAGGGATGGTAAAACACTCAGAACAGCTTAGAACTGTAAGCACAAATTGACAGTGAAGGCTGGACATCACTAAGCTTGCTTGAGTACTGGGTAAGTCACCTGTGTTATTGCTGCTTGCATTGGCTTTAATCCTTCACACATACTGCTTGAGATCTTGTAACGATTAGCACAGCAGGGGGTGGAAAGCTGCTTAGAAGGCAAGGCTGTACTTAAGACAGGGCTGGATTGTGTGTAGGGCTGGACTCCCCCCACAGACTGGCTTTATGTCTTGGCTTAATTAGCAATCCCGGGTCAACCCCTCGGAAGTCAATGCAAATAAGAAGCAAATAAAACACTAAGACACAAAGACTGACCAGTAAGTAGGAAGCCAAACAGGCTGGTGGATGCTTGACTGGGATGTTAGGCGTCACTCGTCTCGGCAAGGGCCTAAGCATTCAGGATGGCCGACGCGGCTCAGTAAATTTTTATCTCCAGAAAATCGTTGTAATTGTCAGAATAACAGGCCCACCTCTGCCACCAAATTGTTGGGATGTTCCTTGGAGTGTGAAGGCTGGAGTTAACACACTTGTTGGATGGTAACACTTATATTAGCAAAGTATGAAGATAGGGATGCCCAACCTTGCCTGTTCCTGTTTGGCATGGTAGGTCCTACCGGAACTGAGGACGAGGGCCAGGAGCGCAGTGCTCACTTCGGCATCACATACCTCCACACAAGCTAGCACTGATCCTAGTAAGGGTCCATGTATATAAAAACATAATGGATGGCACTAATTGTGAAACTCGGTACATATGCAATATACAGGAAATCAGCAACTATGCTGACAACAATCACCTAGCACCCTACCTCTACCCCATGAACCTGCACTTTTACCTACACCCTGCACCATACTCCTGTACCTACAACCCTGCACCTACACTCCTGCAATGCCCCTGAACCTACACGCTAAACCTACACCCAGCACTTACACGATATAAGATATCCCTGTACCTACCGAATATACCTACACACTGCAACATGCACCTATACACTGCACGCTACACCCTGCAAATACCACACTATACCTAAACACCTGCACCTACACGCTACACCTACACACTGCACCTAAACGCTACACCTACACATACATACACCCAACACATACACGTTTATTACCTACAACGCCGTACCTACACCTACGCCCTAACACACCTACACGCAAGTACCTACAACCCTGCACCCTACACCCTCACTTGCAACCCTGCACACCACACCAATACCTGAACCCCGCACCTTAAACGCTATACCTACACCTTGCACCTACATGCTAAACCTCAACATCCTGCTTCTAACAAGCTATACCTACACCCAGCACCTAACGGTAAACCCAACACCCGGCACTAGTACACGATATAAGTAACAACCCTGTTCCTACACGCTATACACCTACACACTTGTCACCAAAACGCATGCCCCTACACATTATACGAACACCCTGCAACCTACACGTTATACCTTCACCCTGTATCTACACTACAAAGGTTTACCTACACCCTGAGCCAACACTCTGCACCTAACGCCCTACACACACGCTGTACCTACACCCGCACCTACACCCTGCACCTACACCCTGCACTGCACCCTGCACCTACACGCTATAACCTGCACCCCACGACCTAAACTCTATACCTACACACCCTGCACCCTACAGCTAAACCTACATCCTGCTTCTACACCGCGAAACCCCCACCCCTGCACCTGCACCTAAACACAACAAGCCTACACCCTGCAAAACAACGCTATACCTACACACTGCACCTAAACGCTACACCCTACACGTTATATCTACACCCTGCACCTACACGTTAATGCACTACACGCCTGTAACCAACACGGATACCCTACACCCTTACCTACACTCTAATACGCTTAAACTCCTACACACCCTCACCTACACACTGTACCCCCACCCTGCACCTGCACCTATACACTACACCTACACCCTGCAAATACCTCTACAACAGCCTACACACTGCACCTAAACGCTACACCTACACGTTATACCTACACACCTGCACCTATCGCGTTATACCTACACCCTGTACCTACAAGGTATACCTAACACCCTGAGCTTTACACTCCACCTACTCCCTACACCTACACCCTGCACCTAAACGCTAAACCTACACCCTGCACCTACATCTAAACCTACATACGCTTCTACACGCTATAGCCTACACCCTGCACCTGCAACCTATACACCTACAACTACACCCGGCAAATACACGCAAAATACCTCCACACTGCACCTACAAACGTACACCTACACACTGCACCTAAGCGGCTACACCGACACGTTAAGCCCTACAACCCCTGCACCTACACGGTTATACCTTCAATGCTGTACCTACACGGTATACCTATCACCCTGAGCCTACGCACTTACACCTACGGCCCTGCACCTACACCTTGCACCTACACGCTAATACCGCCCACCCTGCAACCTGCACTTAAAACTAACTAACCTACACCCTGCACCTAACACGTTTATACCCCCACCTGCACCTGCACCTACACGTTATACCCCCACCCCCTGCACCTGCACCTATACACAAACACCCACACCCTGCAAATACACGCACCCACCCCCCCCCCGTAATTTATACCTACACACTGCACCTAAACGCTACACCTACAATTATACTACACCTTGCACCTACACGTTATACCTACACACCCTGCACCACACTTAATATACCTAACACCCTGTAACCTACACGCTTATACCAAACACACTGCACCTGCATGCTACCCTCCACACAGCACCTAAATGCTACACCTACACCGTTATAATCCTACAACCCTCACCTAAACATTATCCTATACACTGTACCTACCAACGTATACCTACACCCTGAGCTTACTCCTCTACACCTACACCCTGCACCTACACACTATACCCCCCACCCTGCACCTAGCACATATACACTTACACCTACCACCCTGCCCTACACGATATACCCAACACCCTGCACCCTGTCACCTATACACAACACCTACACCCTACAAATACACGCTATAAACCTACACACTGCACCTAAACGTACAAGGCATCCTACACACGTTATATCCCAACACCCTGTACCTGCACGCTACACCTACACCATTCACCTACTGCTATACCAACACCCTGCACCTACAGCAATATACCTACACTCCTGCACCTTCACCATATACCTACATCCCTGCCCCTACACGTTTACAACCTACACCCTGCACCTACATTCTGCACGCTACACACCCTGCACTTTTCATTGTTTACCTACAACCCTGCATCTTACACCCTGCACGTACATGCAATACCTAACACCCTGCACCTAAACGATATAACTACAACCTTGCACCTAATACGCTACACCTACACCCTACACTTACAACCCTGCACCTACACCCTGCACCTACACCCTGCACCTACACCCTTGCACAAACAAGCTATACCTATCAACCCAGCACTCTACAACCTATACCTACAACCCTGCCCCTACACCACAACCTTTTCCATGCGTGTCCAAGCGTGCCTCGTTGTGCCTCCTGTTTTTTCTGGTGTATTCACGTCGCTCTAACGTGCTAGAACTGTTAATTTGTGTCATCAATCAATACGATACAACCCTCTAGCGCCTGGAACCATCTTGGGCGAAACATTAAATACTGATAAACAAAGGAGAATTAGTGTGCACTACCTACAGAGTTTTTAAACTGCCAGAGAATCATAAGACCCTGTTCCCGTGTGGAAAAATAATAATATTGAAATATGTGTCAGAGGAAAGAAAGTCTCCCCTGAAAGCATTGAGTATACAAAGTGTATATTGTATACTACAGTGGCTCCCTAGTTTATTGATGAATAAAGGCTAAAGATCATTTGAAAAACAGGTGAATTTGTAAATGAAGTGATAGCCTAATAGAGGCAGGTCCAGAAGTCGCCATAAACTTAACCACAGGTCAGCTGTTTTTTAATAATCTTCTGGCCTGCTAGTGGTACTCGCAAATAATCTAGTGATACCATGAATAGCAGAATACAGTGGTGATTAAGCAACTAACCAGTATTAATAATGGTAACTTAGTTGAAAGTGGATGACTTTCATTAGTTTCTTTTTTCCTTTGAAATACCAGACGTTAACTGTGGAATTTCATAATAACCTGTATTTACCAGCGGTCGCAATAATACACAACGAGAACAAATATTACTATACAGAAAAACGCCCTTCCTCCAAAATTTGCACCATTTCAACTATAGTGATAATATAGCATTTATTGAGGTGGAGACGGAAAAAAAAATAAGAAGCTAGATACAGCGATTGATAAACAAATGTGTGAGGCACGAACCGTTCGTCATTGTAAGGGAGTGCCAGCAGTCCACCGCCTTCAACCCGCAAGTTATACTTTTGTATCAATCAAATCACATATTACACGGGTGATTAATTTCCAGTAGATCCTTCATGTGTTTGCTCAAATCACCGACCAGTATGGTTTAAAATAAGGTGACCCACTGATCAGATCAGATAGACTGGTCCAACCCTGGACTGGTCCGAACCCTTGAACTGGTCCGAACCCTGGACAGGTATCAAACGTTTTTCGTTG
Source organism: Cherax quadricarinatus (assembly GCF_026875155.1). Taxonomy (NCBI): domain Eukaryota; kingdom Metazoa; phylum Arthropoda; class Malacostraca; order Decapoda; family Parastacidae; genus Cherax; species Cherax quadricarinatus. The sequence continues at coordinate 22,661,128 of NC_069411.1, forward strand.
TGCACTCACCTAGCAGGTTATTAATAGAAATTCAGAGGTTGCTATAGAATGCAAGTAAATCAACCATCTTCAAATCATTATGAAGCTGTTGTGTATCTGTGGTTCAGTCAAACAAACGGGCTTCCACAAGCATAAATTGTCATTTCTGAGGAAATTGGTGTCACGGCCCCTTGTGCAGATTATCCAAGAACTAGCTAACAAGAAGTATTAAAACCAGGAAGTGTTTTTGGGTAAGCCCAAATGAGATAAATCTGTGGACAAAATCACAAGGGTAAATAAAAGAGGTCAACATCAAAGCTGCTTTCATAGTAAAACCGGGAAGCTTTTCTACAAGACAGATGGGAACATTAAAAAGTCCGGGCTGAATGTACTGCCCTTGATACGGCCATGTATTCAGAAACTGTAAGGCTGGGATGATGTCCTGGTAGTCAGTAAATGGGGGGCTGATATGCTGTCTCTGGGAGACAAAATGTGAAGCTGGAGTGCTGTCCCGGAGACATAATGGTGAAGCTGAGAGGTGCTGTCCTGGTGAGACCAGTAATGTTGAAGCTGGAGATGCAGTCCTGGGAGCCAGTAATGGGAAGCTGGAGTACCTGTCCTGGGAGACAGAAATGGTGAACGCTGGAGATTTTGTCCAGGGTAGTCGGGAATAGATAACGCAGGAGGAATACATTATGAATGACCGAGTAGGTGCAGGAGGCCTAGTAAGGGAAACAAATGTATCAAAGATAAGATAAAACCCAATATGCAAACTAAAATAAACCGCCGGAAATAGCAAACAAGAGGACTCCCACTAGCAATAGTGAGGATATATTATCCAAAAACACATGTGGAGCTCTAAAACCAATGTATTGGTGTCTAGGAGGATAGAAGAAGGGACAGGGAAACAACACCAACAGGAATAACAGGTCACAAAACCCAAGCAAAACGGAAACCAAGCCGCTGCACATACAATGCCTCGTATCTGCGGCATGGGAAATCTGGAAAAACAGATGGACGTTCAATCTATGACTCACCCACAAATGCCGAGCCCATATGAAACAGAATCAAGCAAACTCCCTTCCTGTAAGCTTTTTCACCCTAGCACTGGTGTTCCCTCTTTCAGTACAGGAAAGACTGTTCTATAACTTAAATGCCTGCATACCAACTAACGGGACAAAAGATACAAAACATCCCAGGCCATGGGAAAACCTGGTAGCCACAGCCACTCAAGAGGGAGAGGTTTATTTAGTGCCCGGAAGGAAAAAAAACTGGCAGAACAAATGGCAGAATCGTAAAACACACAAATCCATTCATTCCTGGAGTGGAACCACAGTCGTGGCCTCCACTCCAAACCAACATATACAGATACAAATGCCGAAAAAAAAATCCCCCCCCAGTACCAACAAATACCCCAGTACCGATAACATCTTCTATAGCAAATATAACAGTGGACTAAAGCCAGCAACAAACAACAAAATACCTTTCATCCGTGACTTGCTTGCAGATGCAAATGGCAATTTGATTCGCGGCTTACACTGAGACCCACATAAAGGATCACTTTTGGGACAACGAAAATGAATGGATCCCAGATACAACCTAAAACAGATGTGACAGAGTGAACATCCAAAAGAGGGGGGGGGGTGCCTGTAACATGTGCAAGTCACTTTGTTTTGGCACAGACTGCTAACTGCCTCAAATTATGAAGTGGAAGTTTTAGCAGTAAAGAACTGAGAACCAAAAACCTAGTCATTTTGAATCTACAAGCCACCGGATGCAACATCCCAGCAATTCCAGGAACAGCTGTTAAAAATTGACCACTGTCCTGGAAAACCTTCCAGCCCTGCACCCAACATCTTGCTTCCTGGGGGGGATTTCAACTTAAGCACCTTAAAATGGAGGACTATAGCAAAAAATATTGATGCAGTAAATAACACCAGAGCCGCTCGATACAACTCACACTCACGCGAGCTTTAAATCTCGGCACAAAATTCAATTTAAACAATCAAATAAAGAAGCCTACTAGACGGGGAAATACACTAGACCTTCATCTTCACTAACAATGATGATCTGATAAGAAAAATCACCATATCAAAAACAATATACTCAGATCACAAACATAATTGAGGTTCAGTCATTAATGCGCGGAGCCCCAACCACATAATGAGATTAGTCACGAGGGAGCCATTCACCAAATCAACTTCAATAACAAAAACATAAAGTGGGACCAAGTTAAAAACCAAGTCCTAACCGATATAAGCGTGGAAGATATACTAAAGCAACACAGGACCCCAACTTAAGCCTAGAACAGATTTAACTCGGTAGCACTCGATGTATGCACAAGGCTTATTCCTCAAGAAAAAAGGAGGAGTATATGTAAACAGAAAGAGAACAGGTGCTCCCTTTACAGGCGAACGGAAAAGAATAACAGAGCGGCTAAACGAGGTCAATATATCTGAAATCGTAGGGAGACAACTATGGTCCAGAGAAAATAGCAAGCATCGAACTTAACTAAAAGAATCCATGTAGTAGTCAGTAATCGCGGAAAGAACTAAAAGCCATAAATGAAATCGAAAGAAACCCAAAGTATTTCTTCTCCTATGGCCAAATCAAAATCGAGAACACTCCATATGGGCCCCCTACTAAACAAGATTGGTCCTACACAGATGACAAAAAGGAAAATGTATGAGCACTTCAAGTTCCCAATATGACTCATTTTTAGCAAGCCGCTAACCAGACTGAGATCCGAAGATCAAAATGAATTTTTTTATGAGAGAGGCCACAAAAATTGATTAACACAAGCCTATCCGATAGTAATCCTGACGCAAAATTACTTCGAACAGGCGATAAATTACAAGCCCATGCACTCTGCCCCGGGCCAGACTCATGAACTCTGTGTTCATCAAGAACTGCAGAAGCCCCTATCACGAGCCTGTTTCCATCCTATGGAGAGGGAGCATGGAACACGGGGGTCCGTCCCACAGTTACTAAAAAACAACAGACATAGCCCCACTTCCACAAAGGGTGCAGTAAAGCAACAGCAAGAGAACTACAGACCAATAGCACTAACATCCCATATCATATAAATCTTTGAAAGGGCCTAAGAAGTCAAGATCACCACGCATCTAGAAACCCATCAGTTTTTACACAACCCAGTGGCAACATGGTTTAGAACAGACGCTCCTGTCTGCTCAACTATTGGAACCACTACGACAAGTCCTAAATGCACTAGAAGACACAAAGAATGCAGATGTAATATATACAGATTTGCAAAAGCCTTGCGAACAATGTGACCATGGCGGTAATAGCGCGACAAAATGCGTGCTAAAGGAATAAACAGGAAAAGTCGGGTCGATGGATTCAATAATTTCCTCAAAAACAGAACACCGAGAGTAGTCCGTCAACAGAGTAAAGTCCGATGCACTACGTGATGAAAAAGCTCTGTTCCACAAAGGGCACAGTACTTCGCTCCCAATCCTTGTATCCTCATCCTTATACCGACATAGACAGGATGCAGCCACAGCACCGTGTCTTCCCTTTGCAGAATACACCCGAATCTTCATGACAGTGTCTTCCATTGCAGACACTGCAAAGCTCGCAGGCAGACAACAACCAAATCTTTCAGAGGGCTCAGAAAACAATATGAATTTCACGAGAAGAAATTTCAATTACTCAGATATGGTAACATGAGGAAATTAAATCTTCAATCAGAGTACAAAGACAAATTCAGGCCACAAAATAGCGTCGAAACACCAACTCAAAGAAACTGGGAGTGATCATGTCGGGAGGATCTCACCTTCAAGGACCCATAAACACTGTATCAATCACAAATTGCTGCTAGAAAATGAGTCAGGATGGATAATGGAGAACCATCAAAACTAGGGAGGCCAAGCCACAAGAAATGACACCTTCAGGTCCACTTGGTACTATCTAGGCAGGAATATTGCGCACACTAACAGCAGCCTTTCAATGCCAGGTGAAAATTGCGACCAAGTAAAAGTCAGAGAACTTTCACGCGCGCATAACGGATATTAAAACACCGTCAAATAATGGGAGCGCCTTTGAGTTCCTACACCTGTATTCCCTGGAACGCAGGAGAGAGATCACATGATTATATACACCTGGAAAATCCTAGAGGACTAGTACCGAACTTGCACACGAAAACACCCACTACGAAAAGCAAAAGACTTTGGCCGACGATGCACCATCCCCCCAAGAAAATCAGGGGTGTCACAAGCACGTTGATACCAAACAATAAGTGTCAATCCAGGGGCCCGATACTGTTCAATCTGCCCCCAAGCACACTAAGGGTGATTACCAAACAGACCCCTGGCAGTCTTCAAGACTGCACGGACAAGCACCTAAAGTCAGTTCCGGATCAGCCGTGCTGTTGCTCGTAATGTTGGTTGCGTGCAGCCAGCAGCAACAGCATGGCTGATCAGGCTCTATCCACCAGGAGGCCTGGTCTCAGACCGGGCCGCGGGTGCGTTGCCCCCGAACTCTCTCTCAGGTAAACTCCAGGTATACCTACGGCCCTACTACGATACAACGTTTCTAGACTACTTACTGCCATACCTCTAAACCTTAATAATACAATACCACCTATCAGAATTACTACAAGAAACAATACTTACGTATTCTTCTACATTACTACTAATAACTACTAGCCGGTACATTACACTACTACCCGCTATACTAATACTGGAGCTTAGCTACTACTTCTCTACTATTACTACTGATATATCAACTTAATGAATTATGCACTATTAAGTCTACTACTATTACAGGTACTACCACTATACTACTACAACTATATTTAACTAGTAACATTATAACTAAGTATAATATTGGTTCTACTACTTAACTGTTATAATGTTCTATGACTATTATTGTAATACAAATACTACGTTTGTACTACTGACTGCTAAAACTACTACTGCTTTACAATTGTACAACTGATATACTACTACTACTGCATTTACTACTACTATAGATACTGCTACAAGTTACTGTAACTACTACTGCTATTCAAACAACTACTGCTGACTACAACTATTGCTATACTAATACTGCAATACTACAACTTACTAATACTATTACTGTCTATACTACACTACTGTTGTGCTGACGAACTACATACTACAAATGTTATAATACTCTATGTAAAGTGCTATCTAAATTACTGCAATACTACTACTGCTCACTACTGCAATATTAATACTGTTGTCCTACTACTGCAATACTACTACAGTACTATTACTGCAGTACTACTACTGCTGTACAACTACTGCTATACTACAACTACGCACTACTACTACTAATGCTGTACTAATACTATTGCTATACTACTACTATAACAACAACTATACTACTACTATACAACTACTACAAGTACTATTACTGCTATACTACAAACTACTCTTGTGCTACGACTGCTATAACTTCTAATGTTGTAAAACTTACTGCTGTACTACGCTGCACTACTGCTATAATATTGCAGGAGTACAATACTGCTGTCCCCTACTAGCTCTACTATTACTGTTTATAGTACTACTAATTACTTTCACTGCACGTACTCCATAATACTGCTAACTATTACTGTGTACTACTAATACTATCTGTATACTGCTAAAACTATTATTGCCGACTCCTAACTGCAATACTACTGCTCCTAAACTATTATACTACCCACTGCAATACTGCTTTATTATAACCACTATTGCTATAACCACAACTACTATGCTACTACTGTACTACTGTTACTACTACTACTTCTGTACAACTGCTTAACTACTACTTTACTTCTGCTATACTAGTGTCTGTACTTCTGCTATACTACTGCTGTAACGACGCTACATGCTTATTTACAGACTGGGCTGTACTACTGCTTATACTACTGCTCTACTAACTACTTGTATATACTACTACTATACTACTGTTGTACTACAGCTGTGACACTGTAACTACTGCTTGTACTACTGCTTACTATTACTGCTATATATATACTGCTATACTACTACTGGCTATACTTACTGTACAATTACTGGTGTACTCCAGTACTACATGCCTAATACTATTACTGCCGTACTATTACTGCTATACTCCTGCTGCAAAATTATAAATGCTACTTACTGGCTATAACTAGTACAGTTATAACTACCCACTGCTAAATACCATCTACATGTTCTAAAACCACTACTGTGCAACTTATACTACTGCTGTACTACTGCAATACACTACTTCTGTCTACTGCTATGCTACTTCTGCTGTACTACTACTAACTAACTGTACTACTGCTGTACTACTACTGTACAACTGCTATACTACTACTGGCTGTACCTACGCTATGCTACTACTGCTGTACAACTTGTATACAACAACTGCAAACTATACTTGTAGTACTACTACAACTATACTATTACTTCTATAAATAAAACGCTGCACTACTACTGCTGTAACAGCTGCTATATCTACTTGCTATCTAGTACTGCTGTACAGAACTGCTGTGCAACGGACAGCTGCGTAGTACTTACTGCTATACTACTAGTGATGACACTAGTGCTGTACTAATCCTATACACTACTTACTCCTAACTTCGTACTACTGTTGTAATAACTAGCTGTACTACTACTGCTTGTCTACTAGTACCTCGTACTACATATTAGTTAGTATTCAACAATTCTTTAAGTGTGATACTATTACAAACTATGCTATT
>NC_069411.1:22668321-22688777 GCF_026875155.1 Cherax quadricarinatus
CCGCCTCTTCCCCAAGACCCTCGCATTTATTCTCTTACAACCCCATCATAAATTTTTAAAAAAACCACGGGGGACATCACCACCCTTTGTCAAGGCCTTTTTTAGGGAAAAAAAATTTCCCCTCTTTCCTACATTTTAAAAATTGACCCTCACATCCTCGAAAAAAACCTTCATGCTTCAAAAACCCTACCCCCTAACCATACACTTGCAACATCTGCCAATTCCCCCCCTATCCACCCTGTCATACCCCTTTTTTCCAAACCCCATAAATGCCCAAAACCCTTTAAAACTTATCAAATATGTTCACTTTTGTTTCCTGTAAACACCTGGTCCACACACCCCCTACCTTTCCTAAAGCCTCCTTGTTCATTGCATCCTTTCTCCGTCTTTCTTAAATTTCTTTAAATTTTAAATTAAAACTCTACCATACACTTCCCCGGTACACTAAAACGACTTACCCCCCCTAAAATTTTTGCACTCTCTTTTACCCCCTTTGCCTTTATACAAGGAATATGCATGCTCTCTCCCAACCCCCTAGGTACCTTCCCTCTTCCTACATTTTTTAAAAATTTGCACCCCAACCACTCCAAAATATATCCCCCCTGCTTTTAACATTTCTATCTTTATCCCATCAACCCCGCTCCCTACCCCTTTCTTTTCCTCTCCTCACGAATTTCCCCCCCACACTCACCTGGCTCTTCCCCCTCTACAGATTTTATTCCTTCCTTGCCCTATACACAAAATCACAGCTTCCTATCTTCTCAACATTTAAAAATTCTCAAATATCCTTTCCCATTTTCCCCATTACCTCTAACTCTCCATTTAAAAACTTCCTCCCCTTTTTTTAAACTGCAAACCATTTGTTTCTGGCTTTCAATTGTTTTTCACTCCAAAAATTTTTTCTTATTTCAACAAAATTTTTTGATAACATCCCCCCACTCCTCATTTGCTCTTTTTTTTCTTGCTTCCCCACTCTTTTAACTTCTCTCTTTTTCTCAATATTTTCCCCTCCTTCATCACTTCTACTTTGTAAAAACTTTCATATGCTAACTTTTTCTCCCTTAAAACCTCTCTTTACTCATCATTCCCCCAATCGCTCCTCTTCCTCCTGCACCCTTTCCTGTAACCACAAAATTCTGCTGAAAACTTAACACTACATTTTTAACCTACCCCCTACCTCTTCACCCCATTGCTTTCTCTTTGCCCACTTCCTCCAATAGCGTTTATACTTTCCCCAATGCCCCCTCTTTTTTTTTATAAAACCTTTACCTCTTCCTTCCCCCATGCTTTTATTTTCCTTGTACCCATCTACCTTTTTTTCTCATGTAGCTACAATAAAAGTATCTGATTATTGTGGGCCCCTTATAAAAATTACATCCTGAAGTCTACTAACAGTTTTTCTACCAATACATAATCCAAAAACTTTCGTCATTTCGCCCTACATCATATCGTGTATATTTTTACCTCTTTTTCTTAAAATATGTATTTCCTAAACTAAAACCCCCTTTTTATACAAATTCAATCAAAGGGCTCCCATTATCTTTACACCTGGCACCCCAAACTTCCTACCACAAACCCCCTTAAAGTTTCCCTACTTTAGCATTCAAGTCCCCCACCCAAAATTTCTCTCTCACTTTGGGTTTAAGGCTCCTATACATTCATTAACATCTCCCAAAATCTCTTCCTCCTCTCATCCTCTCTTCTCCAGGTGCATACACGCTTATTATGACCCCTTCTGCATCCAAAATTTACTTTAATCCAAATAATTCTTGAATTTTACACATTCATATTCTCTTTTCTCCTTCCATAAGATCATTTAAAATTACTGCTACCCTTCCTTTGCTTAACTCTCTCAGATACTCCCGATTTATCCCATTTATTTCCCCCCATGAAACTCTCCTACCCCCTTCGTTTTGTTTTGCTTAGGGCCAGGACATCCCAATTTTTTTCTTTAACACAGCAATATCTGTTTCTTGTCATCCGCACTACTCCACGCACATTTAACAACCCCCTTTTTTTAAAATTTTTTTTTCTTCTCTTTTTTGTAATTGTATACAGGGGAAGGGGGTTTCTAGCCCATTGCTCCCCGGGATTTTAGTCGCCTTCACACCCTGGGTTTGGAGGAAAGATTCTTTTCACTTCCCCCTGGGCAATAGAAAAATAAAAAAGAACAAGAGCTATTTAGAAAAAGGAGAAAAACCTAGATGTATGTATATATATATATATGCATGTGCGTGTCTGTGAAGTGTGACCAAAGTGTAAGTAGGAGTAGCAAGATATCCCTGTTATCTTAGCGTGTTTATGAGACAGAAAAAGAAACCAGCAATCCTACCATCATGCAAAACAGTTACAGGTTTTTGTTTCACAGTCATCTGGCAGGACGGTAGTACTTCCCTGGGTGGTTGCTGTCTACCAACCTACTACCTGTACGGTGATTAAAAATTGCTCGTAATTTTCCATAACTTGACTCGCCAACAACATGCATCGTTAGGATGACTTTCTGGAGTTAAAGCTCTCATTATCTGGCACTGATGCTAAATATTCTGATTGCTTTACTGCTGTGACAGTGATAAGGATATGTGTGAAATTCTCTGTACCTACTTCCTCTCAGTTTTCACTCAGGAAAATACTAGCGATGTTCCTGAAATAATAGATTATGTAGAACAGGATAATAAACTATGTACGATTGCGGTAACTAGTGACATGGACCTCAGACAAATAGAGAAACTAAAACCTAACAAATCCTCAGGCCCTGATGAACTATTTGCAAGGGTGTTAAAAGAACGTAAAGAGGAACTTAGCATACCTTTGGCTAATCTTTTTAACATATCACTACAAACTGGCATAGTGCCTGATAAGTGGAAAATGTCAAATGTAATACCTATTTACAGGGCAGGTGACAGGTTCTTGGCTTCGAACTATAGACCAATAAGCCTTACCTCCATAGTGGGAAAACTTATGGAATCAATAATTGCCGAAGCAATTCGTAGCCATCTTGACAGGCACAGATTGATTAATGAATCTCAACACGATTTTACAAAGGGGCATTCCTGTCTTACAAATTTACTAACTTTTTTCACTAAGGTGTTCGAGGAGGTAGATCATGGTAATGAATATGATATTGTGTATATGGACTTCAGTAAGACTTTCGATAGAGTTCCACACCAGAGGCTATTGAGGAAACTTAAGGCGCACGGAATAGGAGGAGAAATTTTTTCATGGGTAGAGGCATGGCTGACATATAAACAGCAGAGAGTTTGCATAAATGGGGAGAAATCAGAATGGGGGCACGTCACAAGCGGTGTTCCTTAGGGGTCAGTGTTGGGCCCGTTGTTCACAATTTACATAAACGACATAGATGAGGGAATAAATAGCGCCATAAGCAAATTTGCTGATGACACCAAAATAGGCCGTCCAATTCATTCTAATGAGGACACTAGAGCACTCCAGGATGATTTGAATAGACTGATGCAATGGTCGGAGAAGTGGCAGATGCAGTATAATATTGACAAATGCAAAGTTCTAAATGTTGAACAGTTAAATAACCATGCGACATATAAACTAAATAATGTAGATCTTAATACTACCGATTGCGAAAAAGATTTAGGAGTTCTGGTTAGCAGTAATCTGAAGCCAAGACAACAGTGCATTAGTGTTCGCAATAAAGCTAACAGAATTCTTGGCTTCATATCTAGAAGTATAAATAATAGAAGTAATCAGGTTGTTCTTCAACTCTATATATCCTTGGTTAGGCCTCATTTAGACTATGCTGCACAGTTCTGGTCACCGTATTACAAAATGGATATAAATGCTCTGGAAACCGTACAGAGGAGGATGACAAAATTGATCCCATGTATCAGAAATCTTCCCTATGAGGATAGACTGAGGGCCCTGAATCTGCACTCTCTCGAAAGGCGTAGAATTAGGGGGATATGATCGAAGTGTATAAATGGAAAACAGGAATAAATAAAGGGGATGTAAATAGCGTGCTGAAAATTTCCATCCAAGACAGGACTCGCAGCAATGGTTTCAAGTTGGAAAAAATCAGATTCAGGAAGGATATAGGAAAGCACTGGTTTGGTAATAGAGTCGTGGATGAGTGGAACGAACTCCCGAGGCTAAAACGTTGTGTAGTTTTAAAAACAGGTTAGATAAATACATTAGTAGGTGTGGGTGGGTGTGAGTTGTACCTGACTAGCTTGTGCTGCTGGGTCTGGTTCCGTGTTCCATCCTTGAGTGAAGGTGACCAGATTGGGTGGGTCATTGGGCTAATCCGGTGGGGAACATGGACCTGCTCCACATGGGTCAGTAGGCCTGTTGCAATGTTCCTTCTTTCTTATGTTCTTATGTTCTTTAGTTCATTGCCTACTGTGCTTTCAGATTATTGGCCTCTGTTAGTCTCCGTGGTGTTCAGAAAGGCCTATAAGGATCAGTAAGACCTACGATAAGAAAGACCTATGGGGAGTCCAGCATAGGTCAGCAATAGAAATAATTAGAAGTAAGGGTGGGAAACCTGTCATATGTGGTATTTTGCCAAGGAGGGGAGTTGGAAGTGAATAGTTGTCCAGGGCAATTGGTGTCAATTGCTGGCTGGAAAAATACTCTAAGGAAAATGCGGTAACATTCATTGACAACTGGGACCTCTTCTATGGCAGAAATGACATGTATGCTAGGGATGGGGTTCACTTATCTAGGTGTGGGGTGGGAGCACTGGCAACTGCAGTGGTGGGAGCAGTTAGGACTTTAAACTAGGAATAGTTAGTGGTATGGGTTTTGGCAGGAAAACAGTGAAGTTCCAGTGTAGTAATATTACGAGTTCTAGGGGAACTAGTAATAATAAGAACGAGATAGATATTGAAAAGCCAGGGACCTTGGGTGATAAGGACAGTAATAGGTTTAGTAGAAAAATAGAAATGAGCAGGAAGGGTAAAGAGAAAGGAGAGTCTTCCAATGTTTATTATGCTAATTGCCGTAGTGCTAGGAATAAGATGGACGAGTTGAGATTAGTTGGTAGTGTAGGTAACATTGATGTATTTGCCTAACTGAGACGTGGTTTAATTCAAAAAGTCGGGACATGCCTGCGGAATGTCATATTCAGGGTTTTAAATTGTTCCAAGAAGATAGAAGTATTGGGAGGTGGCATTGTATGTCCGAGATCGCTTGAACTGTTGCATAAAAACGGGTATTAAGTCTGAAGTAACACATACAGAGTCTGTTTGGATAGAATTTTCAGAGGGGCATGAAAAACTGATTTTAGGAGTGATATACCGTCCCCCAAACTTAGATAGGGACCAAGGGAAACTACTATGGGAGGAAATTGTTAAGGCCACAAGGCACGATAATGTAGTAATTCTAGGAGACTTTAACTTTAGTCATGTTGATTGGAATTTCTTGACTGGGAATTTAGAATCATACGACTTCTTAGAAGTATTTCAGGATTGTTTTTTGAAGCAGTTTGTGACAGAACCTACAAGGGGAAATAACCTGCTTGACTTAGTTATGGCAAACAATGAATCCCTTGTTAATAATTTAGAAATTTCAGAGGAACTGGGTGCTAGCGACCACAAATCAATTACATTTAGCATTGAATGGAAGTACGATAGTAGCGATAAACTCAGTAACAGTCCCAGATTTTCGCTTAGCAGATTACGATGGGCTTAGAGAACACTTATCATCTGTTGACTGGGGTAACGAAGAGAGCTATCAATATGACAGTTTTCTGAACACTATACATGCTGCTCAAAGAGCGTTTATCCCATATAAAGAAATTAGATCAAATAGAAATGACCCAAAATGGATGAATAATAGGCTCAAATATCTACTAGGGCATAAGAAAGGAATTTATAGGCGTATCAAAAGAGGTGAGGGTCATCTTATGAATCAGTATTTTGACATTAAGAGGGACATTAAAAAGGGGATAAGAAAATCTAAAAGGGACTATGAAATTAAAGTTGCTAGGGATTCTAAAACTAACCCAAAAAGTTTTTTCCAGATCTATAGAACAAAAGTTAGAGATAAGATAGGTCCCCTTAAAAATAACTATGGGCACCTTACTGACAAAGAGAATGAAATGTGCTTGATTTTAAATAATTATTTTCTCTCAGTTTTTACACAGGAAGACACTAACAATATTCCAGTAATTAATTTTTACAGTGGGCTAGAAGAAGATAAATTATGTAACATCACAGTCACTAGTGAGATGGTTGTGAAGCAGATAGACAGACTGAAGCAAAATAAGTCGCCGGGTCCTGATGAGGTTTTTTCAAGGGTTCTTAAGGAATGCAAAATGGAACTCTGTGAACCATTCACTAATATTTTTAATTTATCTCTTCAAACAGGTGTAGTGTCTGATATGTGGAAGATGGCTAATGTAACTCCTATTTTTAAAACAGGGGACAAGTCGTTACCGTCAAATTACCGCCCAATAAGCCTGACCTCAATTGTAGGCAAATTACTAGAGTCAGTTATAGCTGAGATTATAAGAGGCCATCTCGATAAGCATAGCTTGATTAATGATACTCATCATGGATTCACAAGAGGCCGGTCTTGATAAATTAGACACATGTGCAACTCTTGGGTATCTTTATTGAGGAAACGTTTCGCCACACAGTGGCTTCATCAGTCCATACATAGGAGAAACTTGAAGAACAGGAGGAGAATGAGGTAATCAGTCCCTCAACCTTGAGTCGATGTGTTCAGTCCATCAATCAATAAAGATACCCAAGAGTTGCACATGTGTCTAATTTATCAACATGTCGGTTCTCTGAACCATTCATCTACAGGCCGGTCTTGTCTAATTTATTAACTTTCTTCAGTAAAGCTTTTGAGGCTGTTGACCACAATAAAGAATTTGATATTATTTACTTAGATTTTAGTAAGGCTTTTGATAGAGTTCCGCACCATAGACTGTTAAAGAAAGTGGCAGCTCATGGCATTGGGGGAAAAGTGCTCTCGTGGATCGAGTCATGGCTCACTGACAGGAAGCAGAGTGTGTCCATAAATGGGGTTAAATCCGAGTGGGGATCAGTAACAAGTGGCGTTCCACAGGGATCAGTCTTGGGCCCGTTGTTGTTTATTATATCAATGATCTTGATGAGGGAATTACTAGTGATATGAGCAAATTCGCCGATGACACAAAGATAGGTAGGATAATTGATTCAAACGTAGATGTTATGGAACTTCAGGAGGATTTAAACAAACTCTATTCTTGGTCAGAAAAGTGGCAGATGCAGTTCAATGTAGATAAATGCAAGGTTCTGAAGCTTGGGAGTGCCCATAACCCTAGTACTTATAAGTTAAATGATGTAGAACTTAGCCATACAGATTGCGAAAAGGACTTGGGGTTATGTGAGCAGCAACCTTAATTAAACCAAGACAGCAATGCCTAAGCGTACGTAATAAGGCAAATAGATTACTGGGATTTATATCAAGAAGTGTAAGCAACAGAAGTCCAGAGGTCATACTGCAGCTTTATACATCATTAGCAAGGCCTCACCTAGTTTACGCAGCTCGTTCGGGGTCTCCGTATTACAAAATGGACAAAAATTCGTTAAAAACTTTAGCTTTTAGGATGAAAAATTAAATAAATAGCATTAAAATCTCCTTTGAAGAAAGATTGAAGTTTTAAAGGTTACATTCATTTTGTTAGACGAAAAAAATGGGGGGAGACCTGATCGAAGTGAAATAAGGGGAAAGTAGGTTTTAAATAAAGGGGATATTAATAAGTCTTGGGATGTCTCCCCAAGAGAAAACCCGCAGTAATGGTTTTAAAAATTAGATAAGTTTAGATTTAAAAAGGGACATAGGAAAATTGGTTTGGAAAAAGGGTAGTGTGAGGGAACAGTCTACCTTTGAGTTATTGAGGCTGGATTTTGGGTAGTTTCAAATCTAGTTGGATAATACATAGGGGGGGGGGGGTTTGGGATTTGGTGGGACTTTCACATCAGAGTTTATTTTTTGGGGGGGCTTAAAAATTGGGGTTTGGGGAAAATGTTTTTGTTAGTGGGATGAATTTTTAAAAAAGGACCTGCCTAGTATGGCCAGCAGGCCCCCTGCGGTTCCTCTTTCTTATGTTTTTATTTTCAGAAAGCCCCTATGGTGAGTCTAGAAAGCCCTATGGGGTCGGAAAGCCCTTTGGGGGTCCAGAAAGCCTAGGGGAGTCGAAAGACCTATGGGGAGCCGGAAAACCTAGGGAGGGTCCAGAAAGACCTATGGGGGGGTCCAGAAAGCCCTATGGGGGAGTCTAGAAAGATCTAGGGGGTTTTAAAAAAATCTTGTTTTGTAATTGTTTTTCAAATATTTCAAAAAAATTTTACTTCGGACAGGGGAAAATAAAAAAAAGTATTCGTTGGTCCAATTCAATAAGGTGTCTACTGCTTACACTTCTTAATGTTGAAGTGAGGGAAAACCCCCCCCTAGTTTTGTGACACGGTGGTGTGGGGTACGTACAGCATAAAGCTATCAGTCCCAACTAACCCAAAGTATGTGCTTTGGCCATTCGCGGAAACGTAAATCAAAAATTAAACAATTTAAAAAATTATGTAAACGAAGACCAAACTTTCCCTAACTTGCCTCGGGGGCCCCCCCCATTCGTTATTTTTTGAAATTCTGATGCATTTTAATTATAAGCCGTAGAGATTTTTCATAACAGTTTCCAACCATCTTAAGAGTAAATTGTAACCCCCAAAATACCAAGCCCTGGCTTGAAAGCCATATGTCGAGTTTTTTTTTTTTTTTTAATGGCTCGCGAAATATCTGGTTAGCTTTTTTTTTGGATTTTATTCATTATTGTCAATGCAGATGGTGGGCCATGGCGGGGCTTGCCTGGTAGTATTGTGTGTCGAATTAAGAGCTTCGAAAAAAAAAAATGAATATTTTTACACCCCCCTTGCTGCCTTGCTTTCCTGTATGTGTATAAAAAAATTATTCATGAAATGAAGGAATTCTTTAAAGAACATGTCACCCGGGCCCCATATAAAAAAATTTTATGGAAACCCCTCAAAATGTTGCGTTCAAATGGTTAATTTTTTTTTCCAATTTTTTATTTAAGAAATTTTGTCGAATTTACTGGAGCACAGTATCGAAAATGATTACGATAATGATGGAAATCATGGTGACAGTTTTTAATGAGGTGACAAAATATGACATAATTTTGGTAACATGTATTTATAATGGTAACAAGGTTTTATTTTATAATGGTGATAGGAATTGTTAAAATGATGGTGACAGGATTATGTTTATAATGATGATGACGGGGATGTGTAGTTAAATGAGATGTCTGGATAACCAGGAAGAGCATTTTGAGTTGGCACGTAAAGATAGTTAAAATTCTCTTTTACACCACTGGGACTTACTAGTGTAAACATCCACCAAGTAAACTCGTGTAAACCCACCCCACCACAAGTGACCGTGTAAACCATCCCCACAATGACTCGTGTCCCATCCCCCTAGACTGACTCGGTCAACCACCCACCACAGACATCGGAACCCCATCCACCACAGCTGACTCTGTAACCCATCCCCCACAGATGATTCGTCAGCCATTCCCACAGACGATTCGTTAAAACCACCACTACAGACTGACTCTGTAACCATCCCCACAGACTGTTTAGTCAGCCATCTCCCAGATGGTTCGTGTCAACCCATCCACCCAGACTGACTCGTGTAAAAACCATCCCCCCAGATGTTTCATGTCGCCTTCTCCAAGACTGATTCGTGAAAACCATCCACAAGAGTGACTCGTGTCAACCATCCCCACAGCTGACTGTGTCAACCATCCCCACAGACTGATTCATGTCAGCCATTCCCAAGACTGTTCGTGTAACCCCCCCTACTGATGACTGTGTCAACCATCCCCACAAAGTGATGTGTAACCACCCACCACAAAGTGATGTGTCCCCCATCCACCACAGACTGACTCGTGTCAACCATCCACTAAGAGTGATGTGTCAACCATCCCCAAAAAGTGCTCTGTCAACATCCCCCCAAAAAACTGACTCGTGTAAACATCCACCAAAGTGACTCGTGTCAACCCCACCCCCAAAGGACATGTCAACCCCCACAACAAAGTGACTCGTGTAAACCCATCCACCACAAAGTGCTCGTGTAAACCATCCACCACAGACTGACGTGTCACCACCAACAAAGGGGACTCGTGTAAACCCCTCCCCCACAACTGACTCGTTAAATCATCCACCACAGACTGCCCTTGTCAACCATTACCACGTGTACTGTGTAAACCGCCCCCCCAAAGTGACATGTAACCACCCAAAAAAAAGATTCTGTCAACATCCATACAGGTGACTCGTGTCTTGTATGATTAACACCGGATTATAAATAAAAAATTGAAATCGCCATATAAAATGCCTTATTTTCCACATTCAACAATGAACAGCCCCAATTACTCAATAGAACATTAATGAGATATTCAGTAAAATGTCACAGTTTTTCCAGTATATTTTTTTTTATTTGGTTAATACAGAGGAAGCGCTAAAATCAAAGGGTGATAGAACACCGAAGAATGGGAGACATCAGGTTTGATCCGATAAGGGGAAAAATTGCACCAATTCATGGGTGAAGAACCCCCCGCTGACCTCAGGAAACCCCATTCCTACGAAAGGGTTTGCCACAACAGCATCAGCATGCTACATTCACTACGCAGCAGTAGTAAAAACAGTAATTGTAACATCAGTATCAAAAAAGTACAAACTATAGAACCCCCCAAAAAACAAAAAGATAACTCCAGCAATTGCAGCAGTATTGACAAAAGTAAGTTCAACAATAACAGTAACTAATATCGACGACAAAAATATCGACAATGGTAAAAAAGTATCGACAACAATGATAACAATACCGAAAACAGTAGCAATAGTAACAGTCTAGACTATTAGTAACAACAACAATATCAACATCAGAAACTATCAGTAGCAACAAAATATAAAACAGCAGCAATAGTAACTATTGAACAAAAGTAACAATGACAACAATATCAAGAAAAGCAAATAAAATCAATATTGACAACAGTAACAATCAACAACATTAACAATATTGACAACAGAAACAGCAGCAAGCACAATCATTGCAATACAAGAAGGAAACAAAAGCAATAACAGTTGGAACTCAAGCAGAAACAGTAACAACCTCAAGAAGCGGAGCAAAGACGAGAACAAATGCAATAGAACAACAACTCTCAACGAAAGCAAAACTAACTCTCCTGCTGCCAGTAACAGTAATAACAGAAACGGTGATAACGCAACAGCAGCGGCAAGAATCGTACGACTTGTGAACAAAGTAATAACAATAACATTGGTTCTCCGGGGTATATACGAACACGCAAGTTTTGGATTTTAACAATTTCAACGATGAAAAGATTACCAGGAATTTAATTTTCTCTTCTATTTCCATATATAAACATCGTGGAATAGGAATGTTTATATGATCTGCAGTTTTCTCATTATGTCTGTGTGAAAAAAAACTGAGTGCTTGTTATTGCAGTTATTGTTGTATTACTGACGTTGTATTATTGTACTTGTATTTTTGCTGTATTGTATTTTTGTATTGTAATGGTACAGTTGTAGTGAATTAGTAGTTGTATCAGTATAGCAGTAATAGTATACTAATAGCAGCAGTATAGTCGTAGTATAGTAGTTGAATACCACCAGTATACAAGTAACAGTAGTATACTAGTTGCAGTATAGTGGTAGTGTAGCGATAGTAGCATAGCAGTAGTATAGTAATAGCATAGTTGTAATAGTATAATAATGAATAGTAGAATACTAAATAATGAAGTAGTACAGAGTACTAGTAGACAAGCAGTAGTAGTACAGCAGTATTACAACAGTAGTACAGAAGTAGGAGTAAGTAGTAGTATAGCACTAGTACAGCACTAGTAGTATAGCAGTAGTACTACAGCAGCAGTAGCACAGCAGGTGTACAGCAGTACTAGTATAGAAGTAGTATAGCAGCAGTACAGCAGTAGTAGTGCAGCGGTATTAATATAGCAGTAATAGTATAGTTGCAGTAGTACAACAGTAGTATAGCAGTAGTAGTATAGCAGTTGTACAGCAGTAGTAGCATAGCAGTAGTACAGCAGTAGTAGTATAGCAGTAGTACAGTAGTAGTACAGCAGTAGTACAGTAGTAGTAGTACAGCAGTAGTAGCATAGCAGTAGTACAGAAGTAGTAGTATAGCAGCAGTACAGCAGTAATATAGTAGCACAGTAGTGGTATAGCAGTAGTGGTATAGCAGTGGTAGTATAACAGTAGTAGTATAGCAGTAGTAGCATAACAGTAGTAGCATAATAGTATAGCAGTAGTATAGCAGTAATAGTACGGCAGTAATAGTATAGCAGTAGTACAGTAGTACACCAGTAATTGTACGGTAGTATAGCAGTAGTAGTATAGCAGTAATAATATAGCAGTAATAGTATAGCAGTAGTACAGCAGTAGTACAGCAGTAGTACAGTAGTACAGCAGTAGTACAACAGTAGTATAGTAGTAGTATAGTACAAGTAGTAGTAGAGCAGTAGTATAGCAGTGGTACAGCAGTAGTAGCATAGCAGTAGTACAGCAGTAGTATAGTAGAAGTACAGCAGTAGTATAGCAGAAGTACAGCAGTAGTATAGCAGTAGTACAGCAGTAGTAGTATAACAGTAGTACAGTAGTAGCATAGCAGTAGTGGTATAGCAATAGTGGTATAACAGCAGTAGTATAGCAGTAGTAGTATAGGAGCAGTAGTATAGCAGTAGTAGTACGGCAATAATAGTATAGCAGTAATACAGTAGTAGTAGTAGTACACCAGTAATAGTATAGCAGTATTATAGTAGTAGTGCAGCAGCAGTAATAGTAGTACTATAGCAGTAATAGTAGAGCAGTAGGACAGCAGTATTAGTACACCAGCAATATTATAGCAGCAGTGCAGCAGTAGTACAGCAGTAGTATTACAACATTAGTAGTATAGCAGTCGTAGCACAAGAGTAGTTGTAGTATAGCAGTAATAGTATAGTAGTAGTAGTATAGCAGTAGTATAGCAATAGTAGTAGTACAGCAGTAGTTGTAGTATAGCAGTAGTAGTACAGCAGTAGTAGTACAGCAGTAGTAGTACAGCAGTAATAGTACAGTAGTAGTATGCGTAGTTGTACCACAGTATACTATCGCAGTAGTGCAGCAGTAGTAGTATAGCAGTAATGGAATAGCACTAGTACAATAGCAGTATTATAACATTAGTAGTATAGTAGTCGTAGCACAACAGTAGTTGTAGTATAGCAGTAATAGTATAGTAGTAGTAGTATAGCAGTAGTAGTATAGCAATAGTAGTAGTACAGCAGTAGTTGTAGCATAGCAGTAGTAGTACAGTAGTAGTAGTATAGCAGTAGTAGTATAGCAATAGTAGTAGTACAGCAGTAGTTGTAGCATAGCAGTAGTAGTACAGTAGTAGTAGTAGTATAGTAGTAGTAATATAGTAGTAGTAGTATATCAGTAGTACATTAGTAAAGCAGTAGTAGTAGTATAGCAGCAGTAGTACAACCGTAGTATTAGTATTACAATAATAGTATAGAACATTATAACAGTAAGATAGAACAATATTAATACTTAGTAATAATGTATACTAGTAAAATAATAGTTGTAGTAGTATAGTGGTAGTACAGTAGTAGTAGACTAATAGTGCAATAATTCAGTATAGTTGAAATATAGTAGTATAGTAGAGAAGTAGTAGCAAAGTAGTATTAGTATAGCGGTAGTAGTGTACCGGCTAGTAGTATAGTAGTAATGTACCAGAATACGTAGTATTGTTTCTTGTAGTAATCTGATAGTGGTATTGTATTAATAAGGTATTAGTGGTATGGCAGTAGTCTAGAAACAGTTGTATCTAGTAGGGGGCGTAGGTTATAGCGTGCTAGTGCTGGTGAGGTTATAGCGTGTAGGTGCAGGGTGGAGGTATAGCGTGTAGGTTGCAGGGTTGTAGGTACAGCTTGTTTGTGCAGGGTGTAGTTGTGGGTGTGTAGGTTGCAGGGTGTAGGTGCAGGGGGTAGGTGCAGGGTGTTGTAATTGTAGGGTGTTAGGTTTAGCGTATAGGTGCAAGGTGTAGGTATATCGTATAGTTGCAGGGTGTAGGTATAGCATGTACGTGCAGGGTGTAGATGCAGGGTGTAGGTAAACCATGTAAGTGCAGGGTGTAGGTGCAGAATGTAGGTGCAGGGTGAAGGTGTAACGTGTAGGTGCAGGATGTAGGTATATGTTGAGGTGCAGAGTGTAGGGTATATAGCTGGTAGGTGCAGGGTGTAGGTTATGCATGTAGGTGAAGGGTGTGGGGTAGCGTGTGGTAAGAGGGTTGTAGGTATAACGTGTAGGTGTAGTCGTGTAGGTAGAGGGTGTAGGTATAACGTTTAGGTGTGAGCGTTAGGTGCAGTGTTTAGGTAATTAAGGCGTGTATTTGTAGGGTGTAGGTGTTGTGTATGGTGCAGGTGTGGGTGTGGGTATAACGTGTAGGTGCAGGGAGTTAGTGTAGTGATATAAGTGCAGGTGCAGGGTGGGGGGGTATAGTGTGTAGGTGCTGGGTTGTATGGTGTCGAGAGTAAGCTCGGGGTAGGTATACGTGTAGGTACAAGTGTATAGGTATAATGTTTTGGTGCAGGTGTAGGTATAAGTGTATAGTGTAGCATTTAGGTGCAGTAGTGAAGTTGTTGTAGCATGAGGTTGCAGTGTGTGGGTTTATAGCGATGTAGGTAAAGGGTGTAGGTATAACGAGTAGGTGCAGGGTGATGTAGGTTATAACGTGTAGGTGCAAGGTGTAGGTAATGCGCTATAGGTGCAGTGTGTAGGTTATTGAGTGTTTTTTGCAGGGTGTAAGGTGTTGTGTATAGGTGAGGTGCAGGGTGGGGGTATAACGTGTAGGTGCAGGTGCAGGGTGGGGGTATAACGTGTAGGTGCAGGGTGTAGGTGTAGTTTATAAGTGCAGGTGCAGGGTGGGGGTATAGCGTGTAGGTGCAAGGTGTAGGTGCAGGGCGTAGGTGTAGAGCGTAGGCTCAGGGTGTAGGTATACCGTGTAGGTACAGCATGAAGGTATAACGTGTAGGTGCAGGGTGTAGGTATAACGTGTAGGTGTAGCGCTTAGGTGCAGTGTGTAGGTGTAGCGTGTAGGTGCAGTGTGTAGGTATAGCGTGTATTTGCCGGGTGTAGATGTAGTGTATAGATGCAGGTGCAGGGTGTAGGTATAGCGTGTAGAAGCAGTATGTAGGTTTAGCATGTAGGTGCAGGGTGTAGGTATAGCGTTTAGGTGCAGGGTGTAGGTGTAGGGAGTAGGTGGAGTGTAAGCTCAGGGTGTAGGTATACCTTGTAGGTACAGGGTGTAGGTATAACGCGTAGGTGCTAGGGTGTAGGTTATAACGTGTGGTGTAGCGTTAATGTGCAGTGTGTAGGTGTAGCGTGTAGGTGCAGTGTGTAGGTGTAGCGAGTAGGTGCATTGTGTAGGTAAGCGTGTATTTGCAGGGGGTGTGTAGGTGCAGTGTATTGGTGCAGGTGCAGGGTGGGGGTTTATAGTGGGTAGGTGCAGGGTTGTAGGTTTAGTGTGAAGTGTGCAGGGTGTAGGTATATCGTGTAGGTACAGGGTTTTGTACTTATATCGTGTAAGTGCCGGGTGTTGGTTTAGAGTGTAGGCTGCAGGGTTTAGGTATGCGTGTAGAAGCAGGATGTAGTTTAGCATGTAGTGCAGGGAGTGGAATAGCGTTAGGGTGCGGGGTGCAGGTATAGCGTGTAGGTGCAGAGTGCAAGTGCAAGGTTTAGGTGCAGGGTGTAGATACAGCGTGTAACTGTAGGGCGTAGGTGTAAGAGTGTAGGCTCAGTGCGTAGGTATACCGTGTTGGTACAGGGTGTAGGTATAACGTGTGTGTGCATGGTGTAGGTATAACGTGTAGATACAGGGTACACTTACATCGTGCAAGTGCCGGGTGTAGGTTTAGTGTGTAGTTGCAGGGTGCAAGTGCAGGGTGTAGGTGCAGGGTGTAGGTATAGCGTGTTTGTACAGGGTGTACGTATATCGTATATGTGCAGGGTGTAGGTATAGCATGTACGTGCAGGGTGTGGATACAGGGTGTAGGTACACCATGTAAGTGTAGGATGTAGGTGCAGAATGTAGGCGCAGGGTGAAGGGTTGTTTGTAACGTGTAGGTACTGGGTGTAGGTATATGCTGTAGGTGAGGTATAGCATGTAGTAGGAAGGGTGTAGGTGTAGCGTGTAGGTATATTGGTGTAGGTTATGTGTAGGTGTAGGGTTTAGGTGTAGGGGTATTACGTATAGCGTTTAGGTGCAGTGGTGTATGTGTAAGCGTTTAGGTGCAGTGTGTAGTGTTTTGTAGCGTGTAGGTGCAGTGTGTAGGTACAACGTTGTAGTTTACAGGGTGTAGTATAACGTGTAGGTTGCAGGGTGTAGGTATAACTGGTAGGTGTAGCGGTTTTTGGTGCAGTGTGTAGTATTAGCGTGTATTTGCCAGGGTGTAGTGCAGTGTATAAGTGCAGGTGCAGGGTGGGGGTATAGTGTGTAGGTGCAGGGTTGTAGGTATAGGTGTAGGTTATCGTGTAGGTACAGGGTGTGTACTTATATCGTTTAGTGCCGGGGTGGTTGGATTTTGCTTGCAGGTGCAGGGTGTAGGTGCAGGGTGTAGGTAAGCGTGTAGAAGCAGGATTAGGCTTTTCTTAGCTTGTAGGGGCAGGGTGTAGGTATAGCGTTTAGGTGCAGGGTGCAGGGATTATGCGTGTTTAGGGCACAGGGTGCAAGTGCCAGGGTGTAGGTGCGGTGTAGGTAGAGCGTGTGTAGGATGTTGTAGAGTGTAGGTTCAGGGTGTCTGTATACCGTGCAGTACAGGGTGTAGGTACAACTTGGTAGGTGCAGGCGTGTGTAGGTATAACGTGTAGGTGTAGCGTTTAGGTGCAGTGGTAGGTCTAGCGTGTTGGAGTGTTGTGTAGGTATAGCGGTATTTGCAGGGTTTGTAGGTGTAGTGTATAGGTGCAGTGTGGGCGTGGGGGTTCAGTGTGTAGGTGCAGGGGTGTAGGCGTTAGGGCGTAGAAGTAGGCTCAGGGTGAGGTATACCGTGTAGGTACTGGGTGTTAGGCATAACGTTTGTAGGTGCAGGGTTTAGATTTAACGTGTAGTGTAGCGTTTAGGGTGCAGTGTGTAGTATAGCGTGTATTTGCAGGTGTAGGTGTTGAGTGTATAGGTTGCAGGTGCTGGGTGGGGGTTATAGTGTGTAGGTACAGGGTGTTACTTATATCGTGTAGTGCGGGGGTTGGTTTAGCGTGTAGGTGCAGGGTGTAGATATAGACGTGTTGGATGCAGGATTGTGGTTTTAGCATTTAGGTGCAGGGTGAGGTTATAGCGTTTAGGTGTGGGGTGAGTATAGGTGTAGGTGCAGGGTGCAAGTGCAGGGTGTAGGTTGAGGGTGTTGTAGGGCAGGGTGTAGTGAGGTGCAGCGTTGTAGGTGTAGGGCGTCGGTTGCAGAGTGTAGGTCAGGGTGTAGGTTAACCGTGCTAGTGTACTGGGTGTAGGTATAAAACGTGTAGGTTGCAGGGTGTACGTTTATTATTAATGTGTAGGTGCAGCGTTTTAGAGTGCAGTATGTGTAGGTGTGGCAACAGGTTTGCTGTACTTATACGTGGGTGTAAGTGCCGGGTGTTGGTTAGCGTGTTGTAGGTGCAGGGTGTAGTATAGCGTGTAGAAGCAGGATGTTGTTTAGGCCATGTGGTGCAAGGTGTAGGTATAGCGTTTTGGTGCGGGGTGCAGGTATAGCCTGTAGGTGACTGGGGTGCAAGTGCAGGGTGTAGGTGCAGGGTGTAGGTACAGCGTGTAGGGTGTAGGGCGTGGTGTAGGTTACAGGAGTTTGTAGGTATTTAACGTGTATGTGTAGGGTTGTAGGTTATAATGTGTAGGTGTAGCGTTTTTAGGTGCAGTGTGTAGGTGTAGCGTGTAGGTGCAGTGAGTAGGTATAGTGTGTATTTGCAGGGTGTAGGTGCAGTGTATAGGTGCATGTGCAGTGTGTAGGTATATCGTGTAGGTACAGGGTATACTTATATCGTGTAAGTGCCGGGTGTAGGTTTAGCGTGTAGGTGCAGGGTGCAAGTGCAGGGTGTAGGTGCAGGGTGTAGGTACAGAGTATAGGTGCAGGGTGTAGGTATAACGTGCAGGTTCATGGGGTAGATGTAGGGTGTAGGTGTAGTTGTCAGCATAGTTGCTGATTTCCTGTATATGCATATGTTATCCGAGTATCACAATTAGTGCCATCCATATGTTTTATATACATGACCCCTTACTAGGCTCAGTGACTAGCTTGTGTGGAGTCATGTGATGCCGAAGTGAGCACTGCGCTCCTGGCCCTCGTCCTCAGTTCCCTGTAGACCTACCAAGCAACAGGACAGGCAGGTTGGGCTCCCTCTCTTCATACTTTGCTAATATAAGTGTTACCATCCAACAAGTGTGTTTAACTCCAGCCATCACATCTCCACGGAACATCCCAACAAATGGTGCCAGAGGTGGGCCTGTAATTCTGACAATTACAACGATTTCTGGAGATAAATTTCTACTGAGCCGGTCGCCATTTCCTGAATGCTTAGGCCTGCCGAGACGAGTGACGCCTAACATCCCAGTCAAGCATCCACCAGCCTGTTAGCTTCCTACTTACTGGTCAGTCTTTGTGTCTTAGTGTTTTATTTGCTTATTTGCATTACTTCCGAGGGGTTGACCCGGGATTGCAAATTAAGCCAAGCCACCAAGCCAGTCTGTGGGGGGAGTCCAGCCCTACACCATCCAGCCTGTCTTAAGTACCAGCCTTGCCTGCTAAGCCAGCTTTCCACCCCTGCTGTGCTCATCGTTACAAGATCTCAAGCCAGTCTGTGTGAAGGATTAAGCCAAGCAAGCCAGCAACTAACCCAGGTGACTTACCCAGTACTCAAGCAAGCTAAGTGATGTCCAGCCTTCACTGTCACTTTGTGCTTCCAGTTCTAAGCTGTTCTGAGTGTTTTACCATCCCTGTGTTGTGGGTATTTTGTGGTTTTTTAAGCCAGCCCAGTTTTAAATATTTTCGTGCCCAGTGTGGGTATCATATAGGTTATGCCACTCATCCCATAGGCCCATGCGGTGTCTCAGTGCGCTGCCTCAGCCACCTACACCTACCAACATTGTATTTAAAATGGTATACAATACCGACAGGTTGGTAGGTAAGACACATAGGCAACAGTTAGGCAACTTTATTCCGAAACGTTTCGCCTACACAGTAGGCTTCTTCAGTCGAATACAGAAAGTAGGCAGGAACAGTAGAGATGTGAAGACGATGTAATCAGTCCATCACCCTTGAAGTCGTAGAATTTGAGGTTGTCAGTCCCTCGGCCTGGAGAAGTTCAGTTCCATAGTCAGGAACTATCTGAAGATCAAGCGACAGTGCGGAGACTTAAATACTGTCGGAAGGAGAGGTGCAGAGTAGTAATAGTAGTAGTGAGAGTGTAGCCACTGAGAGGTCAGGTCCCTCTCAGATCCAACAGTTCTCACTTGAAAGGGTTGTCTAAGGAGTTTTCTGTACCAAGAGGCCATGTGTTGCAGTGTCTGACAAGATGAACATCAAAATGGTATACAATACCGACAGGTTGGTAGGTAAGACACATAGGCAACAGTTAGGCAACTGTTGCCTATGTGTCGTACCTACCAACCTGTCGGTATTGTATACCATTTTGATGTTCATCTTGTCAGACACTGTAACACATGGCCTCTTGGTACAGAAAACTCCTTAGACAACCCTTTCAAGTGAGAACTGTTGGATCTGAGAGGGACCTGACCTCTCAGTGGCTACACTCTTACTATTACTACTACTCTGCACCTCTCCTTCCGACAGTATTTAAGTCTCCGCACTGTCGCTTGATCTTCAGATAGTTCCTGACTATGGAACTGAACTTCTCCAGGCCGAGGGACTGACAACCTCAAATTCTACGACTTCAAGGGTGATGGACTGATTACATCGTCTTCACATCTCTACTGTTCCTGCCTACTTTCTGTATTCGACTGAAGAAGCCTATTGTGTAGGCGAAACGTTTCGGAATAAAGTTTTCCTAACTGTTGCCTATGTGTCTTTACCTACCAACATTTGTATTTGTTTTTTTCACCCTAATATTCGGGTTCTAGCACCATATTTTATGGACCACATAGGGGTGAAGACGAAAGATTGTTCCTTCGTTCCTGTGCGCCAACGAAAAAGCCTCCTGTGTGAGTATCATCGATTTAAGCGCAAAAACTTCGAGAATTCGCCGAATGGTGGAGAGCCACACCAGCAACAACTACCCTTCACCACCATCACCCTCAATTCTTCAACATCGCTACAGTGATAATAAATATTTTTTATAGACATTTGTGAGTGTTGAGACAATTTTTCCATTGATTTCTTGTGACATTTCTTCCAGTGATTTTTAGTGCATTCAGTGACT
>NC_069411.1:22689277-22710200 GCF_026875155.1 Cherax quadricarinatus
TAAGCCATAGGCAACAGTTAGGCAACTTTATTCCAAAACGTTTCCTACACAGTAGGTTCTTCAGTCGAATACAGAAAGTAGGCAGGAACAGTAGAGATGTGAAGACGATGTAATCAGTCCATCACCCTTGAAGTCGTAGAATTTGAGGTTGTCAGTCCCTCGGCCTGGAGAAGAATTCAGTTCCATAGTCAGGAACTATCTGAAGATCAAGCGACAGTGCGGAGACTTAAATACTGTCGGAAGGAGAGGTGCAGAGTAGTAGTAGTAGTAGTGAGAGTGTAGCCACTGAGAGGTCAGGTCCCTCTCAGATCCAACAGTTCTCACTTGAAAGGGTTGTCTAAGGAGTTTTCTGTACCAAGAGGCCATGTGTTACAGTGTCTGACAAGATGAACATCAAAATGGTATACAATACCGACAGGTTGGTAGGTAAGACACATAGGCAAACAGTTAGGCAACTGTTGCCTATGTGTCGTACCTACCAACCTGTCGGTATTGTATACCATTTTGATGTTCATCTTGTCAGACACTGTAAACACATGGCCTCTTGGTACAGAAAAACTCCTTAGACAACCCTTTCAAGTGAGAACTGTTGGATCTGAGAGGGACTGACCTCTCAGTGGCTACACTCTTACTATTACTACTACTCTGCACCTCTCCTTCCGACAGTATTTAAGTCTCCGCACTGTCGCTTGATCTTCAGATAGTTCCTGACTATGGAACTGAACTTCTCCAGGCCGAGGGACTGACAACCTCAAATTCTACGACTTCAAGGGTGATGGACTGATTACATCGTCTTCACATCTCTACTGTTCCTGCCTACTTTCTGTATTCGACTGAAGAAGCCTATTGTGTAGGCGAAACGTTTCGGAATAAAGTTGCCTAACTGTTGCCTATGTGTCTTACCTACCAACATTGTATTTGTTTTTTTCACCCTAATATTCGGGTTCTAGCACCATATTTTATGGACCACATACGGGTCAAGACGAAAGATTGTTCCTTCGTTCCTGTGCGCCAACGAAAAAGCCTCCTGTGTGAGTCTATCATCGATTTAAGCGCAAAAACTTCGAGAATTCGCCGAATGGTGGAGAGCCACACCAGCAACAACTACCCTTCTCCACCACCATCACCCTCAATTCTTCACCAACATCGCTACAGTGATAATAAATAATATTTTTTTATAGACATTTGTGAGTGTTGAGACAATTTTTCCATTGATTTCTTAGTGACATTTCTTTCCAGTGATTTCTTAGTGACATTCAGTGACTCTTAGACTGTGTTCATTATATCCTGTTTGCAATATTTTTCTTCTTTCTTCAGTGTTAATTTTCATGCTTTTTTATATTTTTGTCTGTGGTGTTGTGTTCTTTTTTATATATATATGTGAAGTAAGCACTTTTCCATTTTTCCCTGTTGTGTGCAATATATAAGCAGTATAAACTTGTGTTTACACTTCACAATTATCTTATGTTCACAGTATTGTGTTCCTTCCCTAGTAATTTATGCAGTGAAGTAATTCAGTAACTTATCTTATATTCTGCATCACAACTCAGTGTTGTCTCAGTTTTTTTTTTTCTCCCAGCATTTGTGTCCTTGCTGATTTTTATTTTATTCATTCATTTGCCATTTTTTTCTGTGTTGAACATTCGTGTGTTAATTCTTTTATTTAGCCAGTGTCTAATTTGTCTTATCTCCACAGACAATAGTGCCATTATTTTGTTTGAAGCAATACAATTATTTTCCAATTTTTGTCCGCCAACCCTCTTTGAAGAAAATTTCATTAATGTGCATATTTGATGTTTTGTGTTCCTGCCTTATTTTTAAATTTTAAAACCTTTCTCTGTTTTGTAATTTTTGCCCTTTATTTTTTTTCTTTTCCCTTTGAACAAATTCACCTTTGTGCAATTTTTAAATTTCTTTTACAGAAATCTTTCTTTTGTTTGTTTCAGTGTTTGTTTAAAGCTGCAGTTAAGAGTTGAAGTGTTCAATCTTTCATTCCTTGATAATTTTTTTTTTTTTGTAAACGCATTTTTTTGTGTATAAAATTTTTTATTTTGCAGTATTGGCCCTTTCACAATGTTTTTGTGTAAATTTGTGCTCCCATTAATTTTTTTCTTTCAGATTTTATGTGTGTTGTGCTGTGCAGTATTTTGGTTAGTAATTGTTGTTGCATAATGTACAGTTTATTTCAATGAAATATTCTGTGATTTCATTTGAAATTTTCTGCCCTGTGCTAATTTTTTTTTTGTGTGCACTTATTTTTTTTAGAGGAATTGTTTCCCTTTTTTTAAATTTTTGACAAGATTTTGTTCCATTTTACATTTTTTTTGTTTGATTTATCTTTTTGTTGTTTTCTTTATTGAATTGGAGTAAAGACAATCACTGTGCCATTAATAAAATTTAAAAGTAAATTCGAGTAATTTGACTAGGAAAAGTAAAATTTTTTTAGTTTTTCAAAGGTTGCTTATCTTTTGGTATTTTTTTTGTGCTTTTCCCTTGCTCTACAGTGGACTTGTTATTTTTTTTCTTTACTTATGCAGAATAGGTGGTTTTTTTCCCCTTTTTAATTTTTACTGTGTTGGTTTCCCCGTTATATATTTTTTTGTTTCTTTAAATCCTGTTTCACTTTTTGAAGCATGTTAAAGTCTTTCAAGCGATGCCTGTTGCGAAAAAAAAAATTTTTTTAAAAAACTTCAGATATGGCTGTTCCCATTTTTTATGCAAAAGTTTTTGGTCATTATTTTAAATTTTTAACCCCCCAAATTTAAAGGGGAAAACTCCTAGAATAATATTAAAATTTATTTTTTTTTTTAAAAATAAAATCTTTATCTTCCTTTGTGTTAATGTAATTTAAAATACTTTGTAAAAAAAATTTAATATCATTTAGTTCAAAATCAGGGGAAATGTCTCATTAATAAGGAATTTAAATTTTCTTCCTGAATTAAGTCTTCAATAACATTTGTTTTGTTTTAACAAGACAGTAAACTCAAAATAAAAAAAGGTCAGCTCTAGGTCCAATTCTCAAAAATTTTCAAACTGTACACGTAAGACCCAATATCGATCAGTTGTCGGGGCCTTAGAGAGGGGGGCAGCTGACTACTTCCCAGTTGTTGACGCGTCGTCAGGTTGGATCACCGCCCCAAGTCAGTCACCCGGAAAAACAATTGAAAAATTCCGGATGGTCGAGCAAAAATTTACTCTTATACAAAAGAAATCCTCCTAAAATAATAGTAAAAATAATGTGAAATAATAAAAAAAATGTGATAATAAAAAATATTTTAAACTTAATGTGTTTAAGTGATAAAACGTAATTTGATAATCCCTGATATTTTTCATATATTAACGAAAATTTAATATAACCCCAAAAAGTCTCTTTTTAGCTGTAAACGGGGATTTTCCGCTATAATTTTAATGATGAACATATTTCTTACAACAGTTAAATAAAAGGATGAAATTTCAAGAATAACAATGCCTCAGTCATTCTGCTAGCCCAAAGCAATAATTCGTCAGCCCAAAATTCGAGTAATTCTTTATAAAATTTCGCTGCCTGGATGGGTGTGCGGTCGTGCTTTGCACCCTTACTGTTTCCCAGACGAGTATAGTCAACACATGGCGCGGGGTGTGGAGGAGAGGAATACTGTGGGCATTAAAAACTTATTATGGGGCTTTAAGGGCCTACGTCAGTCGATGTGTTATTGCCCAAAATTTCGAGGACATAGGGCATCGAGACGGGGATTTATCGGAGTGGACTGAACGGTGTATATAAATTTTCGTGAAAGGGGGTTTAACGCTCAAGTATACGAGGCTTTTTGATCTTCCCAAGATTCGCTTAACGTAACCCCGGCAGTGAGGGTCATTTTGATTGATGTATCACGACATTATTCGTGGGTTAAGCTCCGCAAGTGCCTTTTAAGGCTGATGGGTAGATATTCAAAAAGTTTTCGAACGTTAGGGAACTGTACTTTGGGCCCAAGGGGGAAAAGGGGGAAAAAAGGTGCTTACAAGGTTTTCCTGAGGGTTTTTTAATCAAGTGACCCTTAGGCATCCTATCCCCTCGTATGTATTTCGAAGATTTTAGAACCAGTAAGGTGGGTTTTGCGGGGAGGACGTACGTGCGATGGTGGCGATATGACCATTGGCGCAGACTGGCAAGGGAGATGGCCCCGGGGCCGGAAAGGGGCGGGCACCTGCGCATGAGCACCCGATGCAAAGGAAGAACGGGGGAAGGAGGAGGGGGGGTGATGTGGAGTGAAGAGGTGTGGTCCTCAGGGAATGGGAAAAGGGGGGACCCATGAATCACCTGGCCCCTCAACAGTGGCCCGGGGCCGGAGAGGCGGAGCCCTGTGCATGAGCACCGATGCCTAAAGAAGAAGGGGTGAAAAGGAGGAGGGCGGGGTCGTTGGAGGAAGAGGTGGTGGCTCCCCTGGGGAATCGAAAAAGTGGTGATCCATGAATCACCTGGCCATAAACAGTACAGTTGTCAAGTGAGGAGGTAAGGGGGGCAGCAGTGAAGGTTTGAGGAGGAGTTGGGACGGTGATACAGGCTTGTACAGTCTAGGGAGGTGGGAGTTACAGCAAAACAAGACCCTGGGTAGGGCAGAAGGTGGTGTGGGGGAAGGGGGGATCGGGGCACCTGTGGTGGACGTGCGAGTGCCTGGGGGGGGCATGGAGGGGGAATTTAAAGGGTGGTAGAGGTGGAAGTCCATTGTGGGCTCCCAGGCTCAGATATGGAAACTGGGGGAAAGTAAAGGAAAAGGGCAGCAGCGTCAGATTCGGACGAGTTTGCGCCGGGCAAAGGGGGGGGGAAAAAAATGGGGTTTGGTCCCCGGTGACTCGGGAGAGGGCCACAACAGAAGGGGGGGGGGGACGGGTTGGGAAGGAGGGGGGGTCGTGGAAAAGGCACAGTCCAGGGGAACGGTTAAAAGGGAAAGAACTTGACATGGGGCGGGGAAGGAAACCTTAAAACTGGCCTCAGGTGTGTAACAATAAATTTAATGGTCTGTGGATGGTTTTAAAAAGGGGAAGTGCTTCAGGATGTTTTTGAATAGGTAAAAGGGTTTGAGTAGTTTTTGTGAGTGCACAATTTTAAGTTTGGTCGTAATTAGTGGTGCCTGGGTATCAGCTTATGTGTTGCCTTTGAGCTTTTAAAAAGGAGGAGTGGGGTGTTGAAGGGAGGCGACCCCGTTTGTATTGCATAGGAAAGAGGGGGGGGAGGGGGGAGAGTATTAAACGGGGTGGTGGATGGGAAGGAAGGGGTGGCGTTTGTGTGTGTGTTGCCCAGCAGAAAGGAGTGAAAGTGAGATGGTTTTTTTGCGGGGGAGCTGTGTATTACTAGCCGTTTCGTCGTGGCATTGTGGGGGGGGATTGGAAATTTTGTAATTAAAAGGAAAAACGGGAACCCCGAGGAGCGGGTATTTTTCCTCAGTCTTGGGGGGGCCCGCTTAGAGACTTGTTAGTTGCTTCGGGGGAGGTCTGTGGGGGGTGGAAACATACGTTTATTGTAGGGGATATCGGTCGTTTGGACAGGTTTATTTATTCGGGGTTTTTGGGAGAGTCTTTTAAAACTATTGGATGGTGTTTCCGATCATAGGGCGGTATTAGTGGAGGGGGATGGGTGCTTTGGCTCGTAGGCAGGGAAAATTATTGGAAACTGAACACGATGGTTTTTGGGGGATAGGGAGGGGAGTGGAAGGTTTGCAATTTTGGGAACGC
Source organism: Cherax quadricarinatus (assembly GCF_026875155.1). Taxonomy (NCBI): domain Eukaryota; kingdom Metazoa; phylum Arthropoda; class Malacostraca; order Decapoda; family Parastacidae; genus Cherax; species Cherax quadricarinatus. The sequence continues at coordinate 22,694,987 of NC_069411.1, forward strand.
TTGTGCCAAAAGAGGACTGAGGAAGTGTGGTAGGATGGGGGATAGTGTGGCTAAGTTACGAAAAACGTCAATTTTTTGTGAGGGAGGGCCCCAAAGCATTTTCAATTGCGGTTGGTTTTTAAAAAACTTTTGAACAATTCGGAATTGTTACGAGGGGGGGGGGGGGGGGGGTGGCCGGGGGTACCCGGGGGAGGATATAAAAGTTGAAGGGGCAGAATACGGGATTTGCAAGAAGAACGTTTTGAAGCTGTCAGGTACAGGGGGGTTGGCGAATACTTTGGGGCGACAACCCTAGCTTGTGTGCTGCGAGGAAAGAAGGTACGACAGCGAACGATACAATCCGGGTTTGCAAGTCATATCTTCGTGGGGGGGGTTTTAAGAGGGCAGGTATTAAGGGACACAAGGGGATGGTGATATGCAGAAGATGGTTTTGGGGAATACGGGAAAAATAGTGGGGTGGGGGTGAGGTTCTTGGGAAAGGGTTTGAGTATGTGCCGTGCAAAATGGGGGGGTGATGGGGGACTGGGTGGGGTCATTTGGGAGGGGGAAATATGGGGCCCTTATGGAAAAGGAAGGGTAAGGCACCCGGGGTCGATGGGTTTTCCTAGCGAATATTATGTAAGCATGGGGTTTGCTTGGGGGTTTTCCCAGTAAGGTTAATGAATGCCCTGAAGCGGGGTAAGATGGGGGGAATTAGGCAACGGGGCGGGGGGTTTTGGGGTTTGGCCCCAAAGGGGGAAAAAGCAGAGACCCCTTTGGGATTTCGAGCCCTTTCGTTGCTTTGTGTGATTTTAAAATTATTTGCGAAAAAATTTTTGGGGAATCGGCCCCCTTAAATTTTGGGGGGGGGGGGTGTGTTTGAGTCTCGTTTGGTTTACCCGGTGGTCAATGAGGCGGGCCACGGGATTATAAGGGGTTCCTGGAGGACATGGAAAGGGGAAAAAGGGGCGTTTGGTGGCGTTGGATTTGGCAAGGGGTTATGATGGGGGGGAAAAAAAGGCTTTGAGGGATATTTTCCCACGCAGGGGTTGGGGAAGAAATAGTGGGGGGGGGGTGGAACGTTGTACTCAAACGCGAAGGAAGGGTGCAAATCAATGGGTGTGTGGGGGGGGGGAGTCAAAAAAAGGAGCGGGTCTTCGGGAGGGTGTCCTTTTTTACAAATATTGTTTCCTGTGTTCAGGATCCCTTTTATAGGATGGTGGAGGATCGTTAAGGACGGGGGGGGGGGGATGGGGAGTGAAGGTGGCCTGGGTTGGTGGGCTATGTTGATATCCATATTTTGGCAAGTAGGAGGAACGGTTAGGTTTTTTGGGGGGAAATTGTAACATTTTGGGGAGTCTGGGGTGAAAGGAATCTGGAAAAGTCAATGTCATGGGGCTGGGGGAGTGGACAGAGAGATTAGTTGGGAAAGTGATGTTGTGCAGCGGAGGACCGGGAGTCTGAAATTGCGGTGTCAGTATGAGGCGACCGGGGTGCTGCAAAGGGTTACAATTCGAATAGGATGGGGGAACAGGTGCAGCGACGGTGGGGAAAGCGGCCCCTACCCTTTACCCCTTAGGCAAAAGTGATTTTCATCAAGTATTAATATATAGTAAAGTCTGGTTTTTTTCGGCTGGGGATGCCGTTAACAGGAAAGGCGATAGAGTATTTTTAGAATGGTGTTCAAATTTTTGTGGGGTTCGGGTGCAATGGTTTCGAAGGGAGGTAGTGACATTGCGGTATGTAGGGGAGGGTTGGGTTTGTTGGACTGAGAAAACGCGTGAAAAGGGTTTTTTAAGAGGGAAATGGAGTGAGGTGGATGGAGGGGGGGTCAGCTGATAAGGACATGCTCACCGAGGAAAAGGTATGGAGGGGGGAAATGAAGGAATGTGAGACAGTGTTTCGCGCCCTTAAAGTTAGCCGGGAACCAGGGAAAAATAAAAGGGGGGAACTTTGGGGTAAATGTTGGAGCATGTAGTGGCGCCCGGGTTTAAGGGATCTACCCATGATGCAGGGTGTAAAATTTGGGGAAGATTTTGTAAATTAAGGTAGGGCTGGGGCTGAGGTTTTGTCCCTTTCCTGCATGGGATTTTGGCCCAAAAGGGGGCGTGTCCCCAGATAGGGGGTTTTTGGGGTGGGGGGGGGGCGATGCAGTGGGGAAGAGACTGCGATCATGTTTTTTTTGTGAAGGTTTGGAGTGCATCGGGTATGGGTGCATAAGGTAGTGGTGAGGGTGGGGGGGGTTCAAAAGGTTTTTCGGTTTGCGAGCGTTGGTTTGATTGAGTGGGGTGGAGGGGAGAGTGTGGTAAGAGGTTTAGCATTGTATCGTGGATCAATATGTTTTTGGGGTTGAGGGGGAGGGTGGGGGGGTGGCGAGAAAAGGCTTTGGCGGCGACGTTTTATCGAACTTTGTGTGCAATAGAGAAAATTTTGGGGAAAAAGGGGGGAAAAGTATTTTTTTTGGGGGTTTTGAGGACAACAAAGGGAATTTATTGGCGTTATAAGGGGCTTTAAATGCCGGGGTGAGTGGGGTTTGGTAAAAGGGGGGGGGGGGGGTTTTGGGGATTTTAACGGGCTCACCTCCCTTTGGGGAAAGCAGTGATGGGTTGGGTTGTGATTTGGAGGTACTTGTGTGTGACCAGATGAGGGTTGTGCAAGATAGTTTTTTTAGTTCCCTTGAGGGGAAGGTGTAAGGGCAATTAAAAATATAAAAGTATTTTTGTATAACCCATAAATTATATAACATGTATATTTCTTTGGGAGCGTATTATGTTCCCCTTGCCTGGTATTGCAATTTAATTTGAATTTTCTTGGGGGTTTTTCCCTTTACTATTTCTTGAAACATGAGTTATTTTTGCCTTTTTTTTTAACGGGGGGTCCAGCACAGTTTTTACGTATTACCTATTATTATTATTTTATTTAAGGTTTGTAATTTGGTAGTCCCGTACCATTCATGGTTGTAAATAATGTTTCCTCAAGTGCATGGTCATAACCTAAATTGAGGATAATTAAAGGGCATGATTATTCGGTTGGTGATGGGGTTGTTTTAATTGTGTGTGTGAATGAGGGGGGGGGGAGGGGGATGGGCACCCGTGTTGCAGCACAGGTTTTTAAAAAAGGTTATTGTAGGTTTGGTGTATTTGTTTCGAGTTGATTTGGGGATTGTCATTAAAACTTGGTGCTTATTGTGTTTTAGGTTGTAATTTTTGGAGTTTTGTTTATGCCCTTTTGTGGGTTTTTATTATAAATTTATTCCCTTTTAAATTGTGATATGTTTTTAAAAATTGTATATAGTAGACTGTCAGATGTTGCTGGATTGTTTTGTGTTTAATTTATTTTACTGATGTTGTCCCTTTTTATTTTTTTATTAAAGCCTATTAATATTTGTACATGAAGTTTTAAAAAAAATATAAAAAAAAAAAAAATTCTTTATCAAAGATAGACCACTCGACATCGAGCCTTCGCAATTTTTTTGTGACCCCTTTGTGTATGCGTTGTTTAATGGAATCCAGACAACCCGGAAGCATGGGGTTTACCGCTGTTATGTAGAGGAAAGCCTCTGTAGATGGCCCCCATCTGAGAGTTGATAAAAAGTATCAGAAAAGGGAGTTTAGCTCGTTCACCAGTGCCTAAAGTTTTAACTTACCGATGAAGGACTTTCAGGGTCTCATGAAGTGGGAAGATTATGAGCAGTTAATACATAACTATCTTGACCCAGTGAGAGTAACTGATCCATTCGTGGTCCTTAAGGAATTAGTGTGCACAGCGCCGAGGCCAGAGGAATCATTAGATGCGTTTGCTCTTCGTTTAAATAACCTAATGTTCTCATTCATTAGGGCCGATCAACATTCCAACTACCTTGCAGACAATGATAAACGAGTTCTTGAGGGGTTTGCCAAGTTACCAGCATTTGGAGTTATTAAACAGTTAATGCCGCGAACTTCCATGTATGTGTATAATTCCAGTCCCCTAACTGCCGCAATGGGACCACTTGCAGCCCTCATCCATGTGCGTGACTCGTGTCCCGAGGGAACCTTCCCCTATCGAAGGCCTACGTCAGCCGCTTTGACTAATCCCGTACCTCCTCTTGTTTGTGGTACAACCAAAACTCCCGATCGAAATCACGCGTGACCGTCATCCAAAGTTTGTGTCAAGAGTCAATCATTCCCGTAGCACACGTATTATGTACAGTACCCATAGCCTAAGAACCTGCTATAACTGTGGTTACCATGGCCATATCGCGGAAAATTGTCCTGATAGTCGCCCTAAGAGGCATCATAATGCTGATGGGTACCAGTCCGATCTGCCTTACTGTACTTATTACAGCGATCATGGTCGTGACACATCCGAGTGCAATGCTCTCTACAACCTGCAGCACTCTAGATCCCTCCCTGGCCATTCCAACCGCAGAACCAGGAGAGGAAATAGAGGTCGGGGTTATCAGACTAACCAGAACCAGCCTCACTCTTCCAATTCAGGGGAATCCGAGCACCCTGGTCAACCCATCCCGTGGTGACAGTAGGTAATAATGAGTACACCATCCCCATTCACAATTACATTGAAGCCTTAAGCAGTCTCGAGAATGACAGTGATAAGGATATGTGTGAAATTCTAAATACCTACTTCCTCTCAGTTTTCACCCAGGAAAATACTAGCAATATTCCTGAAATAATAGATTACGTAGAACAGGATGATAATAAACTATGTACGATTGCGGTAACTAGTGTCCTCAGACAAATAGAGAAACTAAAACCTAACAAATCCCCAGGTCCTGATGAACTGTTTGCAAGGGTGTTAAAGGAATGTAAAGAGGAACTTAGCATACTTTTGGCTAATCTTTTTAACATATCACTACAAACTGGCATAGTGCCTGATAAGTGGAAAATGGCAAATGTAATACCTATTTACAAGGCAGGTGACAGGTCCTTGGCTTCAAACTATAGACCAATAAGCCTTACCTCCATAGTAGGAAAATTTATGGAATCAATAATTGCCGAAGCAATTCGTAGCCATCTTGACAGGCACAGATTGATTAATGATTCTCAACACGGTTTTACAAAGGGGCGTTCCTGTCTTACGAATTTACTAACTTTTTTTTCACTAAGGTGTTTGAAGAGGTAGATCATGGTAATTGATATGATATTATGTATATGGACTTCAGTAAGGCTTTCGATAGAGTTCCACACCAGAGGCTATTGAGGAAACTTAGGGCACACGGAATAGGAGGAGAATTTTTTTCCTGGGTAGAGGCATGGCTGACAAATAGACAGCAAAGAGTTTGCATAAATGGGGAGAAATCAGAATAGCAGCATGTCACAAGCGGTGTTCCTCAGGGGTTAGTGTTGGGCCCGTTGTTGTTCACAATTTACATAAACGACATAGATGAGGGAATAAATAGCGACATAAGCAAATTTGCTGATGACACCAAAATAGGCCGTCCAAATCATTCTAATGAGGACATTAGAGCACTTCAGGATGATTTGAATAGACTGACGCAATGGTCGGAGAAGTGGCAGATGCAGTTTAATATTGACAAATGCAAAGTTCTAAATGTTGGACAGTTAAATAACCATGCGACATATAAACTAAATAATGTAGATCTTAATACTACCGATTGAGAAAAGGATTTAGGAGTTCTGGTTAGCAGTAATCTGAAACCAAGACAACAGTGCATTAGTGTTCGCAATAAAGCTAACAGAATTCTTGGCTTCATATCTAGAAGTATAAATAATAGAAGTAATCAAGTTGTTCTTCAACTCTATATATCCTTGGTTGGGCCTCATTTAGAGTATGCTGCTCAGTTCTGGTCACCGTATTACAGAATGGATATAAATGCTCTGGAAAACGTACAAAGGAGGATGACAAAGATGATCCCATGTATCAGAAATCTTCCCTATGAGGATAGACTGAGGGCCCTGAATCTGCACTCTCGAAAGGCGTAGAATTAGGGGAGATATGATCGAGGTGTATAAATGGAAAACAGGAATAAATAAAGGAGATGTAAATAGTGTGCTGAAAATTTCCAGCCAAGGCAGGGCTCGCAGCAATGGCTTCAAGTTGGAAAAAATCAGATTCAGGAAGGATATAGGAAAGCACTGGTTTGGTAATAGAGTTGTGGATGAGTGGAACAAGCTCCCGAGTACAGTTATTGAGGCTAAAACGTTGTGTAGTTTTAAAAATAGGTTAGATAAATACATGAGTGGGTGTGGGTGGGTGTGAGTTGGACCTGACTAGCTAGAGCTGCTGGGTCTGGTACAGTGCTCCATATTTGAGTGGGAATGACCAGACTGGGTGGGTCATTGGGATAATCCACGGGGTGGGTCATTGGTCTAATCCGGGGGGGGGGGAAAGGACCTGCTCCACGTGGGTCAGTAGGCCTGTTGCAGTGTTCCTTCCTTATGTTCTTATGTTGCTCCACACGTCGCTGACGTAGATGATTTTGGGGATGAAGTGGAACATGCCTTTTCCGATGTCAACCCATAGTGCAAGCATCGATTCATAATGCGCCCGTTCATGTGTTCATGAACGGGCGCCTTTATATACCCTCTGTGTCCATGTATTGTTTGTAATGGCTTGATAAAGCTCCTGGAGAGCGAAACGTTGCCACAATAAAAAGTCACATTAGTTGCATTTGTGTCCTTTTACTTTACAACTTATGGTGTACTTAGCAGACGTAATTGTCATGTTTGAAGATGTGGATACACATTTGAAAAGACTTGATGTAGTACTTGGTAAGTTTGAAGAAGCCAATTTAAAGATCAAACTGTCTAAATGTCAATTTTTCAGATCAGAAATTAAGTTTCTGGGTCACGTAGTCACTCCGAGAGGGTTACGACTGATCAAAGTAAAGTAACGGCAGTACTAAATTTTCCATCTCCCCAAACTGCTGATGCCGTAAGATCCTTTGTGGGTCTAGCAGGTTTTCATAGATCTTTCATTGCTAATTTTTCTTCCATAGCTGCTCCTCTAACTAAATTGCTGAAGAAAGATGCTCCTTTCGTTTGGACCTTCCGTCAAGAAAGAACATTCCAAACACTAAAAGAAAAGCTAACGTCTGCTCCAATTTTGAAATTTCCTGATTTTTCTGAGCCTTTCTATCTGAAAACCCGATGCTAGTTCAATTGGCATAGGTGCCGTACTAGCTCAGAAGACTGACGGCAAGTACAACGCAGTTGCATTTGCTAGCCGAGTCCTTACAAAGGCTGAACGTAATTATACAGTAACTGACCAAGAAGCTTTAGCAATAGTATGGTTTTTAAAAGCCTTCCTAGACATTATTTATTCAGTTTCCCTGTTATATCTTGACAGACCATGCTCCACTGATACCTTTATTCCAGAATAACAAACCCACTGCAAGGTTAGCCAAATGGACCTTGACTATCCCAAAAGCTCAATCCTACCTTTGAACACTTACCTGCAAGTCAAACGTAGTCGCAGGTGCTTTATCATGACATGTTAGTATAGTAACTGCAACCCCCCCATTTATGCCCAGGACGTAAAAAAATACCCAAAGAACAGATCCCAAGTGGTCTGGTGTGATTCGATTCCTGCTCCAGGAAGGTCTTGTTTGACTGTGAAGCCACCAGCCCCATTATTGACTTTGTCATGAGTCAAGAATTACTGTATCGAACAGCCAAGTTGGGTACCCCAAGAAAAAGGGTATGCCAATTATTGATTTCACAGTCACTAATGGATGTAGCTTTACAGCTAGTTCACGATTTCGCCAGGGGTTGCACACCTTGGTATGGGTCGTTCTGTGAAGCAAGCCAGAATGAAATACTTTTGGCCACGTAGGCAACTGACATTTCCGAGTATGTTAAAAAATGTAGTGTCTGTATGCAGCATAAAGGAAATATCAATGATCCTAATCCAATCCAGGTGTATCCAACTACTAGAGAACTGGGGGAAAGAATTGCGCTTGATTTGTTAACCAATTTTAACTGTTCCCTCCAAGGTAACAAACGTGTGTGTTATGGTAGACCATTTCACCAAATATTGTGAGTTAGTTCCTATTGCAGATAAGACTGCCGAGACAGTAGCTAAAGCGTTTAAAGAATGCATTATCTGCAGGCATACACCCCCAAGCCCTCTAGTAACAGATAATGGAGGTGAATTCTGCAATGAGATTCTTGAAAATTTGTGTACCTTGTACAAGATCTCTAAGTCAACCATTGTTCCCCATCATTCTGCGAGTAATGGTTTGGCAGAATGAACAAATAAGAAAGTACTTGATGTTTTGAGAGCCACTATCAACCCCAATAGTGAACTTGGGATGAAGTTATACCAGATGTTCAATGTGCTATAAATTCTGCTTACAATGCTTCCATAGGTGACACTCCACATTATGCATTGCACGGTGTAGACAAGCGTTTCCCTTATGAGTTATATTCCACACCGAAACCCAATTATAACCTGATGATTTCATAGCAACTCGTACCAGCATAGCTCAAAGTGTTTTTAGAAGAATCCATGAAACACTTCATAAATCAACAGCAGAATTTACAGAGTAACTAATAGCCATGCTAAGCCGGCCAAAGTTAAAGTGGGTTCAAGGGTAATGCTGACTAACTTCAACAAAAAAATCCGCAATGCCTAAGCTCGATCAAAAGTTTGTTGGCCCATATCGAGTAGTTGAACATATCAAAGGCAGTAAGTATAAGGTTAAAGAAATTAGTACTGGTCAGTATAAGGAATCGCATTTAGATAATATTAAATTAGTAAGTGATGTAGAGGATGATATTTCTACCCAGACTAATGTGTCAGTCGCTGACAATCCTCCTGACTCTGTACCCTCTACCTCTAATACTCAGTCAGATAATCAACCCAAATGTCGTTATTCTTTATGTACATGACAAGTGATGAGAAACCCCCAAGTATCTTTTGTAGATACTTGATCAGATCTCCCTCAGTCAAGGCATGTGTTAGCCATTGCAAAGGAATTCGATCCTCCCATTCTGTGTATGTAAATCGTACCCTCGCAGAGTTGGGTTTTAAATGTACATAGTCTGTATAATTAGATGTTCAAGATGAATGAAGTTGTCCACTGTGTGTTTGTTATTAGCTGATCAGTTTTTTTCAGATTTTTTTTTTTTTTTTGTGTTCACGTTCCTTCCGAATTCTGAGATTAGCAGTAAATGATCTGTGCACACCAGATCTGTCTTGCTGCTAATTTACTTTCACCTTTGTAAATAAATATTTTTCTTCCTCAGAATCCGTATAGTGCATGAATACAGATCGATCGATCAATTCCATCCTTTATTATACCATGATTTGTTCTTATAATTCGTAATGCATTACGTTAACATCCATTACGATACCATCCATTAGTTCTAAGTTACATATGTATTTGCCCTTGTATAGAATCAGCCCAGAAACACCTGCCTGTTCAGCCTATAGCAAAGTATTGTATGTCGAGACGACATACGTAACATAACCGAGCTGTCAGCATAGTTGCTGATTCACTGTATATGTATATGTTATGTGAGTGTCATAGTTTGTACTATCCATATGTTTTACATATATGACCCCTTGCTAGGCTCAGTGACTAGCTTGTGTGACATCACGTGATGCCAATATGAGCGACTAGCTTGTGTGACATCACGTGATGCCAATATGAGCGCTGCACTCCCGTCCCTCGTCCTCAGTTCCCCGTAGACCTACCAAGCAACAGGACAGGCAGGTTGGGCTCCCTCTCTTCACACTCTGCTAATGTAAGTGTTATCATCCAACAAATGCATTTAACTCCAACCATCACATCTCCACGAACCCTCCCAACATAGCCTGTATCTGCAGGGTGCAGATGTAGTTTATAGGTGCAAGTGCAGGTGCAGGTGCAGGGTGGGGGTATAGCATGTAGGTGCAGAGTGTAGGTGTAGTGTATAGGTGCAGGTGCAGGGTGTAGGTATAGCATGTAAGTGCAGGGTGTAGGTGCAGGGTGTAGGTGCAGGGTGCAGGTGCAGGGTATACTTATATCGTGTAAGTGCAGGGTGTAGGTATAGCATGTAGGTGCAGGGTGCAGGTATAGCGTGAAGGTGCAGGGTGCAAGTGCAGGGTGCAGGTGCAGGGTGTAGGTATAGCGTGTAGGTGCAGGGTGTAGGTCAAGGGTGTAGGTGTAGCGTATAGATGAATGGTGTAGGTATATCGTGTAGGTGCAGGGTGTAGGTATAACGTGCAGATTCAGGGTGTAGGTGTAGCGTTTGGATGCAGGGTGTAGGTATATCGTATAGGTGTAGCGTGTAGGTATAGCGTTTAGGTGCAGGGTGTAGGTGTAGCGTATAGGTGAAAGGTGTAGGTATATCGTATAGGTGCAGGGTGTAGGTATAGCGTGTAGGTGCAGAGTGTAGGTGCAGCATATAGGGGCAAGGTGTAGGTATATCGTGTAGGTGCAGAGTGTTGGTATAGCATGTACGGGGAGGGTATAGATGCAGGGTGTAGGTGTTTACCTGTAAGTCAGGGTTGTAGGTGCAAAATATTAGGGGCAGGGTGTAGGTTAAAATCCTATAGGTGCAGGGTGTAGGTATAGTATGTAGGTGCAGGGTGTAGGTGTAGGGGCGTAGATCTAGAGTGTAGGCTCAGGGTATAGGTATACGTGTAGGTGCAGGGTGTAGATTAAACGTGTAGGTGTAGGTGTAGGGCAGCGGGGATTTGCAGGGTGTAGGTGTAGTGTATAGGTGCAGGTGCAGGGGGCGTGTATTGCGTGTAGGTGCAGGGTGTAGGTGTAGTGTATAGGTGCAGGTGCAGGGTATAGGTATAGCGTGTAGGTACAGGGTGTGGGTTATATCGTGTAAGTGCAGGGTGTAGGTATAGAGTGTAGGTGCAGGGTGTAGGTATAGCGTGTAGGTACAGGGTGTACTTATATCGTGTAAGTGCAGGGTGGAGGGTAGCGTGTAGAAGCAGGATGTAGGTTTAGCATGTAGGTGCAGTGTAGGTATAGCGTTTAGGTGCTGGGTGCAGGTACGCGTGTAGGTGCAGGGTGCAAGTGCAGGGTGTAGGTGTTGGTATAGCGTGTAGGTGTAGCGTGTAGATGCATGGTGTAGGTATATCGTGTAGGTACAGGGCGTAGGGATAAACGTGCACGTTCGCGGTGTAGGTGCAGGGTGTAAGTGTAGCGTTTTTCTGTAGGGTGTAGGTGTGTGTTAGGTGCAGGTGCGGGGGGGGTATAGCGTGTAGGTGGGAGGGTGTAGGTATTTAAGGTGTAGGTGCATGGTGAGGTATATCGTGTAGGTACAGGGTGTACTTATATTGTGTAAGTGCAGGGTGTAGGTATAGCGTGTAGGTGCAGGGTGTAGGTATAGCGTTTAGGTGCAGGGTGTAGGTTTATTGTGTATGTACAGGGTATAGGTATATCTATATGTGAAGTAGGTATAACATGTAGGTGCGGGGTGTAGGTATAGCGTTTAGGTGCAGGGTGTAGGTATATCGTGTAGGTGTAGCGTATATGTGCAGGTATAGCGTGTAGGTGCAGGTGTAGCTTATATGTGTGCAGTTATAGCGTGTAGGTGCAGGGTGTAGGTGTAGTGTATAGGTGCAGGTAAAGCATGTAGGTGCAGGGTGTAGGTGTAGCGTATAGGAGCAGGTAAAGCATGTAGGTTCAGGGTGTAGGTGTAGCTTATAGGTGCAGGTAAAGCATGTAGGTGCAGAGTGTAGGTGTAGCGTAGAGGAGCAGGGATACCGTGTAGGTGCAAGATATACGTAGGTGTAGCTTTGTGGTGCAGTGTGTAGGTGTAACATGTAGGTGCATGGTGTAGGTGTAGCATATAGGTGCAGGGTGTAGGTGTAGCGTGTAGGTGCAGGGTGTAGGTGCAGTGTGTAGGTACAGTGTGTAGTACTGTGTAGGTGAAGTGTGTAGGTGAAGTGTGTAGGTGAAGTGTGTAGGTGAAGTGTAGGTGAAGTGTGTAGGTGAATGTAGTATGCGTAGGTGAAGTGTGTAGGTGAAGTGTGTAGGTGAATGTTTTGTAGGTGAAGTGTGTAGTGAAGTGTGCGGGTGAAGTGGTAGGTAAAGTGTGTAGGTGAAGTGTGTAGGTGAAGTGTGTAGGTGAAGTGTGTAGGTGAAGTGTGTAGGTGAAGTGTGTAGGTGAAGTGTGTAGGTGAAGTGTGTAGGTGAAGTGTGTAGGTGAAGTGTGTAGGTGAAGTGTGTAGGTGTAGCGTGTAGGTGTAGCGTGTATGAAGTGTGGGTTGAAAGGTATAAGCGTAAGGGGTTGTCACTCTCTGAACCAAGTAATCATTATACAGCACAGAAGAAACTATGTGATGAAATACTGTTTATTTAGGGTAAACTTTAGGAAAGAATTTGACACTGTTTGTCAATTAATACAAATTCATTTTGGGTTTGAGGGACTGGTATGAAAACGAAGTCAAGCGAGTGAAAACACTGTGCCAGTGAACTCAAGCCACTGGACCAGTGGTTTCAAATATCGCCGCCTGAGCATTTTGTCCAGTGAAGCGAAGGTAGTGGAACATTTTGTGTCGGTAATGGGGCTTCATTTCTCTAGCCATGGACGGATGACTCTCAGAGGTAAAAAATAAATGTTTTATTGCGAGGAACACATTTTACTGCCTGGCTAGTAATGTGTGTTGACACCCCAGGAGCCTTACCCCACACAGATGCTCGTCTGCCTGTCTGTCTGTCTGTCTGTCTGTCTGTCTGTCTCTCTCTCTCTCTCTCTCTCTCTCTCTCTCTCTCTCTCTGTGTGTGTGTGTTTTACTCGCCTATTTGTGTTACGGGAGTCGAGTCACAGCTCCTGGCCCCGCCTCTTCGTTGGCCTCTACTAGGTCACTCTTCCCGCTCCATGAGCTTTATCATACCTCTTCTTAAAGCTATGTATGGATCCTGTCTCCACTGCATTACCTCCCAGACTAATCCACTTTCTGAAAAACTCTGACTGAAGAAATACTTTCTAACATCGCTGTGGTTCATCTGAGTCTTCAATTTCCCAACTGTGACCCCTTGTTGCTGTGCTGTGTACCCACCTAATTGTACACACATTAATTGTGGTTGCAGGGGTCGAGAATCAGCTCTTGGCCCGCTCTTTCACTGAGCGCTACTAGGTCCTCTCTCTTCCTGCTCCATGAGCTTTTTCATACCTCGTCTTAAAGCTATGTATGGTTCCTGCCTCCACTACATCACTTTCTAGACTATTTCACTTCCTGACTATGACTGACGAAATATTTTTCTATCATCCCTTTGACTCATTCTGATTCTTGAACTTCCAAGTGTCACCCCTTGTTTCTGTGTCCCTTCACTGGAACATCATGTCTTTCTCCCACCTTGTCTATTTCACGCAGTATTTTGTATGTCGTTATCATGTCTCCTCTAACCCTCCTGTCCTCCAATGTCATCAGGTCGATTTCCCTTAACCTTTCTTCGTAGGACATTCTGCTTAGCTCTTGAAATAACCTTGTCGCAAACCTTTGCACTTTCTCTAATATCTTGACGTGCTTGACCGGTGTGGGTTCCAAACTGGTGCTGCATACTCCAGTATGGGCCTGACGTACACGGTGTACAGAGTCTTGAACGATTCCCCGATCTTCATGACTTTGCACCTGGAGAGGTTAACTTCTGAGCTCCACCTTCCTTTATCAGCCTGATTACCTGGTCCCGGACTGTTGTCTTCCTCCTGATGTGAGAATACAGAAATTTCGGGTCAGACTTGACTTTTGATGCTTGTCGTTTTCGTACTGTCGTTGGGTCTCCCTTCCTTATCTGTGCATACTCGTTTCTGGCTCTTCGACTAAACTCTTTATTTTCCCCGGGTCCTTTGTATTCTGTTCTTTTTCTATTCTCTATTTGTGTGTGTTTGAGTGTACTAACCTAGTTGCGGTTTGCAGGGGCCAAGTCCTAGCTCCTGGCCTCGCTTCTTCGCTGGTGGCTACTAGGTCCACACACTTCCTGCTCCAAGAGCCTTATCATACCTCATCTTAAAGTTATGTGTGGATCTTGCCTCCCTACTTCACTCTCTTGATTGTTCCACTTCCTAACTCGAAACTGAAGAAGTACCTTAACATCCCTATCACTCATTTGAATTTTTAGCTTCCAGCTGTCCCCCCTTGTTGCTGTGTCCATTTGAAACAATTCTGTCCCTATCCACACTCTCAATCCCTCTCAGTATTTTATATGTCATTATTATGTCCTCCCATCCCTCCTGTTGTCCAGTGTCGTTAGAGTTGAGTTTCCTTAACTTCTCCTCGTAGGACTTGCCTCTTAGTTCCCAGGACTATTCTTCTTCAAACTTTTGCACTTTCTCTAATTTCTTGACGCGTTTGGATTCCATAGTGGTCCTGCCTACTGCAATGCCTGACGTACACAGTGTACAGTTTCGTGAATGGCTCCTTATACGTCGAAGCGCTATTCCTAGGCTTTCTAGGCGCCCATATGCTGCAGCAGTTATTTGGTTAATGTGCACCTCAGGAGATCTGCTCGGTATGATGTTCACCCCAAGGTCCTTTTCCTTGAGTAACTTTTGCAGTTTGACTCCCTAGGTTGTACCATATCTGCGGCCTTCCTTCTTTGTCCTTCCTCAAGCTTCATGACTTTTCACTTGGAGTTAAACTCTAGGAGTCACTTGTCGGATCAGGCTTGAAGCCTGTACAGCTCGTCTTGTAAACTTGCCTGATCCTCATTACCTGCTCTTCATTAGTTTCACATATACAAGAAACGGAAACTGATCAAGACCCTTGTAAAACCCCACTTGAAGCAAGAACCCACTCTGACACCTCGACACGTTATTTTCTTCCTGTCAGGTATTTCCTGATCCATTGCAGTACTTTTCCTCCCATTCCTACCTGCTCCTCTACCTTTCCAACCAGTCTCTCTTGTGGTGCTGTGTCGAAAGCCTTCTTACAGTCTAAGATGATGCAGTCTACCCATCCCTCTCTCTCTCCTGTCTTATTTCTGTTACCTTGTAGAACTCGGGTAGGTTGTAAAACAGGATTTTGCTTCCTTGAAACCGTGCTGTTTGTCATGTATAAGCCCATTCCTTTCTAGGTGCTCCACCGTTCCTCTTTTGATAATGTTCTCCATGACTTTACTTATACAGATGTCAGCGACATTGGTCTGTAGTTTAATACTGTCTGTCTCTTTTCTTAAAAAATGGGATACATTTGCTGCCCTTCCCCACCCAGGCAGTTCCCCTGTTTCATGATTTTGGAAGATGGTTTTTAGTGCGCACAGGGAGTCCTCCCCCTCCCCCTCCCCTCTTTCGGATAAAGGGGAGATTTATCCGGGCCACCCCCCTTT
>NC_069411.1:22710700-22785470 GCF_026875155.1 Cherax quadricarinatus
TTATCGTACTCCCATCTGTGTTCCACCTACCCCTTCAGACATGCATGATAGTGTCCAGTTGCCTCAGGTGTCCAAGGACGCTCAGACTGCCTTGAGTGCTCAGCCTATCCTTGCAATGTCTGCTAGTCCAAGTAGTAGTTTCTCCACAGAGGACGCCTTGTCTGAAAATGATTACTTGAAACTAGTAATGCCTTCTCTTTTTGATGTCACATGCCGTCTGCAGAAAGACGTCTCTGTCGTGGCTAGTACCCTCACTAGAGTGTTTGTTGTTGTTCCTAGTGTTCCAGATTGTGATAACATCCTAGTTGACAGTGATTCCTGCAAAGTCAAGGGTTTATTTGTTGAACCAACTTTACATGTTGTAAGATCCATTTCTTTTTTTTATTATCACACCGGCCGATTCCCACCAAGGCAGGGTGGCCCGAAAAAGAAAAACTTTCACCATCATTCACTCCATCACTGTCTTGCCAGAAGGGTGCTTTACACTACAGTTTTTAAACTGCAACATTAACACCCCTCCTTCAGAGTGCAGGCACTGTACTTCCCATCTCCAGGACTCAAGTCCGGCCTGCCGGTTTCCCTGAATCCCTTCATAAATGTTACTTTGCTCACACTCCAACAGCACGTCAAGTATTAAAAACCATTTGTCTCCATTCACTCCTATCAAACACGCTCACGCATGCTGCTGGAAGTCAAGCCCCTCGCACACAAAACCTCCTTTACCCCCTCCCTCCAACCCTTCCTAGGCCGACCCCTACCCCGCCTTCCTTCCACTACAGACTGATACACTCTTGAAGTCATTCTATTTCGCTCCATTCTCTCTACATGTCCGAACCACCTCAACAACCCTTCCTCAGCCCTCTGGACAACAGTTTTGGTAATCCCGCACCTCCTCCTAACTTCCAAACTACGAATTCTCTGCATTATATTCACACCACACATTGCCCTCAGACATGACATCTCCACTGCCTCCAGCCTTCTCCTCGCTGCAACATTCATCACCCACGCTTCACACCCATATAAGAGCGTTGGTAAAACTATACTCTCATACATTCCCCTCTTTGCCTCCAAGGACAAAGTTCTCTGTCTCCACAGACTCCTAAGTGCACCACTCACTCTTTTTCCCTCATCAATTCTATGATTCACCTCATCTTATTACTTGCTAACACCTCTGGTCACAGTGTTCGTCTCAGAGCAAATACCAATCTTGTTGACCTGGTTCACTATCCATACCCTGTTCAAGTACAGGATGACTTGCCACCTGACCAGTGGCTCAGTGTTATTTCAACAGGGGAGACCTCATCAAATTCACTGGATCAATCCATCCCACCAGTTGACGAGAAAGACTTAGCTCCCACTGACTTCCCAGACGAGGTCAAGCATTTGTTGTCTCTGTTGAGCAAATGTCGTAAAACTATTGCCTTGCCAGGTGAGAAGATGGGTATAACGAACTTATTTCCCATCGTATTCCACTTGAACCTGGTACTAGACCTATCTATATACCTGCGTCCAGAATACCTCATTGCCAAGTTGCTGTCGCAGAAGAATTGATCAGAGGCTCAATGGAGTTATTGCACCTAGCAATTCACCCTGGAATGCTTCCTTGATCTTAATAACTAAAAAGGACGGTACTTGATGCCAGTGATTGACTTTAGGAAGTTAAATGCGAAAACTATTCTACATCGCTTCCCACTTCCTGTATTTTCAACCCTGGACTTGTTGCAAGGGCTTTGGCAAGTCCCTCTTCATGAGGACAGTCAAGAGTTAACTGCGTTCTCCACTCCAACGGGTCATTATCATTTCCTCTGTATGGCCTTTGGGTTATGATCTTCCCCTGTCACATTCTCTAGGCTCATGACCAATATATTTAGAGGTCTCATAGGTAAGGAACTTATGGTGTAATAAAGTTGGTAGAATTACCGACAATATGTAAAGTAAAAGGACACAAATGCAACTAATGTGACTTTTTATTGTGGCAACGTTTCGCTCTCCAGGAGCTTTATCAAGCCATTACAAACAATACATGGACACAGAGGGTATATAAAGGCACAGAGTGAGGGGCAATACTAGTGAGGTACCATTTCGATGTTCACTAGTGGTAGTAGTAGTGACAAAAGTAATACAATATGGTAGAGCAATTAATTTGTACATGAGTAAAAGGATATAAAAGCTATTACTTGGGTAACATGTTACCCAAGTAATGGGTAACATGTTACCCAAGTAATACTTGGGTAACATGTTACCCAAGTAATACTTGGGTAACATGTTACCCAAGTAATAGCTTTTATATCCTTTTACTCATGTACAAATTAATTGCTCTACCATATTATATTACTTTTGTCACTACTACTACTACTACTACTACCACTAGTGAACATCGAAATGTTACCTCACTAGTATTGCCCCTCACTCTGAGCCTTTATATACCCTATGTGTCCATGTATTGTTTGTAATGGCTTGATAAAGCTCCTGGAGAGCGAAACGTTGCCACAATAAAAAGTCACATTAGTTGCATTTGTGTCCTTTTACTTTACAACTTATGGTGTACTTAGCAGACGTAATTGTCATGTTTGAAGATGTGGATACACATTTGAAAAGACTTGATGTAGTACTTGGTAAGTTTGAAGAAGCCAATTTAAAGATCAAACTGTCTAAATGTCAATTTTTCAGATCAGAAATTAAGTTTCTGGGTCACGTAGTCACTCCGAGAGGGGTTACGACTGATCAAAGTAAAGTAACGGCAGTACTAAATTTTCCATCTCCCCAAACTGCTGATGCCGTAAGATCCTTTGTGGGTCTAGCAGGTTTTCATAGATCTTTCATTGCTAATTTTTCTTCCATAGCTGCTCCTCTAACTAAATTGCTGAAGAAAGATGCTCCTTTCGTTTGGACCTTCCGTCAAGAAAGAGCATTCCAAACACTAAAAGAAAAGCTAACGTCTGCTCCAATTTTGAAATTTCCTGATTTTTCTGAGCCTTTCTATCTGACAACTGATGCTAGTTCAATTGGCATAGGTGCCGTACTAGCTCAGAAGACTGACGGCAAGTACAACGCAGTTGCATTTGCTAGCCGAGTCCTTACAAAGGCTGAACGTAATTATACAGTAACTGACCAAGAAGCTTTAGCAATAGTATGGTTTTTAAAGCACTTCCTAGACATTATTTATCAGTACCCTGTTATATCTTGACAGACCATGCTCCACTGATACCTTTATTCCAGAATAAACAACCTACTGCAAGGTTAGCCAAATGGACCTTGACTATCCAAGAGCTCAATCCTACCTTTGAACACTTACCTGGTAAGTCAAACGTAGTCGCAGGTGCTTTATCATGACATGTTAGTATAGTAACTGCAACCCTCCATTTACTGCCGAGGACGTAAATAATACCCAAAGAACAGATCCCAAGTGGTCTGGTGTGATTCGATTCCTGCTCCAGGAAGGTCTTGTTCTGACTGTAAAGCCACCAGC
Organism: Cherax quadricarinatus; assembly: GCF_026875155.1. Taxonomy (NCBI): domain Eukaryota; kingdom Metazoa; phylum Arthropoda; class Malacostraca; order Decapoda; family Parastacidae; genus Cherax; species Cherax quadricarinatus. The sequence continues at coordinate 22,714,170 of NC_069411.1, forward strand.
ACCCATTATTGACTTTGTCATGAGTCAAGAATTACTGTATCGAACAGCCAAGTTGGATACCCCAAGCAAAAGGGTATGCCAATTATTGATTTCACAGTCACTAATGGATGTAGCTTTACAGCTAGTTCACGATGCGCCAGGCGTTGCACACCTTGGTATGGCTCGTTCTGTGAAGCAAGCCAGAATGAAATACTTTTGGCCACGTATGGCAACTGACATTTCCGAGTATGTTAAGAAATGTAGTGTCTGTATGCAGCATAAAGGAAATATCAATGATCCTAATCCAATCCAGGTGTATCCAACTACTAGAGAACTGTGGGAAAGAATTGCGCTTGATTTGCTAACCAATTTTAAATGTTCCCTCCAAGGTAATAAACGTGTGTGTTATGGTAGACCATTTCACCAGATATTGTGAGTTAGTTCCTATTGCAGATAAGACTGCCGAGACAGTAGCTAAAGCGTTTAAAGAATGCATTATCTGCAGGCATACCACCCCTAAGTCCCTAGTAACAGATAATGGAGGTGAATTCTGCAATGAGATTCTTGAAAATTTGTGTACCTTGTACAAGATCTCTAAGTCAACCATTGTTCCCCATCATTCTGCGAGTAATGGTTTGGCAGAATGAACAAATAAGAAAGTACTTGATGTTTTGAGAGCCACTATCAACCCCAATAGTGAAACTTGGGATGAAGTTATACCAGATGTTCAATGTGCTATAAATTCTGCTTACAATGCTTCCATAGGTGACACTCCACATTATGCATTGCACGGTGTAGACAAGCGTTTCCCTTATGAGTTATATTCCACACCGAAACCCAATTATAACCCTGATGATTTCATAGCAACTCGTACCAGCATAGCTCAAAGTGTTTTTAGAAGAATCCATGAAACACTTCATAAATCAACAGCAGAATTTACAGAGTAACTAATAGCCATGCTAAGCCGGCCAAAGTTAAAGTGGGTTCAAGGGTAATGCTGACTAACTTCAACAAAACATCCGCAATGCCTAAGCTCGATCAAAAGTTTGTTGGCCCATATCGAGTAGTTGAACATATCAATGGCAGTAAGTATAAGGTTAAAGAAATTAGTACTGGTCAGTATAAGGAATCGCATTTAGATAATATTAAATTAGTAAGTGATGTAGAGGATGATATTTCTACCCAGACTAATGTGTCAGTCGCTGACAATCCTCCTGACTCTGTACCCTCTACCTCTAATATTCAGTCAGATAATCAACCCAAATGTCGTTATTCTTTATGTACATGACAAGTGATGAGAAACCCCCAAGTATCTTTTGTAGATACTTGATCAGATCTCCCTCAGTCAAGGCATGTGTTAGCCATTGCAAAGGAATTCGATCCTCCCATTCTGTGTATGTAAATCGTACCCTCGCAGAGTTGGGTTTAAATGTACATAGTCTGTATAATTAGATGTTCAAGATGAATGAAGTTGTCCACTGTGTGTTTGTTATTAGCTGATCAGTTTTTTCAGAATTTTTTTTTTTTTTTGTGTTCACGTTCCTTCCGAATTCTGAGATTAGCAGTAATGATCTGTGCACACCAGATCTGTCTTTGCTGCTAATTTACTTTCACCTTTGTAAATAAATATTTTTTCTTCCTCAGAATCCGTATAGTGCATGAATACAGATCGATCGATCAATTCCATCCTTTATTATACCATGATTTGTTCTTATAATTCGTAATGCATTACGTTAACATCCATTACGATACCATCCATTAGTTCTAAGTTACATATGTATTTGCCCTTGTATAGAATCAGCCCAGAAACACCTGCCTGTTCAGCCTATAGCAAAGTATTGTATGTCGAGACGACATACGTAACATAACCGAGCTGTCAGCATAGTTGCTGATTCACTGTATATGTATATGTTATGTGAGTGTCATAGTTTGTACTATCCATATGTTTTACATATATGACCCCTTGCTAGGCTCAGTGACTAGCTTGTGTGACATCACGTGATGCCAATATGAGCGCTGCACTCCCGTCCCTCGTCCTCAGTTCCCCGTAGACCTACCAAGCAACAGGACAGGCAGGTTGGGCTCCCTCTCTTCACACTCTGCTAATGTAAGTGTTACCATCCAACAAATGCATTTAACTCCAACCATCACATCTCCACGAACCCTCCCAACATAGCCTGTATCTGCAGGGTGCAGATGTAGTTTATAGGTGCAGGGTAGGGGTATAGCGTGTAGGTGCAGAGTGTAGGTGTAGTGTATAGGTGCAGGTGTAGGTATAGCATGTAAGTGCAGGGTGTAGGTGCAGGGTGTAGGTGCAGGGTGCAGGTGCAGGGTGTACTTATATCGTGTAAGTGCAGGGTGTAGGTATAGCATGTAGGTGCAGGGTGCAAGTGCAGGGTGCAGGTGCAGGGTGTAGGTATAGCGTGTAGGTGCAGGGCGTAGGTCAAGGGTGTAGGTGTAGCGTATAGATGAATGGTGTAGGTATATCGTGTAGGTGCAGGGTGTAGGTATAACGTGCAGATTCAGGGTGTAGGTGTAGCGTTTGGATGCAGGGTGTAGGTATATCGTATAGGTGCAGCGTGTAGGTATAGCGTTTAGGTGCAGGGTGTAGGTGTAGCGTATAGGTGAAAGGTGTAGGTATATCGTATAGGTGCAGGGTGTAGGTATAGCGTGTAGGTGCAGAGTGTAGGTGCAGCATATAGGTGCAAGGTGTAGGTATATCGTGTAGGTGCAGAGTGTTGGTATAGCATGTACGTGCAGGGTATAGATGCAGGGTGTAGTTATACCGTGTAAGTGCAGGGTGTAGGTGCAGAATGTAGGCGCAGGGTGAAGGTATATCGTGAAGGTGCAGGGTGTAGGTATATCCTATAGGTGCAGGGTGTAGGTATAGTATGTAGGTGCAGGGTGTAGGTGTAGGGCGTAGATCTAGAGTGTAGGCTCAGGGTATAGGTATACCGTGTAGGTGCAGGGTGTAGATAAAACGTGTAGGTGTAGCGTGTAGGTGCAGCGTGTATTTGCAGGGTGTAGGTGTAGTGTATAGGTGCAGGTGCAGGGTGCGTGTATTGCGTGTAGGTGCAGGGTGTAGGTGTAGTGTATAGGTGCAGGTGCAGGGTATAGGTATAGCGTGTAGGTACTGGGTGTGCTTATATCGTGTAAGTGCAGGGTGTAGGTATAGCGTGTAGGTGCAGGGTGTAGGTATAGCGTGTAGGTACAGGGTGTACTTATATCGTGTAAGTGCAGGGTGGAGGGATAGCGTGTAGAAGCAGGATGTAGGTTTAGCATGTAGGTGCATGTGTAGGTATAGCGTTTAGGTGCTGGGTGCAGGTATAGCGTGTAGGTGCAGGGTGCAAGTGCAGGGTGTAGGTGTTGGTATAGCGTGTAGGTGCAGGGTGTAGGTCAAGGGTGTAGGTGTAGCGTGTAGATGCATGGTGTAGGTATATCGTGTAGGTACAGGGCGTAGGTATAACGTGCACGTTCGCGGTGTAGGTGCAGGGTGTAAGTGTAGCGTTTATCTGTAGGGTGTAGGTGTAGTGTATAGGTGCAGGTGCAGGGTGGGGTATAGCGTGTAGGTGCAGGGTGTAGGTATAAGGTGTAGGTGCATGGTGTAGGTATATCGTGTAGGTACAGGGTGTACTTATATCGTGTAAGTGCAGGGTGTAGGTATAGCGTGTAGGTGCAGGGTGTAGGTATAGCGTTTAGGTGCAGGGTGTAGGTTCAGGGTGTAGGTATATCGTGTATGTGCAGGGTATAGGTATATCTATATGTGAAGTAGGTATAACATGTAGGTGCGGGTGTAGTATAGCGTTTAGGTGCAGGTGTAGGTATACGTGTAGGTGTAGCGTATATGTGCAGGTATAGCGTGTAGGTGCTGGTGAAGCTTATATGTGTGCAGTGTGTAGCAGTGTAGGTGCAGGTGTAGGTGTAGGTATAGGTGCAGGTAAGCATGTAGGTGCAGGGTGTAGGTGTAGCGTATAGGTGCAGGTAAAGCATGTAGGTGCAGGGTGTAGGTGTAGCGTATAGGTGCAGTAAAGCATGTAGGTGCAGAGTGTAGGTGTAGCGTATAGGAGCAGGGATACCGTGTAGGTGCAAGATATACGTAGGTGTAGCTGTGTGGTGCAGTGTGTAGGTGAAATGGTAGGTGCATGTGTAGGTGATGTAGTATAGGTGCAAGGTGTAGGTGAAGGTGTAGGTGTAAGCGTGTAGGTGCAGGGTGTAGGTGCAGTGTGTAGGTGAAGTGTGTAGGTGAAGTGTGTAGGTGAAGTGCGTAGGTGAAGTGTGTAGGTGAAGTGTGTAGGTGAAGTGTGTAGGTGAAGTGTGTAGGTGAAGTGTGTAGGTGAAGCGCGTAGGTGAAGTGTGTAGGTGAAGTGTGTAGGTGTAGCGTGTAGGTGTAGCGTGTATGAAGTGTGGGTTGAAAGGTATAAGCGTAAGTGTTGTCACTCTCGGAACCAAGTAATCATTATACAGCACAGAAGAAACTATGTGATGAAATACTGTTTATTTAGGGTAAACTTTAGGAAAGAATTTGACACTGTTTGTCAATTAATACAAATTCATTTTGGGTTTGAGGGACTGGTATGAAAACGAAGTCAAGCGAGTGAAAACACTGTGCCAGTGAACTCAAGCCACTGGACCAGTGGTTTCAAATATCGCCGCCTGAGCATTTTGTCCAGTGAAGCGAAGGTAGTGGAACATTTTGTGTCGGTAATGGGGCTTCATTTCTCTAGCCATGGACGAATGACTCTCAGAGGTAAAAAATAAATGTTTTATTGCGAGGAACACATTTTACTGCCTGGCTAGTAATGTGTGTTGACACCCCAGGAGCCTTACCCCACACAGATGCTCGTCTGCCTGTCTCTCTCTCTCTCTCTCTCTCTCTCTCTCTCTCTCTCTCTCTCTCTGTGTGTGTGTGTGTACTCGCCTATTTGTGTTACAGGAGTCGAGTCACAGCTCCTGGCCCCGCCTCTTCGTTGGCCTCTACTAGGTCACTCTTCCCGCTCCATGAGCTTTATCATACCTCTTCTTAAAGCTATGTATGGATCCTGTCTCCACTGCATTACCTCCCAGACTATTCCACTTTCTGACAACTCTGACTGAAGAAATACTTTCTAACATCCCTGTGGTTCATCTGAGTCTTCAACTTCCAACTGTGACCCCTTGTTGCTGTGCTGTGTACCCACCTAATTGTACACACATTAATTGTGGTTGCAGGGGTCGAGAATCAGCTCTTGGCCCCGCCTCTTCACTGAGCACTACTAGATTCTCTCTCTTCCTGCTCCATGAGCTTTTTCATACCTCGTCTTAAAGCTATGTATGGTTCCTGCCTCCACTACATCACTTTCTAGACTATTTCACTTCCTGACTATGACTGACGAAATACTTTTTATCATCCCTTTGACTCATCTGATTCTTGAACTTCCAAGTGCCACCCCTTGTTTCTGTGTCCCTTCACTGGAACATCATGTCTTTCTCCACCTTGTCTATTTCACGCAGTATTTTGTATGTCGTTATCATGTCTCCTCTAACCCTCCTGTCCTCCAATGTCGTCAGGTCGATTTCCCTTAACCTTTCTTCGTAGGACATTCTGCTTAGCTCTGGAACTAACCTTGTCGCAAACCTTTGCACTTTCTCTAATATCTTGACGTGCTTGACCCGGTGTGGGTTCCAAACTGGTGCTGCATACTCCAGTATGGGCCTGACGTACACGGTGTACAGAGTCTTGAACGATTCCCCGATCTTCATGACTTTGCACCTGGAGAGGTTAACTTCTGAGCTCCACCTTCCTTTATCAGCCTGATTACCTGGTCCCGGACTGTTGTCTTCCTCCTGATGTGAGAATACAGAAATTTCGGGTCAGACTTGACTTTTGATGCTATGTCGTTTTCGTACTGTCGTTGGGTCTCCTTCCTTATCTGTGCATACTCGTTTCTGGCTCTTCGACTAAACTCTTTATTTTCCCCGGGTCCTTTGTATTCTGTTCTTTTTCTATTCTCTATTTGTGTGTGTTTGAGTGTACTAACCTAGTTGCGGTTGCAGGGGCCAAATCCTAGCTCCTGGCCTCGCTTCTTCGCTGGTGGCTACTAGGTCCACACACTTCCTGCTCCAAGAGCCTTATCATACCTCATCTTAAAGTTATGTGTGGATCTTGCCTCCCCTACTTCACTCTCTTGATTGTTCCACTTCCTAACTCGAAACTGAAGAAGTACTCCTTAACATCCCTATCACTCATTTGAATTTTAGCTTCCAGCTGTCCCCCCTTGTTGCTGTGTCCCATTTGAAACATTCTGTCCCTATCCACACTCTCAATCCCTCTCAGTATTTTATATGTCATTATTATGTCCTCCCCATCCCTCCTGTTGTCCAGTGTCGTTAGGTTGAGTTTCCTTAACTTCACCTCGTAGGACTTGCCTCTTAGTTCCAGGACTATTCTTCTTGCAAACTTTTGCACTTTCTCTAATTTCTTGACGCGTTTGGATTCCATAGTGGTGCTGCCTACTGCAATGCCTGACGTACACAGTGTACAGTTTCGTGAATGGCTCCTTATACGTCGAAGCGCTATTCCTAGGCTTTCTAGGCGCCCATATGCTGCAGCAGTTGTTTGGTTAATGTGCACCTCAGGAGATCTGCTCGGTATGATGTTCACCCCAAGGTCCTTTTCCTTGAGTAACTTTTGCAGTTTGACTCCCTAGGTTGTACTATGTCTGCGGCCTTCCTTCTTTGTCCTTCCTCAAGCTTCATGACTTTTCACTTGGAGTTAAACTCTAGGAGTCACTTGTCGGATCAGGCTTGAAGCCTGTACAGCTCGTCTTGTAAACTTGCCTGATCCTTATTACCTGCTCTTCATTAGTTTCACATATACAAGAAACGGAAACTGATCAAGACCCTTGTAAAACCCCACTTGATGCAAGAACCCACTCTGACACCTCGACACGTTATTTTCTTCCTGTCAGGTATTTCCTGATCCATTGCAGTACTTTTCCTCCCATTCCTAACTGCTCCTCTACCTTTCCAACCAGTCTCTCTTGTGGTGCTGTGTCGAAAGCCTTCTTACAGTCTAAGATGATGCAGTCTACCCATCCCTCTCTCTCTCTCTCCTGTCTTATTTCTGTTACCTTGTAGAACTCGGGTAGGTTGTAAAACAGGATTTTGCTTCCTTGAAACCGTGCTGTTTGTCATGTATAGGCCCATTCCTTTCTAGGTGCTCCACCGTTCCTCTTTTGATAATGTTCTCCATGACTTTACTTACTACAGATGTCAGCGACATTGGTCTGTAGTTTAATACTGTCTGTCTCTTTTCTTAAAAACTGGGACTACATTTGCTGCCTTCCACACTCCAGGCAGTTCCTCTGTTTCCATAGATTTATGGAAGATGGTTGTTAGTAGCGCACAGGGAGCTCCTCCTCCTCCTCCTCCTCCTCTTCTCAGGACTCAAGGAGAGATGTTATCCGGGCCCACCGCCTTCGAGTTCGCATAGCAGTTTCTTCACCTAACACCCAGTAGTGTGCAGTGTGTCCAACACTTGCTGGTGTACCCTACAGCTTCAGTTTGCTGAAAAGCTTTCTGTCTCCTCTGTGAATATCTCCCTAAATCTGTGTGTGTTTGTGTGAATGTGTATGTGTGTGTGTTGGTCAGCAACTCTGGCGGCTATTTTGGCCATTAGCACTAATGAATATCCTAGGCAGTACAAGTGATGAATACACTGGTTAGTGGCAGTGATGAATACTTTGGTCAGTGGCAGTGAATACACTGGTCAGAAGCAGTGATCAATACACCAGTCAGTAGCAGTGAATATATCGGTCAGTAGCAGTGATGAATACCCTAGTCAGTAGCAGTGATGAACACTCTGGTCAGTAGCAGTGATGAATACACCGGTCAGTAGAAGTGATCAATACTTCGGTCAGTAGCAGTGATGAATACACTAGTCAATAGAAGTGATGAATGCAGTGGTCAGTAGAAGTGATGAATGCACTGGTCAGTAGCAGTGATGAACACACTGGTCAGTAGCAGTGATGAACACTCTGGTCAGTAGCAGTGGTGAACACTCTGGTCAGTAGCAGTGGTGAACACTCTGGTCAGTAGCAGTGATAAACACACTGGTCAGTAGCAGTGATGAACACATTGGTCAGTAGCAGTGATGAACACGCTGGTCAGTAGCAGTGATGAATACACCTGTCAGTGGCAGTGATGAATACACTAGTCAACAGAAGTGATGAATGCACTGGTCAGTAGAAGTGATGAATGCACTGGTCAGTAGCAGTGATGAACACACTGGTCAGTAGCAGTGATGAACACTTTGGTCAGTAGCAGTGATGAACACTCTGGTCAGTAGCAGTGATAAACACACTGGTCAGTAGCAGTGATGAACCAATGGTCAGTAGCAGTGATGAACGCACTGGTCAGTAGCAGTGATGAACGCTCTGGTCAGTAGCAGTGATGAACACGCTGGTCAGTAGCAGTGATGAACACACAGGTCAGTAGCAGTGATGAATACACTAGTCAATAGAAGTGATGAATGCACTGGTCAGTAGAAGTGATGAATGCACTGGTCAGTAGCAGTGATGAACACACTGGTCAGTAGCAGTGATGAACACTCTGGTCAGTAGCAGTGATGAACACTCTGGTCAGTAGCAGTGATAAACACACTGGTCAGTAGCAATGATGAACACACTGGTCAATAGCAGTGATGAACGCACTGGTCAGTAGCAGTGATGAACGCTCTGGTCAGTAGCAGTGATGAACACGCTGGTCAGTAGCAGTGATGAACACACAGGTCAGTAGCAGTGATGAATACACTAGTCAATAGAAGTGATGAATGCACTGGTCAGTAGAAGTGATGAATGCACTGGTCAGAAGCAGTGATGAACACTCTGGTCAGTAGCAGTCATGAACACTCTTGTCAGCAACAGTGATGAACACACTGGTCAGTAGCAGTGATGAACACTCTGGTCAGTAGCAGTGATGAACACTCTGGTCAGTAGCTGTGATGAACACACTGGTCAGTAGCAGTGATGAACACACTGGTCAGTAGCAGTGATGAACACACTGGTCAGTAGCAGTGTTGAACACACTGGTTAGTAGCAGTGATGAACACACTGGTCAGTAGCAGTGATGAGCAAACTGGTCAGTAGCAGTGATGAACACACTGGTCTCAGTAGCAGTGATGAACACACTGGTCAGTAGCAGTGCTGAACACACTGGTCAGTAGCAGTGAGGAACACACGGGTCAGTAGCAGTGATGAACACACTGGTCAGTAGCAGTGATGAGCACACTGGTCAGGAGCAGTGATGAACACACTGGTCAGTAGCAGTGATGAACACACTGGTCGGTAGAAGCGATGAACACACTGGTCAGTAGCAGTGATGAACACACTGGTCAGTAGCAGTGATGAACACACTGGTCAGTAGCAGTGATGAACACACTGGTCAGTAGCAGTGATGAACACACTGGTCAGTAGCAGTGATGAACACACTGGTCAGTAGCAGTGCTGAACACACTGGTCAGTAGCAGTGATGAACACACTGGTCAGTAGCAGTGATGAACACTCTGGTCAGTAGCAGTGATGAACACTCTGGTCAGTAGCAGTGATAAACACACTGGTCAGTAGCAGTGATGAACACACTGGTCAGTAGCAGTGATGAACGCACTGGACAGTAGCAGTGATGAACACACTGGTCAGTAGCAGTGACGAACACGCTGATCAGTAGCAGTGATGAACACACTGGTCAGTAGCAGTGATGAACACACCTGTCAGTGGCAGTGATGAATACACTAGTCAATAGAAGTGATGAATGCACTTGTCAGTAGAAGTGATGAATGCACTGGTCAGTAGCAGCGATGAACACACTGGTCAGTAGCAGTGATGAACACTCAGGTCAGTAGCAGTGATAAACACACAAGTCAGTAGCAGTGATGATCACACTGGTCAGTAGCAGTGATGAACGAACTGGTCAGTAGCAGTGATGAACACACTGGTCAGTAGCAGTGATCAACACGCTGGTCAGTAGCAGTGATGAACACGCTGGTCAGTAGCAGTGATGAACACACTGGTCAGTAGCAGTGATGAACACACCTGTCAGTGACAGTGATGAATACACTAGTCAAAAGAAGTGATGAATGCACTGGTCAGTAGAAGTGATGAATGCACTGGTCAGTAGCAGTGATGAACACTCTGGTCAGTAGCAGTGATGAACACTCTGGTCAGTAGCAGTGATGAACACTCTGGTCAGTAGCAGTGATGAACACTCTGGTCAGCAGCAGTGATGAACACTCTGGTCAGTAGCAGTGATGAACACTCTGGTCAGTAACAGTGATGAACACTCTGGTTAGTAGCAGTGATGAGCACACTGGTCAGTAGCAGTGATGAACACATTGGTCAGTAGCAGTGATGAACACACTGGTCAGTAGTAGTGATGAACACACTGGTCAGTAGCAGTGATGAACACACTGGTCAGTAGTAGTGATGAACACACTGGTCAGTAGCAGTGATGAACACACTGGTCAGTAGCAGTGATGAACACACTGGTCAGTAGCAGTGATGAACACACTGGTCAGTAGCAGTGATGAACACACTGGTCAGTAGCTGTGATGAACACACTGGTCAGTAGTAGTGATGAACACTGGTCAGTAGCAGTGATGAACACACTGGTCAGTAGCAGTGATGAACACACTGGTCAGTAGTAGTGATGAACACACTGGTCAGTAGTAGTGATGAACACACTGGTCAGTAGCAGTGATGAACACACTGGTCAGTAGTAGTGATGAACACACTGGTCAGTAGCAATGATGAACACACTGGTCAGTAGCAGTGATGAACACTCTGGTCAGTAGCAGTGATGAACACACTGGTCAGTAGCAGTGATGAACACACTGGTCAGTAGCTGTGATGAACACACTGGTCAGTAGTAGTGATGAACACTCTGGTCAGTAGCAGTGATGAACACACTGGTCAGTAGCAGTGATGAACACACTGGTCAGTAGCAGTGATGAACACACTGGTCAGTAGAAGTGATGAACACACTGGTCAGTAGTAGTGATGAACACACTGGTCAGTAGCAGTGTTGAACACACTGGTCAGTAGTAGTGATGAACACACTGGTCAGTAGCAGTGATGAACACACTGGTCAGTAGCAGTGATGAACACACTGGTCAGTAGCAGTGATGAACACACTGGTCAGTAGTAGTGATGAACACACTGGTCAGTAGCAGTGATGAACATACTGGTCAGTAGCAGTGATGAACACTCTGGTCAGTAGCTGAACCAGCACTGTTAATGGAGAGCGGCGGTAGTTGTTACATAACCCAAACTCACAAATATACGTTGATTTCTTACTTACAAAATGTCTCAATTTACGATATTTAGGTTAAGTCAGACTTAGTTAGGTAAGATTGTCCTGTGTTAATTAAAAATTGTCAATTGTATGGTATTAAAACAGAAATTAATGAAGTTATACAATGAAGCAAAATTCTGAGGCGCCAACAGAAAATATAATGAGGAAAATTATCACAGTTTAAGACTTGATAAACAGTCAGTAATTGTGGTGGCTACAATGGTCACTAACTGTGGTGGCTACAATGGTCAGTAACTGTGGTGGCCACAATGATCAGTAAATGTGGAGGCTACAATGGTCAGTAACTGTGGTGGCTACAATGGTCAGTAACTGTGGTGGCTACAATGGTCAGTAACTGTGGTGACTACAATGGTCAGTAACTGTGGTGGCTACAATGGTCAGTAACTGTGGGTACAATGGTCAGTAACTGTGGTGGCTACAATGGTCAGTAACTGTGGTGGCTACAATGGTCAGTAACTGTGGTGGCTACAATGGTCAGTAACTGTGGTGGCTACAATGGTCAGTAACAATGGTGACTCCAATGGTCAGTAAATGTGGTGGCTACAATGGTCAGTAACTGTGATGGCTACAATGGTCAGTAACTGTGGTGGCTACAATGGTCAGTAACTGTGGTGACTACAATGGTCAGTAACTGTGGTGGCTACAATGGTCAGTAACTGTGGTGGCTACAATGGTCAGTAACTGTTGTGGCTACAATGGTCAGTAACTGTGGTGGCTACAATGGTCCGTAACAGTGGTGGCTACAATGGTCAGTAACTGTGGTGGCTACAATGGTCAGTAACTGTGGTGGCTACAATGGTCAGTAACTGTGGTGGCTACAATGGTCAGTAACTGTGGTGGCTACAATGGTCAGTAACTGTGGTGGGCTACAATGGTCAGTAACTGTGGTGGCTACAATGGTCAGTAACTGTGGTGGCTACAATGGTCAGTAATTGTGGTGGCTACAATGGTCAGTAACTGTGGTGGCTACAATGGTCAGTAACTGTGGTGGCTACAATGGTCAGGAACTGTGGTGGCTGCAATGGTCAGTAACTGTGTTGGCTACAATGGTCAGTAACTGTGGTGGCTACAATGATCAGTAACTGTGGTGGCTACAATGGTCAGTAACTGTGGTGGCTACAATGGTCAGTAACTGTGGTGGCCACAATGGTCAGTAACTGTGGTGGCCACAATGGTCAGTAACTGTGGTGGCTACAATGGTCAGTAACTGTGAATACAATGGCCAGTAACTGTGGTGGCTACAATAGTCAGGAACTGCGGCAGCTACAATGGTTAATAACTGTCGTGACTACAATGGTCAGTAACTGTGGAGGATACGCTGGTCAGAATCTGTGTTGGCTACAATGGCAAGTAACTGTGGTGGCTACAATGGTAAGTAGCTGTGGTGACTACAATGGTAGGTAACTGTGTTGGCTTCAATGGTCAGTAACTGTAGTGGCAGGCTACAATGGTCAGTAACTGTGATGGCTACAATGGTCAGTAACTGTGGTGACTACAATTGTCAGTAACTGTGGTGGAAAGAATGGTCAGTAACTGCGGCGGCTACAATGGTCAGTAACTGTGGTGACTACAATTGTCAGTAACTGTGGTGGAAAGAATGGTCAGTAACTGCGGCGGTTACAGTGGTCAATAACTGTGGTGGCTACAATGGTCTGTAACTGCGGTGGATACACTGGTCAATAACTGTGGTGGCTACAATGGTCAGTAACTGTGGTGACTACAGTGGTAAATGTGGTGGTTACAATGGTCAGTAACTGTGGTGGCTACAATGGTCAGTAACTGTGGTGACTACAGTGGTAAATGTGGTGGTTACAATGGTCAGTAACTGTGGTGGCTACAATGGTCAGTAACTGTGGTGGCTACAATGGTAAGTAGCTGTGGTGGTTACAATGGTCAATAACTGTGATGGCTACAATGATCAGTAACTGTGGTGGTTACAATGGTTATTAACTGTGGTGGCTACAATGGTCAGTAACTGTGGTGGTTACAATGGTCAGTAACTGTGGTGGCTACAATGGTCAGTAACTGTAGTGGCTACAATGGTCAGTAACTGTGGTGGCTACAATGGTCAGTAACTGTGGTGGCTACAATGGTCAGTAACTGTGGTGGCTACAATGGTCAGTAACTGTGGTGGCTACAATGGTCAGTAACTATGGTGACTCCAATGGTCAATAACTGTGGTGGCTACAATGGTCAGTAACTGTGGTGGCTACAATGGTCAGAAACTGTGGTGGCTACAATGGTCAGTAACTGTGGTGGTTACAATGGTCAGTAACTGTGGTGGCTACAATGGTCAGTAACTGTAGTGGCTACAATGGTCAGTAACTGTGGTGGCTACAATGGTCAGTAACTGTGGTGGCTACAATGGTCAGTAACTGGGTGGCTACATGGTCAGTAACTGTGGTGGCTACAATGGTCAGTAACTATGGTGACTCCAATGGTCAATAACTGTGGTGACTACAATGGTCAGTAACTGTGGTGGCTACAATGGTCAGAAACTGTGGTGGCTACAATGGTCAGTAACTGTGGTGGCTACAATGGTCAGTAACTGTGGTGGCTACAATGGTCAGTAACTGTGGTGGCTACAATGTCAGTAACTGTGGTGGCTACAATGGTCAGTAACTGTGGTGGCTACAATGGTCAGTAACTGTGGTGGCTACAATGGTCAGTAACTATGGTGACTCCAATGGTCAATAACTGTGGTGGCTACACTGGTCAATAACTGTGGTGGCTACAATGGTTAGAAACTGTGGTGGCTACAATGGTCAGTAACTGTGGTGGCTACAATGGTCAGTAACTGTGGTGACTACAATGGTCAGTAACTATGGTGGCTACAATGGTCAGTAACTGTGGTGGTTACAATGGTCAGTAACTGTGGTGGCTACAATGGTCAGTAACTGTGGTGGCTACAATGGTCAGTAACTGTGGTGGCTACAATGGTCAGTAACTGTGGTGGCTACAATGGTCAGTAACTGTGGTGGCTACAATGGTCAGTAACTGTGGTGGCTACAATGGTCAGTAACTGTGGTGGCTACAATGGTCAGTAACTGTGGTGACTACAATGGTCAGTAACTGTGGTGGCCACAATGGTCAGTAACTGTGGTGGCCACAATGGTCAGTAACTGTGGTGGCTACAATGGTCAGTAACTGTGAATACAATGGCCAGTAACTGTGGTGGCTACAGTAGTCAGGAACTGCGGCAGCTACAATGGTTAATAACTGTCGTGACTACAATGGTCAGTAACTGTGGAGGATACACTGGTCAGAAACTGTGGTGGCTACAATGGCAAATAACTGTGGTGGCTACAATGGTAAGTAGCTGTGGTGACTACAATGGTAGGTAACTGTGTTGGCTTCAATGGTCAATAACTGTGGTGGCTACAATGGTCAGTAACTGTGGTGGCTACAATGGTCAGTAACTGCGGCGGCTACAATGGTCAGTAACTGTGACTACAATGGTCAGTAACTATGGTGACTCCAATGGTCAATAACTGTGGTGACTACAATGGTCAGTAACTGTGGTGGCTACAATGGTCAGAAACTGTGGTGGCTACAATGGTCAGTAACTGTGGTGGCTACAATGGTCAGTAACTGTGGTGGCTACAATGGTCAGTAACTGTGGTGGCTACAATGGTCAGTAACTGTGGTGGCTACAATGGTCAGTAACTGTGGTGGCTACAATGGTCAGTAACTGTGGTGGCTACAATGGTCAGTAACTATGGTGACTCCAATGGTCAATAACTGTGGTGGCTACACTGGTCAATAACTGTGGTGGCTACAATGGTTAGAAACTGTGGTGGCTACAATGGTCAGTAACTGTGGTGGCTACAATGGTCAGTAACTGTGGTGACTACAATGGTCAGTAACTATGGTGGCTACAATGGTCAGTAACTGTGGTGGTTACAATGGTCAGTAACTGTGGTGGCTTCAATGGTCAGTAACTGTGGTGGCTACAATGGTCAGTAACTGTGGTGGCTACAATGGTCAGTAACTGTGGTGACTACAATGGTCAGTAACTGTGGTGGCCACAATGGTCAGTAACTGTGGTGGCCACAATGGTCAGTAACTGTGGTGGCTACAATGGTCAGTAACTGTGAATACAATGGCCAGTAACTGTGGTGGCTACAGTAGTCAGGAACTGCGGCAGCTACAATGGTTAATAACTGTCGTGACTACAATGGTCAGTAACTGTGGAGGATACACTGGTCAGAAACTGTGGTGGCTACAATGGCAAATAACTGTGGTGGCTACAATGGTAAGTAGCTGTGGTGACTACAATGGTAGGTAACTGTGTTGGCTTCAATGGTCAATAACTGTGGTGGCTACAATGGTCAGTAACTGTGGTGGCTACAATGGTCAGTAACTGCGGCGGCTACAATGGTCAGTAACTGTGGTGACTACAATGGTCAGTAACTGTGGTGACTACAATGGTCAGTAACTGTGATGACTACAATGATCGGTAACTGTGGTGACTACAATGGTCAGTAACTGTGGTGGCAGGCTACAATGACCAGTAACTGTGATGGATACAATGATCAGTAACTGTGGTGACTACAATGGTCAGTATCTGTGGTGGAAACAATGGTCAGTAACTGCGGCGGCTACAATGGCCAGTAACTGTGGTGGCTACAGTGGTCAGTAAGTGTGGCGGCTGCAATGGTCAGTAACTGCGGCGACTACAGTGGTCAGTAACTGCGGCGGCTACAATGGTCAGTAACTGTGGTGGCAGGCTACAATGGTCAGTAACTGTGATGGCTACAATGGTCAGTAACTGTGGTGACTACAATTGTCAGTAACTGTGGTGGAAAGAATGGTCAGTAACTGCGGCGGCTACAATGGCCAGTAACTGTGGTGGTTACAATGGTCAGTAACTGTGGCGGTTACAATGGTCAATAACTGTGGTGGCTACAATGGTCAGTAACTGCGGCGGCTACAGTGGTCAGTAACTGCGGCGGCTACAATGGTCAGTAACTGTGGTGGATACACTGGTCAATAACTATGGTGGCTACAATGGTCAGTAACTGTGGTGACTACAGTGGTAACTGTGGTGGTTACAATGGTCAGTAACTGTGGTGGCTACAATGGTCAGTAACTGTATTGGCTACAATGGTAAGTAACTGTGGTGGTTACAATGGTCAGTAACTCTGGTGGCCATATTGGTCGGTAACTGTGATGGCTACATTGGTCCGTAACTGTGGTGGCTACATTGGTCGGTGACTGTTGTGTCTTCGTTGCTCGGTAACTATTGTGGCTTCATTGTTTGTTAATTGTGTTGGGTATTTTGGTCGGTAGTTTGGTTTATTTTGGTTGGTAACTGTGAGGGTACTTTGGGTCGGTCCCTTGACAGCTTCATTAGTCTGTACGTAAAAACTACTTTGTTCGACTTTTGCACGGGTTTGGAGCTGTGTCGGTTCATTGTCATAATTCACATATTATTCCTGTAAAAATTGTTTTAAAAGTTAAAGCGAAATGTTTTCTTGCCGGATTGTTTGATTGCGACACGACAAAAAAGCCATTTTTGGGGACGTTTAAACCACTGGTATAAATTGTTTTTCATTCGGCATTTAATTTTTCCCATGGTTTCATTTCCTTTTTGTTTTTGGCGGACGAAAATGTTTCCCATTTTAAAGCACTGCACTGAAATTTTTTTTTTTTTTCACTTGTAAAATAGCTGCCCAAATATCCCGTCGTGTGCAGATGTGCCGTTCTATTGGGCAAGAGAAAATTTGTTACGAGTGTTTTAAAACCAAAATGCCCACCAAAGTTTTTGGGTTTACGGCACTAGGAAAGGAATATAATTAAAAAAAAAAAAAAAAAAAAAAAAAAAAAAAAATATATTTATAAAATTTTAAAATTATATATATTATATATATTTATATATTTTAAATATATTTTTTTAATATATATATTTAGTGAAGCCATACTCGTGACAGGTATTAAAGTCTAAAAAGACTTTTAAAATTTGGGTTTTTTTTGGCTGGGAGGAGTAATTACTAAAGGAGGGGGGTATAGGGTTTTAAAATACCATTCGAAATGGAAATGTTGGTGTTATAAACCACCTTTAATATATTGTCTGACGCAATCTCAACGATGTTGGGAATGGCCCTACTTCCATCTGGGCAAGTTTTCCTGTGGCGTCAACCGGGTCTGTTAGATCCTGGTGTACTTGAGGGACCGACCACATACCACGAAGGTGAGGACTGTCACATCGAACGCTCTATTGCATCCACTCATCCCTATTGTTTTTACTTCTACCCAAATAAAGGGCCCCTGTTGTTTCAAGCAAAATTTTTCGGCTTTTAAAAAAAACCCCATTTGCTTTAAATTCTTATTTTCATCGACAGTGTCGACTAAAAACCCCAAAAAAAACCAATTTACTCTTCCCAGGGGCAGACAGAAGAATCCCAAAGTTTTAACCAAATTTTTTTTTTCCTAAAAAAACAGAAAATTGGTTTCTCAATGAATTTAAGAAATAATAACTAATAAGATTTGGGGGGGTACAGAAAAATTCCCTTGAAGAAACTGAAAGTCTTGTTTTCATAGGAAGACGGCAAAAACCCTTCAATTTAGAATTGTGGAAGCCAAGGGTCATAAAAAGCTTTTTTCCCGCAAACGAAAGAACCAAACATAAAATAAATTGGGACTGTGCGAAAATTTTTCACATAATAGAAAGACTGCACAAAGAGAAACATTGAAGCAGCCCAATTTCGCACGTCGAAAGGGAAAGGAATTTCCCGACTTCAGTACAAAATAAGAAATGTATCTCGCTCAATATTTAAAATTTTTAACTTGATCAATTCCGGCACAACAATTAATACTACACCACGCCAACACAACAAAAATTATTACGTTTTTCTAAAGGTAGTAGGTTGGTAGACAGCAACCCCCCGGGAGGTACTACCCTCCTGCCAAAGTGAGCCTGAAACAAAAAAACCTGTACGGGTTTTCTAGTTTTTCCTTTTTTCTTCCCCCTAAAACGTTGGTAACAGGTTTTTTCTTGTACTTCTACTTCACTTAGGTCCACTACACTGCATGTACACGCTTTTAAAAATTTTTCACCTCATTGGGTTTTTTTTCTAGATTTTGTTAAAAGTTCTGTTCTTCTTTATTTCCCCCTATTTCCTTTTAGGAAGTGGAAAAAGGGGAAATTTTTCCTCTGTAAGCCAAAGCGTGCCGAAGGGGACTAAAAAATTCGTAAAGGTTATAACCCCCTTTTTTGTATAAATTAAGGGGGGGGGTTACGCCGTATCCCCCCAGTCGGTGGGATACGGCGGTTGGAAAAAATATATATATATTATATTATATATATAATAATATATAATAAATATATATATATATCTTAAAAATGTGTGCCGAATAGGGAAACTTGCGATCTTTGCTTAAACAGCAACCCCCATCTTTTCTATATGGACAAGTGAAATTTTTTTGTAGTAATTTCGCCAAAATCTAAGAACTAAAGAAAAAAATATATTTCATTGTGTTTGTTTTGTGTTTTAAAATTCTGTAAACAAATTTAAATATATTTATTGGGTTAGGCTAAAATAATTGTTTGTTATAATAGTTCAGGAAATTTTCTAAGATTCTTTTTGGAGGGAAAATAAAAAAATTTTTACATTAAAATTAAGAAAAAAAAATATCTTCAAACGTATAAGAGAAAATTTTAGAAAGGAATTAATTTTAAATGAGTTCTTGCTAATTGACCAGTTTTACATATTCGGCACGACACACACACACACACACACACACACACACACACACACACACATATATATATATATATATATATATATATATATATATATATATATATATATATATATATATATATATATATATATATATATATATATAAAGAGAGAGAGAGAGAGACTTAGAGAGAGACAGAGAGAGAGAGAGAGAGAGAGAGAGAGAGAGAGAGACAGAGAGCCAGAGAGAGACAGAGAGAGAGAGACACGCGTACCTAAGTATTATTTATAATGCATATAAGAACTATATAAGAACAGGGTGAAATTTGAGCCATTTGATTGTTTGATTTTATTTCTTGAATTACTATACAAATTGTGAAAATATCTGATCGGAATTTAACTTATTAAGAAAATAGCAATAGATGATGTGATATCTTTGAAACGGTATTGCCAGAGTTAACTGCTGGTAGTAACCAGCCTTGTGAATTATTACCAATATTCTTGTTGGACTTGATGGGGGACCCTGAGAACGTTGGTTTTTATACAGAACAAAAAGCGACTGACATTTCGCCACTTGTAATTGAAAGCTCCGCTTGAATGATGTGTTCAACAAGGATAGATCAAGAAGTTTAGCATATTTATCTGAATATCTTGTAAAATTTACTACAGTTTCAGGTATCTGTTCGAGCTTATTCTCTTACATTTGTTCTTTTCTTTCTTCTCGGGCTTCTTGAATCTTTCTTTTTTCCCATACCTTTCCTCTTACCCTGGCACACCTGCATCCAGTCTGCTCCAGACAAAGCTGATAGCAATGAATCTTGTTACCGCTCCTCAGGGAGTTGCCACCATTTGTCCAGCTAGGTGGTAGAAATTCCTTACAGATGTCTCGCGAAAGGAGAGGGAGAGAATAAAGGGAGTTACTCTAGCTTACACCCCTGATTGGACACCTTGAAGGTGTGCTCATGAAGTTATTGCGAGGGTGAGTTCTCACCTGGTCCCGTTGCTTAACTGGCACGAGGTGCCATAGTGCCTCATGGTAACTATTATACCTCTTCATAGATGTATACCTGATGATGTAACGTTCCATCTCGTTCTACTCCCTGATGTTGCCACTATTTCCACCGAGAACACCTTCATAAATCGTTCATTCTTCTTCTCGAACACTTTTATCGTGAGCTGCTTTTCTTCCTTCTTCTGTCTTATTTTTTTTTCTCTTACTGCCATCTTTTATTTGACGTAACCGTGAAGCAGTTGCGACTCAGATTTGATTTTTGCTGTAGTATCATTCTTCATTTGCCGCTTCGCTTATCTTTTCACCCTTTAATATTAATTTCTGGCTTTTCTACTTGATATTGTTTGACTTTATCCTTTGTTTTCTAGATTTTTTCAAAGATTTTCTACTTTCTTACCTCCCTTTCTTCTATGCATCATTAGTTTGCGCACGGGTTATTTTTCTTCTTACGGTAGCATCATTATCTGGCGAGTAAGGAGGGCTCCTCTGCTTTCCCTCAGTTCCCAGCTAAAAACTCGATATCATTCGCTGTCTTTCCTTCCCTTTTCTATTGTACTTCGTTCAGGAATTCTCTTCACTATAGTTTCATATGAAATTTAATTAATCTTGTTCTCCACATTCTTCCCTCAGTGTTGCTTACAATGTATTCAAAATTCATTACAGAGGCCTCTCATATTTTTTTTGCCTTCATCAGAAGCATATTTTGTTTTTACTGAGTTAGGTTAAGAGTTCCTAACTTTATAAGCTAAGATCTGTTACCTATATCAGCTCATTTTAAAGCCATTTTATTGTTTTGAGATATACAAATAATGAACAGGATGAAGTTGGAGCCATCTGTGGGCCAGCGATTTCAATTGGTCAACTGACTATATTTCGTTGATGTCATTATGTACGGACATGTTCCAGACTCTAGTCATTATAAGAATAAATGATCTCAGATTAAGTGATGTTCTGGAGAAAGGTAAAGTTAAAGTGTAGTTGCTGTTTGCTGCCCGTCTTGTGGCTAAGAAGCTCGTTTTTCGCAGTCCTCAGAGTGGAGCCAAGTGTGGTAATTTGACAATATTGACCGTGCAAATAACAAGGCCACCCACATCTCTCCGTGTTGTTGAAGGCTCTGCTGGAGTGACAAATCTGTCCAGGTTGGGTACAGGCGAGAGATGAGCCGACTTGCTCTTTTCTCTATTCTGTCAAGAAGTCGCAAATGAGACGGGAGGAAGACAAGTCAAGAAAGGGGAGGATATTCAGTGTGCGAGTGAACTTGTGCCTCGTATAGATTCTTGCAATCTCTGTTGAGATGCGAGATACGTCTAAGTACTGTAAGCTTCCTAGCCGCCTTATTTGAATAATTTACAACGAGGTTCTTCATAGTCAGTTTGGAGTCAAATTTCACCTCAAGGATATGAATCTCTCTCTCTCTCTCTCTCTTCTCTCTCTCTCTCTCTTCTCTCTCTCTCTCTCTCTTCAGTATGTTAGTTTTTTTATCGTAATCTCCACAGACTTAGTGGACCAAATTTCTGGTCCCTCGTTTGAATCCCAGTTCTCCCAATCTTTTTCTTTGGGGGGATGAACTCACCGGTGATTAATTACTTAGCTTTGGACATGAGGGCACATCTTGCTGCCTCCACTATGTGTGTGTGTGTGTGTGTGTGTGTGTGTGTGTGTGTGTGTGTGTGTGTCTACTCGTACACACAGCCTCTTAGCTGGTCGTTACTAGGTCCACTTAATCCCTGCTCCATGAGCTTTATCATACCTTATCTTAAAGCTATGTATGGATCCTGACTCCACTGCTTCACTCTCCAGATTGTTCCACTTCTTAACAACTCAAAGGCTGAAGAAATACTTCCTAACATCTTTATCATTCATCTGAGTTGTTAACTTTCAAATGTGACCCATTGTTCCTGTGTCACACCTCTGAAACATCCTGTCCCCGTCAACCTTTCCAATTCCTCTCAGTATTTTAAACGTTTTTATCATGCTTCGCCTATCCTTCCTGTCATTGAGTGTCGTCAGGTTGTGCTCCCTTAACCTCTCCTCGTAGGACCTACTCCATTGCTCCAGGACTAGTCGTGTAGCAAACTTTTGCAGTATCTCTAATTTTTTAACGTGTTTGACCAGGTGTGGATTCCATACTGGTGCTGCATATTCCAATATGGGCCTGACACACACGGTGTACAGTGTCTTAAATAACTTCTTACTTAGATGTCGAAACGCTATTCTTAGGTTTGCCAGGCGCCCATATGATGAGCGCCTCAGGAGATGTGCTCGGTATAATGTTCACTCCAAGATCCTCTTCCCTGAGCCTTTGACTCAATAGGCTGTACTCCGTCTGAGGTCTTCTTTGTTCTTCTCCAAGATTCACGACTTTGCACTCCCTAGGGTTAAACTCCAGAAGCCATTTGTCGGACTAGGCTGATAGCCTGTCCAGATCCCCTTCTACTCTTACTTGATACTCGTCCGCTTCCATTCTCATTAGGTTCATATCGTCTGCGAGCAGGGACACCTCTGAATCTACCCCTTCCGTCAAGTTATTCACACATACAAGAAACAGCACCGGCTTTAGGACTGACCCTTTTGGAACCCCACTCTGTCACCTCGTCATGTATGTATTTGTACGTACGTACGTTGTGTGTGTGTGTGTGTGTGTCTGTGTGTATGTGTGAGACTATTCCTGTTATCAAGGGCTCTATTATTCCTACTCTTAAAACTATGTATTGACTGCCTCTGTTTCTTCATTCAGATCACTTCTGTCTCCCGTTTTCTCCTTCCAGTCTCTGTCACAACCAATTTAGTCAATGAGTTTTATAGTCAGCCGGTCAGCCAGCCAGTTACTCTCTGTTAGTCTGAGCTAGTAATTTTCAGTCAGTACATCTCAGTAAGTCTGTTTCGTTCAGAAAATCTCTCAATCGCTGAGTCACATTTCTTTGAGTCACTTCCCTTATAGTCTACTACGAACAACAGTTTCACTTTTTCCACAGGTTTTCTACTGTTTAGTGAGGGTTTGTATATTACCTCTGTTACTGATGAAGATAATATCTTCTTGACTATTGTCCTTACTGCTACCTATCCCTTAATGTGCTTGCCTTATATTAACACTTTAATTAAGAGTCAGCCTTCGAAATAGTGTGGTATAATAGCAGCATTTAGCTTGGATTCGGAGGAGCACTTCCGAGAATATTGAAGAAAAGACAACTGAAAAAAATAGAAAAAAAAAATCAGTGTCCAAAAAATGGGGAATTTTTTTATATCTATTTATGGCTCCATCCTGCAAACGAAAATTTATATATGTCGAGATAACCGTAAGCCAGGAAAGACTGCAACTGCTTCGAAATTTATGCAGCCATTGTTTCCCTACTAACATGGAAAGTGGCTTCACTTGACGTCACTTAGCGCTGCCTGCCTTCCATGTTTCTTTCTTATTCTCCGCTGCGTTTCCGAAAATAAACTCTCAGCAGTTTTCTTGTGGCTGGATTTTTACGTTACTGCATTTTCCTTTTTTTTTTTTTTTTTTGGCTGTACATTTATTTGCGTAATTCCATTACCTATTTTTTTTAAATATGTTACATAGGTTTCTTACTTAAATTTTCTTTCCCAACCTGCAAAATTAATTAACGTTGAGGATACAAACTTCACTGAATGTTACTACACACACTATTTAACGACATAAACGTTAATGTAGCGCTACACCCGAAGGGGTCATACAGAGCCTACGGAAAGGAATACTGTCTGTCAGAAGAGGGAGAAGCCAAACTACTCAGTGTAGCCGAGCTGAGACAGACTGAGGACGTGTCTCGCCTGTGTTGGTCTGCCGGCATTTTGAAGTGTTTGGGAACTTATGTTGCTCAGAGTTCCCACCCCACAATATCATCATCTGAGAGTTCACACCCCACAATATCATCATCTGAGAGTTCCCACCCCACAATAGCATCATCTGAAAGTTCACATCCCACAATATCATCATCTGAGAGTTCCCACCCCACAATATCATCATCTGAGAGTTCTCACCCAACAGTATCATCTGAGAGTTCCCACCCCACAATATCATAATTGAGAGTTCCTACTCCACAATATCATCATCTGAGAGTTACCACCCCAGAGTATCATCATGTGAGAGTTCCCACCCTGCATCATCATCATTTGAGAGTTCCCACCCCACAGTATTTTCATGTGAGAGTTCCCACCCCACAATATCATCTGAGAGCTCCCTCCCCACAGTATCATCACCTAAGAGTTCCCACCCCACAGTATCATCATGTGAGAGTTCCCACCCCACAGCTTCTTCATCTGAGAGTTCCCACCCCACAGTATTGTCATCTGAGAGTTCCCACCCCACAATATCATCATGTGAGAGTTCCCACCCCACACTATCATCATGTGAGAGTACCCACCTCAAAGTATCATGTGAGAGTTCCCACCCCACATTATGATCATGTGAGAGTTCCCACCCCACAGTATCGTCATGTGAGAGTTCCCACCCTACATTATCATCATGTGAGTTCCCACCCCACAGTATCATCATCTGAGAGTTACCACCCCAGAGTATCATCATTTGAGAGTTCCCACCCTACATTATCAACATCTGAGAGTTCCCACCCAACAATATCATCTGAGAGCTCCCTCCCCACAGTATCATCACCTAAGAGTTCCCACCCCACAGTATCATCATGTGAGAGTTCCCACCCCACAATAATATCATGTGAGAGTTCCCACCCTGCATCATCATCATTTGAGAGTTCCCACCCCACAATATCATCTGAGAGCTCCCTCCCCACAGTATCATCACCTAAGAGTTCCCACCCCACAGTATCATCATGTGAGAGTTCCCACCCCACAGCTTCTTCATCTGAGAGTTCCCACCCCACAGTATTGTCATCTGAGAGTTCCCACCCCACAATATCATCATGTGAGAGTTCCCACCCCACACTATCATCATGTGAGAGTACCCACCTCAAAGTATTATGTGAGAGTTCCCACCCCACAGTATGATCATGTGAGAGTTCCCACCCCACAGTATCGTCATGTGAGAGTTCCCACCCTACATTATCATGTGAGTTCCCACCCCATATCATCATCTGAGAGTTACCACCCCATAGTATCATCATTTGAGAGTTCCCACCCTACATTATCATCATTTGAGAGTTCCCACCCAACAATATCATCATGTGAGAGTTCCCACCCCACAATAATATCATGTGAGAGTTCCCACCCCACAATACCATCATGTGAGATTTCCCACCCCACAATGTCATCATATGAGAGTTCCCACCCCACAATATCATCGTATGAGAGTTCCCACCCCATAATGTCATCATGTGAGAGTTCTAACCCCACAGATCATGTTAGAGTTTTCACCCACACATTATCTTCATGTGAGAGTTCCCACCATACAATATCATCATGTAAGAGTTCCCACACCACTCTCATCATAATGTGTGAGTTCCCATCCCACAGTATCATCATGTGAGAGTTCCCACCCCATGTATCATCATGTGAGAGTTCTCACCCCAGAGTATCATCATGTGAGAGTTCCCACCCCAGAGTATCATCATCTGAGAGTTCCCACATTACAGTATCATCATGTGAGAGTTCCCACCCCACAATATCATCACCCAAGAGTCCCCACCAAACAGTATCATCATCTGAGAGTTCTCACCCTACAGTATCATCATCTCAGATTTCCCACCCCACTGTATAATCACCCGAGAGTTCCCACCCCACAGTATCATCATGTGAGAATTCCCACCCCACAGTGTCATCACGTGAGAGTTCCCACCCCACAGTATCATCATCTGAGAGTTCCCACCCCACAGTATCATCATCTGAGAGTTCCCACCCCACAGTATCATCATCTGAGAGTTCCCACCATACAGTATCATCTGAGAGTTTCCACCCTACAGTACCATCATATGAGTGTTCCCACCCCGCAGTATCATCATCTGAGAGTTCCCACCACACAGTATAATCTGAGAGTTCCCACCCCACAGTATCATCATCTGAGAGTTCCCACCCCACAGTATCATCATCTGAGAGTTCCCACCACAGTATAATCTGAGAGTTCCCACCCCACAGTATCATCATCTGAGAGTTCCCACCACAGTATAATCTGAGAGTTCCCACCCCACAGTATCATCATCTGAGAGTTCCCACCACACAGTATAATCTGAGAGTTCCCACCCCACAGTATCATCATCTAGAGTTCCCACCCCACAGTATAATCTGAGAGTTCCCACCCCACAGTATCATCATCTGAGAGTTCCCACCCCACAGTATAATCTGAGAGTTCCCACCACACAGTATAATCTGAGAGTTCCCACCCCACAGTATCATCATCTGAGAGTTCCCACCCCACAGTATAATCTGAGAGTTCCCACCCCACAGTATCATCATCTGAGAGTTCCCACCCCACAGTATAATCTGAGAGTTCCCACCACACAGTATAATCTGAGAGTTCCCACCCCACAGTATCATCATCTGAGAGTTCCCACCACAATATAATCTGAGAGTTCCCACCCCACAGTATCATCATCTGAGAGTTCCCACCCCGAGTCACACGGGAGGACTCAATGTTGTTATAGCAGGTATAACAGAAACATAAAAATTGAAGTGAAAACTAAGTTTAAGATTTAAAAAAAGTTAAGAATAGAAAGTTAATTAATAAATAATTGAAGAGACGAAATAAAGGAAAATAAATAGAAGGTTAATAGTGGATGGGATAGAAGGAAGCTTAGGATCTCTGAGGAACAAACAAAAAATGAACATCGCGAGATATGGAAGATGTTGCATCAACATCACGAGACATGGAAGATGCTGCATCTACACCTCGAGACATGGAAGATGTTGCATCAACACCGCGAGATATGGAAGATATTGCATCAACACCGCGGGACATGGAAGATGCTGAATCAACATCGCGAAACATGGAGAAGGATGTCTCATCAAAATCGCGAGACATGGAGGGGGATGTTGCATCAACATTGCGATACATGGAAGATGCTGCATCAATACCGCGAGACATGGAAGATGTTGCATCATCGCGAGACATGGAAGATGTTGCATTAACACCGCGAGACATGGAAGATGCTGAATCAACATCGCGAAACATGGAGGAGGATGTCTCATCAAAATCGCGAGACATGGAGCGGGATGTTGCATCAGCATCGCGAAACATGGAAGATGCTGCATCAACACCGCGAGACATGGAAGATGCTGCATCTACACCGCGAGACATGGAAGATGTCGCATCAACATTGCGAGGCATAGAGGGGGATGTTGCATTAACACCGCGAGACATGGAGGAGAATGTCGCATCAACATCGTGAGACATGGATGGGGATGTTGCATCAACACTGCGAGACACTGAAGATGCTGCATCAACATCGCGAGACATGGAAGATACTGCATCAACATCGCGAGACATGGAAGATGCTGCATCAACATCGCGAGACATGGAAGATGCTGCATCAACATCGCGAGACATTGAAGATGTCGCATCAACATTGCGAGACATGAAGGAGGACGTTGCATTAAAATCACTTAACATGGAAGATGCTGCATCAACACGGCGAGACATGGAGGAGAATGTCGCATCAACATCGCGAGACGTGGAGGGGGATGTTGCATCAACACCACGGGATATGGAAAATTCTGCATCAACACTGCAAGGGATGGAGGAGGATGTTGCATCAACACCACGAGACATGGGAGATGTTGCATCAACATCGGCAGACTTGGAAGATGCTGCATCAACATGAGATATGGAAGAAGTTGAATCAACATCGCGAGACATGGAAGAAGTTGCATCAACATCGCGAGACATGGAAGAAGTTGCATCAAGACAACTCTACCTCCAGACGTGTTCTAAGGTCAACCTTCCTTCCATCAAGGCTTATCCGGCCAACACTCTCGACCTTTTAACCTTTTTTTCGGCTCGTCAATACTGGTCTCGGGTCCTCAGGCCATCCTCACCTCGTGACTGTCACTAGTTCTGTCACGGCCGTCGAGGGAAGGTGTAGAGGGAAGAGGGAGAAGCTTAAGAGAAGAGGGCACGGGGAGAAGTGAAAGAAAAGAGTGCACAGAGAGATGTAAAAGAAAAGAGGATACAGGGAGAAGTAAAAGAGGGTACAGGGCGATGTGAAACGCAAGAGATAGGAAGAAAAAGTGAGATACAAGAAGTGAGAAGAAGGAACGAGAGGGTAGAGGGGGAAATGAGAAGGAAGATGAAGAGATGGTGAAGAGGGAATAGGTAAAGTGAGAGAAAGAGAGAAATAGTGGGAGGTGAGAGGGAGAAATGAGAGAGAAAAGTAAAGAAGCGTATGTCAGAGGGAGAGTGGAGAAGAAGAGAAAGGTAAGAAGGGAGGGGACCTGGCTCTCCGGTAATGCTAATCACTAACACGTCGACAATACTCAACATTACGGATGGTAATGTCGATTAACACGTTTGTTTGCTCACCTTCGTTGAACCCTGACTCTGGATCTCAGCAAAAATCTTGAAAGTGAAACTCAGATTACTGGAGAGAGAGAGAGAGAGAGAGAGAGAGAGAGAGAGAGAAGGAGAGAGAGAGAGAGAAGCGAGAGAGAAGAGAGAGAGAGAGAGCCGTGCAATAATCAACAATTACATGCGAGTTTCACTCCAATAATCACTGGCAAAATTCTTGAGAGAACCTAACGACAAATGACAACATTTTTTGACTATCATTCGCCTCTTTCCGTCAATACGGACTCAGGAAAGGTCACTCTCCAGCTGATCTGTTGACTAACCTCTCCGCTGTATGGCAGCATCCACTGGGTGAATCCAAGATCAGCCGAGTAGTCGCACTGAGTATTGCTGGTGCTGTCGACCGAGTGTGGCATCAGGGACTCTTGGCAAAACTGCAAGTTCTGGGAGTCCTTGGCCCTGCCCCAGTCTTCTTTCTCACTACATTCAATATAATTCCTATGAGTAGTTCTCATGAAGAAGAGTTGGTGCCACTGTTCCACAAGGAAGAGTGCATGGTCCATTGTTATGATGTGTCTATTCCGGTGACATACTATCTCATCCCAGAATCTCATGTTTATGCCGATCTTCTACATATGCAAGAGAGGAAATGCCTGCCGATCTGAGGCATGTTAATTGCCATCTTAAAGCTAAATTTACTAGGGGAAACGTTAGTTCGTCTGCATTTGTTCCTGAGGAAAAACAAATGAATGTTGGTCCTCTAGACAGTGTATGGTATTGCTGGAGCAGTAACAATAATGGATGGTATAGGTTGGGTTTGAGGATGAGACGATACACTTCGGAATTAGTGATTCCAAATTCTATGAAGAATCACGTGGAAAATTCTGCAAGCTTGTAGCCGAGAATCAGTACACTAAGGGGCTACCGACGTGCTGATGAAAAGGCGGCAAAACTCTACGAGGCACAGTCCTTCATTTTTTTTATGCTTCAACTTTCTTGGATTGCCTGCCTCTTCTTATTTGCGATCTTCTAGCTAGAGGAGTGAAACATGCAAGCATTTTCTCTCTCCCTGCACCCATTTTCGTTGGATCGTCATTCAGCAGAACCTGACACATTCTAAAGATGTAGGTAACCTTACTGTCTGGTCAAAGTTAATGTTACCACAGCACCACACTTGACTCCACTTCTCGATCAACAAGAAAACATTTTTTTTTTTTCGATAAGAACGGCACAAACAGTACCTAACACAATATCAACATCATATCTATTGATATTTTTTCTATTCTCAAGTTTGGAACATATTTCTTACCATTCAAACATTAATGAAGTATATTCAACTGATCAATGAAATCGTGATCACCCCTGGTTACTACATCATTCTTTCCCCATCTGAATTATTCATAAATATTTTTGTTTATATGTATGTACATATTGCATCAATAAATCACATTTAATTTGAAGGAAGGTTGAAAAAAATGCCTCGCATCGGCCTATTCATTATCATTAACAGTATTTGAATCTGCATATTTATTTTATATTTATACACTGCCAATGTTACAAGGTATATGTTCGTAACTGGGATAAAATACCTCTATGTTTTTTCTATGTATGCGAAAACTGCTTCGTGCTATATAAACTTATAGACAAACTTGATAGATAATGTTAGGGAAGGCTTTTAATTAAATGAGTCGAGGTAAGTAAACAACTCCTCAGCTTGTCAATAAAGGTAATAAATCTTAGCCTACCATAGCATCACCATTATCTATAAGATACAAATACGAGAAAACTGTAGATTTAAAAAATGATGAAAAACTAAACTGGATAAAAAACAAACTCCCATCTAAAACGGTCATAAACTAGCTAGCGTTGGAACAGGTCAGGTATAAGCACTCCGAAGGCTCTCTCTTGCCCTCCTCTTAGTCTGGAGAAAGCGATTAAGAAAGTTGCTGTCAAAGTTTCTCGAAAAATGTATTCAGTACTACTGAAGTTGACAGTTTTTGCACTCGTAACACTATAGGGCAAAATGTTGCTTTCCTTATAACCTTTCTAAAGTTCAATTATCCAACTTAAAATTATTGTTACCAAACTTAGTTTGGTTTAATATACTTATCCCCCTTTCTTTATCTCTAGTGGTTATAGCTTCTTTCTCTGGTACACCTAAATAACGTTTTCCTCATCTGCAGAGTACGAGTTCCGTTTTCTCATGCATTTTATAGGAAGAGATTCTTAATCGATTTACATCGTCCTTGCTTCTCTGTGCGTAATCACCTCTCAAACTCCTAGTTACATATTATTCTCCTCTTCCATACCTGAGTTATACTGGCTGATAGGGGTAATGTCTCTTAGATTCTCTTTCACCATTCTATTTTTTGTACCTGTTATCTCAGACTTTTCTTGTCGTCCAAGCTGTCGGATATTTATTCGCTTTCTTTATGTTTCTAGTTTCTTTCTTAGGAGTTTTGTAATTTAAATTTATTAACACATCTCCTTAGTTGCTTAGTACACACAATTCAGTCTGTGTATATATTTGATCCCCGTCGTCATATATTCTCTGGATATCTACTTTCTTGTTGTTTGTGAACTCGGATATTTTTGTGCTCACTGCTTTCTCGTGTTTGGAGAGTGACAATCCATGTTAAGAAGTTGCTTATATTTTACCGTTATTTGAAACTCAGCTTTATTCACCTGACGATTGTTTTTAAGTGACATTATGGCTAATTGAAGACACCCACGATTTATAGCACAATATAAATATTTATTTCATTCTTCAAATTAGAGGCTGTCATCTTCCAGCCGTTCATTAGAAGTGCTGTATACTACTTGAAATTCATTTTATCGTAGTAGATGTATCAGAGTCGCATCTGAATATTCAGTCTCATGGAATCCATGAAAATCAATGGGACAGCTCCACCTCTTTCTGAGTGCGATCCTTGACGAAACTGCCCCTACTTATGTCTAGTCTGCTCTAAGTGAATCTTCTTAGACTGGAGCAGTGAAATAAAGCTGAGCGCTGAGATGTTCGCGCAAAAGGCTTTTTCATCTCCACTAGGGAAATAAAAATACCCCCATTCGTTTAAAACATTTAATTTATCGAGCGAATGGATCCGGATCCACTGATTAATCATCAGAATGCTTCCGCCAACGTTTTTTAAAATCTTTTATGTGTAGGAGAGTCCATAATGACACTAATCAACCCAGGTCAATCTAAATCTTCTGGCCTATTTGTGTGGCATACTTCTTTGCACCGTCGTATCGGGATTAGGTATACTTGCCTGCGAGAGGTTTCGGGTCACGCCCCCGCGTCCCCGGTCCTGAGACCAGCCTCATGGTGTGATCAGGGTTTGAAATCAACCAGGCTGTTTGCGCTGGCCGCACGCAACAGACTAAATGAACCACAGCCCGGTTGGTCAGGTACAACATCAGTGCCCTGTCCAGTGCCTTCTTGAAGAATATTTTATCAATGAGTAACAAATCTATCTTTCATATGACTCCTATTTGAAATTTTTTTGAAATAACTTTGCAAATAAAAATTGAAAGGCAAATTTAATTTTTGTTAATAATTTTAGATTCATAGTAAGGAGTATTTATGACTTTCATGAGATCTGATGGTCCCACATTAGGGTCGTTCTTACGTCTCCTTATTCCCTGACGCCCGGCTGCTGCACGTACATATTGCTTTTGGCAAATATTACATCATATTGTTTCAAGCGTTTTGATTGCCTTGAGGCCCGAGAAGAGAGATTATTATTTTTTTTTTTTATAGAAAATACAAGAGAATGATAAAGACAAAAACAGTCTTACACAGAATAAATCATTACCAACCACACAAAACATGACTTGAGATACCACAAATATCCCTCCGCACCCATACATGAAAACCCCCCTACACCTATATAACCAATAAAAACGACTAAATTCCATGCATTGTTATATGATTAACAAAAACACACCATAATATGCATATATTTGTCACTTTGTAATTATAAAGTAGGACACCTATACTAAATACAATTACGTAATGTATTGAAAATAAGGTAAAAACAATAATGTTCCTCAAACACAGAATATATTTAAAAAACAAGTATCCAACCCACTGACACCTCGACAAGCATCTAAAACATGCATTGAATAACATACATAGAACAATGTCCCACTGCACAATCAAACACATATATGAGTATACTCGACCACAAAACCATAGAATACACATCATTGACGCCCCAAGTTTCATACACATTCCACCCGCTACATCCCAGAGGCGACCCCGTTTCACACCCCCTGACAGCCCATCAACATATCACATGTACCATCCCTACCCTGCCCCCACCCACCTAATTTACAATTTTAATAAAACCTCTAATGTAAGTCTCTAATATCCCTCAAGAAATCCCGCTCCCACCTCCTCCCCATAAGTTCTCTTATTATAACGGCACAACGTTTATAAAACGTAAACAGCCAATACCCTCCGCTTCACCTCACTTTACCCCATTCCCCCCCCTCATTCCCACATAAATGTAAACCATAATCTACCATAATGTACCCCACAGCCCAATAATACTCATCCATTCCCCCACATCAAGACTTCAATGCCCGCAGAACAGTAGAAGTATTGAACCACTTATCTTATGCAAACAACCCTGCTCAACCAACCCTGACGCTCCCAACCCTCAAAAAAATACACTAATGAATGCAGAATCCTCACCCGCCACATATTCCACATACCCCCCCCCCTCAACCACCCGTCTAGCTCGTAAGACCACTCCCGATGGTAAAATCCCATGCAAAAACCGATACATCACCTCACGTCCACGGGGTTGTAACCTTAACCTACCAAACCTTCTCCATATACATCCCCAGTCATACATGGGGAAAATCCCCTCCACCGGAGCCACAACCCTTTCCGCTGACATCCTACACAGCCTACTTATTTTTACCTTACCCAGATCCCTAACCATCACCACTGCCCTCAAAATAGTTTCACACTCCCTCAACTCCGTCCCAGAAAACATGCGTTTCAATTTATTGTGTACCTTAACCAACCCCCCCCACTCACACCCTCCCTCATCACCTCCCTTTTAATGAAGATACATTTGACCCTCCTCTTTAAGTTCATTAAACCCAACCCCCCCTGACGCACAGGTAACATTACTACATCCCTTCTAAGCCAATCACAACCTGAACCCCACAAAAATTTAAAAACCCCTCTAAGTATAGTTGCAATTGCCGTCCCCGTTAAAGGGAACACGGCAGCCACATGCCAAACCTTGCTATACAATAAAACGTTAATTACAATGGCACGCTGCACAAGGGTCAAATGATAAGGCCGCAATGCTCCCAATCGACCCAGTATCCTTTCTACCAACCTGACCGAATTATTAACACGTGCAACCTCAAGATCATCTGCATAGATTAGACCACAAATTTTTAATGACATCACCCGCTTCTTTACGACTGCACTACCCCACTCGACCCTCTCCCCCAAGTTCCTAACCCCATAACCATGGACTTCTCCGAATTTACCCTCATACCAGTTGCACATGCAAACGTGTCGACCACTCCATCTAAGGCGTTTATGGACATCCCTCTCTAACCAATACAGTGGTATCATCTACATACCTATGAGAACAGGCCAAACGCCCCCAGTACCCCCCCAACCCCTCCACTAACGCCCATATGGCGCTCCACCATTCTATAAAAGGGGTCCTGTATGCATGCAAATAAAAGCTGTGACATAGGACACCCCTGTCTAAGACCTCTGCCCATTACAATCCTCCCCCCTAATCTTCCATTAATCTGTACTCTCACCATTGCCCCTCTATATAACGCCTCTACCCATCCCACTATTTCTTCCCCATAGCCCTGTTTCCTAAGGATAGCTCTCAACGCCTCTCGCTCCACCCTATCATAAGATCCTTGCCAGTCTAGTGCAACCCCCCCTTCCTTCCCCTTTTTCTTCCACGTAATTTTTTCCCTTAAATAACCATGCCAACCCCCATAGGCCTACCTGGAAACCCAAACTGGGGTTTCCGATTATACAACCCTCCCCTAAACACACTTAATCACTATTTCTAAAATTTTTGCATTATTATTTTTATAATCAAGGGGGAAAGCGCTAAACCCGGTGGATTATACAGCGCTGGGGGGAGGGGGATGTGGAAGGCATTTCAGGCTTAATTAGTGAGGGAATGGAGCACAGATCCAATTCACCATAAATCAAGAGCCCATCTCCAACATCAAGGAACCTCCTTGAGGGGTTAAAATTTTCGCAAATAACTTATAATCGAGCATATACAACGATATTGTCCTATAGTCCCTGAGCGGAACGCTGTTCCTTAAACTTTGGTACAAAACAACTACAGCTGTTGCCTGTCTTTCCCCATACCCTTCACCTACCTTCATCAAGTTTAGTAACCTCACCAAAAAAACTTTATTTACATCCGAATGCTGATGATTAAACTCCGCCGGCACCAGTCCATCGATTCCCGGTTTGCTTTGCCCATTCGCATGGCACTCAAAGCTCTCCATATTTCCCCCTCTCTGTTATGTCCCCCCAAAAAACAATTTTCCCTTTTCCCCTATCACTGTTGTCCTAACTCATGGCACACTTCACACGTACCCTCTCTAATCCCTAATCATACCCCTTAATCCCGCCATTACTTCTTCGTACCACTTTCCGCAAACAACCCCCATCGATCCGTTAGTTAAGTGTGGATAACTGACCCCGCCCCTCCCTATACCCTCCCCACCGACTTAAAGATTACCTCCAAACCTGGAATAGCTGTTGCCTGCTGACGTTTTTGTTTTTGTTCTTACTAGCGACAAAACACTCAAAGGACGGTTCGCCTCTATTTCCCCATTACACCTCCTCCACCACCCGCCATCATTACTCACTCACAGCTTGTGAACCGCTCGCTCCTGCGATTCCCACGCAACCTCTACTTTAAGTATCCTTAATGTTGTTCATCGGAGAATAGAAATAGATACCTATACTGCCCCTTTTTCATAACAACCCCCCGTAAAACTGTCCTCTCCAAAAATTAAAGCAACCTAATATTTTAAATGAATTAATCCTTTTTCCCTCACTCACATAATAATGCGGAATTCGGAGCGTCCTTGCCACACCATCCCACCACGTCACCACGTGCTCCACACCTTGTACCTCCTCATGTTAATCTACCCCACAAGCTCAGTTTACAACCCCCACAACCCTCTCAACATATTCCATATACTACTTTGTATTTTATTTTCCATATCCCCTAGGTGGAGATACTAGTTAGGAGAATCCCCTCCTATCTATTCTGCTACAACCGCCCTTTGAATCTGGAAAAAAGCTAGTTTTCAATAGGTACGGACTGACTTTGTCAAGTCTTGTGAGATATATACAACCTTGGTCTAACCTAGCTGAGTAACCTCCGCCTAACGAAACAACGAATAAAAGTATGCTCAACTACCCGACCTTCCCCCAACTAAACACTTACCTCAAATGAAAGTCGTCCACTATAAAAGATTGCGTAATATTGCGGGGTTATACATATGCCCGCCCCAACCTAGTGGTTCCTCTTCACTCTCCTGATCACACCATTTCCAGTCCCCACCTTACGATGGCCCACTGCAGGTTAACCTCGGAAAGCAAATTACTAGATCATCAACACTAAATCATTCCCTCTTTAACTTTCATATCATTTTAGCTGGTGATACACAACTTTCAATGGTTACCTCAGCCCCATCCAACACCATACACATGCAACACCCGCCCCTGCCCCTTCAAGTCTTGGACAAACACAAAAGGGGTGCTCGCCTCCTTTTATCAATAAAACCCCCACCACCTTTCAATGTTGCACGATGGCGAGTAACACCTTATACCACCACCCGAGCACTCTACTTCCATGAAATTTTGCTCCTGTAGAAAGACTACGTCCCTCTCTGTATCTACCGTAAGAGCTAGAAAGCAATTCCCTCTTCACACCAGTTACACAGTCCATTCACATTTACAGTCATGCACTCTTAAGGACTTTTCTAAAGCTTTTCCAACCCTTTTCTCCTCTCAACCTTCCAGGGCCTCCTGCCCCACGGTCAACATGTGGTTTGTCGCCATCCAAACCCCCCCCCATTTTCCTCTCTGATGCCTCTTATCCTGGCTTTTGTCTCGAGTATAATACTTCCTTCCTCCCAGACCTTGCGCGGGGCGGGTCAGGTCTTCATTAGTATGACGCAGCAGGCCCCTCTTCCTCGTGACACGCCTCTACCGCACTCATACTGTCTTCCGAAGTTTCCTCTCAGTGAACATCAACCTATACTGTACCTGTCGCTCAGAGCATGGTGACATCCTCTCTGT
This sequence comes from Cherax quadricarinatus, assembly GCF_026875155.1. Lineage (NCBI taxonomy): Eukaryota > Metazoa > Arthropoda > Malacostraca > Decapoda > Parastacidae > Cherax > Cherax quadricarinatus. Next base: position 22,750,958 of record NC_069411.1, read on the forward strand.
GCCTGCAGTTGTCTCCTTCCTTCTCGTGCCTGTCCCTCCACCTCTCCTTTCAACTTCAGGCACAATTTCAGGAACCAAGCCATTATCCTCGCCCGAAGAGGTTTAAAAAGTTAAAGAGTTTTCAATTACCTCGTTCATGAGCTCCTACTCCAGCTCCCGCACCTCCTTGTGAATTAGCTCTTCTCCCCCTGTCACCGGCCAAAGTGGCCACTGTTGGCTCCACACAAACTCGTGCCTCGCCACCCATCATGCTCACCACAAGAGATCTTCTACAATTTCACTCCACTGACGGCCCATCTCCTCGTTTTCTTTGGATTCTGCCTCAACGACACTCCACACCTTTAACTGGTGCTCACCTGTTTGCGCCGGCGCCCTACCACTGCCTCCCACACGTCGTCGCCATTTGATCTTACTCCCCACAAAACCTGCATTGTTCGTCGATGCCCAGCAATGCGCAACTAGAATTGGGGTCCTAAAACTCCGGATCACGATGTATGACGGGCTTTCGGGTGCCTCAGTGTCATTATGAGGGAGAATGACCCTACGGACGTTCCCATGTACTCACCTGCCGCCCACTTGCCTTGGGTTGCCAGATGCTCGGGCTACGCCATAAGCTGCATTAACAATACACCGTTCCTGATAGTTCCTCCTCGTCAGCCTCGATAGGGGACATTTCGGCAACTTCACCCACGTATTGTGGCGGAGGAAGAGAAGGAGAGAGGGACGTCTATGAGTCGCACTTTGACAGCTGGAGTTACTCAATACTCACAAGCTCAAATTTCGTCACTAACGACTCGTACACAGCGTCGAATTTAACTTGACTAAAATAGTCGATAGGCCACAATACAGGGCCACACCATAAACCTATCATCCGCACTCGTACGTTTCCCTGATGATTGTCGGAAGTAAACTGCGCAGTAGAGGGGGAAAATCGCCCACGAAGCAGGCTCAACGCCGACAGTGTTCTCATACGTCGGATACTCAGCGGGGGGGGGGGCCCCCAAATTTGTTGTTGCTATGAGTGCTCTCCTGGACAAACAGAGAGGGGTGCCGAGGCCACAACCGCGCTCCACCGCTCAGTCAGGAGCTATGAGACGGAGAGATAGGATAGTGTGTCCCCGTCATGTCGTCACGCTAACCACGACGGTTGAGGGAACAGTTTTTATAAGAAAGGTGGACAGGGACGGTGACAGAGAGATAAGATAGTGGGAGAAGAAATTGTGTAGCAGTAATGCTGTAGTAGAAGTAATAGTAGATGATAGTGATAAGTAGACGAATAAAGTTTCAACAAAACGTTAAAATTTTGGTTATTTACAGCCTCTTTCTGATTTCAGTTCCACAATTAGGGCATTTTCTGTGTTTGAATTACCACTTTGACTGTCACTTAAATAAATTGTCTTATTGAACTAACTAATTTGTGCCCTGAGATGTTTAAAGAATTTAGTAAAGTTTGGGAAAATTAAATTTACCTGTATGAATCTCATTAGATACATACCAGTAAATGGTAACAGAGATAATTATTCTTTATCAAGGTTACAGAGACAAGTAGGAATTTTAGGACACCTAGGTGGCAAAAAATGTCCCCCTTCGATATCTACTACAATCTATCTCTCCACAAGTCACTCTGGACCTATATTAATTTCAAATGAAATATACATCACCAGGAATTCTGGTAAAACCTTAATATAAATATGTGGACTTTAAATTAAATTTAAAAAATGAATACGTATACACTGAAGGAGAATTTGTCTTAATACCACTCACCAATTAGTCTGAAGATCACGGTGTGTCATACACAAACCCCCTGCCTAAAATATGAAGAAAATACTGGCCAGAATTTCAACATAAATACAGACATCACTCAGCTGTGGTAATATCCTGTTTCCATCTAATTACGGAGTCCTGTCCAGTTGCCTAATTCTCACGTTCTGCAGGACTGCAATTCCAACAATTTCGAATCCTATTTGAGAGGTTTTAAGCCCAATGTAACCTCTAGAGTGACGAAAATTCTTCCGATTTTCACTATTTTTCACAATTCAAAACAATGGCGACTCTTCCCAGCGACGCTCACCCATTTTGCTGGTTCTTTATTTATTTACAAATTAATTTTTATTACTTACAATATACTGGATCAATTTACATACAAAAACACTGTATTTTCGGAAAATATACAGAATTTTCCACAAAAGTGGTCACATGAGGCTTGAAATATCTCACTGACTTTCGCAAAATATCTCCGTCAGCAAACCATTTTAGCATAAAAAATGTAGGCAAAACATATATAATGATAATTGATCTAAATATTGCAAGTCACTGAACATTTTCTTCTTTTACTAAGTACTAAATTACTCCAGTAATTAGAAAATTATCCACTTTTAATTATTTATATATTGAAAATTTAATTACATAAAAAATATTATATTTATATGCATATTATTCCTTTCATAAATAGACCAATAAAAGTAGATTGTCTTTCCTTCTCTTCTAAATTTTCAAATACAAATATTCTCTCGGTAAATTTACATAATTACATAAAGTGACAAAATATTTTATCGCCTTTTGTTTTGTGTCAATATTTTCTTTTAGTCAAGTGTCCAAGATTTTTTAGGCATCTTCGAAACGGGAGAGGGGAGGGGGAGGGGAGGGGGAGGGGAGGGGAGGGGAGGGGAGGGGGAGGGAGGGGGAGAGGAGGGGAGGGGAGGGGAGGGAGGGGGAGGGGAGGGGGAGGGGAGGGGGAGGGGAGGGGGGGAGGGGAGGGGAGGGGAGGGGGAGGGGGAGGGGAGGGGGGAGGGGAGGGGGAGGGGAGGGGAGGGGGGAGGGGAGGGGAGGGGAGGGGGAGAGGGATGGGAGGGGGAGGGGGAGGGGGAGGGTGGAGATGGAGGGGGAGGGGGAGGGGGAGGGGGTGGAGATGGAGGGGGGAGGTGGAACCCTTTATATGATTGCATAATTTTTTTTTTTTGTTCGTCCAAGTGCTTGTTTTTATTTCGTTCGTAGCACAAGGCTTCATCCGACGGCTTATAAATATTCAACGCTGGTTCCTTGTGAGCAAAGATATAGAAGCCATTCCCAGCTTCCTGGAATGACTGATAACTTCCAAAACCCTCTGCTGCTTGGCTTCCAATATTCCAAAAAATAGGTGTCTCTTAATAGGATGACGGTGGAGAGTGAAACCGAAGTATGTAGCCAATTTTATGTGCGAACTTCAGGCCAGGTCTCAGACCGGGCCGCGGGGGCGTTGACCTCCGAAACCCTCTCCAGGTAAACTCCAGGAACTAGTGTGAAATTTTTACTCTGGTTAAACCACTTTAAATCAAATTTAGGTTTGCTTCTCTGAACTTGGACGTGTTGTAACGAGACTTTGCTGCCAACACAATGGTATAGAACAGGTTATCGCCCCAGGTATGGTGCTAATATTAAAATTGTGAAAATTATGTATTTTGCTTATATTAGATCATTGGTTCAGTATACTGCACCACTACTTGCTATGGTGTCTGACTGGAAGCTTGGAGAGCTGGAAAAACTGCCAAAACTTTAATTATGCGGAAAGAACTTGATATTACTGAAAGAAATGTCCTCACTGGGGTCAACATGCTCAGGCAAGCCCATTCAAACCCTTGCACAGAAGCCCTCCAAACTTTCCTCAACTCTGGTGAAAACTCCTTTAGTTAGATCGAAAAAACTGGATTTGACCTCCGCTTGAACCAGATACATGATCTATGTCAAGTAAGGCAATAGCGACACTTCCCCACGCCACAGGACATTAACCTATTTCAAACTACCATCCCTCCATTTCCCAACCAAAAAAAACTTCTTAAATCATAATCAAAGCTTCGCCTTGAAGCCAAACAGAATGCTTGAAGCTGTACAGGCAGCTTAGTCACACTGCACACTCTTACACAAATTATTTATGTTGATGGTTCTGTTCACCAATGCAGAGTGATGGCTCTTATAAAGAAACTGAAGTAGGCATCAATAACTGGGCCTCTACCATTCAAACAGAACTGTTTGTTATACTCTTTGCACTCCAATGCTTCCATATATCGAAGGTTGACACTGTAATTGTAACTAATTCTATATCATCTATAAATGCTCTCAACTCATTAACGGTGCCCCGTGGCTGGTGGTTAATAAGCTCTAGCTTCACTCGGCAAGGGTCAGGGATCGATTCCCAGCGAGGGTAGAAACATTGGGCATGTTTCTTTACACCGGTTATCTATGTTCACCCATCAGTAAAATGGGTACCTGGGAGTTAGTCGACTGGTTTGGGTCGCATCCTGGGATATAACTGACCTAATTTGCCCGAAATGCTCTGCATAACAAGCGGCTTTCTATATAATAGTATGTCATTGATGTCAGCTAGGACTGTATACCTTGTACATGTACTTGTAGAAATAGATATTATTATTATTATTATTATTATTATTATTATTATTATTATTATTATTATTATTATTATTCTATAAATTGTGGCATGCTTGCGTCAGAAGCCAGACACAGGTATGGTAGGATTGTGGACAATGTAATCAGAGTGTACCTTCTGTGAATTCCATCTCAAATCTGCCTAGCAACTGGGTTAAAGCCCTGGTACTTTCCCTCCTAACAAACCTTCCTCTCACCGACTCGTTCTTCCACTATCCCCACTTCTCCGCTCACCCCACAAGGATCTTACCTATTTTCTCTTGTCTTGTCATCTCACATTGGTCTTCGGATGCATGATAGAACTGATAAATTGGCTAAGCTGTATGCTTTCAAAGAGGGAGTAGATTACAATCTTGGCTTGTCAGTTAGCAGTTTGAGAACAATTATACGAAAAGAACTTCAATTGCACTTTATTGACTTAAGACTTAAGGAGATTGACACAAATCAGCCCATCTATCATCAATCTATCATGCAAGAGGAGCCAAATGTCTATGGTACATCCAACAAAATAAGCAGACTCTTGGATGTCACTACCGCCCGGCTCCGGCTGGGTTACAAGTATCTTTGACAGGTTAAATCACCACCACCAGATGTAGACCAAATGAAATGTAAACTTTGCCAGAGGGACTGTTGTCACACCCTGCGTCATTATGTAGTGGAGTGTGTTAAAATTAATGAATTTAAAGACAACTCAGAAATGTTCAAGAAATGGCAAAGTATTTTATCCGCAGTGGTATATTACAAACCATTCTGGAAAAATACCCTGACTTTGCTCATTGTAAACAAAGCTAATATTTGCATTAATAACTCATTGCAATTGTTATTAGGTGTGGACGTGTGAATGGTTTATTGCCTTTGTAATTTGTTCAGCTATCAAAACTTTACCGCACAGTCACTAGATCCATTATATACCTTTGTAATCTTTTTGACTGCCGCTCACAGGATGGGTATTGGGCGCATAATGAAGATATTAAACTAAACTTCTTCTGAACAGCTTCACTATTTAGCTTGTGTGTGGGCAAATTTTAAACGTACCATATTAATTTAAAAAAATGGAATCCTTGCAATCCGTGCAATGTATTATATTTTTGACCGTATAAGATGCCGACAAGTTGATAAATAAGATACATGCCTCAGCACTTGGGCATCTTCATTGCCCAAACGTTTCGCTCGTTCAACAGTCTTCTTCAGTCGAATATAGGACAATGCTGAAGATAGTAGTAGAGAAGTAGTTTTGATGTGATCAGTCTCCCTTTGTAGGTGGTTAGTCCCTCAAGCCAAAAGCCGTGAGGAACTGGTCGACTTTTACAAATGTTGACGGACGGATCAGGCCTATACATGAATAACCCTCACACATTATTATTATTTTTATTATTATTACTATTATTATTATTATTATTATTATTATTATTATTATTATTATTTTTATTATTATTATTATTATTATTATTATTATTATTATTATTATTATTATTATAAAAAAGAAGCGCTAAACCACAAGGGTCATACAGCTTAATCCTCCCATAGGAGAAGCTTATGACGACGTTTCGGTCCGACTTGGATCATTTACATTTTTCAGGCCTAAATTTCTGCCGTCTCTAACATTCTCCTGTATTCTGATGCAGGAGAAACGTCTCGGTATTAAAAATACTTAAGCGTTGCACATGTGTGTTTTATCTGGAGAATGCTTCTTCTGCCTGGCTTCAAATTTTCAACTCTTGTGTCTTTCCCAGAAAACAAGGTTTGGGTTGTTACTGGGCTGCAGGGGTGCCAGTCTGTCAATTTTTATCAAACAGTGATTCATTCAATAACTAAAGAATGCCTCACCGTATAGGGTTCAAAATATTAATACCACATTTACTATCTTAGAGTACTCTTAATTACCTTGTACTGCCATATAACCTCTAGTATAACTACCAGTGCAATATTGAATGAAATAAACATTACTTTTTCACTTTTTTTGTAATCATTATTACTTACTAAAATTTTATTAAACACCATATTTACTACCAGTCAATTTTACTTTTGTACATTAAACATTATTTTATGCTTCCCATAACATTTTGTTGCCAAATTATCAAGTTTGTATATTCAACTCCAACCTTTATATTATCCTTTGTACCTGTGTACCTGTGTACCTGTGTACCTGTGTACCTGTGTACCTGTCTACCATCTTACTATCATATTATAACCAAGACATTACCATTGTTATTTTTTACTATTATTCTTTTGGTACTTTAATTGTGAATTTTATTTTGTCAATTTAAATCTAGTTATACTCTTGATCTTATCAACAACCTATACCAGACTCTAGTGTAATTGCAAGTACCATTTCAATTTGTATTTTTATATTATAAGTTTATATTATAATTCCTACTCTAAGATTGTTTTCATATCTTAGTGACTATATTGTGTGTGCAATTAGTGTATATTTCAATTATATTATTGTTCAAGGCCCTTAACTATCTTTTGCTAACTAGTACCAACTACCTCATATATTTTTTTTTTCTATTTTTTTATTCTTTTGCTACCTTAACTTGTATATTTTATCTTGTCAATTTAAATCTAGCTATACTCTAATTCTTGTAAACAACTTATATAACACCTTAGTGCAATTACAACTGAGAGTCTTGTGCCTTTTTTATATCATTAGATTAAACTCATACATAGCTCAATACATAGTCAGTACCAAAGTCATTATATTAGACCATAGTGTAATTACTAGTGAGAGCCTGGTGCTATTTTTAATTTGTATTTTTACATTATTAGATTAAACCTAGTTGTAATATAGCTCATTCTAGCTCAATACATAGACTATACCAAAGTCATTACATTAGACCTTAGTGCAGTTACAAGTGAGAGTCTTGTGCTATTTTTAATTTGTATTTTTATATTATTAGTTTATACCTAGTTGTACTTTAGCTCATTCCAGCACAACACATAGACAACACCAACTTCATTATGTGTATTAGTGACTATACTCTACATGACCAAAATGCTATAGCTATATACTTGTCCAAACTTCCCACCACTACAGATATCAGTACTAAAACTCAACACACAACTCAGGATATAAATAACCATAATTTAAACCTAGAAGATGATTGATCACGTTGACCCTGACCTAAACCTCCACAATCTGACACACAATCAAAACCTGTTGGAAAGTAACTGCCTTTACTACACAGCATCACAAGCCAGCACTATCCTAAACAATGATAAAAGTCTATCAGTACTTAACTACAACATCAGGTCCTTAAGCAAACACTGTGATGACCTCCTAGCACTCCTTGAATCACTAAAGACACCCTTCTCCTGCATTATTCTTACTGAGACCTGGCTTAAACAGGACACAATAGATATCTACCCTCTACCAGGATACACAGCAATCCACAACTGCAGACCATACCAAGTTGGGGGTGGTATTGCAATCTATTACTCTAACCAATTATCTTGTATTAGCACCATGAATATGGAGAATACATTTTTGCTAATTTTACTGTAAAAAACCTTAAGACGCCTTTAACAATCGGTGCCATTTACCGGATACCCTACACAAACTTCCCAAACTTCACTGAGAAATTAAAGGCACTAATAACAAACAGACAAATGAATAAGCACCACCTTCTCTTAGCTGGAGACTTCACCATCAACCTTGGCCTACTAGATGATCAGCCTGTAACTGATTTCATCAACAATATGAACAACACACTTCTCATACCAACAATAACTAAACCAACCAGGCTCACTGAAACAAGTGGAACTATAATAGACCACATATGGACCAATATACTAGCCCCCTTTAAATCAGGGATAATCACAGATAGCACTACAGACCACAACCCTACCTTCCTCTTGACAAACATTAGTAAACCACCACTTGAATACAACAAAGTCTCATTTAGACTCCATGATGAGGCCTCAATAAGGAAGTTCACAGCTGACCTAGAGACTGTTGACTGGCCTACAGAATTCTCAAAGGCCAATGGTATTGATGACTGGACAGACATTTTTCTTAACAAACTACTTAGACTATACAACAAACATTGTCCTATAAAAGCGAAACAGATCACAAACAAACGGCTTGGTTGCCCATGGCTAACCAGCACCATTCTGAAATCCATTGATAAGAAACACCAATATGAAAAGCAATATAGACAGGGCTTAATACACAAAGATATTCTTAAACACTATTCATCAGTCCTCACCAAAATAATAAAGAAAGCCAAACAACTATACTACTCCAGTAGATTCACTGACACAAGAGGAGATATAAAAAAGACCTGGAAAACACTCTCTCAGATTCTGGGGACCCACAAACTGATAAAAAACAAGAATATTGTCCTAACTAAACCTAATGAAACACCACTGCAACCCACTGACACAGCTAACAAGATAAACGACTTCTTCTCAACCATAGGTTCTAATCTCGCCAATAAAATCCCACGTACGAATGCCCATGCCGGGGACTACCTAGATGGGAATTTCCCAAATTCCTTCTATCTTGCTCCAACTGAGCTCACGGAAGTCACCGAGATTATAAAGTCACTTAAAAATAACTCAGGGAATCTGTCTCATGTCCCACCATTATTGTACAAGAGAGTGGCCCATGTCCTCTCGCATATTATCTCATTACTTTTTAACAAGTCACTAGAAACTAGCACCTTCCCGAAATTACTCAAGACGGCAAGGGTTACACCAATACATAAAGGTGGTGACCCTACAGATTTAAACAACTATAGGCCAATATCAAACTTACCATTGCTATCCAAAATCTTCGAGAAACTCGTGCACAGGAGACTGTATTCATTTATAACGTCACAAAACATACTCAACCCCTGCCAATTTGGATTCAGGAAAAATAAAAGCACTAACGATGCAATCATAAAAATGATAGATTTGCTTTACACAGCATTGGAAAATAAGGAATATCCACTAGGAATTTTTATTGACCTAAGAAAAGCTTTTGACACAGTAGACCACGGCATCCTACTCCACGAACTTGACCATTATGGTATAAGAGGCCATGCGCTTGCATATTTCAAATCTTACCTTACTAATAGGTATCAGTATGTCACCATTAAAGACACAGCATCAACAACACAGCCACTTGATACTGGAGTTCCGCAGGGAAGTGTTCTTGGTCCCCTGCTCTTCCTCATATACATCAATGATCTTCCAAACGTATCTCGACACCTGAACCCCATTCTCTTTGCTGACGACACGACTTACGTCATCTCTCACCCTAATCTTGCCACCCTCAACACCATTGTTAATGAGGAGCTGATCAAAATATCGACTTGGATGACAGCCAATAAACTTACGCTTAACGTTGACAAAACCTACTACATTATGTTTGGTAGCAGAGCAGGAGATGCGCAAATTAACATAAAGATCGACAACATTCTAATTGCCAGGCATAATGAGGGCAAATTCCTAGGCCTATACCTCGACAACAACCTGAACTTCAGCACCCATATCCAACACATAACCAAAAAAGTATCCAAAACGGTTGGGATCCTCTCCAAGATACGATACTACGTGCCGCAAACTGCCCTTCTCACACTATACCATTCACTTATATATCCATACCTCACCTATGCTATCTGTGCTTAGGGTTCAACTGCAGCAACACACCTAAAGCCAATAATAACCCAACAAAAAGCCGCAGTAAGAATAATCACTAAATCCCATCCCTGGCAACACAACCCCCACTCTTCATAGATCTAAACTTACTCCCTGTTCAGTACATCCACACTTACTACTGTGCAATCTACATCTACAGGACCTTAAATTCCAATATTAACCTTGACCTAAAACGCTTTCTTGATAGTTGTGACAGAACCCACAGCACAACACCAGACACAAACATCTCTATGACATTCCCCGTGTCCGACTAAACCTTTACAAAAATTCAATGTATGTCAAAGGCCCTAAAATCTGCAACACCCTACCTGAAAATTCCAAAACTGCAGACACATTTATCACCTTCAAAACTACCATCAGAAAACATCTTATCTCCCTGATACACCCTGTCAACTAATAATACGAATACCACCTGGTAGTTCACACTTACGCTCACTCACCCATTTGACCATAAACAGAAATATCAATCTCAATCTCAAAATAATGAATCTTAACTAGTCATAAGTTGGCCTGTGATACTCCAATACTGAAACTATGTATAGTGCCAAAACAAAAGCATTCACATTGCTAATATTTTAAACTTAAGATTTAATATAAGTCTGCCCGAAATGCCTAGCCATGCTAGGTGTTCTAGTGGTACACTCTGTAATTATTATTTTACTACATGTAAACCACACAATAACCAAATTCTGTAAACTCAGCATTGTAATCCTTATAGAGAATAAACTTTGAATTGAATTGAATTGAATCCTGGAGTGCTCTAGTGTCCTCATTAGAATGAATTGGACGGCCTATTTTGGTGTCATCAGCAAATTTGCTTATGTCGCTATTTATTCCCTCATCTATGTCGTTTATGTAAATTGTGAACAACAACGGGCCCAACACTGACCCCTGAGGAACACCGCTTGTAACGTGCACCCATTCTGATTTCTCCCCATTTATGCAAGCTCCCTGCTGCCTATTTGTCAGCCATGCTTCTATCCATGAAAAAATTTCTCCAATTCCATGTGCCTTAAGTTTGCTCAATAGCCTCTGATATGGAACTTTATCGAAAGCTTTACTGAAGTCCATATACACAATATCATATTCATTACCATGATCTACCTCCTCAAACACCTTAGTGAAAAAAGTTAGTAAATTCGTAAGACAGGAACGCTCCTTTGTAAAACCGTGTTGAGATTCATTAATCAATCTGTGCCTATCAAGATGGCTACGAATTGCTTCGGCAATTATTGATTCCATAAATTTTTCCGCTATGAAGGTAAGGCTTATTGGTCTATAGTTCGAAGCCAAGGACCTGTCACCTACCTTGTAAATAGGTATTACATTTGCCATTTTCCACTTATCAGGCACTATGCCAGTTTGTAGTGATATGTTAAAAAGATTAGCCAAAGGTATGCTAAGTTCCTCTTTACATTCCTTTAACACCCTTGCAAACAGTTCATCAGGACCTGGGGATTTGTTAGGTGTTAGTTTATCTATTTGTCTAAGGACCATGTCACTAGTTACCGCAATCGTGCATAGCTTATTATCATCCTGTTCTACGTAATCTATTATTTCAGGAATATCGCTAGTATTTTCCTAGGTGAAAACTGAGAGGAAGTAGGTATTGAGAATTTCACACATATCCTTATCACTGTCAGTGATCTGACCAGAGTTACTCCTAAGTGGGCCAATCTTGTCCCTAATCTTACTTCTGTATACCTGAAAGAACCCTTTTGGGGTAATCTTTGAATCCCTTGCGACCTTAGTCTCATAATCCCTTTTTGCTTTTCTTATTCCTTTCTTTATTTCTCTCTTTAATTGAATATATTGATTTCTTAACTGCCCATCCCCTCTTCTGATACGCCTATATATGCCTCTCTTTTGACCAATGAGATGTTTTAATCTATTGTTCATCCATTTGGGATCATTTTTGTTAGATCTAATTTCCCTACTCGGAACAAAAGTTGTCTGGGCAGCTAGAACAATGCTCTGAAAAACGTCATATTGGCAACCAAGATCAACTACCTGACCCATAGTCAGGACATCCCAATTTAGCTCACCCAGGTAATTTTTCAGTCCCATGAAGTCGGCGAAGCAAAAATCTGGGACAGAGATTTGATTGCAGTTATCTGGGTAATTCCATGATATATTGAAACTAAGTAATTTGTTATCACTTTTCCCAAGCTCATCATTAACCTCAAGATTATTAATTAGTGAATCTTTGTTGGCAAGAACCAAATCAAGCAGATTGTTTTCTCTAGTTAGTTCTGTCACAACCTGTTCTAAAAAGCAATCCTGAACCGTATCAAGAAAGTCACTAGACTCAAGATTTCCTGTCATACTGTCGCAATCAATTTGTCTAAAGTTAAAATCTCCCATTATCACAACATTTTCATATCTAGATGCCTTATGAATTTCGTCCCATAACAGCTTACTGCACTCCCTATCAAGGTTTGGGGGCCTATAAATCACACCCAAAATTAATTTGTCACGTCCCTCGAGAAACTGTAGCCAAACAGATTCTGTGTTCGATGTTTCTAATCTTATATAATGTCTACGACAACAATTTAAGTTTTCTCTGACATACATCGCCACTCCACCACCCTTCCTGTTGACCCTATCAGTGTGGAATAATTTATAACCCTGTATGTTGCATTCAAAAGGCATTTCTCTATTTTTCAGGTTGAACCAGGCTCTGTTTACACCAATAATATCTATTTACCTACACTTGAAAGTAATTTTACCCTTTTATCTTATTTTGACCCACTATTTGTTAAAACCTTAAGGGAGCAGTCACTCGTGCCCTCTGCATTCTTTTTGTTTTTTATCATTAAATTTGCCTTACGGGCAACTTTATTTTGAAATTGTCTTTTAAACAAATCTCGGGGTATCCCGGTAATAACTGCTGTTTTCAACCCAATGCGCAGCGATTTTTTCCCACAAACACATATCCCTCTATAATCTACATTTAAAATTTCCCTAGAAAAGTCATCTTTTCCCTCTCATTAAAGGCTAAGAACCCTCCTCCCAGAGAGAAAAACCCATTCCCTTTGCATTTATCACGTTCCCAAAGAACAGGTCCCATTATCAAAATGGGGTTTGCAGTTTTGGTACCTGTCGCCAGAAAATTTTAACCCAATTGGCCCTAGAATCCATTCATTCCCCACCCCCTTTTAGGCAAGATGTACATAAATGGGATCCCCCCCCTTAGACCAACATTCTAGGGGCGACCTGTATTACCAGCAGCCCCTCTTCCCCTCCCCTTCCCCAAGTCATTACCCCAGCACAAGAAAAAATGGCTTGTTCCCATTACCGAAAATATTATCCAACTGCGATGTCACCAAAAACCAGCTCCGGGAAGGCACACTCTCTGTCTGACCTTTCTGTCCGTTAAAAAAATGCCAGCCATAATTTACCGAGAATCGCCGCTTTTAAAATTTTCTTACCTTGTTAGGGGGAATCATGGTCCCTTCAACCTAACTAACCACGAAGTACATCGCTTGAGAACAGAAATCGTTTTCCTACCTTCACATTTCTTAGTAACTCTCCTATTTCCCTTCTTCCTGAATTTTGATCCATTGCCACTTAATGGGCTGCCCTATCACTGTGGGCCCAATTCCCCCTTTCCAGCTAAACCCTTAAACAACTCATCCAAACTCTTAAGCGAAGCTTCACCTCCTATTTTCCTCCTGGGGAAGTAGAATTCCTTTTTTCAACACTTAACGTGAGATTCAAAAAATCAACCCCATGGGTTGTAACACCCCACCTAACCCCCAAAAGTTTAGGCAATATGACCAAGGTGCCCACTGCCCTCAGCGTACTGATCACTGCCCTCATCGAATTTAAAAAAGCCTTTTTTGATCGGCTTAAAATTTCAACTTCATGTGTTCTTTATATTGTTATTAAGGTTTGTAGGTGCTTTTCCCCCACAAAAATTTCGAAATGGTACAGAATTATTTTCCATAAAACAACTGGAGTTTGATATCAAGAAAGATGCCTTGCTGGTGAGGGCTCTTACCCAAGAAACTTATTTCCCTGCCTTTGGATCAAATCGAATGTTCCTTTTCCCCCACTATAGGCCTCATAGGGGTTTAGCTTTTCGCCCTGACGTATAAGTTTAAATTTTAGTTTCATTAAACAGTTTCATGAAATAATTTTAGAAGTCTCTTTCACTGGAAAAATAATTTTGACTTTTTTTTATTTATTTGTCCCGGATTTTATCTACATAATGAAATTCAAAGGGCCCAAAATATCTAGGCCCTTAAAGACCAAAAAAAAATGTATTATGATAAAAGTTTAAAAAAATTATTTATTTTCCTTTTTTAATTAATTGCTTACAAAAAAAATCGTATCTTAGAGAAAAGTTTTGATTTTTTTTGTCCGTGTGGGTCCCAATTTCACTTTTTTGTAAAAGAAATTGGGAAATTGAAATACGCCTTTCATGTTAATTTCTAAGTGACGGGTTTAATATTCAGCGCTGATAGCTAAATAATGCAATTCTGAGCACTTCAAATTAAGTGCTGAAGTATCTTGGGATATTGGTCTCTTTTGAGAATTTTTTCCCCGTGATAATTTTTAAATTTTTCCCCCTTTCTTTTAAAAATTACGTAATATTTAACGGCTTTAGAAATATGGGGGGACGCAACTGCACAGTTGCTAAGCATATATTGAAGTATAAGAAGCTGGGTCTGCCATGAGTGGAAACCTTTTTCGGATCACAGCATAGTCTGGTAAAAATGAAAGCCATTTACAGTGATCTACGGACATAAGAACAACCCTTCACGCATGATTACGGTAATAAGAACACCATTCAATCATGATTGGGGTACATAATGAACAACCATTACGCATGTCTCGGGTACATAATGAAAAACCCTTCCGATGATCTCGGGTACATAATAACAAAAACCCTTACAGATGATCGGGGTACTAAGAAAAAACCATTCACGCTGATCTACGGGGACAAATAACAAAAATTTACAGCATGATCTGCGGTTAAAAAATGAACAACCATTCACAGATGATCTGCGGGTACATAATGAAAAAACCATTTACAGCATGTTGCGGATACATAATGAACAACCCTTAAATGATCTGGGGTAATAATGAAAAACCCCTTCACAGCATGATTGCGGGACTAATGAACAACCATTCACGCATGATCTGCGGTACTAATGAACAACCATTCACATCATGATCGGGTACATAATGAACAACCATTACATCATGATCTGCGGGGAATAATGAACAACCATTCACGCATGATCTCGGGGGCAAATGAACAACATTCACAGCGATCTGCGGGTACATAAAGAACAACCTTCAAGCATGATCTGGGTACATAAGAAAAACCATTTTACAGATGATCTCGGGACATAATGAACAACCCTTCCATCTGATCTGCGGACATAAGAACAACCATTCACAAGATTGGGTACATAAAAAACAACCATTCACAAATGACTGGGGACATAAGAACAACCATTCCACATGATCGGGGTACATAATGAAAACATCACAGCATGATCTGCGGGTACATAAGAACAAACCCTTCACAGCATGATCCCCGGGTACATAATTAAAACCATTCACACAGATCTGCGGGTAATAATGAACAACCATTCACAGCGATCTGGGGTACAAATGAACAACCATTCACAGCTGATCTGGGACATAATGAAAATCTTCACAGCATGATCTGGGTACAAAAGAACAACCATTCAGCAGATCTGCGGGTACATAAAAAAACCATTCACAGCATACTGCGGGGGCAAATAACAACCATTCACAGCATGATCTGCGGGAATAATGAAAAACCTTCACAGCAGAACTGCGGGTAATAAAGAAAAACCATTACAGCAGATTGCGGGGACATAAGAACAAATTCACAGCATGACTGCGGGAATATAACAACCATTCACAGCATGATCTTTCGGGACATAATGAACAACCATTCACAGCATGATCTGCGGGGGACATAAGAAAACCATTTCCCCATGATCTGCGGGCACATAAAACAACCATTCACAAGATCGGGACATAAGAACAACCATTCACAGCATGATCTGTGGATACATAAGAACAACCTTCACCATATCTGCGGGTAATATGAACAACCATTCACAGAAAGATTGCGGGGACATAAAGAACAACCTCCACAGCATGATCGCGGGGACATAATGAAAACCTTCACACATGATCTGCGGGTACATAATGAACAACCATTCACAGCATGACTTGGGTACATAATGAACAACCATTCACAGCATGATCTGCGGGTACATAATGAACAACCATTCACAGCATGATCCCGACATAATGAACAACCATTCACAGCATGATCTGCGGGTACATAATGAACAACCATTCACAGCATGATCTGCGGGTACATAATGAACAACCATTCACAGCATGATCTGCGGGTACATAATGAACAACCATTCACAGCATGATCTGCGGGTACATAATGAACAACCATTCACGCTGATCTCGGGGACATAATGAAAAACCCTTACAGCATGATCTGTGGATACATAAGAACAAATTACGCATGATCTGCGGGAATAATTAAAAACCATTCAAGCATGATTGGGGTACATAATGAAAAACCTTACAGCATGATCTGGGGACATAATGAAAAACCTTTTTACTATGATCGCGGGGACATAAAGAACAACCATTCACATCATGATTGCGGGACAAATGAACAACCATTCACAGCACAGGGACATAAAAGAACAACCATTCACCATGATCGCGGGGAATAATGAACAACCATTACGCTGATCGCGGGGGAATAATGAACAACCCTTTACAGATATCTGCGGGACAAAATGAACAACCTTCACTATGATCTGGGGGACATAATGAACAACCTTCACATCATGATTGCGGGTACATTAATGAACAAAAATTACAGCATGATTGCGGGGACATAATAACAACCCTTTACACTGATCTGGGGTACATAAAAACAACTATTCACAGCAGATCTGCGGGGAAAATAATGAAAACCATTTACAGCATATCCCCGGTACATAATTTTCAACCCTTCACAGCATGATCTGCGGGTACTAATGAACAACCCTTCACGCATGATCTCGGTACATAAAAAAACCATTTACAGCATGATCGCGGGCCAAAAAGAACAATCATTCACAGCTGATCTGCGGGTACAAAATGAACAACCATTACGATGATCTGGGGTACTAAGGGAAAAACCTTTCCAGCATGATCTGCGGGGAATAAGAACAACCTTTCCCCCAACTGATTGCGGGGACATAATAAAACCCTTCACAGCATGATTGCGGGGACAAATGAACAACCATTCACAGATGATCTGCGGGCACAAAATGAACAACATTCCCCCATGATCTGCGGGTACTAATGAACAACCATTAAAAGCATGATCTGCGGGGACTAATGAACAACCATTCACACATGATTGCGGGGACAAAATGAACAACCTTCACAGCATGATCTGCGGGCACATAATGAAAACATTCAAGCATGATTGCGGGGTACATAATAAAACCTTCACAGCATGATTGTGGTACATAAAGAACAACCATTCACGCAGATTGGGGTACAAATGAACAACCCTTCACAGCATGATCTGCGGGGGAATAATGAACAACCATCCACAGCTGTTGCGGGGACATAATGAAAACCTTCACAGATGATTGCGGGTACTAATGAACAAATTTTACAGCATGATCTGCGGGGACATAAAAACACCATTTACAGCAAAGATCCGGGGACATAATGAACACCCTTCACAGATGATCTGCCGGCACTAATGAACAACCATTCAAGCATGACTGGGGTAATAATGAACAACCATTCACAGCTATCTGCGTACATAAATGAAAACCATTCCAGCATGATCTGCGGGTAAAAATGAACAACCTTTTACAGCATGATCTGGGGCACTAAAGAAAACCATTCACAGCATGATCTGCGGTACATATGAACAAACCCTTTACACATGATCTGTGGATAATAATGAACAACCTTCCAGAGATCTGCGGTCTAATGAACAACCATTCACAGCGCTGCGGGTACATAAAGAAAAACCATAAGCATGACTGCGGGACATAATGAACAACCCTTCACAGCATGATCTGCGGTACATAATAAAAACCATTCACAGCTGATTGCGGGGACTAAGAAAAACCATTCACAGCAGATCGCGGATACTAATAAAACCTTTACACATGATTCGGGGACATAATGAAAACCTTCACACATGTCTCGGGTAAAAATAATAACCATTCACAGCATGATTGCGGGGACATAAGAACAACCATTCACAGCATGTCTGCGGATACTAATGAACACCATTACAGCATGATCTGCAGGTCATAAAACAACCATTCACGCAGTCTGGGGTACATAAGAACAATCATTACAGCATTATCTGCGGGTACATAATAAAACCATTACAGCATGATCTGCGGGGACATAATGAAAAACCATTCACAGCGATTTTCGGGTTACATAATAAAACATTCCAGAAATCTGCGGGTACATAAGAAAAACCCTTCACCCCCATATCTCGGTAAAATATGAACAACCATTTTACAGCATGATCTGCGGGGACATAAAGAAAAACCTCCACAATCTGCGGGGGACATAATAACAACCCTTCACAGATATTGGGTACTAAGAACAACCTACAGCATGACTCGGTAAAAAAAGAACAACCATTACAGCATGAAACTGCGGGGACATAATGAACAACCATTCTCAGCAATATTAGGGGACATAATGAACACCATTCCGCATATCTGCGGGGAATAATGAAAAAACCATTCACGCATATCTTCGGGGAAATAATGAATAACCATTTACAGCATGATCTGGGGTACAAATGAACAACCCTTCACGGATGCTGCGGGTACATAATGAACAACCATTCAAGCATGATTGGGGTACATAATGATCAAATATTCCCCAGCATGATTTTGGGGGAATAATGAACAACCATTCAATTTGATCTGTGGGTACATAATGAAAACCTTCAAGCATGATCCGGGGGCATAATGAACAACCATTTCAGCATGATCTGCGGGACATAAGAACAACCATTCACAGCATATTGCGGGTACAAAGAACAACCTTCCGCATGATCTTCGGGTACATAATGAAAAAACCCTTCTCAGCATGATTGCGGGGAATAATGAAAAACCATTCACACATGATCTGCGGGGACATAAGAACAACCATTACAGCGATCTGCGGGGGACATAATGAACAACCCTTAAAGCATGATCTGCGGTACTAATGAACAACCCTTCCCGCATGATTCGGGGAATAAGAAAAAACCATTCACATTATGATCTGTGGGTACTTATAACAACCCCAAAAGCATATTGCGGGTAATAATGAAAACCATTCACAGCATGATCTGCGGGGACATAAAGAACAACCATTACAGATGATCTGCGGGGAATAATGAACAACATTCACGCGATCTGCCCGGGACATAAAAAAACAACCCTTCACAGCAGATTGGGGAAAAATGAAACCTTCACGCATGATCTCGGGGACATATGAAAACCATTCACAGCATGATCTGGGGTAATAATGAACAACCCTTTTCAGCATGTCTGCGGGACAAATAACAACCTTCACAGCATGTCTGGGGTACATAAGAACAACCATTACACAGACTGTGGAAATAATGAACAACCCCTTCACAGCATGATTGCGGGGACATAATGAACAACATTCACAGATGATTTGGGGGAATAATGAACAAAACCACAGCAGATCTGCGGGGGAATAATGAACAAAAATTCCAGCATGATTGGGGTAAAAATGAACAACCCTTCACACATGATTGCGGGGACTAATGAACAACCATTCACAGGTGACTGCGGTACATAATGAAAAATTCACACATATCTGCGGGACATAAGAACAAACCCTTACAGATGAATCCGGTAATAATGAACCCCCATTTACAGATGCGGGGTACATAAAACAACCCTTACCCCCATGATCTGCGGTACAAATGAACAACCTTCCAGCATGATCTGAGGTACATAATGAACAAACCCTTCACAGCATGATCTGGGGTACATAAAAGAAAAAATCCCCAAACATGATCTGCGGGTACATAATGAACAACCCCTTCACAGAAGACGGGGTACTAAAGAAAATCTTCCCCCTTATCTGGGGGGACATAATAAAAAACCCTTCACGCTGATCTGCGGGGAATAAGAAAAAACCCTTTAAAACAGATTTTGGGTAATAATTAACAACCCTTCCACATGATCTGGGGTACAAAGAACAACCCTTCACAGCATGATCTGCGGGGGACTAATGAACAAAATTACGCATACTGCGGGTAATAATGAAAAACCTTCACAGCATGATTGCGGGTAATAAGAACAACCATTACACATGATCTGCGGGGACATAATGAAAACCCTTCACAGTGATTGGGGTAATAATGAAAACCCTTCACAGATTCGCGGGGACTAATGAACAACCATTCTCAATGATCTACGGGGAATAATGAACAAAAAATTCTCAGCATGATCTGGGGTACTAATGAACAAACCCTTCACACATGTCTTTTGGTACTAATAACAACATTCACAGCATGATTCGGGGGACATAATTAAAAAACCTTTTCAGCATGTTGCGGGGCATAATGAACAACCTTCACAGCATGATCCGGGGGACAAATGACAACCATTCACGCATGATTGGGGTAAAATGAACAACCCTTACATTTGACTGTGGGTACATAATGAACAACCATTCAAGCAGATCTCGGGTACTAATGAAAAAACCTTCTCAGATGATCTGGGGGAATAATGAACAACCCTTCCAGCATGATCGCGGGTAATAATGAAAAACCATTCACAGCATGATCTTCGGTACATAATGAACAACCTTTCAGCATGATCTGCGGGGACATAAGGGAAAAACCATTCAACTGATCTGGGGGACATAATGAACAACCTTCCGCTATTGCGGGTAAAAATGAAAACCTTCAAGATGATCTGCGGGAAAATAATGAACAACCATTTACAGCATGAGTTGCGGGGGGGGAAAAATTTAACAACCCTTCCCTTATGAAATTTTGGGGACATAAAGAAAAACCTTCACAGATGATCGCGGGTAATAAGAAAACCATCACGCATGATCTGTAGTGCAAAATAAAACCCCTGGCTCAGCGGTAACAATTAATAAAAAGCAACCCAGCGGGGTACACTACTGAAGTGTTTCTGGGGAGGATCCAGGGTTGGAGAACGATAAATGACAATAAACCCGACGAAAGAAAGGGAAGGGAAAAAACAAGGTTGGGTGAGAGGGGGAAATGAAGGGTTAGCAAGAATTATACTCTAAGAAAGCTTACCAACAAGGGGACAGAGGTCGTGGCCCCCAAAGACCAGCAGGAAACCCTGGCTTTTTGGTTTTCGCAGTTTGACAAATTTTCCCCAAATTTTTCTGCCTGTTTTAGCCTCTTTACCATACTTCACGTCATATTGTTCCCGACGTTTCCCGATTTCGTATTTTTTCACAGCATCAAACATAAGTTTCCCAAACGTTTTTTTAACTAAAAAAAAAAAAAAAAAATTTTTGCATGGGTGTTTGATTTATGCCCTGGTAACGATGATTTTCCTTTAAACTGTTGTACAGTCTTTTTTATATGATTTCCCAGGAAGGGAGGTAGGGTGTCTGGTAACAAATTCAACTTCGCCTGTAATTCATAACTTAATGATTAGTAAATAATCGCAAAAGGATAAAATAAGAATTATAATAATTAATAAATTTTAACTAATTAATATTATTTTATTATTTTATTATTTGTTTAGTTTAGTATTATTATTATTTTTAATTTTTTTAAATTAATATGTTAAAATTTTTTAGAGGTGATCTATAAGTAACAAATCACAAGAGGGTTGGTACTGGGTTGTCACAGCTGGAAGTTGTTGCTGCGCGTGCTGCCGCGTTTCCCCCCAGCATGGGCATGCGCGTCTGCCCAAAAATTCCATTCCGGGGAAATTTGCTTTGAAAAATCTAATATTCATAGTTTTCAAATGCGTAGCTGTGCGGGAATGTGCCTGGGAGTGGAGACGCTCATTGGCCAGAGGAGGGCCAATCCCGGAACATAAATGATTGAAAATCGACCGGACATATTCTACATATCGTGACTAATAGCCTAGCTGGCCAACTCGGCCCTTATATGCCAAAGTTTGTGGGCCACTCAGAGTGTTATTTGGTTTGATGTATTGGATAAGGTGTGTCGTTACTCGTGATTATAATGATTTTTATACCCAGTGTTGACTCCTAGCACGAGGGGGTTGAGAGGGACAAGAGCTATAATGTCAATAAAGGATATGACTGCAGCAAGGTATCTGCGTATGTTGCACGCATGGGGCTTGACCTGGGCCGTCTGCGATGACCCAGGGACGAACAGCAGTATACAAGGAAGACAATCCTATGTCTATGACTTTTCAGCATTTTCTTTTCGCGATAACACTTGAAAAGTGCCTCTCTCAAAATACTGTTTACGTTTTTTCTTCTAGGGTACCAGGTCATGGTCAACAGGAGCAATGTCAACAAGAACGAGGTCAACGGGAAATAAGTCAACAGGAACTAGGTTCACAAGCACAAGGCTTATGTCAGCAGAGAGCGAGGAAAAAGATTAAGCATCTCAACCTTCTGGTAAAATTGCAACAATTAGCAATCACTGGCTCTGTACTTCCTTAGTTACTGGTAGTTCTTAATGGACGGTAGTTCTTAATAGACGGTAGTTCTTAATGGACGGTAGATCTTAATGTACGATAGTTCTTAATGGAGAAGAGTCTGTAAATTTGTACCAGAGCACCTCGTGAATATTCTTCGTCCATCGCCAAAGAATCTACTTTAATGATATATTGTAGTGTTTCACTTCGTTTCAGAATTCATATCGCTCTAGACGGCTGTTCAGTAACATTTATACATAGCAAAGTAACACAAACTTGCAGGTATATCGACCTAGGGCCTGTGATGGCACGCAATATTTTTAAAGAAAGCACATGGTATTGTAATTTTTTTTTACGGCTGAAGTTATAGTGATGTGATAAGAAAGAAGGAAGAATAGTAACCTAGTAAAGAAGGGAAACATCCTCGGGGTCGGTTTTGGGTTCTGCGTTATGAAGAATTATATCAAGAAATTTTTCCGCAAGACAAAAAAAAAGGTCCAACAAAGGCTAGAGCTTCTGTATGGGAAAAGTTTGCTCTAACCCTTTGGGATCACCCTCTCTTGTATCTTTGCGGCCCTCCCTTCCCACTTTAACTTCTGGACAATATATTTTATCGTGCAAGGGGGGGTTAATCCCATCGCTCAGCCGGTTGTCTACCATTTAACGAAGCCTTTGACACCAGAGAGATAAGAGATTTATTGTCATGACAAGAAAATGTTTCCCCAAAGAAAACACTTCCCCTTTTCTCCTTTGCCCCACCTGTGAAAAAGGGAGAAAAACAGCTTTTTGCTCCGGCAGGTAGCCCCTGGTATTTTCCTCTGTATCCTTGTCAGTAACTTATCAGGGATCATTAAATACACGAATGATTCGTGTTTGGAACAGGTTCTCATAAAAACATTTTACAGAAATAACGTCGGGTTCTGCTTCCTTCTGTTTCTTTAATGCTAATTATTATTGTTATTAATATTATGATTATTATTATTTGTATTTCATTCAAGGGGAAGCGCTAAAGCCGTAGAGTTCATATAGCACGTGGAGATAATGGGAGACATTCAGGCTCAATCCAAGGAAGTGGAGAGCAAGTTCAATTCCTTGGATTATATAAGCCTCTAATCAATATATTAATAATAGTAATAATATTAATATTAATGATAATAATAATATTAATAACAATAAGAGTAATATTAAAATTAATAATAATAATAATAATAATAAATAATAATATTAATAATAATAATAATAATAATAATAAATAATAATAATAATAAATGAGGCACAGTCACATAAAATAACTCATAAGACTGTGGGATGAGCTGAGGTACAGTTCTTGGCTTTTATATAAAAGCAGTGACTCTGAAGAACTAAAAATAAGTAGGAGAGTGAGTGAGAGGTGAGTTACGTCTTGCCTGGGAACAACATGACGACTTCCCACGACCCTTCTGCAATTTACAGCATGCCATGATTATGTGTGTGTCATGTGCACTCACCTATGTGTGGTTTCAGGGGTCAAAATCACAGCTCCTGGCCCAGCCTCTTCACTTGCCGTTACTAGGTCACTCTTCCTGCTCCATGAGCTTTATCTACCTCTTCTTAAAGATATGTATGGATCCTGCTTCACTACATCGCTTCCCAAGCTATTCCACTTCCTGACTACTCTGTAACTGAGGAAATTCTTTCTAATATCTCTGTTATTCATCTGAGTCTTCAACTTCCAACTGTGACCCCTTATTGCTGTGTCTCATCTCTGGAACATTCTGTCTCTGTCCACATTGTCGATTCCTCTCAGTATTTTATAGTCGTTAATCATGTCCCCCCTATCTCTCCTGCCCCCCAATGTCGTCAGGTAGATTTCCCTTAACCTCTCCTCGTAGGACATACCCGTTAGCTCCGGGACTAGTCTTGTTGCAAACTTTTGCATTTTCTTTAGTCTCCTTACGTGCTTGGCTAGGTGTGGGTTCCAAACTGGTGCTGCATACTCCAATATGGGCCTAACTTACACAGTGCACAGGGTCCTGAACGATTCCTTATTAAGATGTCGGAATGCTGTTCTTAGGTTTGCTAGGCGTAAGTATGTTGCAGCAGATATCTGGTTGATGTTAGCCTTAGGAGATGTGCCCGGTGTTATACTTACCCCAAGGTCTTTTTCCTTGAGTAAGGTTTGTAGTCTCTGGCCCCCAAGGCTGTATTCCGTCTTCGGTCTTCTTTGCCCTTCCCCAATTTTCATGACTTTGCACTTGGTGGGGTTGAACTCCGGGAGCAAGTTGCTGGACCAGGCCTGCAGCCTGTCCGGATCCCTTTGTAGTTCTGCCTGGTCCTCGTCCGATTGAAGTCTTTTGATCAACTTCACATCATCTGCAGACAATGACACTTCGGAGTTCACAAATACCAGAAACAGCACCGGTCCTAGGACTGCCCCTGTGGAACCCCACTCGTCACAGGCGCCCTCGCTGACACCTCGCCACGTACTATGACTCGCTGTTGGCTTCCAGACTGGTATTCCCTGATCCAATGTAGTGCCTTCCCTGTTATCCCTGCCTGGTCCTCCAGCTTTTGCACTAATCTCTTGTGTGGAACTGTGTCAAACGCCTTACATTCCAAGAAAATGCAATCTACCCACCCCTCTCTCTTTTGTCATACTGCTGTCACCTTGTCATAGAACTCAAGTAGATTTGTGACACAGGATTTCCCGTCCCTGAAACCGTGTTGGCTGTCTTCGATAAGCTCGTTCCTTTCTACGTGTTCCACCACTGTTCTCCTGATAATCTTCTCCATGACTTAGCATACAGTACATGTCAGTGACACTGGTCTGTAGTTTAATGCTTCATGTCTGTCTCCTTTTTTTTGAAAAATTGGGACTACACTCTGCTCCCTCTCTCAGGACCCATGGAGAGATGTTATCCATTCCAGCCCCACTGCCGTTGAGGTATCTAGCTCACTCAGCAGCCTCTTCACTTCTTCCTTGGTTCCACGTACTGTGTCCAACACTTGGTGGTGTACCCCACCTCTCCGTCTTTCTGGAATCCCTTCTGTCCCCTCTGTGAGCACTTCTTAGAATCTCATGTTGAGTTCCTCACATACTTCGCGGACGTTTCTTGTGATCTCTCCTCCTCCCTTCTTCAGCCTGATTACCTGGTCCTTGACTGTTGTTTTCCTCCTGATTTGGCTGTACAACAGGTTCGGGTCAGATTTTTCTTTCGCTGCTATGTGATTTTCATATTGTTATTGGGCCTCCCTTCTTACCTGTGCATATTCATTTCTGGCTCTACGACTTCTCTCCTTATTCTCCTGGGTCCTTTACCTTCTATATCTTCTTCCATTCCCTAGCACACTTGGTTTTAAGCCTCTTTGCACCTTTCGGTGAACCAAGGGCTCATCCTGGCTTTCTCTTTGTTTCTGTTACCCTTGGGTATAAACCTCTCCCCAGCTTATATGCATATTGTTCTCGCATATCTCATCATCTCGGTTACTGACTTCTCTGCCAGTTCTCTGACCCACTGAACCCCGAGTAGAAAATTCTTCATGCCTGTGTAGTCCCCTCTCTTGTAGTTTGGCTTCATTCGTCCTGCCCTTCTTGCTTCCCTCTCCTTTTCACTTGTAACTCTACTGTGTATTCGAAGCTCAGAACCACATGATCCCTGGCCCCGAGGGGTCTTTCATATGTGATGTTATCAATATCTGCACTACTCAAGGCGAATACTAGGACCAGCCTTGCTGTTTCATCCTCTCCTCTCTCTCTGGCAGTGTTCCTTACAGTTGGTACTTGAGGTTTTCCAGTACCACCTCCATCATCTTAGCCCTACACGTTTCTAGGCCCCCATGTGGCTCCAGGTTCTCGCAGTCGATTTCCTTGTGGTTGAAGTCACCCACGATCAGTAGCTTTGTCCTGCATGCATGAGCCCTTCTGGCCACCTCAGCCAGTGTGCCAACCATCACTCTATTACTCTCATTATACTTTTGCCTTGGCCTCCTGCTGTTCTGAGGGGGGTTATACATTACTGCAGTTACCACCTGTATGTGTGTGTGTGAGTGTGTGTGTGTGTGTCTGTATGTGTGTGTGTGTGTGTGTGTGTGTGTGTGTGTGTGTGTGTGTGTGTGTGTGTGTGTGTGTGTGTGTGTGTGTGTGTGTGTGTGTTTATGTGTGTGTGTGTGTGTGTGTACTCACCTAGTTGTACTCACCTAGTTAAGGTTGCGGGGGTCGAGTCCGAGCTCCTGGCCCCGCCTCTTCACTGATCGCTACTAGGTCACTCTCCCTGAGCTGTGAGCTTTATCATACCTCTGCTTAAAGCTATGTATGGATCCTGCCTCCACTACATCGCTTCCCAAACTATTCCACTTACTGACTACTCTGTGTGTGTGTGTGTGTGTGTGTGTGTGTGTGTGTGTGTGTGTGTGTGTGTGTGTGTGTGTGTGTGTGTGTGTGTGTGTGTGTGTGCGTGTGTATGTGTGCCCCCACTTCTAAGTATTCATACTGCTAATAAATATCAGTAGTAATACCCGTATTTCTAAAACTACCAACAGTGATTCTAGCACTTATCACTCCTACTTATAAAACACAGAAAGTAATTAGGTTGTAAAATTTAGCTTGTCTCAGCTTCTAGGAGTGTCTGACGTCACCCTCACTAGGCTTCCCCTCGCTAGGCTGCTCCTCGCTAGTCAACACTATCTTCACCTTATCTATGCTATTTCTGCTCTAATTCTGGTAATAGCTTGCAAGAGTGAGTGACCAGTATCTAACAGTGACTAAGGCCAGGATTCAGAACCCCCAAAACAACCCCAACAGGTGAGTGATACTTAAGCTGGCAGTGATGCGATGACAAGTTGCCCAGATGCTGAGGGACGTAGTCGTCGTACACACGCCTTCTATCACTATTTTGAAAATTCTTCACCTGTGATCTTTATAAACCGTATATGCTCATGCATCCCGCGTCCCTCAATGTCACTTTATGATAGAATACACTTCACTTATATTGGAATACACTTCACATTCGGTGTTACACTTTATATGTATAATGTCACACAACTGTTGTGACGTCACTGTTTCAGCAGGCCTACTGCCACCTTCCCTTGTTATATATTATATTTTTCCTTTCTACTTTTGCTTATTAACTTTTTTCACTCTCACTGTATGGTGCCCCACATTTCACTTGTTATCCAATCTCTCGAAATTCTTGAACACCCTCTTCCACACTCACTTGAATCTTTGTATATTTGAATCTGTGTAGCAACAGAAGCCTACTAGCCACTAACGGTTTGACACTTTGAAATATTAAAGATTTCAGGCTTCCTCTCGACTTTTTTTAACTAATAACTCTGGTTATCACTCGTAGGATTGTTCACTGACGTTGTCACTACCACTTATTACTGCTAGCAGTTACTGCACGACTTAAAAACCACTAAAGTTCTCGGAGCCTTGTGACCCACGTCTGCTGACTGACTGTGTGTGTGTGTGTGTGTATGTGTGTGTGTGTGTGTGGTGTGTGTGTGTGTGTGTATGTGTGTGTGTGTGTGTGTGTGTGTGTGTGTGTGTGTGTGTGTGTGTGTGTGTGTGTGTGTGTGTGTGAGTGTGTGTGTGTGTGGGGTGTGTGTGTGTGTGTGTGTGTGTGTGTGTGTGTGTGTGTGTGTGTGTGTAGTGTGTGTGTGTGTGTGTGTGTGTGTGTGTGTGTGAGTGTGTGTGTGTGTGTGTGTGTGTTTATGGGTGCATGTGCATGCTTTTCTTGTACCACACTAGCCTTCTCCCATTAAATAGGATGAAAACACATTCACCATCATTCACTCAACAGTTGTTTTGCCAGATATTAACATTTAATGACTCTCTTTTACTGTTACATTGTCACCTTCAGAGTGCAGGTACTCTGGCTCGGTTCATTTCCTTTAACAGCTTTTAACCAGATTTACTAACTACAAAGTTGTCTAAATAATTAATAATAATAAAATCTTAATAGATAAAAATAGATTTAGAAGGAAATTTTGCTACGAGTAGAGAATTTGTTGAGCAGAGTCAATTAAGCTGTGAGTGAACATATCACCATGAAGATTCAACCATATTCTCCAGTTTATTGGGAGTCATGAACTCCAGCCCTGATGGTAACAGCAGCCAAGAACGGGAGATATCAACTGCAGTTCTGGCTGTTACAGCAACCAAGGACGGGAGATTAACTACAGCCAGGCTGGAGTTGATAATATGTGAAGTGGACTGGTTATGATGTGTGAAGGCTTGACTGAAGGTGTCTCAGAGTTGATCGCTCGATCACGTGGATTATTCTTGCCGAAGACTCTGCATAAGCCACAGCACCGTGTCTTCCTTTGCAGATGACACCTGAATTTGCATGACAGTGTCCTCCATTGCAGACACTGCAAGACTCGAAGCGGACATTAACCAAATCTTTAAATGGGCCGCAGAAAGCAATGTAAAGTTCAATGATGAGAAATTTCAATTACTCCGATATGGAAAACGTGACGAAATTAAAACTACATCAGAGTATAAAACAAATTCCAACCACACAATAGAACAAAAAACTAAAGTAAAAAACCTGGGAGTGATAATGTCAGAGGTTCTCACCTTCAAAGACCTCAACATTGTATCAATCGCATCTGCTAGAAAAATGACAGGATGGATAATTAGAACCTTCAAAACTAGGGATGCCAAGCCCACGATGCCACTCTTCAGGTCGCTTGTTCTATTTAGGCTGGAATATTGCTGTACACTAACAGCACCTTTCAAGGCAGATGAAATTTCTGACCTAGAAACTGTACAGAGAACCTTCACGGCGCACATAAGTGCGATAAAACACCTAAATTGCTGGGAACACTTGAAGTTCTTCAACCTGTACTCTCTAGAACGCAGGCAGGAGAGATACACTTGGAAATTCCTAGAGGGATTAGTAACAAACTTGCAAGCGAAAATCACTCCCTCTTAAAGCAAAAGACTCGGCAAGCGATGCAATATCCCCCAATGACAAGCACACTAGCACGATAACCGACAATACTGTAAGTGTCAGGGGCCCAAGACTGTTCAACTGCCTCCCAGCATACATAAGGGGGATTAGCAATAGACCCCTGATTGTCTTGAAAAAGGCTTCGGACAGGCACGTAAAGTTAATACTTGACTAGCCGGGCTGTGGTTCGCACGTCGGGTTGCTTGCGGCCAACAGTAATAGCCTGGTTGGTCAGACCCTCATCCACCATGAGGCCTGGTCAAAGACCGGGCCACGGGGGCGTTGACCCCCGGAACCCTCTCCAGGTACACTCCAGGTATAAGTGGTGTGGGTCACTCCAAGGTCAAAATCAACGGCTAGTGAAAAATTTATATGAACAGAATTAAATTTTGTCGTTTATTAAGTAAATTTAATTCTGTGTATGATTCTTTACTTCCAATAAGTTGTATACACAATTATGTGAACTGAACTTCTAACAGAATTAGTTACGTTTTACTTGTATCTAGCGGGTAAAGGGAGTCGATTTATTGTGTTCGTAATAAAATGTTATTACTATCCACATACTTCATTTATGTGTTTGTCATGTTAGGTCATGCAGGCGGCCGCATGTAAGCGACATCATAGCATTTTAAGAACATTGCATATTAATACCTTATTATCCGTGTACTATCTTGCCTTTAACAAAGATCAAGGTATTGCTTGTTAATACGGAACCTCAAACTAAAAAAAAAATACTCAACAAATGCATGCTGTTGTCATGGTGATTTGTAGTCCAGTTCACAATGAAGGAACCAGACCGTTGACACAGTACCAGTGGAAGAAGCAACATTGTTCACACGATGAAAAGGTACTTTGAGAGGATAGTGAGATGTTAACTTGATGACTGCAAGGGAAAGAAAGTCACCCATCGTGGGTCACAGTGTCTACAGCTGGAAGATCCTACATCTCACACAAGCTTATCAATAAAAGAACTAGAAAATCAAGTGTTTCACACAACCTTGATCAACGCTAGAACTGGAAGATCATTTCTCTCACACATCCTTGGTCAACGCTAGAGCTGGAAGATTCAGTATCTCATACAATTTTGTTCAACACTAGAGCTGGAAGATCTTGTATCTCACACAAACTTGATTAACACTTAAGCTGGAAAATCCTGTATCTCACACAACCTTGATCAACACTAGAGCTGGAAGTTCCAGTATCTCACACACTCTTGATCAACAACAGATCTGGAAGATCTAGCATATTACACAATCTTGATCAACACTAGAGCTGGAAGTTCCAGTATCTCACACACTCTTGATCAACAACAGATCTGGAAGATCTAGCATATTACACAATCTTGATCAACATTAGAGCTGGAAGATCCAGTATCTTACACACTCTTGATCAACACTAGATCTGGAAGACCCAGTATCTCACACAATCTTGATCAACACTAGAGCTGGAAGATCCAGTATCTCACACAACCTTGATCAACACTAGAGCTGGAAGAGCCAGTATCTCACATAACCTTGATCAATACCAGAGCTGGAAGATCCAGTATCTCACACAACCCTGATCAACACTAGAGCTGGAAGATCCAGTATCTCACACAACCTTTATCAACACCAGAGCTGAAAGATCCAGTATCTCACACAGCCTTAATCAACACCAGAGCTGGAAGATCCAGTATCTCACACAACCCTGATCAACACTAGGCCTGGAAGATCCAGTATCTCACACAACCTTGATCAACACCAGAGCTGGAAGATCCAGTATCTCACGCAACCTTGATCAACACCAGAGCTGGAAGTTCCAGTATCTCACACAACCCTGATCAACACTAGGTCTGGAAGATCCAGTATCTCACACAACCTTGATCAACACCAGAGCTGGAAGTTCCAGTATCTCACACAACCTTGATCAACACCAGAGCTGGGAGATCCAGTATCTCACACAACCTTGATCAACACCAGAGCTGGAAGATCCAGTATCTCACACAACCTTGATCAACACCAGAGCTGGAAGATCCAGTATCTAACACAACCTTGATCAACACCAGAGCTGGAAGATCCAGTATCTCACACAACCTTGATCAACACCAGAGCTGGAAGAGCCAGTATCTCACACAACCCTAATCAACACCAGACTTGAAGATCCAGTATCTTACACAACCTTGATCAACACTAGAGCTGGAAGACCCAGTATCTTGCACAACCCTGATCAACACTAGAGCTGGAAGATCCAGTATCTCACAAAACCTTGATCAACACCAGAGCTGGAAGATCCAGTATCTCACACAATCTTGATCAACACCAGAGCTGGAAGATCCAGTATCTCACACAATCTTGATCAACACCAAGCTGGAAGATCCAGTATCTCACACAATCTTGATCAACACCAGAGCTGGAAGATCCAGTATCTCACACAATCTTGATCAACACCAGAGCTGGAAGATCCAGTATCTCACACAACCTTGATCAACACCAGAGCTGGAAGATCCAGTATCTCACACAACCTTGATCAACACCAGAGCTGGAAGATCCAGTATGTTTGCTCTTAAAAATTTTTGCATCTCATAAAATTTCTCTAAAAATAATCAAATTATAAATCAAGAAGATCTATTCAGTTGTAGTCGCATGTGCCACGATAAGTCTTTATTGCAGTGATTGATGTTATCTCATCGTCCTACTGAACTCTCTCAGCTCAACCTGACAATGCAGCGAGCCATGGTACGTGGCGAGGTGTCAGAGTGGGCACCTGTGACCAGCGGGGTCCCACAGGGGTCAGTCCTAGGACCAGTGCTGTTTCTGGTATTTGTGAACGACATTTAAAAAAAAAGGGGTTGCCTGGTAAGCCAGTGAGTGGAAGACCTCGGTCAGCTGACCCTAAGCTCCAGTGGCGGGTCATTATATGACCTAAGTCCAGCACCAGGAAAGAATTTTCCTGACGAATTTTACCTAACCTGTCCTAGCCTAATGTTCGAAATCCGGTGTGGAACATGACAAGCATACCCACTATGGAATGTGACACACCAGGAACATGACAAGCATACCCACTATGGAATGTGACACACCTGGAACATGACAAGCATACCCACTATGGAATGTGACACACCAAGAACATGACAAGCATACCCACTGTGGAGTGTGACACACAAGGAACATGACAAGCATACCCACTATGGAATGTGACACGCCAGGAACATGACAAAGCATACCCACTATGGAATGTGACACACCAGGAACATGACAAGCATACCCACTGTGGAATATGACACACTAGGAACATGACAAGCATACCCACTGTGGAATGTGACACACCCTCAAAATGACAAGCATACCCACTATGGAATGCGACACTCCTGGAGCATGATAAGCATACCCACTATGGAATGAGACACACCCACTAGACGATAAGTATACCCACTGTGGAATGAGACACACTCTCAACATGACAAGCATACCCACTACGGAATGTGACACACCCTCTAGAAGACAAGCATACCCACTATGGAATGTGACACACCTGGAACATGATAAGCATACCCACTATGGAATGTGACACGCCCTCAACATGACAAGCATACTCACTATGGAATATGACACACCTGGAACATGACAAGCATACTCACTATCGAATATGACACACCTGGAACATGACAAGCATACCAACTATGGATTATGGCACTCCTGGAACATGACAAGCATACCCACTATGAAATATGACACTCCTGGAACATGACAAGCATACACAATATGGAATGTGGCCTGGTGGTTAACGCTCTCGCTTCACACGGTGAGGGCCTGGGTTCGATTCCCAGCCAGAGTAGAAACATTGGACGTGTTTCTTTCCACCTGTTGTCTATGTTCCCCATCAGTAAAATGGGTACCTGGGTGTTAGTCGACTGGTGTGGGTCGCATCCTGGGACACTGACCTAAGGAGGCCTGGTCACAGACCGGGCCGCGGGGGCGTTGACCCCCGGAACTCTCTCCAGATAAACTCCAGATAAACACCTGGAACATGACAAGCATACCCACTATGGAATGTGACACTCCTGGAACATGACAAGCATGCCCACTATGGAATATGACACTCCTGGAACATGACAAGCATACCCACTAAGGAATATGACACTCCTTGAACATGACAAGCATACCCACTATGGAATATGACACGCGTGGAACATAACAAGAATACCCACTATGGAATATGACGCACCTGGAACATGACAGGCATACCCACTGTGGAATATGACACACCTGGAACATGACAAGCATACCCACTATGGAATATGACACTCCTGGAACATGACAAGCATACCCACTAAGGAATATGACACTCCTTGAACATGACAAGCATACCCACTATGGAATATGACACACGTGGAACATAACAAGAATACCCACTATGAAATATGACACACCTGGAACATGATACGCATACCCACTGTGAAATATGACATACATGGAATATAGCAAAGAAACCCACCAAGTATCTACCCATATAGAGTAAAAATAAAAAAAAGACACAATACCGTAACTGGAAAAATACACGTATGAGGCCATTAACCGGTCCAACCTGGAACGGTTAATGGTCCAACTCGACCGTAACGTCGTCATCAGTTTCAGTCTCCTATGTGCGGGTTATTTGTGTAGTGTCCAATATAAAGAAGCAGCACTGCTGATGAATGAAATTTTCTTTAAAATATGAAAAAAAGAGTCGATTCATGAGAATGGATAGAGCGTGTTGCCATGACGACCACTGGCCGGTTATTGTAGGGTAGTGATTGATGCTACAACAGCCTGAACCACCCCTACTGCCACTGTGCAACCTGAA
>NC_069411.1:22785970-22809240 GCF_026875155.1 Cherax quadricarinatus
GCTTTAGTGATTCATGATGGACTTTGATGATACTTACCAGTGTAACAATGTACCTTAGTTGCACTAAGGTGCTGGTACCCTAGGTTCATGGACTGCATTGAGTAAATGGTACATCATTAATGATAGGTTGATAGCAGCCGATTATATGATACCATACAAAATTAAGCCGTAACACTGATAACCTCCAAGTAAGGAAAGAAACATTAAAATGGTTATAAAAATACCGAAAGGTTCGTTATGAAGTAAGACACATTTGCAAAAGTTTGGTATCTAACTGTTGCATATGTGTCTTTCCTAACAAGATAAGAAAGGGCCTCATGACGAAGAATGATGCTGTCACATGTAAATTGTGCCAGCATATGAATTGTGAATTTCATGCCAGGGACTTTCATCGTTAGAAGTACGTTATGTTGGATGAACCAATTATAGACACAGCGTAAAGGCTTACGTAAATCAAATATGATAATTCATTTTGTTGTGCACTGTCCAAAACTGTTGCCGGACAACGGCGTGGGCTTGGAAGTAGAGGTAACTTAGCAAAGCTATGTCAAATGTAAATGAAGAGCTTTCTGCGCTCACTTGAAATTTGAACGCACAGCATATACCTCTTCAGTGGTTATTAAATGGATCCCAAAGCCTTGGACATCTTGGTGTGGCGGATTACATGAGAGCAGAGCCAGGACTAAGATTTATGTTAGGAAAAGGTGTACAAGGTCTGTTCACACAAGACGGCGTCTTTGAAGCTAGAAGAAGCAGTAGACATTTTCAGAATCGCCGGTATAAATCGCACAGTCCCGGGGCCTCTTTCCAAGAGGTGGCCCGGCCTTTGCTACTTTCGTGGTATTGTCTCAGACCAATGTCTGCCATAGCGAGGAGGGCACAAGTACACTCCTCGTCCTTCTGGGGGCATGCTTCCCCAGGCCCAGCACGCTTCCCGCCCCCACGGGGCTCAGAGGGAGTATCAAGCTCTTCGGGCGCCACCATACCCAGCCATACTGGGGCACTGAAGGGTATGTGGAAGCTGCCCATAGCAGCAAACGATGTCAGGAGGTGCAAAAGCGTCAAGGACTACAGGATCCTTTTAGAGCCCCACCCCAGCTTTGGGCCGAAGCCCGAACGCTGGCGATGCTCAAAAATGCCTCTT
Organism: Cherax quadricarinatus; assembly: GCF_026875155.1. Classification (NCBI taxonomy): domain Eukaryota; kingdom Metazoa; phylum Arthropoda; class Malacostraca; order Decapoda; family Parastacidae; genus Cherax; species Cherax quadricarinatus. Next base: position 22,787,115 of record NC_069411.1, read on the forward strand.
GTTGTGAATGTTGCCGCCGCTGCTATTCACTTGGTCCGTTTGCACTCTCTGTGAGAGCATGATGGTTTCGCAAGACGACCACAACATTTGTTGCTCCTCGTCTAGAGAAAACGGAGCGGGCCAGTTTCAACAATGTATTGGAAAAACAACCCGAGGAACAAGAATTAGAATATACACTATAAGAATCAGTGGTATCCAGTTTAGTGTATGGTGTAAGAGCCTCGTAAGAGGTTCATACACATGGGCCAACACCTGGTACTTACCTGCGAAGATTACCAGGTCACTCGATCAGTTTCCATTATTTCATTAAGCGGTCCGATCTGGCTGAGAGGACTGAAGGATGAGCTTCTAAATTATTCATGCTTACCTGACGCACTCAATTCGATTTCCATGCTGAAATTTCCTCCTTTTAATACAGACTCATCTTTGTTGGTTTGATTGGAAATTAGGCTACTGCATATCTTTGATTCAGTTTGCTCCACATTCACCCTCACCCCTACTAACTGTCACCATCACTAACACCCTGCTCTTTCACATTCCCCTCACTGTGGCACTGTATGACAAGATATATGATTAGAAACAGCAGACACGGAATCTGTTTGCCTACAGTTCTCGAGGGTCGTGAAACTAATTAATTTTGGGTGAGATTTATAGGCCCCCAAAACCTAAGATAGGCGGTGCTGTAAGCTGTTATGGGACTTTAATTCATAAAGGCGTATAGATTTGAAAATGCTGTGTTAATGGGAGATTTTAACTTTAGACAAATTGATTGAAACAATGTGACAGGAAATCTTGAGTCTAGTGACTTTCTTGATACGGTTCAGGATTGCTTTTTTAAAAAGTTTGTGACAGAAAACCAACTAGAGGAAAACAACCTGCTGACTGTTCTTGCCAACAAAGAGTCACTAATTAATATTATGAGGTTAATTGATTGAGCCTGGGGAAAGAAACACAAATCATTAGTTTCAGAATATCATGGAATTACCCACATAAACTGCAATAAGGTCTTGTCAAGACTTTTGCTTGGCGACTTCATGGGGATGAAAAATACCTTGGTGGGCAAATTATGATGACCTGAAATTGGGTTAGGTAGTGGTGTGGTTAATAAACCAAAAAGGCACAATACCGGTGAACTGGAACAGATACACAATAACCCGACACATAAAAGAGAGAAGCTTACGACGACGTGTCGGTCCGACTTGGACCATGACAAGTACACTAACAGGGTAGAGCAGGACGGCTATATATAGGCAGGAAGAGGTGGTGGTAGTAGTAGTATTGTAGTTAGTAGTAGTAGTAGAGTACAAAGAGTTGTATATAATACCGACAAGATGAAATTAAGACACACGGACACACCCGAGCATCCCCATTCTAGGACGTTTCGCCATCCAGCCAGCCACTGGATGGCGAAACGTCACAAACAATGAAAACCAGACGCCGACACATGAGTCTTTATTTCATCAGTAGTTGTAGTAGTAGAGAAGAAGAAGGAGGTACGTTGTAGTGGTTAGTCGGTAAGAAGTGGGATATGAAAAGGAAGAGCCCGTCAAATACAAAGGAAGTGGGAGCTCTGCAAGAGAGCTAGAGCCCACAGTGAGGAAGAGCAAGCGCACAGAGGTGCGGTGAGAAAGGGAAGTTGTGAATAAAGGAAGAGGAACAGGTAAAACACGAGACATCGAGAGAGAAAGAAAGACAACCAGAGGAGCAAAGGAAAGAAGGAAAGGGGAAGAGAAGAAGAAGAAGAATCAGAAAAGAGAAAGAAAGAAAAAAATGAGGATTCAGGTTAAGTCTCGGGTTGTTCTGACGATTTGGAGCATTTACATGTTAGTGGGAGAGGAAGGCATCTACAGAGAGAAGCCAGGGCTAAGTTTCATACAAGGAAAGTTGTGTATTAGAGAGGATTCAACTAGACGGCGAGACTGTTCGAGTATGGAAGTAGGGAAGAAAGTTTAGACGAACAGATCAATAGGATGGTATGATCTCTGACGTGACAGAAATGAGCATTGTTAGTGTCGGCCAAGCCTAACACTGTTTTTGTGATCCCTATGTATGTCAAGAAAGAGGATCGACAGTTTCTCCGAAGTATTGAAGACGGACAGGAGGAGCAAGAAATTGAGTAGACACCAGGAACATCTTAGAGGGAGGGAGAGGTCATGAACGAGGATTAGTGTGACGAGTGTTTAGTCTGGCCGAAGGTAAGCTTGATTCTAAGGGAGGAGAGAATTGTTGAGATTAGAGAAGACCGGAAATGTAGGGAAGGCGGTGGATAGGGAAGGTGGTTTCAAGAGTAGAGAGTTTGGGACCGAGGAGAGAAGAAATTGCCCGTTTAGCACGTCGAGAGGGACAGAGTCTATGAAATGGGACAGGGATAGCCAAGACGGAGAGAACGTATTATGTAAGAGTGGAAATTTTCTGCTGGAAGGACTGCAGGTACACAGAATGCGGAGGGCAGGAGAAAGAGGGAGATAAGAACACTTTCTTGACAGGGGAAGAAAGCATGATAGGAAAAGTAGTGAATGTACATGCAATGTGCATAGGTATACGGTAAACGGAAAAGGAAAAACAAGAAAAACCTGTATCTGGCGGTGGACATGGACATCAAGGAAAGGATAGCAAGGAATTAGATTCCATTCGCTTTAAACTTAATGGAAGGGCAGATTTATTAAGAGCTTATCAAGAAAGGTTGGAAGTGGACTTGGAGTCATGTCGGCCACAGAGCAAAGATGTCATCTACATAGCGGACGCAGAGTGAAGGTTGCACTTCGAGGTTGGTAGAAGAACAGTCTCGATGTATTCCATGATAAAGATTAGAAAGGACAGGAGAGAGAGAGAGCCATAGCGACACGAAGGGTTTGAGCAATATTTACCTGGAAGGATAAGGAGTTAGAGTCCACACAGAGGCGGTAAGATCAAGTATGTCATCACGTGGGGATAGAGGAGATGAAGAAACCCTTCATGGGCCTTCTCTCTAGGAAATCAGGACTCATCAAGGGGGACATTGCGGTTGAGGGAACTCAACGTCAAGACTAAGCATCTTACAGGTTGGGAGAGAGCGAACCCGTTCAATGTAGTATTGAGTGTGACGGAGGTGGGCAGGAGGAAATAAGTACCAAGAAAGGGATGTAGGTGAGGGTTGTGGGCAGACCAAAAGAAGCAAGAGATTAAGAGACTGAAACCTCTAGATCTAGGAGGATATGATAGGACGAAGAGGAATATCAGGTTTATGAGTTTTGGGAAGCCATAGAAATAGGGAAAGAGAGGGACAGTTGACACGAAAACTGTTGAACAAGGTCAAAGTCAGGAGGGACAGAGGTCGGAGAGAGTCCTTAGTTTTTTTGTGAATGTTTCTTGATGCGACAAGTGGGTTGGAATCGTGTGTAGTGTAGGTGCGTGAGTCAGAGGAGCAAAGACATCAGCTTTACGGAGGTAATCCTCACAATCAAGGATAAATACCGAATTACCTTTGTCAGAAGATAGTATGGGACAATGTTAGTGTTGGAATTTAAGAGATGAAGGGCAAGTTGGTCACGGCGTTGAAGGTGGGTGATTTTAGAAAACAGACAGTACTACAAGAACAGGAAGGAGAGCACACGAAAGTGGGACAAATCAGGAAGATTTCGAAGCGTGATTGACGAAAGGAATCAAAAGAGGCTAATCAGGGAAATACCAGCGCGAGGAGTAGGGAAGTGGCAAAGGAAGGCCAAAACCAAGAAGTTCAAGCTCAAATACTGAGAGAAGTGAGACAGATAGACAGATTATTATTACAGTCAGTGAGGGAGAATTTAGGACCAAGGCTAGCTGAGATGAGGGCGTTGAAAGTTTATTTTGTCGTTTGGAAGAATGAATTTCGTGCATTCAGGCGAGCAAGTTATCAAAGGGCAATGCGTAGAGAGAAAAGGTTACAGGTTCCTGTGGTAGAGCCGCAAAGAGAGCACGTTGACGTTGACAGAAAGTAAAGAAGGATCTTCAACCTGTGATTTAGTAGAAAGAATGAGAGTTGAAGTAGGAGAACGGGTGATCAGGAAATGGAGTGCCCTGTGGGTTGGTTTCAGGAAAAAGTGGGAGAAGAAGGTATTTGATACAAAACTATTTAGTAACTATAAATACTACTTCTACTACATAATACTACCACCCCTCTTCCTGCCTATATATAGCCGTCCTGCTCTACCTCTGTTAGTGTACTTTGTCAATGTCAAGTCGGACGAAAACGTTCGTCGTAAGCTTCTCTCTTTTTATGTGCGGGTTTATTTGTGTAACTGGTGTTGGTGCCAATATGATGCTTTTCGAGCTTAGATATAGCGCCAGACAACTTTTGTCCCGAATAGGGAAATAGATCTAACTAATATTCCCATATGGTTGAAACAACAGATCCAAAACATTCGCACGGTCAAAAGAGAGGAATATATGGCGTATCAAAAGAGGGGATGGGCAGTAGGCAGTTAAGAAATATTAATTAAAGAGAGAAATAAAAAATAAGAATAAGAAAAGCAAACATATACGGGATTATGAGACTAAAGTCGCAAGGGATTCGAATGACTAACTAAAATGGTTCTTTCAGATTTACAGAAGTAAGATTATGGACAAAAATAGGCCCACTTTAAGAGTAACTCAGGCCAGTATCAACTGACAGTGATAAGGAATGTGGTACTTTTACACACTTACTCTCCTCCCCTCTGTTTTATCAGGAAGATACTAGCGCAAAATTTCAGGAAATAATGTTAGAACAGGAGTTATTTAACTTTTCTTTATTTAATTTTTGGCCAATAAATATTCTTTTTCTGTCTATCATAAACACGCTTAAGATAAACAGGGATATCTAGCTAATCCTACTTACACTTTGGTCACACTTAACAGACACGCAATGCATATATATATATACATACATCTAGGTTTTTCTCCTTTTTCTAAAGAGCCTCTTGTTCTTTTTTATTTCTTTCTAATGTCCATGGGAAGTGGAAAGAATCTTTCCTCCGTGAAGCCAGCGTGTCGTATGAGGCGACTAAATTGCCGGGAGCAATGGTTAGTAACCCTTCTCCTGTATACATTACTAAAAAAAGAGAAGAAGAACAACTTTATAAACTGGGTGGCTTAAATGTGCAGTGGATGTAGTGCGGTGACAGAAACAGATGATTGCTGATGTTATGAATGAAAGAAGTTGGATGTCCTGGCCCTAAGCGAAACTAAGATGAAGGCGGGTAGGTGTGTTTCAGTGGGGGGAAATTAAAATGGGATTAAAATCTGGAGTATCTGAGAGAGTTAGTGCAAAGGAAGGAGTTGTAGCTGTAATGTTAAATGAACAGTTATGGAAGGAGAAGAAATAGAGAATATGAAGTGTAAAATTCAAGAATTATGTGGATTAAATAAGGTTGGATGCGAGAAGTGGGTCATAATAAGCGTGTATGCACCTGGAGCAGAAGAGTGGATATGCAGGAGGCGAGTGAGAGATTTGGGAGATGTAAGTGAATGTATAGGAGCCTTTTGAACCAAGTCGAGAGAGTAATTGTGTGTAGGGGACTTGAATGGCCTAAAGTAGGAGAAATTCTTAGAGAGGGTGTGGTTAGGTATCGTTTGGGGTGCCAAGGTGTAAATTGTTAATGGGAGCCCTTGATTGAACTGTGTTTATAAGAAAGGGTTTAGTTATAGGTATTAATATTTAGAAAAAAGAGGTTAAATAAGTATCACACGATTTGATGTAGGGCGAAATGACAGTTGTTTGTTGATTAGATTTGGTAGAATAAAAGGGACTGTTGAGTAGACTTCAGGCTGTACATGTTTATAGAGGGGCCACAGATATATCTGATCACATTCTAGTTGTAGCTACCTCTGAGAGTTTAAGGTAGGATGGGGATACAAGGAGAATAGAAAGCATCATGGGAAGGAAGAACGGTGAAGGTTTATAACTAAATGAGGATGGCAGTTAGGGTAAGATCTATAAACAGCATATGGAGGATAGATGGATAATGAGAGCTTAGGGCAATGGGGTCGAAGAGGTATGGGGTAGGTTTATAAATGTAGTGTTTGTGTGTTCAGCTGAAAGTTTGTGTGCTTACAGGAAAGTGGGTGGCAGGAGGGAAAGAGGAGCGATTGGTGGACATGTGAGTTAAGAGTGTAGTTAAGGGAGAAAAAGTTAGATATGAGAAGTTTACAAAAGTAGAAGTGATTGCAAGGAGGGAAGTAGAGTATATTGGAGAATAAGAGAGAAGTTAAGAGAGTGGTGAAAGCCAATGTAAAAAGAGAGCAAAATGAGAGACGTGGGTGAGATTGAGATGTTATCAACAAATTTTGTTTTGTAAATAAGAAAAAGTTTGGAGTTAGAAGTGAGATAAGTGAGATTAACAAGTTAAGAAAGCCTAGTGAACAAATGGACTCTTGTCAGTTAAAATAGGAGTGGTGAGTTATTAAATGGACGAGGGTAGAGGGTTATTGGTGAAGGGGTGAGGAAGATGGAGGAATATTTGAGTGAATTGTTAAATGTTGATGAAGTTTGGGAGGCTGTGATTTCGGGGTATTAGGGCAAAGGAGGAATAAATTCTTGTAGGAGTGAGGAAGAGCAGTTGTGTGTGTGGGGGAAGTTCGTGAGGCCGTAGGTAAAATGAAAGGGGGGTAAGGCAGCCGGGATTGTGGGATATGTTAGAAATGTTTTAAAAGCAGAGTGGGGATATAAGTTTTGGAGTGGTGGGTGCAATAATTTAATATATGTTATGGAAGGGGTAAGGTACCTTAGGGATTGGCAGAGTAGCTGCATAGTTCCTTTGTTAAAGGGCAAAAAGGGGGATAAAAGAGGAGTGCAAAATTATAGGGGGAACTAAGTCTGTTTGAGTGTACATGGTAAAGTGACCCTATGGTACGAGTTTTAATTGAAAGAATAGAGTAAGAGGAGATTAGGATAGCAGGATGAACTAGGAGCTTAGGAAAGGTAGGGGGTGTGTGGACAAGGGTGTTTACAGTGAAACATATAGGTGAACTGTATTTAGATTAAGGCTTAAGAGTCTTTGTGGCATTTATGGATTGCGATAGGCGTATGACAGGGTGGATAGTGGAGCGGCAATGTGGCAGATGTTGCAAGTGTATGTTGTTAGGAGGTAGGTTACTGAAGCAAGTGAAGGTTTTTCTTACGAGGATAGTGAGGCTCAAGTTAGAGTTATGTAGGAAAAAGAGGAACATTTCCTTTTTCCCCCCCATGTTAAAAGTAGGCCTTAGACAAGGATGCTGTGGATGTCACCGTGGTTGTTTTATATATTTATAGATGGGTTGTAAGAGAAGTAAATGCGATGGGTCTTGGCAAGAGGCATCATGGGAGTTAAATGATAAAGAATCACACACAAAGTGGGAGTTGTCACAGCTGCTCTCTTTGCGATGACAATGTTGCTCTTGGGAGATGCTGAGAGAAAGGCTGCCTGACGAGATGGTGTACCCACCAATGTTTTTGGACACTAAGCTTCTTAGGGTGTGCAAAAGAAGAAAATTTATGGTGAATACAGGAAAGAGTAAGGTTATGAGGATAACAAAAAGATTAGGTGATGAAAGATTGAATATCAGCATTGGAGGGAGTGAGTTATGGAGGAGCGTGAAGTATTCTCAGATATTTGGGAGTGGACGTGTCAGCGGATGGGTCTATGATAGTTGAGGTGTTCATAGAATTGATGGAGGGGAAAAAACAGAGTGGTGTGGTGCACATAGGAGTCTGTGGAGACAATGGAGAACTTTGTCCTTGGAGGCCAAAGTGGGGATGTATGAGAGTTTTGTTTTACCAACGCTCTATATGGGTGTGAAGCGTGCGGGTGATGATATGTTGCAGCGTGGAGGAAGGCTGGAGGCAGTGAGATGTCATGTTGTGAGGGCAATGTGTGGATGTGAATATTAATGCGAGGAATTCGTAGGTGTTCTGGAAGTTAGGAGGAGGTGCTGGGATTACCAAAAACTGTCGTCCAGAGGGCTGAGGTGAAGCGGTTGTTGACGGTGGTTCGGAATGTTGAAGAGAATGGAGCGAAAAACAGAATGACCCTTCAAGAGTGTCTCATTCTGTAGTGGAAGGAAGGCGGGGGTTGGGGTCGGGTCGGCCTAGGAAGGGTTGGAGGGTGGGGGGGTAAAGGAGGTTTTGTCGCTGCGAGGGCGCTTGGACTTCCAGCTGGCATGGCGTTGAGCGTGTTTGATAGGAGTGAATGGAGACAAATGGTTTATAATACTTGACGTGCTGTTGGAGTGTGAGCAAAGTACATTTATGATGGGATTCAGGAAAACCGGCAGGCCGGACTTGAGTCCTGGAGATGGGAAAAAGTACAGTGCTGCACTCTGAAGGAGGGGGCTGTGTAATGTTGCAGTTTAAAATCTGTAGTGTAAAGCAACCTTCTGGCAAGGACAGTGATGGATGTCGAATGATGTGTTGATGTTTTTCTTTTTAGGGCCACCCTGCATGGTTGGGAAGCGGCCTGGTGTGATAATAAAAAAAAAAAAAAAAAAATAAAAATAAAAAAAAAAAAAAAAAAAATAAAAAAAAAAAAAATAAAAATTTTTTTGTGATTTCTATACAAGGTTTTTTAATTCCTAAGTGACCTCCCTAATAAAGTATTATGAGCTATATTTATTATTTGAGGTCTAAACTTGGTTGGAACCACTAACCTGTCATACAAATTGCCGGCCATCTTCTCATTACCAGGGTCTAAGTGCAAGAAAATTATTCGTTTTTAATTCATACTTGACGTGACCAATGAGGATTTGCCATTGGCTGCCCTGGAAAAAGCGAATTTTATAGAAGGGTCCTTCCGTTGTTCCTCCCGGAAAGGACAGTCCCTCGGGAATGGAAACAGAGACATCTGGCAATCATGCAACCTGGGAAATAGGAAGGCTTGATCGGGGTATGTTCACTTGATTAGACGAGGCTCGGCCGGGTGCCTCATAAAACAACGTGCTATCCGAGTCGGAGTCGTCCAAGGATAGGTCAAAATTCTCTCCAGACAACCCTTGGGATGTTGCTAGAGTTATGGCAACACCGGAAGTAAGAATTACTCATTATAGGTTCAGGACACTCACTAACAGTAGTAATAACATGGCATACTTTCATGGGGGAAGCCTTTGAGCATTACGTCAAGTACCCAGTGTATTAATTGCACTGTACATAATTCTTTATGCAAAAGGGACAGAATATATAGCTCCTCCAAATGCTTCATAATAAAAACAGAGGGATTCAAGGAAGGTGTTACCTGAAGGAGTAATATTCTTCTCTTACAAGTGAGCTATTGATCCAGTATCTCTAAAGGCCCCCCGTCTTTATTTCAGTTGTTTCTGAGTTTCATGAAGGGAAATAAGACTCTTGCAATAATAAGGGGCCATACCTTTTTTACTTTTCTAGGGGACATGTTACTAGGGATATTAGCGATTTCCCAATGGGGGGGTGGGAGTTTATGGGGGCAGTTGGGACGGATTGTGACCTACTTTAATACACAAGAAGCAGACCGGACAGGCTTAGCCCTCTTACTCCATGCTGACGTTGCAAATGGTGTAGTTCTGGCTGGTGTCTCTTGGATATGTTGTCGAGATGCAACATGAGTAGTTGCCTATCCGCAGGTGGACAGAAGTTGAGAGAGCGTGGCTCAACAGGTGACTTAGTTGGTGACGTAGAGCGTTTACCTCCCGGCTGGCACTTCATTCGCCAAGGTTGACGATCTCTGCTCATGCCTGTCTGTTGAAAAGAGAAGACAGGACCGCTGGACAAGGAACGGTTAAGTTTAGAAGGGTACAGCCAACCTGGCTGCCTCCAATGCTAGTGGTTTAGTCACGATCTGCAGAAGATTTCGAAACTCTTGTCCACAGACTTCAAGCAGGTTATCAAATCTGAATAAGCTGTACCAGCTCCTTCAAGATTAGAGACACCACTTGCTTTATACCAGCTGGTTACAAGCTTTGGTTAGCTGTCTCAAGTCTTATAAGGGATTGACCAAGCTGTCGTCACGCCCGCTTAATTTTTTATATTTGGATGGGATACATGTATATGCTCCAACACTGCGGTCTTCAATACTTGATATTCAGAAAAATTCAGCGTCACATTTAATATGACGTTATATTCCTGTGCCTTACCCAAAATGCTGTATGTATGAACACGACTACCCAATACTGTTCCGGCCACCTCTGGCTCGAGCCTGATTTTCGAAGCATCGAAAAATTGTTTCTGGTTCGGTATAATGAAGCGGGGGGAACAAGCTGTACTGCCTTTTTGTAAACTAAAAATCATTTACAGAATGCGAGAACTGTCTCCTTTTATTTCCCTATCAAATTCCTTTCCTTGCGATGCTCTCTGTTCCTAGTTTGCTCAAGATTGATTTTTGCCAGCTCATGTTGCCAAGCGACCGTGCATTCCCCTTGAGAAAACCCCAGCTGACTATTACTGACCCATTTTGCTCCGTAAGGTGTTAATACATCGTCCTCCTGCGAGAACATAGTAGGTTTTTGCCTAGCTCCCGTAGAGGGAAGGAGTCTGATGTGCCATCTCTTCTTCTATAAGTTCGTTCGGAAATACAGTTGAACGCAGTTGCGCAGCTGTAAGAGTGCGTTTGCTATTAATGCACAGAGCAATTTGCCAACAACGCGTAGGGACAATTTTTGGTCAGGTTATGCTAAAGTATATGCCGGACACCAGAGTCTGACTCGTCTAGGTGGCATAAGTTATTTCGCTATGCCTGTACGATTGCAGATAGAATACCAAAGTAAACAGTTAATTTGTAGGACACGCCTTAGCTATGCACAGAACGATTGCAGAATACGCAAACAAGCAAAGCCGACTGCATAAAATTCTCCACAACCGAACAGGATTAGTAACACTGGACACGCACAAAATTTGTTAAGCAATGCCAGACAGCTTTACAGTGTCCTAGAAGATTGGACCGATAGGAAGCGAGCACACCGTAACAAGCTTGTAGCGAGCTGTTGAACGATCACCACATAGCAAGGCCGACCATTACAGTAACTGACACACAAAATTGTAAAGCGGAGGCAAAGCTATGCAATGCCAGACAGCACGCTGCACAATTTCCTGCTACGAGCTTCACACTTAGCTCACCGTTTCTCTAAGTCCAGCTCCAGCTCTCGGACAGGACCCATATTACAACCCAGGATTCCAAATGGCCTGTTATACCGGGTGAATGGAGCTAAATAAAACACAGCAGCCAAAAAAAGTTTAGACTTTTATTATCCTTCACCAATTTGAACAGCAATATGTACACTATGTACAGTGATAAGTAATAGTGCACTCCACGGTCTAAGCAAGGCAGAAAGAAAGAAATTGATAGAAGACCGTGCTCTTCAACCAGCTCTAGGAATGGGGAATGACAAGGGAGACAAGGTGAGATGGTTACCCACATAACCTCTGCGGATTGCAAAACCAATCTTCTTATTGGCTAGAACTGGTCACTAGTTGAACGACGGGGCCCCATCATCAGCTCTTAGCTACCTGGTTCGATGGTTGGGGGGGGTAGCCTGTAAATGAGGGTGTGATACTGCGCCGAATAATGGATTTACTTACTCTTTGCATGCCCACTTATCTAAAATTGTCTGCCTCAGTCAACTATTCAGGTTTAACGAAGCCCTCTCCCACATCAAGAAACACCTTTACACGATGATGATAAGACCTATGCTTTGATATCCTTGCGTGCCCATGTCACTAACAACGAAATCCAACATCAAACAGAGCACGCAGCTTCACCACGGGCACCAGGTGGAGAGACAGAATCAGGATGGAAGATCTACACATCCAACAGAAGATCGATGCAATAAATGTCAAGTTAGATAAATTAATGAAGAACAACTATACGACATGCAAGAACTCTATATACCAGACAGAGAAAACCCTCCCCAACCAACAAACACCACCAACTACATCCACACACCTCACAGAACCCAAAGGATGACCTTTCAACAAAGAGTCCGGCGTTTCATCCACAATTAGAACCTCCCGAGACCAATGATCCTGAATGACATCAGATGAGATAGAATGGTTTCTGGTGTGGTACTCATGCTTCTAAGGCCAAACAAGTAATAATACCCCAGTTTATGAAGACTTTACTTCATGCATGCTACAGTTACAACTAAAACCGCTCAGCCACCAAAAGCTCCAGGAAAGCAGCCAAAACTCCCTTCAAGGCACTTGCAACCATCTTTTAAGCGCCCTTTTACAACAACCTCTGCGCGGAAATAGGCCAATTGACAAGAAGTTTAGCTCCTTCAACTCAGCAACATGTGTATACAGCCGGTAATAAATTGAGTGCAGATGATGTTAGTGGGGTAACCCCATTCTATTGATCTTTATGTACTCATGAATAACACTGTGCGCACACACACACACACACCACACACACACACACACCCACTTGTATTAAAATGCCCAAAGTGGATAGGCCATATTACTTTTATTATCCCCACTCCCTACCCCCAACAAACCCTCCCCTTTTAACATATTTTCCATGGCTTTACCCAATACCTCTCCGTTTCACATCTTACCAATGCTCGGTCATACACTCTATATTGACGAAAATCTCATCCAAGCTCCTCAGAGCTGGGGCGCACACCCAGGATACAGCAACAAAACATTCTACACCTCTGATTGCAGCATTGTCGCTGGAACAGATAGCTAGCTGACCTTGGGATCCCTTATTTAACCTGATGGTCTTTTTGGCCTAGTTCTTAAGAACCTTTAGCCGATCTTTCCCCATGGGGCAAGGGTCTCTTGAATCTATAGGAACAATATATAATATGACGGGCAGTTCACCTTTTTTCTAAATTTTGGGAACTCCTGAAGCTGGCAGATGCCTATCCTTCCTGCTGTTTTGGAGATAGAAATCAATCAGTGTACATGAACAATGTTGTAGTCCCACACCTTCTGGTAATCCATATTTGAATAGTTGTTGGAGAGCAGGTTGGATGTAGGGCCCTTTTTAATCAAAAGGGCTCTATAAACTAGCTACACCAATGAAGTTTGGTCACGAATCCCAGCGTTTTCATTAATGTGCTTCAGAGAGAATCGCTGTTATAAGTTATTGATGACAGGAACATGCAGTGGTGCAATTTATTTCTTGTAGGGATTCAGTGCCCCTAATGATTGTAATCGTATGTTTGGTCCCAACTGGACGTTTCTAAGTGTTAGATGAATACTTTTGCATCTAGCCTCAGGAGTCTGTCGTTGTTAATGTAATTATTAGGGTTGTCATATGAGGTGTGCACGTCTTAGGAAATATGTTAGCCTCGGAAGGTATCTAAATTGCTTACTCGCTGTTCCATCTTTCTCAAATCGTCCAGGTTCTTCTTGAAAATTAAGTCAGTTGGGCATCAGTTCCAGGAGCTATAGCAAGACGCTATTTATGGAGGGCCAATGGCTGACGTATCTTGTAGCATTGCTCTCGCTGCGTCGATCACTTATTGTTGGCTGAGATGATTTCAATTTGGAAGGATTAAAGGAAGAGTCCCATATCCTGTCCTCGGGTCATCACCTGAGAAAGTATCCCATTGGCAATCATTTGTTTGCCTGAATCCCCCAGTATCACCATTTCTACCTGTCCCTTCTGGTGTGTCTGACCTCTCGCTCTACTTTAACCATGGGAACCAGGGCCTCTACCCGACACTATGAGATTTTCGGATTGCTCGCAATCGTGGATCAGTTAACTTGAAGCCATTTATAAAAAGACCTCGACACATAACAGGTAATTAATATGATATTCTAGCCCACGTACCTTCTATCAACTAAGAAACAAACCAAGGAGAACTTCACCCTACTTGGAAATATTTCGAAGAGAGTACCTGAATACAATTTGAGGGGTGGATGGGTCTTTAAAAATATAGAAAGCATTAATTAAACTAGATGCATTTCATGCTAAAAAAAAAGGTCCTTTTAGTGAGTTATTGAAAGATCTTCGGCTTGGTAACGGACACGAGAAACCGATCGTGAAGAGGCGCAGAGACAAAGATCGGTTTCGAAGTGTGAAAGAAATATTGGATGGTATTTGGGTTCACACTGTGTGGGCGCCGCTCGTGTGGAAACTGATGAACAAAATAACAGAAATTTGGCTGGATTTGTTTGCCGGCAATTCGAGTTGAGCATTTAAAGAGAAAAAAAAAAAGGATCCGACATGACGTCCGCTCTCAGTCTGGACCAATTGGAATTAAAAGATGTTTAATGTTTTAAATAAAAAATCGTCAAATGAGCTTCGGTCATTTCGGCTTATTTCTGGATGTTTGCTGGCACCTGTTAAACCGCATTTGTGAGAGGGCTAGTTCGGTATTGTTCCATGAAATAGTAAATCCATAACACCGGAGTGAATTTAGACTTTTTCTTCATCATACCATTGCGGTACAGGTGCTCCATTAAATAACTACCTGGGGAATAGTGATATGGGTCCGTTTAACTTTGCTCAAAGAGTTTTCTTTGCTCACGGGTGGATTGTCACAATGTGATACTTTAATAAGACGTGCGTATGTAGAGCGACAAAGTCGTTTAAAAATCGACGTCACGCGTTTGTTTCTTGAGTAAACAAAGGCATGTAACTCCACGTTTCGTTTATCTGTCTAGTGAATTACAGAATCACTGTATTCGATCTCTGTTAATGAAGCCTTTAATGTTTACCTTTGGTGCCAACAAAATAAAACTATCATTTTAGGTAAGATGAGTAGCATGAAAGCGAGCAGTCAAATAGGGCGAACTTCTCTCGTGTGTATTGTTTAATATGGTGATGAAAATGAAGGTTATCCTAGACTCAAAAATGGGCAAGAGTCTTAAAGGATATGATAAGCGTATTCAGGTTGATCTTTGGCGGATATGTTGTTGGCAAAGATTGATGGATGGGTTGACTGATCAACTTTTGATCCTAAATTTATCAGAGACAGGATTGAAACCAAATTTTCAAAAATGTACCACCCCTCTAAATTTAGGGACAGTCCCTAAGAAGGGAAAAGCTGTGAGTGCTGTAGGACACTGGGAGTGTAAAACGGTATATTGCGGGGACGGGCCCCAGTCAAGCCCCTTGGGTGCATATTTTGTCAACTGAAGAGGGTAGCACCTCTGGAAAAAATGGAGGAATCTGAATACCTTAGTGCTCATCTTCTAAAACACAGCTAGCTGAGTATACCTGTTTACAACCATATGCATTTCCTGGTGTTATTGATACTTTGGTGCTGGGCCGGGTGTCCATTATAATACTTTAGGAGCAGTTTTAGGACTGGATTGGCTTTAGAATCCGTTAGGAGGCATTTTATGCTTTAGTGATTCATGATGGACTTTGATGATACTTACCAGTGTAACAATGTACCTTAGTTGCACTAAGGTGCTGGTACCCTAGGTTCATGGACTGCATTGAGTAAATGGTACATCATTAATGATAGGTTGATAGCAGCCGATTATATGATACCATACAAAATTAAGCCGTAACACTGATAACCTCCAAGTAAGGAAAGAAACATTAAAATGGTTATAAAAATACCGAAAGGTTCGTTATGAAGTAAGACACATTTGCAAAAGTTTGGTATCTAACTGTTGCATATGTGTCTTTCCTAACAAGATAAGAAAGGGCCTCATGACGAAGAATGATGCTGTCACATGTAAATTGTGCCAGCATATGAATTGTGAATTTCATGCCAGGGACTTTCATCGTTAGAAGTACGTTATGTTGGATGAACCAATTATAGACACAGCGTAAAGGCTTACGTAAATCAAATATGATAATTCATTTTGTTGTGCACTGTCCAAAACTGTTGCCGGACAACGGCGTGGGCTTGGAAGTAGAGGTAACTTAGCAAAGCTATGTCAAATGTAAATGAAGAGCTTTCTGCGCTCACTTGAAATTTGAACGCACAGCATATACCTCTTCAGTGGTTATTAAATGGATCCCAAAGCCTTGGACATCTTGGTGTGGCGGATTACATGAGAGCAGAGCCAGGACTAAGATTTATGTTAGGAAAAGGTGTACAAGGTCTGTTCACACAAGACGGCGTCTTTGAAGCTAGAAGAAGCAGTAGACATTTTCAGAATCGCCGGTATAAATCGCACAGTCCCGGGGCCTCTTTCCAAGAGGTGGCCCGGCCTTTGCTACTTTCGTGGTATTGTCTCAGACCAATGTCTGCCATAGCGAGGAGGGCACAAGTACACTCCTCGTCCTTCTGGGGGCATGCTTCCCCAGGCCCAGCACGCTTCCCGCCCCCACGGGGCTCAGAGGGAGTATCAAGCTCTTCGGGCGCCACCATACCCAGCCATACTGGGGCACTGAAGGGTATGTGGAAGCTGCCCATAGCAGCAAACGATGTCAGGAGGTGCAAAAGCGTCAAGGAACTACAGTGATCCTTTTTGAAGCCCCACCCCAGCTTTCAGGGCGAAGCCCGAACGTGGCGATGCTCAAAAATGCCTCTTGTTGTGAATGTTGCCGCCGCTGCTATTCACTTGGTCCGTTTGCACTCTCTGTGAGAGCATGATGGTTTCGCAAGACGACCACAACATTTGTTGCTCCTCGTCTAGAGAAAACGGAGCGGGCCAGTTTCAACAATGTATTGGAAAAACAACCCGGGAACAAGAATTAGGAATATACACTAAAGAATCAGTGGTATCCAGTTTAGTGTTATGGTGTAAGAGCCTCGTAAGAGGTTCATACACATGGGCCAACACCTGGTACTTACCTGCGAAGATTACCAGGTCACTCGATCAGTTTCAATATTTCATTAAGCGGCCGATCTGGCTGAGAGGACTGAAGGATGAGCTTCTAAATTATTCATGCTTACCTGACGCACTCAATTCGATTTCCATGCTGAAATTTCCTCCTTTTAATACAGACTCATCTTTGTTGGTTTGATTGGAAATTAGGCTACTGCATATCTTTGATTCAGTTTGCTCCACATTCACCTCACCCCTACTAACTGTCACCATCACTAACACCCTGCTCTTTCACATTCCCCTCACTGTGGCACTGTATGACAAGATATATGATTAGAAACAGCAGACACGGAATCTGGCTACAGTTTCTCGAGGGTCGTGAAACTAATTAATTTTGGGTGAGATTTATAGGCCCCCAAAACCTAAGATAGGCGGTGCTGTAAGCTGTTATGGGACTAAATTCATAAGGCGTCTAGATATGAAAATGCTGTGTTAATGGGAGATTTTAACTTTAGACAAATTGATTGAAACAATGTGACAGGAAATCCATCTGGAGTCTAGTGACTTTCTTGATACGGTTCAGGATTGCTTTTTTAAAAAGTTTGTGACAGAAAACCAACTAGAGGAAAACAACCTGCTGACTGTTCTTGCCAACAAAGAGTCACTAATTAATATTATGAGGTTAATTGATTGAGCCTGGGGAAAGAAACACAAATCATTAGTTTCAGAATATCATGGAATTACCCACATAAACTGCAATAAGGTCTTGTCAAGACTTTTGCTTGGCGACTTCATGGGGATGAAAAATACCTTGGTGGGCAAATTATGATGACCTGAAATTGGGTTAGGTAGTGGTGTGGTTAATAAACCAAAAAGGCACAATACCGGTGAACTGGAACAGATACACAATAACCCGACACATAAAAGAGAGAAGCTTACGACGACGTGTCGGTCCGACTTGGACCATGACAAGTACACTAACAGGGTAGAGCAGGACGGCTATATATAGGCAGGAAGAGGTGGTGGTAGTAGTAGTATTGTAGTTAGTAGTAGTAGTAGAGTACAAAGAGTTGTATATAATACCGACAAGATGAAATTAAGACACACGGACACACCCGAGCATCCCCATTCTAGGACGTTTCGCCATCCAGCCAGCCACTGGATGGCGAAACGTCACAAACAATGAAAACCAGACGCCGACACATGAGTCTTTATTTCATCAGTAGTTGTAGTAGTAGAGAAGAAGAAGGAGGTACGTTGTAGTGGTTAGTCGGTAAGAAGTGGGATATGAAAAGGAAGAGCCCGTCAAATACAAAGGAAGTGGGAGCTCTGCAAGAGAGCTAGAGCCCACAGTGAGGAAGAGCAAGCGCACAGAGGTGCGGTGAGAAAGGGAAGTTGTGAATAAAGGAAGAGGAACAGGTAAAACACGAGACATCGAGAGAGAAAGAAAGACAACCAGAGGAGCAAAGGAAAGAAGGAAAGGGGAAGAGAAGAAGAAGAAGAATCAGAAAAGAGAAAGAAAGAAAAAAATGAGGATTCAGGTTAAGTCTCGGGTTGTTCTGACGATTTGGAGCATTTACATGTTAGTGGGAGAGGAAGGCATCTACAGAGAGAAGCCAGGGCTAAGTTTCATACAAGGAAAGTTGTGTATTAGAGAGGATTCAACTAGACGGCGAGACTGTTCGAGTATGGAAGTAGGGAAGAAAGTTTAGACGAACAGATCAATAGGATGGTATGATCTCTGACGTGACAGAAATGAGCATTGTTAGTGTCGGCCAAGCCTAACACTGTTTTTGTGATCCCTATGTATGTCAAGAAAGAGGATCGACAGTTTCTCCGAAGTATTGAAGACGGACAGGAGGAGCAAGAAATTGAGTAGACACCAGGAACATCTTAGAGGGAGGGAGAGGTCATGAACGAGGATTAGTGTGACGAGTGTTTAGTCTGGCCGAAGGTAAGCTTGATTCTAAGGGAGGAGAGAATTGTTGAGATTAGAGAAGACCGGAAATGTAGGGAAGGCGGTGGATAGGGAAGGTGGTTTCAAGAGTAGAGAGTTTGGGACCGAGGAGAGAAGAAATTGCCCGTTTAGCACGTCGAGAGGGACAGAGTCTATGAAATGGGACAGGGATAGCCAAGACGGAGAGAACGTATTATGTAAGAGTGGAAATTTTCTGCTGGAAGGACTGCAGGTACACAGAATGCGGAGGGCAGGAGAAAGAGGGAGATAAGAACACTTTCTTGACAGGGGAAGAAAGCATGATAGGAAAAGTAGTGAATGTACATGCAATGTGCATAGGTATACGGTAAACGGAAAAGGAAAAACAAGAAAAACCTGTATCTGGCGGTGGACATGGACATCAAGGAAAGGATAGCAAGGAATTAGATTCCATTCGCTTTAAACTTAATGGAAGGGCAGATTTATTAAGAGCTTATCAAGAAAGGTTGGAAGTGGACTTGGAGTCATGTCGGCCACAGAGCAAAGATGTCATCTACATAGCGGACGCAGAGTGAAGGTTGCACTTCGAGGTTGGTAGAAGAACAGTCTCGATGTATTCCATGATAAAGATTAGAAAGGACAGGAGAGAGAGAGAGCCATAGCGACACGAAGGGTTTGAGCAATATTTACCTGGAAGGATAAGGAGTTAGAGTCCACACAGAGGCGGTAAGATCAAGTATGTCATCACGTGGGGATAGAGGAGATGAAGAAACCCTTCATGGGCCTTCTCTCTAGGAAATCAGGACTCATCAAGGGGGACATTGCGGTTGAGGGAACTCAACGTCAAGACTAAGCATCTTACAGGTTGGGAGAGAGCGAACCCGTTCAATGTAGTATTGAGTGTGACGGAGGTGGGCAGGAGGAAATAAGTACCAAGAAAGGGATGTAGGTGAGGGTTGTGGGCAGACCAAAAGAAGCAAGAGATTAAGAGACTGAAACCTCTAGATCTAGGAGGATATGATAGGACGAAGAGGAATATCAGGTTTATGAGTTTTGGGAAGCCATAGAAATAGGGAAAGAGAGGGACAGTTGACACGAAAACTGTTGAACAAGGTCAAAGTCAGGAGGGACAGAGGTCGGAGAGAGTCCTTAGTTTTTTTGTGAATGTTTCTTGATGCGACAAGTGGGTTGGAATCGTGTGTAGTGTAGGTGCGTGAGTCAGAGGAGCAAAGACATCAGCTTTACGGAGGTAATCCTCACAATCAAGGATAAATACCGAATTACCTTTGTCAGAAGATAGTATGGGACAATGTTAGTGTTGGAATTTAAGAGATGAAGGGCAAGTTGGTCACGGCGTTGAAGGTGGGTGATTTTAGAAAACAGACAGTACTACAAGAACAGGAAGGAGAGCACACGAAAGTGGGACAAATCAGGAAGATTTCGAAGCGTGATTGACGAAAGGAATCAAAAGAGGCTAATCAGGGAAATACCAGCGCGAGGAGTAGGGAAGTGGCAAAGGAAGGCCAAAACCAAGAAGTTCAAGCTCAAATACTGAGAGAAGTGAGACAGATAGACAGATTATTATTACAGTCAGTGAGGGAGAATTTAGGACCAAGGCTAGCTGAGATGAGGGCGTTGAAAGTTTATTTTGTCGTTTGGAAGAATGAATTTCGTGCATTCAGGCGAGCAAGTTATCAAAGGGCAATGCGTAGAGAGAAAAGGTTACAGGTTCCTGTGGTAGAGCCGCAAAGAGAGCACGTTGACGTTGACAGAAAGTAAAGAAGGATCTTCAACCTGTGATTTAGTAGAAAGAATGAGAGTTGAAGTAGGAGAACGGGTGATCAGGAAATGGAGTGCCCTGTGGGTTGGTTTCAGGAAAAAGTGGGAGAAGAAGGTATTTGATACAAAACTATTTAGTAACTATAAATACTACTTCTACTACATAATACTACCACCCCTCTTCCTGCCTATATATAGCCGTCCTGCTCTACCTCTGTTAGTGTGACTTTGTCAATGGTCCAAGTCGGACCGAAACGTCGTCGTAAGCTTCTCTCTTTTATGTGCGGGTTATTTGTGTAACTGGTGTTGGTTGCCAATATGATGCTTTTCAGAGCATAGTTATAGCCGCCCAGACAACTTTTGTCCCGAATAGGGAAATTAGATCTAACAAAAATAATCCCAACTGGATGAACAACAGATCAAAACATCTCACTGGTCAAAAGAGAGGCATATATAGGCGTATCAAAAGAGGGGATGGGCAGTTAAGAAATATTCAATTAAAGAGAGAAATAAAAATAAGGAATAAGAAAAGCAAAACGGGATTATGAGACTAAAGTCGCAAGGGATTCGAAGACTAACCTAAAAAGGTTCTTTCAGATATACAGAAGTAAGATTAAGGACAAAATAGGCCCACTTAAGAGTAACTCAGGCCAGATCACTGACAGTGATAAGGAAATGTGTGAAATTTCAACACTTACTTCCTCTCAGTATTTACTCAGGAAGATACTAGCGAAATTTCAGAAATAATGTAGAACAGGATGATAAACTATGCACTATTAGGGTAATTAGTGTCATGGTCCTCACACAAATAGAGAAATTAAAGCCTAACAAATCCCCAGGCCCCGATGAATTATTTGCAAGGGTTTCAAAGGAATGTAAAGAGGAACTTAGCATACCTTTGGCTAATCTTTGCAATATATAACTACAAATTGGTCAACTACTAGACAAGTGGAAAATGGCAAATGTAATACCTATTTACAAGGCAGGTGACAGGTCCTCAGCTTCGAACTATAGACCAATAAGCCTTACCTCCATAGTGGGAAAATTTATGGAATCAATAATTCCCGAGGCAATTCGTAGCCGTCTTGAAAGACTTAAATTGATTAATGAATCTCTGCATGGTTTTACAAAGGGGCGTTCCTGTCTTACGAATTTACTAACTTTTTTCTTCAAGGTGTTTGAGGAGGTAGTTCATGGTATTGAAAATGATACTATCTATATGGACTTCGGTAAGGCTTTCGATATAGTTCCACATCAGAGGCTACAGAGGAAACTTAAGGCACACTGAATATGAGAATTTTTTTCCTGGGTTTAGGCATGGTTGACAAATAGGCAGCAGAGAGTTTGCATAAATAGGGAGAAATCAGAATGGGGGCACGTCACAAGCGGTGTTCCGCAGTGTTGGGCCTGTTGTTGTTCATAATTTACATAAACGACATAGATGAGGGAATAAATAGCGACATAAGCTAATTTGGTGATGACATCAAAACGGGCCGTACAGTTCATTCTATTGCGAACATTAGAGCACTGCAGAATGATTTGAATAGACTGATGCAGTGGTCGGAGAAGTGGCAGATGCAGTTTATTATAGACAAATGCAGAGTTCTAAATGTTGAACAGGAAAATAGCCATGCCACATATGAACTAAATGTAGATCTTAATTTTACTGATTGCAAAAAGGATTTAGGAGTTCTCGTTAGCAGTAATCTGAAACCAATAAGGCTAACAGAATCCTTGGCTTCATATCAAGAAGTGTAAGTAACGGGGAAACCTCAGGTTTTTCTTAAACTCTA
>NC_069411.1:22809740-22894740 GCF_026875155.1 Cherax quadricarinatus
TACAGGTGACTGTGCGGTATAATTCAGAGTCGTAATATACCGTCTGACAACTGCTTGTGCGCTGAACCACAGGGGCTGACATGAGAGTGTAGGCATGCTGGCGTGGGAAGGTGGACATGGGAGAGCAGGATTAAAAGGGCGGGCGTGGGAGGAGTGAACAGAGGAGGGTGGGTGTAGGGCGTAGTTAGGGCGACCGGTGGGTAACCTCATGTTTTTTTTCTATTTACTAAAATAGATACATCAGCAGTGTCCTGTCAACCTATTCTACAAGATAATCACACAGTAGGAACAAAATCTGTTTTGCTGTCATACTCCATCATGTACGATGAGGCTCACACAAAGGGTCGAGATCCGTCAGCCTGAGATGCGAGGCTTCAGTAGGGCAATGAGAATATCGTCAGAGAACATATTCAAGGTTTATCATCTACGACAGCTTTAAAAGTTTCCTTCCAGCAGAGCTGGAGTTACTGTCACTTGGGAATTACTATATCTCAGGACAGACTGTCCCATACACAGGTAAAATGGAATGTTTATGGAGATACTTAATCATCCTTGAGCAGGGGCAAGAGAAAATATATATAGGAGACAGGAAGAGGGAAAGGGATGGAAAAGAGAAACTGGGGAGACATAATATATTTATCTATATACATTCATTAGTATACAACAGTGCAGGGTCATTGTATGTCTAAAAAATAAATTAATGTCACTAGCGTCGTAATAAGTTTTTTACAACATAAAAACAAAGGATACAGCATATCAGCAGTGGGCGGATATTCTATTTTATATAGAGGTTACATACGCAGATAGAAAGATAAATATTTGAATATACATGTATATCACTCACACACACACATGACGGAAGGAATAAACTCTGAAGTGTCACTGTTTGCAGACGATGTGAAGTTGTTGATGAACAGAATTCAATCGGATGAGAACCAGGCAGGACTACAAAAGGATCTAGACAGGCTGCAAGCCTGGTCCAGCAACTGGCTCCTATAGTTTAACTTCACCAAGTGCAAAGTCATGAGGATCGGGGAAAGGCAAAGAAGACCGCAGACAGAGTAAAGTCTAGGGGGCCAGAGACTGCAAACCTCACTAAAGGAAAAGGCTCCTGGGACAAGTATAATGCCAAGCACATCTCCTGAGGCACACATCAATCAAATAACTGCTGCAGCATGTGGGCAACTAGCAACCTAAGAATAGCGTTCTGACACCTCAGTAAGGAATCGTTCAGAGCCAGGAGCTATGCAACCACAATTATGTGAGTATGTACACACACACACACATACCTATAAACCCATAATGAACACCGTACTACCTGCACATACTGTATGGTGTAATGGGTGTATATATTTTTAATCTGGGATTAGGCAAGACAATATGTCCAGCACGTTAGACATCTGTACGTGGGATAGATGCTCTATTGTTAACATTAATGTAAATATAGTGAAAGAGGCAACAGTATATACATCTATACACACACATACGAACACATTAATTTTTTTAACACATCGGCTGTTTCCCACCAAGGCAGGGTGGCCTGAAAAAGAAAAACTCATCATTCACTCCATCCCTGTCTTGCCAGAGGCATGCTTACACTACAGTTATAAAACCGCAACACCCCTCCTTCAGAGTGCTGGCACTGTACTGCCCATCTCCAGGAATCAAGTCTGGGAATCCCTTCACATATGTTACCTTGCTTACATTCCAACAGCACATCAAGTTCTATAAATCATTTGTCTCCATTTGCTCCTATCTAACACGCTCATGCACGCTTGCTGGAAGTCGAAGCCCCTCACACAAAAAACTTCCTTTACCTCCTCCCTTCAACATTTCCTAGGTCGACCCCTACCCCGCCTTCCCTCCACTACAGATTTATACACTCTCGAAGTCATTCTATTTCGTTCCTTCCTCTCTATATGTCCAAACCATCTCAATAACCCCTCCTTAGTAATATCACACTTCCTCCTGGTCTCCAAACTACGAATTCTCTGCATTATATTCACAACACACATTGCCCTCAGACATGATGTCTCCACTGCCTCCAGCCTTCTTGTTATACCATTCACAACCCATGCCTCACACTCATACAAGAGCATTGGTTTAACTGTGCTCTCATACATTCCCCTCTTTGCTTTCATGGATAAAGTTCTTTGTCTCCACAGACTCCTCAGTGCATCACTCACCTTTTTCCCTCGTCAATTCTATGATTTGCCTCATCTTTCATGCCCTATCAAACTCATCAACCAACCTCTGCAACTTCTCTTCAGAATCTCCCAATAGCAGAGTGTCATCAGCAAAGAGTGACTGTGACAACTCCCACTTTGTGTTAGATTCTTGATCTTTTAACCCCACACCTCTTGCCAACACCCGAGCATTCACTTCTCTTACAACTCCATCTATAATTATATTGAACAACCATGGTGACATCACACATCCAGTCTAAGGCCTACTTTTACTGGGAAAGAATCTCCCTCTCTCCTACATACTCTAATCTGAGCCTCACACTTATGTATGCATATACTTATACATATACTGTATACATGTATATATACACACACATATTCAGCATTAATTTGCATATAACTGGGGTAACACTAGGCTACTAACGGGTGCCGGTACATTTAGGGCAAATATTGAGGATATTCTCAAGCACTCTGGAGAAGATTAAGTGTTTATACGATCCACGTATAACATTCCACCAGGCATATAGTTATTGATAACTAGATACTCAACACTATAATGGTAAAGATCGTGTGCCTCTTCTTTATCACAGAGAGTATATGTGGATTAAGCAAGCTTGGGAGGTTTCCCTTCTCTAAGTGCATATAAATGCCATAGGTCACAATAACTTCACCTGATTCTAGCACTCACAGTGTCACAGAATGTATGTTGTCCATGCGCATAATTTTGTTTATCAGAAGAGATTACACCGCCCTGTACGATATATATATATATATATATATATATATATATATATATATATATATATATATATATATATATATATATATATATATATTATATATCATTTACCAAACTGCGGCAGGCCAGGACTTGACCCTACGAACCTTGTACCACCTCCAGAGACAGCACAATGTACGCTTCAGCTTACCTCTGCACCACCGCTCCTACAGGAATCACGCATGCAGCTGAGCTACATGTTTTTCTCGTGATCCGAGGTCACTCATGGCAGTGGTATCTCAAGGATTAATTTCAGCCTCCTCCTGTTTCAATACCCGCCTCTACAAGCAGTCTGTATAGTAATGAAATCAGGAAACAAGTGGTGGTGCAGAGGTAAGGTGATGTGTACATTGTGCTGTCTCTGGAGGTGGTACAAGGTTCGTAGGGTCGAGTCCTGGACTGCCGCAGCTTGGTAAATAATTTAAAATCACTTGTTTCGTGATTTCATTACTATATAGACTGCTTGTTGAGGCGGGTATTCAGACAGGAGAAGGCTTAAATTATTCCTTGAGATACCACTGCCACGAGTGTCCTCGGATCACGGGAAAAACATGTAGCTCAGCTGCATGTGTGATTCTTGTAGGATCGGTGGTGCAGAGGTAAGGTGATGCGTACATTGTGCTGTCTCTGGAGGTGATACAAAGCTCGTATTGACGAGTCCTGGCCTGCCGTAGTTTGGTAGATATAAAATCGCGCATTTCTTGATTTCATTACTATATATATATATATGCGCTTAACAATTTGCAAAACGAGCGAAATTATTTACAAACATTGTCTCTACGTCCACAGCAAGTACTGTGGACTCTGATACAAAGTTAGCAGGTTCGAGTCCTGCTGTGGACGTAGAGACAATGTTTGTAAATAATTTCGCCCGTTTGTGAATTGTTAAGCATTTCAATTCTCTTTCGTTGTCCACTGCATGTGGCAAGATTCGATGAAATAACTTTCAAAACGAGCTTGGTGCCCTGGGGTATGGGGTAACATCGCTTAGCTTCGGCTAAGCGCCCATACTTTTTTTGGGTCTAGCTCCGTGGTAAAGTACTGTGGACTCTGATAGAGAGTTAGTAGGTTCGAGTCCTGCTGTGGACGTTGAGACAATGTTTTATATTATATATATATAATATATATATATATATATATATATATATATATATATATATATATTATATATTTTATATAATATATATTTTATATATATGTCGTGCCGAATATGTAAAACTGGTCAATTAGCAAGAACTCATTTTTAAAAATTTAAGTACTCTCTAAAATTTTCTCTTATACGTTTAAAGATATATTTTTTTCATTAATGTTAATGTAAAAATTTTAATTTTGCTCCAAAAGAATCTTAGAAAACTTACCTAACCTTATTATAACAAGAACAATTTATTTTAGCCTAACCCAACTAAATATATTTTATATTTGTTTACAATAATTTAATACTAAACAAACACAGAAAATATATTTTTTTCGTTAGGTTCAGAATGATTTTGGCAAAATTATTGCATACACAAATTTTCGCTTGTCCTATATGGCAAGATGAGCGTTGCTATTTAAGCCAAGATCGCAAGTTCTGCCTATTCGGCACGACATATATATATATATATATAATATATATATATATATATATATATATATATATATTTATATATATGTATATAAACACTGACTAGTTAAGGACTCGACCCCATGTCTTTTGGCCCACCTCATAGTAAGCGAAAATCACACGAGGCTGTAACCCACAGGACCATCAAATCCTACAAGAATCAATCACCCAGCAGAGCTAGGTGTTTTACCTTGATCCTAGGAAATAGGGTGGTATGGGTGCCTCTCAGCTAATTTCATTCTACTCCCCGTTTGGTGTACTAGCCTCCACAAGCAGTATTCAATATTAGTGTAACCACGAAAGAGTGATATTTAATCAATAACAACACTACGACTGGCCGAGGACTTGATCCCATGTTGTTTTAGCCCGTCTCATGGTGAGCGAAAATCACATGACGCTCTGACCCTCAGGACCACCAAATCCTACAACAGTCAAGGTAAAACACCTAGCTCTGCTGTGTTTGATTCTTGAAATATATAATATATATATATATATATATATATATATATATATATTTATATATATATATATATATATATATTAGAGAAAATATTAGAAAGGGCTTACTTTTAAATGAGTTCATGGTAACTGACTAGTTTTACCTATTCGGAACGACACACACACACTTATAAGATCACAGTAAACAGGTGATATCACAATATGCAGAACACCCACTGCGAAAAAAATAGTGATATTCCTAGCACTTTCGTGATTTCTCACATTGGAATATCACTATTTTCTCATAGTGATTGTTCTGCATATACGTAATATACGTATATATATATATATTGAGAGGGACAGACAGGTGCAGATATTGGGGTAGCGCTCCTTCAAATTATGGAGTCGGCAGAACTTAATTGGCATCAAGGTTTAAATATTCCTAATGGACTCCAGAATTATTATATTAATATATATTACTGCCAGGAACCCCAGAATGTGCTAATGGGTCCTCAGAGTGGTGCCCGGGCAATAACGACGAGAAATGCCAAATACGACTTTATCTTAAATATTGTACAAGCTGCCCAATGAACTTTTCCCAACATGGATGTAATGGAGATCAGAACTTGCTTTGGAGAACTACAAAGGCATTGAAAGCAGCACGAAAAGAGAAAAGAGACGTGAGTAAACAGGACATTTTGTTATTGATATTCGGTACTCAGACCTTGTTCACTCCTAATGTACATAGGACATGAGAAGCAGGTTTATATAGGCAAAGGAACATGTGAGGTAGGCTGAACTGTCGCAAAGTGAAGGGATGTCACTGCATTTCAGCTTACCTCACATGTACCTGATGTTTTGTCGAGCGTTGCTTGTGGTTATTTTCTTGCCTATTATTTCGACGGTGCGTCTGTCTGTGTTGCCTTGTTGGTGTAGTGCCTAACATCCCGGCTTGAAGGAAGGCTTCCGTAGTTGTGACGTTTAGTTTATTGGCGATTTCATCAAGGTAGGTCAGATTTCCTAAACAATTTATATCGTATTTGTCAGCCAACATCTTGGGATCTTGATACGGGGAATTCATCAGTGCATGCCTAACGTATAGGCACGACCTATTTACAATAGTGGATTTTTCCACTGGAGACTCCACCTCCTGCTGCTTCAACTCGCCTGTCTGCAGCATATAAGCCACTTCACGCAAATGCTGTACTTTCATCAAGACTGACTGACTGAACACCAGGCTGAGGGACTAATTACTCTAAACTACTCCTTCCACCATTCTTCACTATACTGGACTCATAGTTTTATTCTCGAAACATATATTGCAGCATATCATATTCAATACAATTTTTAGGGTGTTTAAACAGTAAATGATTGATATATTTAAGTAACTTTAATAATTTTACTTTTGCCAAATAATTTAAAAACGAGGAAAAAAAGGCAGTGTGAAAGAATTTTCTTTTTAGATTTTCCCGCCGATGTTGCTAGTTTATTGCTTACTCCATATCCATTCTGTGGACGGTATCGCCTCTGGATACACATAAGGTCTAGGAACTAGGCCCCAAAATGGTTAACACGAATATTTCTGGATATATACAGTCAATTTTTTACAAGCAAATTTTGGATATTTCGTTAAAATGTTTGGTACCTCATTTTCGTTAATGAGATGCCTTGATACATCACATTGGTGATTATATTATCTGATTCTATTTCGCATTAAGTCGATAATCAGTTTATCAGCTTGTCGATTTTCTAAACTATTCATACGAAAGGGATGAGAGTGTTAGCCAGTTCAGTCGAATGAACCATTGCTGAGCTCAGTAAGACTTTTAAACTGACAGAAGATAAAGGTATAAGTGTGTGTTGGCAACAATGGGACCAGAATGAACATTAAAATGGTATAAAATACCGACAGATTGTTAGGTAAGACACATATGCAACAGTTAGGTATCTTTATTTCGAAACGTTTCGCCTACACAGTAGGCTTCTTCAGTCGAGTACAGAAGAGTTGATAGAAGCAGAAGATACTTGAAGACGATGTAATCAGTCCATCACCCTTAAAGTTTTTAGGTGGTCAGTCCCCAGTCTGGAGAAACATTGTTCCGTTTACTGAAACATTGAAGTTGAAGTGACAGGAGGGCCTTTTATGTGCCCCGGAGGGGAGACGTAGGTTGTTTGGGGGGCAGGCCCCTCAAAAAACCCCGCCCTTCTCAAAAGAGGGCGAAGTTGGGGGGCTGTTTAATGTTCATTTTGTCAGAAAACTGCAAAAAAGGGGAACTTGGTACGACCACCCAAATTTGACTTACTAGTGAGAAGGCGGGGTTTTTGAGGGGCCTTTGCCCCCCAAAACAACCTACGTCCCCTCCTGGCACTTATAAAGGCCCACCGTCACTTCAATTCATATTGTTTCAGTTAACGGAACAAGCTCTTCTCCAGACGAGGGATAAAAACCTCAAAAAATTTTGGTGATGGGACTGATTACATGTTTCAAGTATCTTTCTTCATCAACTTTTCTGTACTCGACTGAAAAGCCTACGTGTAGGGGAAACGTTTCGAAATAAAGTACCTAACTGTTGCATTGGTTTACCTAACAATCTGTCGGTATTTTATACATTTTAAGTTCTTCGTCAACCTGCAACACAAGGGAACTTGGTACAGACCCCCAAATTCACCTCTACTAGGAAAGGTGGGTTTGGAGGGACCCGCCCTCCCAAAGCAACCACGTCTCACCTCCCGGCAAAAAAAAGGCCCATCCTGTCCTTCAACTTCATATTTTTTCAGTAACGGAACAATGTCTTTTCCAGATGAGGGATGACCACCCCAAAAAATTTTAAGGGTGAAGGACTGATTACACGTCTTCAAGTATTTCATTTTTTTATCAACTTTTCTGTACTCGACTGAAGAAACCCCCTGTGTAGGCGAAACGTTTTTGAAATAAAATACCTAACGGCATATGTTCTTACCTAACAATTGTCGGTATTTTATACCATTTAATGTTCATTCGTCAGACACTGCAACACAAGGGTTTTGTACAGACCCCACTTTGACCCTATAGTGAGAATGGGTGGGTTTGAGAGGGACCTGCCCCCCCAAAGCAACCCACTCTCCCCCCCTGGCACTAATAAAAGGCCCCCCTCCTTCACTTCCCAAATTTATATTGTTTCATCAACGGAACAATGCTCTTCCCAGACTGAGGGGCGGACCACCTCAAAACTTTAAGGGGGATGGACTGATTAATCGTTCAAGTATCTTCTGCTTTATCAACTTTTCTGACTCGACTGAAAAGCCTCGTGTAGGCGAAACTTTCGAAAAAAAGATCCCAACTGTTTTCTATGGTTTACCCAACAACAAGGGACCGCAATAGAAAAAAAATGCTCAGAAAAAGTGATAGCTTTACAAATTACCCTAAAAAAAAGAAATGATCCCAAGGAGGGAGGGGGGTGATAAATTTAATCCCCTTAAAATCTAGTGTACTAAATTTTTTGGGGCGCCAAAGCTAAAAAAAGTCTAAGAATTTCTTGAAGTGTAGGGAAATAATAATATTGCAATAAACGAGATATACCACTCTGAAAAAAAAATACTTGCTAAATTTCCGCCAAAATTTTTCCAGTGTGATAGTCAACTGGAAAAGGGGTCGGATTGCAGTGTATTTTAAAAAAATTTAAACTTTTTTCCCTTTCAAATAATATATACAGGGAAAGAAAGAAGCAATCGATAGCTGCTGTTTCACGAATAGTGGAAAGAATCAGAGGTGTATCTACAGATTTCCCAAAACCGGGATGTTGCCAATGCACACCCATGGTAAAAATTGCTAAAGCATCTAGATACGAAGATGAAAAAAACAGAAAACCCCGCAATGGGAGTATGAAATTTATGCACGTTTGGGCCCCGACTTGTCCCATTAGTAGCCAAGTCGGCCCAAAAATTTGATTATAAATTTCATCCTATGTGCGGATTAGGTTTTTGTGAATTCCTCCATCCTTATTGTCCTTTTATTCTTTCCCAAAAAAGAAATTTTAAGAAAATTTTACTTTTGGAAAAAGATTGAAACAAAGAGACTCATAGTGACAAGGACCCAAAACAAAAAATAAAACCCAAAAAGGGCACTTGGGCCCCAAAAAACTGTTTTCAAGGGGTTCTAAAAGAAGTAAGAGGAAAATTCGAAACCAATAGCTAATCTCTTACCTAATCCCTAAATGATATCGTTCCGAAAGTATACAAGACGAAAAAACCCATTTACAAGGGTGAACGGTCCTTGTCTTTAAATTATACAACACTCCGCCTAACTTCAGCTGTAGGACAGTTGATGGAATCAATAACTGCGGACGCAATTCGAAGCCACTTTGAAAGACATAATTTGATCAACGAATCTTATTATGGTTTTGTAACGGGTTATCCATGCCTTATAAATTTCCTGACCTGTACACGAAGGCATTTGAAGCGACAGATAAAAAGAAAAAATATATTTTGACTATGCATTTCAGCAACGCTTTTAATAGCTTTCCAGAGAGGAAATTGTTAAACATAGAAGCAGCACGCGGATTAGAAAAATTATCTCCTGGATCGAGTCACGGTTCAGAGATTGCATAAATAGGGCTAAATCAGAATGGGGATCTGTTACAAGTTGTGTTCTCCAGGGGTCAATACTGGGTCCCTCGTTGTTCACAATAAACAAACGACAAATGATATAGCGAAATTAGCAAGTTACATATTACAAGTGGTATACACTACCAACAAGCTGAGTAAGAAACGTGTAACACTTAGGAATCTTTATTGACGAAACATTTCTCCTGTGCTTCAGGCTTTTTCACTCGAATAGAGAGGTGATTAATGGAGAGAGTAAAGGTGGAGAGGTAACGAGGTGAGCAGTCCCTCAACGGCATTAAGCCAGGGACTTGTACTAGAACCGGAAATGAGGTGTAGCAGCTAAACAGTTGTTAGTAGGAGTTGTGGAAGACATTCGTTGCCTAAAGATTCCATGGTAATGCTGTGTCAGACAAGACTTCTTATAAATGGTATCCAATCCCGATAACTTGATATGGCACGTGTGGTACCCTAACTGACGAAAGAGGTGATTTGCAATACTGGAGACAGTAGAAATGCAGTAATAATAATATAATGATAATATCTTTATTTGCTACAAGTACAAGGTATACAGACCTAGCTGACATCAGTTGCATACTACTACATAGAAAGCCCCTTGTTATGCTGGGCATTTCGAGCAAATTAGGTCAGTATCCCAGGATGCGACCCACACCAGTCGACTAACAACCCAGGTACCCATTTTACTGATGGGTGAATATAGACAACAAATGTAAAGAAACACGCTCAATGTTTTTATCCTGGTTGGGAATCGAACCCAGACACTTGCGGTGTGAAGAGAGCTTTAGCCACCAGGCCACCAGAGTAGTTTGATGTCATGAGTCCCTTAACCTTGATGGAAAACTGTCGGTTTCTTAGCCTAAAACAGAGGCATGATACTAGAATTTTTTATACTTCTCCCTGGCGTCCACTGGGCCAGACGCTGCCTGGCGTCCACTGGGCCAGACGCTGCCTGACGTCCACTGGGCCAGACGCTGCCTGACGTCCACTGGGCCAGACGCTGCCTGACGTCCACTGGGCCAAACGCTGCCTGACGTCCACTGGGCCAGACGCTGCCTGACGTCCACTGGGCCAGACGCTGGCCAACTCTTCAGCTCCTAATCAGTATTCAGACAGTTTTTTTCTCTCTTTTTCCTGCTCTTTCAAAGAGCACGTTATTGTAGAGGCGAGGGAGGGCGGGGACAGCAGCTTTGTTCGTGTTGTCTTGTGGGCGGCAACTGACGCAGCCAGTCAGGGAAGGGAGGGGGGACGGGAGGAACTGAGGGAGGAAGGAAGGAGTGAGGGAGGGAGGGAAGAGGGAGGAAGGGAGGAGTGAGAGAGGGAGGATGAGAAGGGAGAGTGAAGGCATCAGCTTTGTTTAACATCTTGTGGACAGTAACTAACACAAGCAGGGAAGAATGGTAGAGAAGGTTGTGGAGATATTTTCTCCAGAAGGCCCCCTTCAGCCCCTTTCAGCCCTGAGGGGCCCAGCCCTCTCAGAAGGGACAAACACCTTGTTTACTGCTACAGCAAGTAATTGATCCCAGAAGCAGTACAAGTATGCGACGTGTTCAAGTGACCGACGCTCCTTGCAAGAGTCCAGTGTTGCAAAGTGTAGTTTAATAAGAGACAGTCCATCTCTTACCTTAGCAGGACAATTAAGGAAAATCCTGCTCCCACTTTATTACCATGGTAAAGATAGTGTACATTGTTGTCTATGCTTAAGACAGCAAGAATCAAGCATTCTGCTTTGCTTCATGGAGGAAGTTTGGCAAGGAAGCAAAAAGTACTAGGTCATTGGGCATTGCAGCGGCGTAGGAGGCCGTGAGGTCAGATTACTTTGACTCTACTGAGACACTGACATGCTGGGATAACCAACAAAGAACACTGTTCTGCGCGTTTTGCACAAAAGAATCTCAATAAACACTTACAGAGAAGTGTGATCAGCTTTACTGACATTATGGTGTGAACAATTATTGATGAACAGTGCAACAATGAGTGTTGCGATCCAACAGAGTGTAGTGCGACATTCTTCAAAGAACACTATTCTTCAATCAAGACATCGGATATCTGGGCGTAGCTACGGGTTAGATACATATACCCAGGTAAGTGTACTTTCAATCAAGACATCGGATATCCGGGTGTAGCTACGGGTTAGATACATATACCCAGGTAAGTGTACTAACTCGCGATGTACTACTATTGACTGCGCAGTTGAGTGTAAAGTTGTGAGTTAGTCACTTATCATAAACCCCAGTGATAAGTGGACCTTTGAGTCCACACAAGTAAGTGTTATCAGCAATCAGTGTCTGATATATGCTGACATAACACCCCCTAGGGGTAATTTATAATCATACATAATATACTCTATTTCAGCCCATTGCGAAGTGGTTATGACTTCCCAAGACCTCGCCTGCAGGGGCGGCTGTGCAAGCGATGAGCTGTCTTACCAAGCTAAGTTCCCCCTATATTTAATCTTTAACCTTAGCTGGTAAACCATTTCTCAACAAAGGTAGAGCAGAAAGGGAAAGGAAGGAGGAAGAGAGAAAGTAATGCGAGAAGGGGCATTGAGATGGGAAAGTGATAGTAGAGGAGAATGGAAGTGGAAGAGAGTGAGAAAAAGAGGGAAAAATGTTGGGAAGACAGAGGAGAAGGCTGGAGATAGGGAATGGAAAGGAGGGGAAGGGGGAAAGTTGTGGGAAGATGGACGAAAGAGCGGAAAAGAATTAAAGGGAGAGGAAGGGTTAGAGATAAATGAGAACTATAGAAGTAGGAAAGAAACAAGCAAAAGAGAGGGGGAAGGGAAGGACAGAAAGGAATAAGAACAAGGATGGAAAAGGACAAATAAATGACAAAAGAGAATAAGAAAAAAATAACAAGGGTGACCAGAAGGGAGGACGAGAATTTATCAGGTGTTTGTGAAATACATTAAACATGATTCACTCATTCCAGTATAACATCAGTAACCAACTTTAAAGCATGGAGGTTCATTGGCCTGTTGATCGAGCACAGAATTCGAATAAGGGGTGACTGCTAGTTTGTGCTGGAGAGCTGCTAGTCAGGGTGAGGGAAGGAGCCCGAGGGTAAGCTATCCTGCATTTATGGGACATCCTGGAGCTTCTGATCCTCAAAACCTCAAGCTGATTGACACCATACTGGAGACGCCTCTTTGTTGGTGTTCAAAGCCGTAGCAGTTAGGCTAGTTTATTGTGCATCCGCCAGAGTGGCGGATGCACCCACAACTCATTCTGTGAGCGATAGCGCAAAAAAAAATGAAAACAGGATTACAGAGGTCACAATATGTCTTTGTCAGACTTCACTCAGTATTGTTACATCACTAGAAACAAATGTTAACCATTTCATGTTTTATAATTGTTTTACATAGTTGTTGTTCATAGTACAGTAAGGAATACAATCTCAAAAAAAAAAAAATCTTATTGCCAATAAAAGAATGGTCATAACTGGGTTGCAATCTCTATAAAAATATTACAGTCGTCTAGTTGACGCAAAATCTGATACACCCTCAAGAATTCAAATATCTTATCATTACAGCGAGATGTTTTGCCATATCCTGTAAAGTTTGCATAGAGGTGTTTCTGAAAGGTTGGATGTTTGGACACTAAGAAAAATTATTTAGTGTGTGGCCCCAGCCAAGCACCAGACGAGCCTGACCTTAGGTCTGACCCTGGGAGTAGAAAACAATTCGGAACTTATCAAAGGTATATCAAAGACACCGTACTTCCAGATATTTATAGCCTAGCACTAATCTGGTAGTAACATCTTGCAATCTACTGACCTTGTTACTTTCTCGATACGTTTAACTTGACACATTTCATTATGATGGATAAAAGATCTGCTATTATCTATCTGGCCTGTTCTCATGCTTAAGCTCTTTCAACCCACTCACATCATGGTATGTGGTAAAATTACTGTATATAGTGAAAAATAATTGCACATAAGTTTGGTAGTGAGAATATACATTATAGTAAATCAAAAACAAAATCTGGCGTATACTTTGTTCCTCATTCTTTTTATTACTTTTCTGACTGTGCTGACACTGGTATCTTACAAGACCAGGTACAACAGTCGTTGGAGAGTAATTGTATTCATGATAGTGTTACCTAGGTGTTGTAATGCCGGAGAACTGATAAAAGGAAGATATGAGACTAAGTGGAGAAACAACGATAAAAAGAAATATCAAAAGGAAAGAGTAAAGATTATTAATAAAGAAAATAAGAGAACACATATAAAAGGAAGAGAGAGGTAGAGAAGGAAGAAGAAAGAGATAGAGGGAAAGAGGAGAGTGGGAGAGAGAGAGGTAGAGAGGAGAGGGGGGGGGGGAGAGGAGGAGGGAGGGAGGGAAAATGTGAAGAGAGAGGCAGGCAATTCAGTCCGTACAGAACCTGTTATGTACTTGTGACAGGATAATTTGCGACTTGTATAGCAAAATAATGTACTTGTCAGATTTACACTATAAAAAATCATGTGTATTGACGTCAATAATTATTATATGTAAGTTTCTTTGTTTCCTATTTTCAGTCGTTGTGGTCTTGATATCATGTTCCTTCTAACTTTCAGACATGAATCAACATCAAGGTTTATATATTTATTTCCGAGGTTAAGAAGTAATTCAGGTTTCAAGTGACCTGCAGTTGCCAATTATCACTCGAGAGACGGAGCGGCTTGCGGGAATCTTACAATTCTCGAACGCCACTGGCAAGAATCTCTCACATATACACAAACACCTTAACTGATGGTATGAACCTGCTGTATCACCACCCATAACCACTTCCCACCTAAACCCAACCACTACTCAGGGTAGGAATTTCCCAATCACCACTGACTGGAGGAACACCTTACCTATACCAGCTAACACCACTCATAGTAGGAACCTCCCACATATTCCAAAAAGCACCGCTCGTGGAAGGAAACCCTCCATGCATGCCCTCCATCACGATTCAGTGGATTAACCTACCATCGCAATATATGTCGTTCCTATCAGTGCCTATCACTACTTATTTTACAAACCTCTTAGTTATACCGACCATCTCACTACCATGATGACTCATGGTAGGACGCTCCCACCTGCTCCCACTACCACCACCAGTCACGGTAGGAGGTTACCACCTCTTACCACCACCACCACCACCACCACTCATGGTAGGATGCACCTACCTGTTCCCACAACCACCACTCATGGTAGCATGCACTCACCTGTTCCCACCACCACCACTCATGGTAGGATGCACTCACCTGTTCCCACAGCCACCATGAGTGGTAGGATGCACCCACCTGTTCCCACAACCACCAATCATGGTAGGATGCACTCACCTGTTCCCGCAGCCACCATGAGTGGTAGGACGCACTCACCTGTTCCACCACCACCTTAACTCGTATCACACTTATTCTACAAGCCTACAGCCCTACATAGTTAATATTACATTTTCCACGCACAGCTCTTTCAGTCAGCATCCATTGTCTCGAGTTCCATCCTGAATCAATGTTTACAGATTCCCATCTATATTCTCTTAACAAGACCTTTGCATTTTTTCATTCTGTACACACCTACTCGCCCTACCACCATCAAGACAACACAAATTCTACTTTCCCCACTCGCTCTTGACAGGTCTGTCAGAGAGAGAGAGAGAGAGAGAGAGAGAGAGAGAGAGAGAGAGAGAGAGAAGAGAGAAACAACAAAAAGGATAAGTGCTCACATATTGCCGAGAGCTATATAGCTAGAGGGCAGTAAGGGACCCTGAGGGTCCAATACTATTTCTGAGTTTCGGGACTGGGAAGGTAGTGTATGTCAACAT
This sequence comes from Cherax quadricarinatus, assembly GCF_026875155.1. Lineage (NCBI taxonomy): Eukaryota > Metazoa > Arthropoda > Malacostraca > Decapoda > Parastacidae > Cherax > Cherax quadricarinatus. Next base: position 22,825,137 of record NC_069411.1, read on the forward strand.
ACTCCCAACCATTCTAAAGTATGACAAGTGTACGCGACAAGTATGTAACCTTCATTGCTCTGTTACTACATACAAGCATAATGCACTAAAAGTATTGCAGTACCGTATTTCAGGAACACGCCCATTGAAAGAATGACTTAATTGGTGTGCAGAACAAGCCACATGGCAATGGATATCTTTAGGTCAAGATCTTTCGCACTCTCTTTGAGTCGTCGGGAGCTATGTAACGTTGCAAGGCTAACAACAGATAGGAAGAAAAATTCTTTGAGGCAAGGCAGAAGCGGACAGTGTTGATTACAAGTTCACACAATGTGCCATGTAAAAATAATTTTTCCTCACACATGTATTCAACACAAAAAACTATATGCGTATGTCTGCTTAATATAAATTGCTATATGGGTACGTGTATGAGTTGTAGAGAAAATATTAAAATTATGAATGTCTGCAGTAAACGATTGTATACCACTGTATCTGCGCTGGCTTCGACCAGTAGTGATGATTTCACTGTGTCTGCGCTGGCTTCGACCAGTAGTGTTCTGAGCTCATTGTGTCTGGCTCGCCATACCACAAGAAAATCATAAGAACATAAGAAAGAAAGAACCTCCCAGCGGGGCCTACGGGACCTATCGGGCAGGTCCATGTCCTCCCTCCCCCCCGATTAGCCCAATGAGACCCCCTTTTTGTATCACCCCAAAATAAACCCACCCAGTCGGTCCCCCTCCACTAAGGGGAGCAGGGGCACCAGCCCCCGCAGCAAAACTTTTTCAGGCCCAAACTCACCCCACCCAACCCACTCATGTTTTTAAATCTAACCTTTTTTTAAAAAACTACACAACTTTTTAAACCTCAATAACTATACTGGGGAGTTTTTTTCCCCACTCTTTCCCCCAACTCTTTTCCCAAAAACCAGTGCTTTCCCAATCCTTCCTGAATCGGATTTTTTCCAGTTTTTAAAAAAACCTTTGCTGCGAGCCTTTTCCCTCGGCTGGAAATTTTCAGCAGGGTTTTTTACTTTCCCCTTTATTTTTTCCCCTTTTTTCCCAAATTTATAAACCTCAACACATCCCCCCTAATTATACGCCTTTCGAAGATTTGCAGTTTTGGGGGCCCCTCAGTCTATCCTCATAGGGAAGATTTTGATACTTGGGTAAACTTTGTCACCCCTTTTTTGTCTTTTTCCAAGTTTTTTATATCCATTCTGTAATACGGTGCCCGAACGACAGCATATCTAAATGGGGCCCCTTAACCCAAAATTTTATATAAGATGAAGAACAACCTGTTTTCGCTTCTTTTTTTTAAAAATTTCCCTAGATATGAAGCCTGTTCAGCCCAAGGGAAAACTTCTTGGGATCTAAATTATTTTGGGAATTCTTCCTTCCTTTAATTTTTGGGGCAGGGACCTATTTCCCCAGAAATGAAGCCTTTTCCAGACATGCAACTTCTTGGGTTTCTTAAAACTTGGGAAATTCTTCGCTTCCCTTTAATTCGGGGGCCCGAACCTATTTTCCACACTAAAACAAATGTGACAAAACCCTTTATGACTGCTGAAACCTCCCCTTTGCCTTTACATTTTTATAAGTGCTTCTCCACTTTATGTCTTTTATTCTATTCAAGTTTGTGGACTGATCCTTTCGTTTCAATTTTGAGGGATGTTACCTCATTCTCCTCCGGGTTCTTCAAGTTTCTCCCTAGTATGGACTGATAAGCCATTTGGTGTGGCAAAAACTTTTCCTCAAATAAAGATCCCCAAGGTTTGCACATGTGTCTAATTTATCAAATGTGGGTTCTCTGAACCCCATTCATCTACGGGGCCCATTCATAGTTACCGCAATCGTACATAGTTTATTACCCTGTTCTACAAAAACTATTATTTCGGGGGAAATACGTAGTTTTTTTTCCTGGGTGAAAACTGAGAGGAAGCAGGTTTTGAGAATTTCACACATTCCTTATAAACTGTCAGGGGATCTGACCAAAAGTTACTCTTAAGTGGGTCAATTTGTCCCTAATTTTTACTTCTTATACCTGGAAAACCCTTTTTGGGGTTAAAGTCTTTGTTTCCCTTGCGCCCCTTAGCCTCATATCCCTTTTTGCTTTTTTTAAACGGGCCCATCCCCTGTTTTGATACGCCTATATATGCCTTTTTTTTTTAAACCATTGAGATGTTTTAATCATTGTTTCACCCTTTTTTGGGGATCATTTTTGTTAGATCAAATTTTCCCTACTGGGAAAAAAAAGTTGCTGGACAGCTAAAAACTATGCTCTGAAAAAAGCCATATTGGCACCCAAGATCACCTACCTGGCCCCTAGTTTTACTCTAAGAGTCTTTAACAGTGTTAAGAATTTTTGTCAGCCATAGGTTTAATTTTTTGATAATGTATGGGAAACAATTTTCATTAAATTTTTTAAATTTTTTGTTTAAATTTTTACCCCAAGTAAAAGTAATAACGGGGCCCGAGAACCCTGCCTTCTCTCTCTAAAAAAATTCATTTTATTCCCCCATTTTTAATAAATAGTCTTTTAAAGCGTCTGCAATTTTATATTTCTCATTTTTCCCTTTGAATTTAATCCCCCCCCAAAAAAATTTTGATTATTTTTCGCTTTTGGGGGGTTTTGTCTTGCATTTTATTTTTAATTTTTTTTTTTCAGCATTATATTAAAAAAAATATAAAAACATAAAGAAGGGGAAAACGCAGCAGGGCCCCCTTTGGCCCCCCGCAAAGGGAGGTTTGAAAGGTGACGTTGGGGGTTGGCAAAAAGTAAATCACTCGGCTACAGCTCCCAAAAAACACTGTAAGTAAAAATGCCCCGCTTTTTATTCTAGTGGATTTATTGGTTAAAAGCTTCACTTTTTTACCAATAAAACCTTTGTCCTTTCAGCCTTTCTCTATGGTTTACTGTTTTTAAAAATCACCACCTCTTTTGAGTTTAAAGTCACTGCCATGGAGAGTGATTAAATTTTAAACAGTGGGGGAACCTGGGCTACTTTTTACTTGGTTTACAGGAGGGGCACCCGTCAATCAACGAGCAGAAAAGGGGACGGGGCAACTCCTGGAAACCCACCCATTTTGTATTGAACTTTCCCGGCCACCTGTATGAAAATTTCAGGACGGGAACCCCAAAAACATTGGGGAGCGGTAAAAAGCTTTCCCGTCATCGGGGTACAAATCGAAGGGTCTATTTAAATGTGGGAAAAAAACAGCCAGTGGGGGCCCTAACCAAAAACCCGCGAACCCCCCCCATCAAACAGCAACGGCTACGATTTTAACAGTTTTCTCCAACACCGACACCCCATCACATTTCGTTGGGAAATTCAGTTATTTATATTTATCATTTTTCATTTTCTTTAATGTAGGATTAATATTTCATATTTAAGTGTTTTATATTTTATATTTTCTATATAATAAAGTGTTTATGTTTGTCTGTTATTATTTCTTTTTCTATTCACTAATTTTCCTGACGAGGAGCCAGCCTGGGTAATAATGTCTGAAGTTGTTACAGGGCTGAGTAAGCCTTCACAAGTGGCGACCTTGCCAGTATAACTTAAACTATCAGGGGAAATGAAACGGGTATAAAAGAAAACGGAGGGTTCAATTCCTGCTCCGCTCAAACTGTATATAAACCAGAGGGCTCGATCCCTGCTTCAATTAAACAATATGTATTAATGAAAACGAAGGGTTCTAGGCCGGCTCCGAGTAAACAGTAAGTAGAATGGGGTCACTTGACCATCCAATCTTCTCACCAACAAATCAAGAGTGTCCTATGACAGTTCCCTTGATATAATAAAGAGCTCAATGAAACAAGTTGTCACTGGAAAATCTCGGGTCCCTAGAGTCTAATCCTTCCAAAGCGTTCAAGCTCACATGAAAAAAGTGGCAGAATTAACTATTATATCCTGCCTGACTTGACTTACAATAAATTGAGACTATAACAATCACCAAATCTTTTAAATACCTGTACCGTAGTCCTACCATAGAGAATGATTACTCATGGCTGGTGGTAACCGTCTGTGGTATGCGGCGTTGAAGTTCCAATGGTAGATTCGAGATGAGTTGAATCTTATTCAGTAGAGTTGATCCTGGCAAGGTCGCCACTTGTGAAGGCTTACTCAGCCCTGTAACAACTTCAGACAGTATTACCCAGGCTGAGCTTGAAACACTTTGGAGGATTAGACTCTAGGGACCCGAGATTTTCCAGTGACAACTTGTTTCATTGAGCTCTTTATTATATCAAGGGAACTGTCATAGGACACTCTTGATTTGTTGGTGAGAAGATTGGATGGTCAAGGGACCCCATTCTACTTACTGTTTGCTCGGAGCCGGCATGGAACCCTTCGTTTTCGTTAATACATATTCTTTAATTGAAGCAGGGATCGAGCCCTCTGGTTTATTTACAGTTTGAGCGGAGCAGGAATTGAACCCTCCGTTTTCTTTAATACCCGTTTCATTTCCCCTGATAGTTTAAGTTATTCTTGCAAGTATGGATGAATACCAGTTTTGGATGAACGCTGGAAATAAGTTAGGAATAACAGGGAAAAATTTAGAATCTTTCATTAGTGCTAAGATCTAGGAAAGACTTGAAAGAGAGAGAATTGAGAGAGAAAAAAGACAGCTAGAAAGGGAAAGAGAAGAGAATAAGGAGAGAGAATCGACTTCCACATGTTAGAACTTTTTCCTCGCCTATTCTTCTTATACTCCTTGACTATAAGTCTTGGTATGGGGGAGTGTGAGGGAAAAGTTCAATAGATAGGAGTAGATATAGTAACGATAGTTTCATTACCGGCTACTAGTTAAGGTAGGGTAAGTCACGCTCCCGTTTTTCCGGCCTTTTCTCCCCCACCCTTAAAGTGATAGTTTGATTGCCGGCTGCTTGTTAACGTAGGGTCAGTCTAGCTCCGGCTATCCCTTCCCCTCCCCCCCGAAAGGTGACGTGTGGGGCTCTGGTCAAACAGTAAATCACTCGACTCACAGCTCCCAACACTACTGTAAGTACATGCCTGCCCTATATTCTAGTGGATTTATTGGTTAAAAGCTTCACTTTTTACCGGTAATAAACTTAGTCCTTTCAGTCTTGCTCTAGGTTGACTGTTGTAATAATCACCACGTCTTTTGAGTAATGTACACTGCCATGGAGAGTGATTATTTAAGCAGTGGGTAACCTGTCTATCTTTTCAGCTTGGATGACAGTGAGGGTCACCTGTCAATCAACGAGCAGAACAGGAGAAGGACTAACGTCCTGGAGACGTCCCCATTTTGTATTGAACTACCTGTGCACCTGTATGAAATTGCAGGACGTAACCCCACATCATTGCAGCGGTAAAGAACCTGCTTTCCTGTCATCGGGATAATAATCACGGCGATTCTCTGTGAAGAACTAGCCAGTGGTGGTCACCAACACCTGCGACCCCCTCCCCCCATCATCAGCAACGGCTACGATTTCAACAACACAGTGTCACCAACACCAGACACCCCTATTAGCGTTGAATTCAGTTATCATTTATATTTTTCATTTTTCATTTTCTTTAATGTAGGATTAATATTTCATATTTAAGTGTTTTATATTTTATATTTTCTATATAATAAAGTGTTTATGTTTGTCTGTTATTATTTCTTTTTCTATTCACTAATTTTCCTGAGGAGGAGCCAGCCTGGGAAATACTGTCTGAAGTTGTTACAGGGCTCAGTAAGCCTTCACAAGTGGCGACCTTGCCAGGATACAACTCTACTGAATCAAGATTCAACTCCATCTCGAATCTACCATTGGAACTTCATCGCCGCATACCACAGACGGTTACCACCGGCCATGAGTAATCATTCTCTATGGTAGGACTACGGTACAGGTATTTAAAAGATTTGGTGATTGTTATAGTCTCAATTTATTGTAAGTCAAGTCAGACAGGATATAATATTTAATTCTGCCACCTAATTTCATGTAAGCTTGAAACACTTTGGAGGATTAGACTCTAGGGACCCGAGATTTTCCAGCCGGCATAGAACTTCGTTTTCGTTATTACATATTGTTTAATTGAAGCAGGGATCGAGCCCTCTGGTTTATTTACAGTTTGAACGGAGCAGGAATTGAACCCTCCATTTTCTTTAATACCCGTTTCATTTCCCCTGATAGTTTAAGTTAGTCTTGGAAGCATGGAGGAATACCATGTTTGGATAAACGCTGGAAGTAAGTTAGGAATAACAGGGAAAAATTTAGAATCTTTCATTAGTGCTAAGATCTAGGAAAGACTTGAAAGAGAGAGAATTGAGAGAGAAGAGAGACAGAAAGGGAAAGAGAAGAAGAACAGGAGAGAGAAAGAATCGAAAGAGAAGAGAAAAAGGAGAAAGAGAACCTTGAAAAACAGGAGAAAAAGGAGAGAGAGAGAATTGAGAGAGAAATCCAAGAAAGACAGTTAGAAAGAGAGCAAGAGGACCAAAAAGAGCATGATAGACTTGATCGTGAGGAAAGAGCTAGGGAACGTGAGGAACAAGCTAAGATACGTGAGGAACAGGCTAAGATACGTGAAGAACAGGTTAAATTAAGAGAACTTGAGGAAAGAGCAAAGGATAGAGAAGTTGAGGAAAAAGCTAGAGAACGTGAGGAAAGAGCTAGAAAGCATGAGTTAATAGAGAGAGAAAAGGATCGCGAGCTCGAAAAATCTCGCCTTGAATTGGAGAATAAAAAGTTAACTCTTACACAACAACAATTAGAGGAAGGAGTAATGGAAAAACGTGCAGTCAGTGCACATATTCCAACACCTAATTTACCTCCCTTCACAGAGGGGGAAGAGACATAACTTCTTACATTATCAGGTTTGAAAATACCGCTACCCTCTGTGAATGGCCTGCTGACAGCTGGGCTACCAGGTTAGGAATGTTATTTTCTGGTACAGCCTTGAATATCTATGCAACTTTGTCACAGGATATCATATGTAATTATAACCTACTAAAGAAGGCAATCCTTAAAGCATATCAAAAAACCACTAATTCTTACAGGAAAGATTTCAGGTATGCCACCTTACAGCCTGGCCAGAACTTTCAACAGTTACAGGTAACACTCTTCGTTTGTTCGACTTTTGGATAGAGATTCAGGAATTGATCACAGTTATGAATCTCTTAAGAGACTTCATGGTTGCTGACCAGTTCCTGACAGCTCTTCCTCACCAGATACGAACATTCATTAGAGAACGTAACCTGATTAAAGCTGAGGAAGTTGCTGAGGCTGCTGACCTGTATGCTGAGGCTCACAATTCCTATAAAGACCTAAAGAGATCGAACCCTAAGGGCAAGGGTTCATCAGACCTGAAGAAATCAAAGCCTCTAGTGGAAAGTAAAATAACTTCTTTTATTCCTGTTTGTCATTTGTGTGGTGTTAAGGGACATAAACGTCCAGATTGTCCTAAGAAGGCCCAAAAAGTTGGAAGAAGTTTTAAAGACTGTAATGACCAAGCACCCTTCTGTTCAGGAACAGTTAATGGACTTAATGTATCTACCCTTTTACGAGACACTGGATGCACATGTATAGTCATTTCTGATAAGCTGTTCCCTAACCTTAAAGAAACTCATTCCTCTGCTATACTTTCAGACTACTTGGGCCGTACGGACACTTTTCCTACCATCCGTTGTTACATTAGGTCTAAATGGTTCACAGGTTGGTCTGAAGCCGTACTAGCTCCCATCACTTCTTGCTCCGTACTAATAGGTAATGTAAAACGTGCCATTCTTCCTTCTAAGGTTGACCTTTCATCACCAAAGATGGATATAGGTGTTTCAGATCCTCTTCCTGTAGAGTCGGAGAAGCCCCTCGAAAGTTCAGATGAGACAATGTCTCGTGAGATTCATGTGGGATTAAAAACCAGTGATGCTACTCTCGAAAGCGAGGTAGTAGGATCACCGGTTCACTTGTTAGATGAAAGTGAAGATATCACCTCCGATACCATAAATGTCTTGACTAGGGCTCGGACCAAAGCCCATGCTTCCCCTACTATCCATCCTTTGATTTTCTCTGACTTTAAGCCTTTAGACATATCGAAGGACTCCTTTGTCAATTTACAACGTAATTGCCCTTCTCTTCAGAATTGCCATAATGCCGCTAAACAAAATAAAGTTATCCAAAGGAAAAACTTTTCATATAAATTTGAATATATAAAAGGTATCTTGTACAAGTCAGTATTCAAATTAAATTCAGATGAGATAGACTATTCCATCTTAGTTGTCCCAAGTCAAAAGGGGCTTCAGCCACCTCTGTAGTAGTTATGGTCTTTAAGGGTATGGCTTCAGGGAAACTCGAAGCATAATCAACTAATGTTAATATATATCTATGTCCCCTAGATGAAAGTGGAGATAAAGCACCAACGATGTCAATAGCTACTCTTTCAAACGGTACCTTAAAGATAGGCATTTTGACCATAGGTTCTCGCCTGGTACCTGGGGAGGATGACAGGGGCAAACTTTAACGCACAAAGGAGTGAATCGAGGACATTTTGGCCAAAAATAGGTTTCCCAAATTTTTTTTTAAGGTTTTACGATGCGGAAATGTCCGGCCACTGGGGGGGTATGAGCCTTTTTAAGAACAGTCCTCTGCTTTGATTGGAACAACTAAGAGGGAATAGTCAATCTCATTTGAATTTAAATTTTGAATTCTGATTGTACAAAAACCCTTTTTTAAATATTCAAATTTAATGAAAAGTTTTTTTTTTTGGAAATTAATTTTTGTTTAGGGGGCTTAGGAAATTTTTTGAGAGAAGGGCAATTACTTTGAAACTACAAAGGACCCTTTCGTTTGTCTAAAGGGCTTAAAGTCGGAAAAAATCAAAGGAGGGATAGTAGAAAAACCTGGGTTTTGGGTCTGGCCCAGTCAAGACTTTTATGTATCGGAGGTATATCTTCACTTTCATCTAACAAGGAAACCGGTGATCCTACCCCTCGCTTTCGAGGTAGCAAACGGTTTTTAACCCCCCAATAATATCGCGGACATTGTCTCATCTAAAACTTTCGGGGGGTTCTCTGACCCCACAGGAAGGGGTTTCTAAAACATTTATATCCATCTTTGGTGATGAAAGGTAACCAAAGGAAAATTTACATTTTTTACATTACCATTTTACGGACAAGAAGTAAAGGGGCTGTACGCTTCAGACCAACCTGTGAAATTTTTAGACTAATGTAACAACGGTTTTGGAGGAAAAGTGTCCGTACGGCCCCAAGAGTCTAAGTATAGAGAGAATAGTTTCTTTAAGGTTTTGGGGAAAAGCTCATCAGAAATGATTTAAAAATGATCCAGTTCTCATAAAAGGGAAACATTAAGTCCATAACTTTCCTGAGCAAAGGGGGCTTGGTCAATTAAATTTAAAACATCTTCCCAAATTTCTGGGCCTTCTTTAAAGGGCAATTGGATGTTTATGTCCCTTAACACCACACAAATGGCAAACAGGAAAAAAAGAAGTCGTTTTTTTCTTTCCCCAAGGCTTTGATTTTTTAAGGGTCGATAACCCTTTCCCTTTGGTTCGATCCTTTTGGTCTTTATAGGGAAAATTTTGAGCCCCGCTACGGGCAGCGCCCCAACTTTCCCCGCTTTAAAAACAGGTTTCGTTCTCTGATGAAAGTTCGTATCTGATGGGGAAGGCTGTCAGGGAAATGGTCGCAACCATGAAGTCTCTAAGAGATTTATAAAAGCGATCAATTTCCGAACTCTCTATCCAAAAGTCGAACAAACAAAGAGTGTTACCTTAATGTTTTAAAGTTCTTGCCGGGTGTAAGGTGGCATACCTGAAAATCTTTCCCGTAAGAATTTGTGGTTTTTGAAATTTTCTTTTGGGGCCTTTCAAAAGGGTTTTAATTCATATATCCTTGACAAAGTTCATAGATATTTAGGCTGACCAAAAATAACTTTTTAACCGGTGCCCGGTTTCAGCAGGGGCCCTTCACAAGGAGCATATTTTCAAACCGATAATTATAAGTTTTTCTTCCCCCTCTGGAAGGGAGGAAATTAGGTGTTGGAATATGTGACTGACTGCACGTTGTTCCATTACTCCTTCCTCTAAATTTTGTTGTGAAAAGTTAACTTTTTTATTCTCCCAATTTAAGGCGAATTTTTCAGCCCGATCCTTTCTCCTCTATAATCTGTTCTCTGCTTTTTCCTCAACTTCTCTATCCTTTGCTCTTTTCCTCAACTTCTCACCCCTTTTCTTTCCTCAAGTTCTCTTAATTTAACCCGTTCCCACGTTTCTTACTTTTCCCCACGTTCCCTAGCTCTTTTCCCCACATTAAATCTATCACGCTCTTTTTGGGCTTTTTTTCGCCTCTTTTTTTGTCTTTCTCGGGTTTCCTCTCAATTCTCCTCTCCTTTTTCTCCTGTCTTTCAAGGTTCTTTTCTCCTTTTCTCTTCTCTTTCGCAAAACAAACTTCGGGAGTTTGTTCCACTCATCCGCAACTCTATTACAAAACCAGTGCTTTTCTATATCCTTCCTGAATCTGTTTTTTTTTTCCACCTAAAGCCATTACTGCGAGTCCTGTCTAGGCTAGAAATTTTTAGCACGCTATTTACATCCCCTTTATTCATTCCTGTTCTCCATTTATACACCTCAATCAAATCCCCCCTAATTCTACGCCTTTCCAGAGAGTGCAGATTCAGGGCCCTCAGTCTATCCTCATAGGGAAGATTTCTGATACACAGGATCAACTTTGTCATCCTCCTTTGTACGTTTTCCAGTGCATTTACATCCACTCTGCAATATGATGACCATAACTGTGCAGCATAATCTAAATGAGGCCTAACCAAAGATACATAGAGTTTGAAGAACAACCTGAGGATTTCCGTTACTTACACTTCTTGATATGAAGCCAAGGATTCTGTTAGCCTTATTGGTTTCAGATTACTGCTAACGAGAACTCCTAAATCCTTTTTGCAATCAGTAAAATTAAGATCTACATTTAGTTCATATGTGGCATGGCTATTTTCCTGTTCAACATTTAGAACTCTGCATTTGTCTATAATAAACTGCATCTGCCACTTCTCCGACCACTGCATCAGTCTATTCAAATCATTCTGCAGTGCTCTAATGTTCGCAATAGAATGAACTGTACGGCCCGTTTTGATGTCATCACCAAATTAGCTTATGTCGCTATTTATTCCCTCATCTATGTCGTTTATGTAAATTATGAACAACAACAGGCCCAACACTGCGGAACACCGCTTGTGACGTGCCCCCATTCTGATTTCTCCCTATTTATGCAAACTCTCTGCTGCCTATTTGTCAACCATGCCTAAACCCAGGAAAAAAATTCTCATATTCAGTGTGCCTTAAGTTTCCTCTGTAGCCTCTGATGTGGAACTATATCGAAAGCCTTACCGAAGTCCATATAGATAGTATCATTTTCAATACCATGAACTACCTCCTAAAAACACCTTGAAGAAAAAAGTTAGTAAATTCGTAAGACAGAACCCCCCTTTGTAAAACCATCAGAGATTCCATTAATCAATTTAAGTCTTTCAAGACGGCTACGAATTGCCTCGGGAATTATTGATTCCATAAATTTTCCCACTATGGAGGTAAGGCTTATTGGTCTATAGTTCGAAGCTGAGGACCTGCCCACCGGGCCTTGTAATAGGTATTACATTTGCCATTTTCCCTTGTCTAGTAGTTGACCAATTTGTAGTTATATATTGCAAAGATTACCCAAAGGTATGCTAAGTTCCTCTTTACATTCCTTTGAAACCCTTGCAAATAATTCATCGGGGCCTGGGGATTTGTTAGGCTTTAATTTCTCTATTTGTGTGAGGACCATGACACTAATTACCCTAATAGTGCATAGTTTATCATCCTGTTCTACATTATTTCTGAAATTTCGCTAGTATCTTCCTGAGTAAATACTGAGAGGAAGTAAGTGTTGAAATTTCACACATTTCCTTATCACTGTCAGTGATCTGGCCTGAGTTACTCTTAAGGGGGCCCTATTTTGTCCTTAATCTTACTTCTGTATATCTGAAAGAACCTTTTTAGGTTAGTCTTCGAATCCCTTGCGACTTTAGTCTCATAATCCCGTTTTGCTTTTCTTATTCCTTATTTTTATTTCTCTCTTTAATTGAATATTTCTTAACTGCCCATCCCCTCTTTTGATACGCCTATATATGCCTCTTTTTGACCGTGAGATGTTTTGATCTGTTGTTCATCCAGTTGGGATTATTTTTGTTAGATCTAATTTCCCTATTCGGGACAAAAGTTGTCTGGGCGGCTATAACTATGCTCTGAAAAGCATCATATTGGCAACCAACACCAGTTACACAAATAACCCGCACATAAAAGAGAGAAGCTTACGACGACGTTTCGGTCCGACTTGGACCATTGACAAAGTCACACTAACAGAGGTAGAGCAGGACGGCTATATATAGGCAGGAAGAGGTGGTGGTAGTAGTAGTAGTAGTAGTAGTAGTAGTACAAGAGTTGTATATAATACCTTCCTTCTCCCACTTCCTGAAAACCAACCCACTGGGCACTCCCTTTCCTGATCATGCCCGTCTCCTACTTCAACAGCTCATTCTTTCTACTAAATCACAGGTTGAAGATGCCTTCTTTACTTTCTGTCAACGTCAACGTGCTCTCTTTGCGGCTCTACCACAGGATCTCTGTAACCTTCTCTCTACCATTGCCTTTGATACTGCTCGCCTGAATGCACAAATTCATTCTTCCAAACTACAAAATAAACTTCAACGTCTCATCTCAGCTAGCCCTTGGTCTAAATTCTCCCTCACTGACTGTATTATTAATCTGTCTTCTGTCTCACTCTCTCAGTATGAGCTTGAACTTCTTGGTTTTGGCCTTTCCTTTGCCACTTCGCCTACTCCTCGCGCTGGTATTTCCTGATTAGCTCTTTTGTTTCCCTTTCGTCAATCTCGCTTCCGTAATCTTCCTGATTTGTCCACTTTTCGTGGTGCTCTCCTTCCTGTTCTTGTCAGACTGTTTTCTAAGAATCACCACCTTCCACGCCGTTACCAACTTGCCCTTTCTTCTCTTAAATCCAACACTAACATTGTCATACTATCTTCTGACAAAGGTAATTCGGTAGTTATCCTTGATTGCGAGGATTACCTCCGTAAAGCTGATGTCTTGCTCTCTGACTCACGCACCTACACTACTCTCGTTTCCAACCCTCTTGATCGCATCAAGAGAACTTTCAACAAAAAACTAAGGACTCTCTCCGACCTCTGTCCTCCTGACTTTGACCTTGTTCAACGTTTCGTGTCATCTGTCCCTCTCTTCCCTATTTCTATGGCCTTCCCAAAACTCATAAACCTGATATTCCTCTTCGTCCTATCATATCCTCTAGAGTCTAGAGGTTCTGTCTCTTATTCTCTTGCTTCTTGGCTGGCCAAAACCCTCACTCCCTTTCTTGGTACTTTTTCTCCTGCCCACCTCCGTCACTCTCAAGACTTCATTGAACGGGTTCGCTCTCTCCCAACCTGTAAGATGCTTAGTCTTGACGTTGAGTCCCTCTTCACCAATGTCCCCCTTGATGATGTCCTTGATTTCCTTAGAGAGAAGGCCCATGAAGGGTTTCTTCATCTCCCTATCCCCACTGATGTCTTTCTTGATCTGATCCGCCTCTGTGTGGACTCTAACTCCTTTTCCTTCCAAGGGAAATATTCTCAAACCTTCGGTGTCGCTATGGGCTCTCCTCTCTCTCCTGTCCTTGCTAATCTTTACATGGAATACTTCGAGACTGTTCTTCTTCCTACCCTCGATGTGCAACCTTCACTCTGGCTCCGCTATGTAGATAACATCTTTGCTCTGTGGCCTCATGACTCCAGTCTCTTCCAAACCTTTTCTTGAAGCTTAATAATCTTGCCCCTTCCATTAAGTTTAAAGCTGAATGGGAATCTAATTCCTTGCTTCCTTTCCTTGATGTCCATGTCCACCGCTCAGATACAGGTTTTTCCTTTTCCGTTTACCGTAAACCTAATCACAGTGGCATGTACATTCACTACTTTTCCTATCATGCTTCCCCTGTCAAGAAAAGTGTTCTTATCTCCCTCTTTCTCCGTGCCCTCCGCATCTGTGATCCTCAGTTCCTTCCAGCAGAAATTTCCACTCTTCATAATTCGTTCTCCCGTCTTGGCTACCCTTCCCATTTCATAGACTCTGCCCTCTCACGTGCTAAACGCAATTTCTTCTCTCCCAAACTCTCTACTCATGAGAACTCTTCTATCCTCTGCCTTCCCTACATTTCCGGTCTTTCTAATCTCAACAATTCTCTCCGTCCCTTAGACATCAAGCTTACCTTCCGCCAGACTAACACTCTTCGCACTAATCTCGTTCATACCTCTCCTCCCTCTACAGATGTTCCTGGTGTCTACTCTATTTCTTGCTCCTCCTGTCCTCTTCAATACTTCGGAGAAACTGGTCGATCTCTTTCTGACAGACTTAGGGAGCACAAAAACAGTGTTAGGCTTGCCGACACTAACAATGCTCTTTTCTGTCACGTCAGAGATCATAGCCATCCTATTGACTGTTCTGCTAAAACTGTCTTCCCTACTTCCAACTCGAACAGTCGCCGTCTAGTTGAATCCTCTCTAATACACAACTTTCCTTGTATGAACCTTAGCCCTGGCTTCGTCTCTGTAGATGCCTTCCTCTCCCACTACATTGTAAAATGCTCCAAACTTCAGAACACCCGTGACTTAACCTGAATCCTCATTTTTTCTTTTTTCTTTTTCTGTTTCTTCTTCTTCCTCTTCCCCTTTCCTCTTTCCTTTGCTCCTCTGGGTTGACTTTCTCTCTCATGTCTCGTGTTTCTGTTCCTTCTTCATTTTTTTCACCACTTCCCTTTCACGCACCTCTGTGCGCTTTCTCCCCTCTTGGGCATCTAGCCCCTTTGCAGTCCCCCCTTTCCCTTTTGTTTTTGACTGGCTCGTCCTTTTCTTTTCCCACTTTACCACTACCACTACTACTACCTTTTCTTCTCTACACACAAAACTACTGTGAAATTAAACACATGTGGGGCGTCGGTTGTCTTTGTTGTGGACGTTTCCCCTCCATGGCGGGCTGGAGGGCAAAAACGTCTAGAGGGGAGCTCGGGTTTGTCGTGTTCTTTAATTTTCTCTTGTCGTTTTATACAACTCTTGACTACTACACTTACACACTACTATACAACACCACCACCTTTTTTTTTTTTTTCCTGCCTATATATAGCCGTCCTCCTACCTCTGTTAGTGTACTTTGTCAATGGTCCAAGTCGGCCCCAAAAACGTCGTCGTAAGCTTCTTCTTTTAGTGGGGGTTTTATTTGTGTATCGTTCCAGTCACGGTATTTCCCTTTTTTTGTTTTTTAACCAACACCACTACCTCCCCAAATCGGGTCATCAAAATTTTTTAACCCCCAAGGAAATTTTTCAGTCCCATGAAGTCGCCAAGCAAAAGTCTGAACAAACTTGATTGATTAGTGGGTAATTCCGATATTCGAAACTAAGTGATTTGGGGGTTGCTTTTCCCCAGGCTCATCATTAACCTAAAGATTATTAATTGTGACTTTTTGTGGCAAGAACCAAGTCAAGCGGGTTTTTTCCCTATTGGTTCGTCAAAAAACTTTTTTAAAAAAAAAGCAATCCTAACCGTACAAGAAAGTCCTAGACTCAAGATTTCCTGTCAATTTTTTTCAATCATTTGTCTAAAGTTAAAATCTCCCATTAACACAGCATTTTCATATCTAGACGCCTTATGAATTTAGTCCCATAACAGCTTACAGCACTCCCTATCTAGGTTTGGGGGCCTATAAATCACACCCAAAATTAATTTTTCACGACCCTCGAGAAACTGTAGCCAGATTCCGTGTCTGCTGTTTCTAATCATATATCTTGTCATACAGTGCCACAGTGAGGGGAATGTGAAAGAGCAGGGTGTTAGTGATGGTGACAGTTAGTAGGGGTGAGGGTGAATGTGGGAGCAAAACTGAAATCAAAGATGATGCAGTAGCTTAATTTCCATCAAACCAACAAAGAATGAGTCTGTATTAAAGGAGGAATTTTCAGCATGGATATCCGAGTGAGTGCGTCAGGTAGCAGTATATGTTAGAAGCTCATCCTTCTATCTCTCTGACAGATCGGACCCCTTAATGAAATAATGAAACTGATCGAGTACCTGTAATCTTTGCAGGGAAGTACCAGGGTTTGGGCCCCTGGGAGCCTCTTACGGGCTCTTACACCATACACAAACTGGTACCACTGATTCTTATAGTGATATCTAATTTTTTGTTCCTCTGGTGTTCCAAACTTGTGAAACTGGCCCCTCCGTTTTTTCTGAACGAGGACACAAAGTTGTGGTCGTCTTGCCGAAACCAACAATGCCTCACAGAATGACGGCAATGAAGTAGCAGCGGAACATTCACAACAAAGGCATTTTTTTACCGCCAGCGTTTGGGCTTCGGCCCAAAAACTGGGGGGGGGCTCAAAAGATCCTTTCCTTGACGGGCCTTTTTCACCTCCACATCGTTTGCTGCTTGCGCTGCCCCCACCCTTTGAGCCCAGATGGGGGGGTATGGGCAGCCCAGATGCGTAGTTTCTCCCTCTGACCCCGGGGGGGCGGGGAACGTGGCTGGGCCTGGGGAGAGCAGGCCCCAGAAGACGAGGAGGTACTTGTGCCTCCTCCTATGGCAGACATTGGTCTGAGACAATCCCACGAAAGGGAGCAAAGGCCGGGCCACCTCTTGGAAAAGGCCCGGGACGGGCGATTATACCGGCGATTCTGAAAATGTCTACTCTTCTTCTAGCCTTCAAAGACGCCGTCTTGTTGAATCAGCCTTTGTACACCTTTCCTAACATAAATCTTAGTCCTGGCTCTGTTTCTGTATCCGCCACACTAAGTCCCAAGGCTTTGGGACTCCATTTAATAACCACTGTAGAGGTAATAGGCTGTGCGTCAATTTCAAGTGACGCAGAAGCTCCTTCATTACATTTGACAGAGCTTTGCTAAGTTACCCTACTTCCAGCCCATCGCCGTCTGTCGCAACAGTTGGACAGTGCTCACAATATGAATTATCATATTTGATTTACGTAAGCCTTTAGCTGTGTCTATAGTTGGTTCATCCAACATAACGTACTTCTAACGATGAAAGTCCCTGGCAATGAAATTCACAATCATATTCTGCACAATTTACATTGCAGCATCATTCTTCCGTCATGAGCCTTTCTTATCTTGTTAGGAAAGACACATATGCAACAGTTAGATACCTAACTGTTGCATATGTGTCTTTCCTAACAACCTGTCGGTATTTTATACCATTTTAATGTTCTTTCTTATCTTGGAGGTTATCAGTTTACGCTTAATTTTGAGGGCATCTGTATAATCGGCTTCTATCATCCTTTCATTAATGATGTACCACTTCTCATGCAGTCATGAACCTAGGGTACCAGCACCTTAGTGCAACTAAGGTATTTGTTACACTGGTAAGTACATCAAAGATCCATCATGAATCACTAAAGCATAAAATGCTCCTAACGGATTCAAAGCCAATCCAGTCTATAAGCTGCTCCTAAAGTATTTTAATGGACACCGCCCAGCACCATTGTATGCATAACACCAGAAATCATATGGTTGTAAACATGTATAATCTCAGCTGTGTTAGAAGATGAGCACTAAGGTATTCAGATGCTCTCCATTTTTTCCAGAGGGTGCTACCCTCTTTCAGTTGACAAAATATGCATCCCAAGGGGCTTGACTGTGGCCTCCCCAATATACGTTTTACTCCCAGTGTCTACAAACCACAGCTTTCTTCTTAGGGACTGTCCTAAATTAGAGGGTGGTACATTTTTGAAAATTTGGTTTCAATCCTGTCTCTGATAAATTTAGGATCAAAAGTTGAGCAGTCAACCCATCATCAATCTTTGCCAACAACATATCCGCAAAGATCAACGCTGGAATACGCTTATCATATCCTTGAAGACTCTTGCCATTTTTGAGTCTAGGATAACGCTTCATTCATCACCATATTAAACAATACACACGAGAGAAGGTCGCCCTATTTGACTGCTCGCTTCATGCTACTTCATCTACCTAAAATGATAGTTGTGGCACCATAGGTAAACATTATAGGCTTCATTAACAGAGATCGAATACAGTGATTCTGTAATTCACTAGACAGATAAATGAATCGTGGAGTTACATGCCTTTGTTTACTCAAGAAACAACGCGGACGACGATTTTAACGACTTTTCGCTCTACTTACAGCGTCTTATAATATCACATTGTGACATCCACCCGTGAGCAAGAAAACTCTTTGAGCAAAGTTAAACGGGACCCATTTCACTATTCCCAGTGTAGTTATTTAATGGAGCACCTGTACCGCAATGGTTGATGTAGTAATACGTCTAAATTCACTACGGTGTTATGGATTTACTATTTCAGGGAACAATACCGTACTAGCCCTTCTCAAATGCGTTAACAGGTGGCCAGCAAACATCCAGAAATTATGCAGAATTGACCGAAGCTCATTTGACGATACTTTAACATCTTTTAATTTCCAATTGTCCAGACTGAGAGCGGACGTCATGTCGGATCCTTTTTTTTTTCTCTTTTTTGCTCTACGCGATTGCCGGGCAAACAAATCCAGCCAAATTTCTTGTAGTTGTTCATCAGTTACCACACGAGCGGCGCCCACACAGTGTGAGTCCCATATACCATCCAATATTTTCTTTCCACACTTCGACCGATCTTTGTCTTCTCCCTCTTCACGATAGGTTTCTCGTGTCCTGTTACCAGGCCGATGATCTTCAGATAACTCACTAAAAGGACCTTTTTTTTTTTAGCATGTAATGCATCTAGTTTGAAATTAATGCTTTCTATATTTTTAAAAGACCCATCCTCCCTCAAATTGTATTCAGGTATTCTTTCGAAATATTTCCAGTAGGGGTGAAGTTTCTCCTTGGTTTGTTTCTTAGGTTGAGTAAGAAGGTACGTGGGCTAGAATATCAGTATTACCTGTTATGTGTCGAGGTCTTTTATAAGATGGCTTCAAGTTAATCTGTTCCTCGATTTGCGAGCAATCCGAAAATCGTCTTAGTGTCGTGGGAGAGGCTGGGTCCATGGTTAAAGTAGAGCGAGAGGTCAGACACACCAGAGGGAGCAGGTAGAAGGGTGATACTGGGTTCAGGCAACAAATGATTGTCCAATGGTGATTCTTTCTCAGGTGATGACCCGAGGACAGGATATGGGACTCGTCTTTAATCCTTCCAAATGTGAAATCATCTCAGCCAACCAATAAGTGATCGACGCAGCGAGAGCAATGCTACTAGATACGTCAGCCATTGCCTCCATAAATAGCGTCTTGCTTATAGCTCCTGGAACTGATGCCACTGACTTAATTTTCAAGAAGAAACTGGACGATTTGAGAAAGATGGAACAACGAGTAAGCAATTTAGATACCTTCCGAGGCTAACATATTTCCTAAGACGTGCACCCTCATATGACAACCCTATATTACATGAACACGACAGTCTCCTGAGGCTAGATGCAAAAGTATTCATCCTAACACTAGAAGACGGCCAGTGGGACCAATCTACGATTTCAATCAGATTAGGAGGCACTGGTATCTACATGAAATAAATTGCACTCACTGCTTTCCTGTCATCAATAACTTATAACAGCGATTCTCTCTGAGCACCTTAATGAAAACGCTGGGATTCGTGACCAAACGTTCATTGATGTAGCTAGGTTATAGAGCCCGTTTGATTATAATGGGCTCTACAACCAGACCTGCTCTCCACAACTAGTCACATATGGATGACCAGATGGTGTGGGACTACACATGTTCATGTACACTGATTGATTTCTATCTCCAATACAGCAGGAAGGAGAGGCAGCTGCCAGCTTCAGGAGTCCCAGAAATTTAGAAAAAATGGTGAACTTGCCCGTCATTATATGATTGTTCCTATAGATTCAAGAGACCCTTTGCCCATGGGGAAAGATCGCTAAGGTTCTTAAGGAGCTAGGCAAAAGACTCATCAGGGTAAATAAGGATCCCAGGTCAGCTAGCTATCTGTTCCAGCGACTCAATGCTGCAATTCAGAGGGGTAATGTTTGCTGTATCCTGGGTGTGCGCCCCAGCTCTGAGGAGCTGGATGAGATTTTCGCAATGTAGAGTTATGACCAGAGCTTTGGTAAGATGGGAAAAGGAGAGGTATGGGTAAGCATGGAAATATGTTAAAAGGGAGGGTGGGTGGGGGTAGGGGAGGTGGGATAATAAAAGTAATTGGCCTATCCACTTTGGGGCATTTTAATACAAGTGTGTGTGTGTGTGTGTGTGTGTGTGTGTGTGTGTGTGCGCACAGTGTTATTCATGAGTACATAAAGTTCATAGAATGGGGTTTACCCCACTACCATCAGCTGCACTCAATTATACCAGCTGTATACACATGTTGCTGAGTTGGAAGGAGCTATACTTCTTGCAATTGCCTTTTTTTCGCGCAAGAGGTTGGTTGTAAGGCGCTTAAAGATGGTTGCAAGGTGCTTGATGGAGTTTGGCTGCTTTCCTGGAGCTGTTGGTTGGCTGAGCGGTTAGTTGTAAACTGTAGCTTGCTTGAAGTAAAGTCTTCATAAACTGGGGTATTATTATCCTTGTTGGACATAGAAGCATGAGTACCACCAGAACCATTCTATCTCTTCGAGGTCATTCAGGATCATTGGTCTCGGGAGGTTCTAATTGTGGATGAAACGCCGGACTCTTTGTTGAAAGGTCATCCTTTGGGTTCTGTGAGGTGTGTGGATGTAGTTGGTGGTGTTTGTTGGTTGGGGAGGGTTTTCTCTGTCTGGTATATAGAGTTTTGATGGTAGTTGTTTTTCTTATTTATTAATTTGAATTTTTTGAACGATCTTTTTTGGATGTGTATCTTCCATCCGTTTTTTCTCTCCCCCTGGTGCCCGGGGTAAAGCTGCGTGTTGTTTGATTTTTGGATTTCGTTGTTAGTGACAGGGGCACGCAAGGATTCAAAGCATGGTCTTATCATCATCGGTTAAAGGTGTTTCTTGATTGGGGAGGGTTTTTTAAACCTTTTGTTGACTGAGGCAGACATTTGATATGTGGCTGCAAAGAGACAAACCTTTATTCGGCCATGTACACACCCTCATTTAAAGGCTATCTCCCCCAACCAGCAAAACCAGGTTGCTAAGAGCTGATGATGGGGCCCCGTCGTTCAACTAGTGCCCGGGTTTTTGCAATAAGAAGATGGTTTTGGCAATCGCAGAGGTTTATGGGGTAACCACTCTCCTGTCTGCCTTGTCTTTCCCATTCTAGAGCGGGTTTGAAGACTTTTGTATTTTTCGCCTTGCTTACCTGGAGTGCACTATATTATCATGTACATAGTGTACATTTGCTGTTCTAAATTGGTGAAGGATATATAAGTCAAACTTTTTTTGCGGTTTATTTTGCCCCCCATTACCCCCGGGATAACGGGCCCATTTGGAATCCTGGGTTGAAAAGGGGGAGCCTGTCCGAGAGCGGACGGATTAGAGAAAGGGTTGAGTTTAGGGTAAAGCCGTAGGGGAACATTGTGCACTTGCTGTTGGCATTGCATTATTTTTGCCTCGCTTTAAAAAATTTTGTGTGTCATTTTACTGTTAGGGCCCACCTTGTATTGTGTGTCGTTTCAACAGCTCGCACTAGCTTTTTCGGTGTGCTCGCTTCGCTAAGGGTCAATTTTCTGAACACTGTGCTGTCTGGCATTGCTTTAAAAAATTTTGCGGTCATTTGTTACTAGCCTTTTTCGGTGTGGAGAATTTTGCAGTGGGTTTGCTTGTATGCGTTTTTTGCAATCGTACTGTGCAAGCTAACGTGCCTAAAAATTTAACGTGTTCTTTGGGGGTTTTTCTGCAATCGTACTGGCTAGCGAAAACTTATGCCCCCTAAGGTGACTCTGGGTCGGATATATTTTGCATAACCTCCCTAAATTGTCCCTACGCGTTGTTGGCAAATTCTCGGCATAAATACAAACGCATCTTACGCTGCGCAACTCGTTCATTTTGCTACGAACTTATGAAGAAGAGAGGGCACATCGACTCCTCCCTCTACGGGGCTAGGGCAAAAATATATGTTCTCGCAGGAGGACGTGATACCCTCGGAGCAAAATGGTCATAAGTCAGCTGGGTTGTTCCCGGTGAATCAGCGTCCTTGGCACTTGAGCTGGCAAAAATCAATCTTGAGAAACAGGGAAAAGAAGCATTCGCAAGAAAGAATTTGATGGGAAAGAGAAAAAGGGGACAGTTCTCGCATTCTGTTTAAAAAATTTTGTTTACAAAAAACAGTACAGTTTTTCCCGCTTAATAACCGAACCAGAAAATTTTTTGAATGCTTCGAAAAACAGGCTCGACCTTGAGGTGGCCGGAACAGTATTGGGTATGTTGGTTCATACGCATTATTGGGTAAGGCCGGAATTTACGTCAGTATTAATGACGCTGAATTTTCTGATTATCAAGTAGTGAAGACCACGTGTTGGGGCATATCTGTATCCCGCCAAAAATAAAAAAATTTTAAGCTGGGGGGAAAGACAGCTTGGTCAAAAACCCAGTGACTTTGGACAGCAAAACCAAAGTTTTAAAGTGGTATAAAGCAAGTGGGTTTTTCTACTTTGAGGGTGGTACAGCTTATTCTGATTGTAACCCGTGGATCTGTGGGACCCAAGGGTTTGATCTTTCTGAGATCGTGTTAAACCCCTTTGGAGGCAGCCAGGTTGGCTGATCCTTCGAAATACCGTTCCCGTCCGAGCGGTCCCCTTCTCTTTTCAAAAGTGGCTGGGAGATCGTCAACCTTGGAGAATGAAGTGCCGCCGGAGGGGAACGTCTAGTCAGCCAACTAATCACCTGGTGAGCCCGCTTCTCAAAATTTTGGGCACCCGCGGAAGGGAAACTACTCTGGTGCATCTCGACAACAGTATCCAAGGACACCAGCCGAACGACACCTTTTCAACGTCAGCAGGGATAAAGGGGAAACCTGTCGTCTGCTTCTTTTGTAAAAAAGTAGGTCAAATCCCTCCCAACTGCCCCCATAAACCCCAAACCCATTGGGAAAAACGCTAATACCCAATTTAAAAAGCCCCAGAGAAGTAAAAAAGGATGGGCCCCTTTATTGCAAAAGCTTATTTCCCTTCATGAAAAACCCGAACAACGAAGTAAAAAACCTTTAGAATACTGGGAAAATTGCTCAATTTTAAAAAAGGAAATTCCCCCTTTCAGAGAAACTTTCCTGAAATTTCCCTGTTTTTTTAAAAGCGGAGGGGCATAATTTGTCCCCCTTTCATAAAATTTTTGACAGTGCAATTTTTTACACTGGGATTTACTGAGATGTCTTTAAAAGGGTTCCCATGAAAGATGCCATGTTATTACTACTGTTAGGATGTCCCGAACCCTTAAAGAGTAATTCTTTTCCGGTGTTGGCCATAACTCTAAACTCCCAAGGGTTGTCTGGAGGAATGTTGACCTATCCCCGGAAAGACTCCGATCTCGAATAGCCCCGTTGTTTTATGAGGCCCAAAACCGGCCGGGCTCGTAAATCAAGTGAACAGACCCCGATAAGCCTTCCTATTCCCGGGTTGCAGGATTGCCGATGTCTCTGTTTCCATCCCGGGGACTGTCCTTCCCGGGAGGAAAGGGAAGGACCCTTCTTAAAATTTCGTTTTTCAGGCGCCATGGGCAAATCCTCTTTGGGTCTGGTCAAGTATGAATTTAAAAACGTTTTTTGATCTGCACGAGATGGAAGGAGATAGGGGGCCGGGAATTTATGACGGGGTTAGTGGTTCCAACCAATTTTAGACCTCAAATAATAAATATAGCTCAAAAACTTTATTGGGGAGGTCACTTAGGAATTTACAAAAACCTTGTATGAATCCAAAAGAAATTTTTTTTTTTTTTTTTTTTTTTTTTTTTTTTTTTTTTTTTTTTTTTTTTTTTTTTTTTTTAAATCCCCCGGGCCGATTCCACCAAGGAGGGGGGCCCCGAAAAAAAAAAAACTTTTACCATCATTACTCCATCACTGTTTTCCAGAAGGGGCTTTACAACAGTTTTTAAACTGAAAACTTTAAAACCCCCCTCCTTCAGATGCAGGCACTGTACTTCCCATCCCAGGACTCAAGTCCGGCCTGCCGGTTTCCCTGAACCCCTTCATAAATGTTACTTTGCTCACACCCCAAACCAGCACTTTCAAGTATTTAAAAACCATTTGTCTCCATTCACTCCTATCAAACACGTCCCCGCATGCCTGGGGAAAGTCCAAGCCCCTCGCACACAAAACCTCCTTTACCCCCTCCCTCCAACCTTCCTAGGCCGCCCCCTACCCCGCCTTCCTTCCACTACAGACTGATACACTCTTGAAGCATTCTTTTTTCGCTCCATTCTCTTACATGTCCGAACCACCTCAACAACCCTTCCTCAGCCCTCTGGAAAAACCCAGTTTTGGTAATCCCGCCCTCCCCCTAATTTTCCAAACTACGAATTCTCTGCATTATATTCACACCACACATTGCCCTCGACATGACATTCCACTGCCTCCAGCCTTCTCCTGCTGCAAACATTCATCACCCACGCTTCACACCCTATAAGAGCGTTGGTAAAACTAAAATCTCATACATTCCCCTCTTTGCCTCCAAGGAAAAAGTTCTTTGTCTCACAGCCTCCTAAGGGGCACCACTCACTCTTTTTCCCTCATCAATTCTATGATTCACCTCATTTTTCATAGCCCCATCCGCTGACACGTCCACTCCCAAATATCTGAATACGTTCACCTCCTCCATACTCTTTTCCCTCCAATCTGATATTCAATCTTTCATCACCTAATCTTTTTGTTATCCTCAAAACCCTTACTCTTTCCTGTATTCACCTTTAATTTTCTTCTTTTGCCCCACCCTACCAAATTCATCACCAATCTCTGCAACTTCTCTTCAGAATCTCCCAAGAGCACAGTTTTCATCGGCAAAGAGCAGCTGTGACAACTCCCACTTTGTGTGTGATTCTTTATCTTTTAACTCCATGCCTCTTGCCAGACCCTCGCATTTACTTCTCTTACAACCCATCTATAATATATTAAAAAACCAGGGTGACATCACACATCCTTGTCTAAGGCTACTTTTACTGGGAAAAAATTTCCCTCTTTCCTACATACTCTAACTTGGCCTCACTATCCTCGTAAAAAATCTTCACTGCTTTCAGTAAACCAACCTCCTACACCATACACTTGCAACATCTGCCACATTTCCCCCTATCCCCCCTGTCATACGCCTTTTCCCAAATCCAAAAAATGCCACAAAGGGCCTCTTTAGCCTTATCTAAATACTGTTCACTTATATGTTTCACTGTAAAACATGGTCCAACACCCCCTACCTTTCCTAAGCTCCTTGTTTCATCTGCATCTATCTCCGCTTACTCTTAATTCTTCAATTATAACCTACCATACACTTTACCAGGTACACTCAACAACTTATCCCCCTATAATTTTGCACTCTCTTTTATCCCTTTCCCTTTTTAAAAAAAGGAAAATATGCCCTGCTCTTGCCAATCCCTAGTACCTTACCCTCTTCCATACATTTATTAAATAATTGCACCAACCCCCCTCCAAAACTATATCCCCACCTGCTTTTTAACATTTCTATCTTTATCCCATCAATCCCGGGTGCCTTACCCCTTTCATTTTACCTTACGGCCTCACGAACTTCCCCCACATCACCAACTGGCTCTTCCCACTCTACAAGATGTTATTCCTCCCTTGCCCTATACACGAAATCACAGCTTCCCTATCTTCATCAACATTTTAACCAATTCCTCAAAATATTCCTTCCATCTTCCCAATACCTCTACCTCTCCATTTAATAAACTCTCCTCTCCTATTTTTAATGACAAATCCATTTGTTCTCTAGGCTTTCTTAACTTGTTAATCTCATCCAAAACTTTTTCTTATTTTAAACAAAATTTGTTGATAACATACTCACCCACTCTCTCTTTTGCCTCTTTTTCCCTTGCTTCACCACTCTCTTAACTTCTCTCTTTTTCTCCTTTATACTCTTCCCTCCTTGCATCATTTTCTCTTTGTAAAAACTTCTCATATGCTAACTTTTTCTCCCTTACTACTCTCTTTCATCATCATTCCCCCAATCGCCCCTCTTCCCCCCTTTGCACCCACTTTCCTGTAACCACAAAACTTCTGCTGAACCACTCTAAAACTACATTTTAAACCTACCCCATACCTCTTCGACCCCATTGCCCATGCTCTCATTAGCCCATCTATCCTCCAATTGCTGTTTTATATCTTACCCTAACTGCCTCCTCTTTTGTTTATAAACCTCACCTCTCTCTTTCCTGATGCTTTATTCTCCTTGTATCCCATCTACCTTTTACTCTCAGTGTAGCTACAACTAGAAAGTGATCTGATATATCTGTGGCCCCTCTATAACATGTACATCCTGAAGTCTATCAACAGTTTTTTATCTACCAATACATAAACCAACAAACTACTGTCATTTCCCCCCTACATCATATCGGTATACTTATTTATCCTCTTTTTCTTAAAATATGTATTACCTATAACTAAACCCCCTTTCTATACAAAGTTCAATCAAAGGGCTCCCATTATCATTTACACCTGGCACCCAAACTTACCTACCACACCCTCTCTAAAAGTTTTCCTACTTTAGCATCAAGTCCCCTACCACAATTACTCTCTCACTTGGTTAAAGGCTCCTATACATTCACTTAACATCCCCCAAAATCTCTCTCTCTCCTCTGCATTCCTTCTTCCCCAGGTGCATACACGTTATTATGACCAACTTCTCGCACCCAACCTTTACTTTAATCCACATAATTCTTGAATTTAACATTCATATTCTCTTTTCTCCTTCCATAACTGATCATTTTAACATTACTGCTACCCCTTCCTTTGCTTAACTCTTCAGATACTCCAGATTAACCCCATTTATTTCCCCCACTGAAACTCTCCTACCCCTTCAGCTTTGTTTCGTTAGGGCCAGGACATCCAACTTCTTTTCATTCAAAAACATCAGCAATCATCTGTTTCTTGTCATCCGCAATACATCACGCACTTTAAGCCACCCAGTTTTATAAAGTTTTTCTTCTTCTCTTTTTTTTAGTAATTGTATACAGGAGAAGGGGTTACTAGCCCATTGCTCGGCCATTTTAGTCGCCTAAATACGACACGCATGGCTTACGGAGGAAAGATTCTTTTCCCTTCCCCATGGACAATAGAAGAATAAAAAGAACAAGAGCTATTTAGAAAAAGGAGAAAAACCTAGATGTATGTATATATATATATGCATGTGCGTGTCTGTGAAGTGTGACCAAAGTGTAAGTAGGAGTAGCAAGATATCCCTGTTATCTTAGCGTGTTTATGAGACAGAAAAAGAATTTTATTGGCCAAAATTAAAGAAAGATGTGA
Organism: Cherax quadricarinatus; assembly: GCF_026875155.1. NCBI lineage: Eukaryota > Metazoa > Arthropoda > Malacostraca > Decapoda > Parastacidae > Cherax > Cherax quadricarinatus. Next base: position 22,852,537 of record NC_069411.1, read on the forward strand.
AGAATCATATTAGGGTGTTGCCGAGAATGTCAGCAAGTAGGGAAACCTGGACATTCCATTAAACCTGCACCTCTCCAACCTATACCTGCTGACGGAGAACCTTTTGCAGATTTAATTATAGATTGTGTAGGTCCACTACCTAGGTCAAAGTCTGGAAATCAATATTTATTTACGATTATGGATAAAGTAACCAGATATCCTAAAAGCAATTCCATGCACCAGTATTAATATAAAGCTATTCCAAAGCTTTAACAAAATTCATTTCTTGTTTTGGCTTTCCCAAAAAACTATTCAAAGTGATCAAGGTAATAACTTTACTGCCAAAGAGTTTAGAGAAGTATTAACTAGGTTAGGGATTAATCCACAATTATCCACTGCCTATCATCTCAGTCCCAAGGCGCCTTGGAAAGATTCCATCAGACATTAAAAACTTTGATGAGAACTTTTTGCATGCACTTTCCTACAGACTGGGTTTGAATCACTACCTTTGTTGCTGTTCTCAGTACGAGAGACGGTGCAAGAGTCTACAGGGTATAGTCCGTTTGAGCTGATCTTTGGGCAAATGTACGAGGTCCTCTTCGAGAGCTCAAAAGAAGGATGGAGGGGGAGAAGACGTTAGCTAAACACTCTAAAACCCCGTCTTCAAGGTTGCAGGTGGCACGTCAGTTAGCCAAGGGCTAACCTAAAGACAGCTCAAAAGTAAGATGAAACAGAGGTATGACAGAAGGCTAATTCCGCTCCTTCCATCCAGGAGACAAGGTGTTGGTGCAGGAACCTATACCTGGCCACACCTTGAAAGCTAGATTTACGGGACCTATGCAGATTGTAAGTAGATTATCTGATGTAAATTATGTGGTAGCTCCGATTGATAAGACCTAAAAAAACTAAAATTTACCACATAAATTTCAATTGAAACTTTTCATACACCAGATAGTCCCAGTAATGACTTGTCCCTACCTTGAGGACGACTCTGATTCTTTGCACTCATATCTCTGAAATTTAATATTAAAACTTTCAAATTCTGTCCTCCTCAAGGATCCTAGCCCTTTAATGGGGGATTATCTGAAACGCAAGCAACAAATTTAACGGAGCTTCTACAGTCATATCCTAATATTTTTTCGGATGTGCCGAAAAATTTTCGTTAGGTTATCATGATGTAGATGTGGGAAACTCTAGCCCTATTAAACTCTCCCCCTAAGAGCTAATCCTGAAAAGCAGAGGCTATTTCAGCAGGAATTTAGAATTTTTTTGTTAAGCATGGTTTAGTGGAGGAGTTATTAGTCCATGGGCTTCACCGTGCATCCTTGTGAAGAAGGCTGATGGAGGGTTTCATATGTGTACAGACTACCGTAAGGTGAATGAAGGGCACAATTACAAATGCTTACCTCTTCCTCGTCTGGATGACGTAATTGACTTTTTGGGTTTAAGGCTATTTTTGTGTCCAAGTTAGATCTCTAAAAGGTTACTATCAGGTACCTTTGACGGGAAAAAAGGGGAAGGAAATCTCTGCCTTCGTAATTCCAGGAGGTCATTTTCAATTTCACAGTTACCCCCTTCGGAATGAAAAATTCCCCCTCTTCATTCCAGAAACTTATCCATCAGGCTATTAAAGGACTTGAAGGACGGCAGCTACCTAGATGATATTGTTGTGGTGTCTGATACTTGGGATCAAAAAACCTACTTAGACTTAAGGCTCTTTTTGGCCCTTTAAGAGTTCCCCTTTAACAGTTAATTTATCTAAATCTTCCTTTGGCAAGGCACTATCACTTTTTAGGCCATGAAGAGGTAGTTGGTAAAGTTGCACTTAAACTTTGCTAAAGTTTTTGCTATTAAGATTTTCCAGTTCCTCATGATAGGAAATCTCTTCAACGTTTCCTAGGCATGATAGGATTTTACAGAAGATTTGTAAGAATTTCTCAGATATTTTAGCCCCTGTTACCTCTCTTACCAGTCACAAAGTTCCCTTTAATTGGACCTCAGACTGTAACACTGTTTTTAATAAAGCAAAAAGATTATTGTGTACTGCACCATTTTTTTTTTCTCCAGACTCTCCAAACCTTTTTCATTACAGGTTGATGCTTGTGAGTCTGGGGTTGGGGCAGTACTATTACAAATCGAGAATGAGGAGTTGCAGCCGTAGCATATTTTCAGCCAAGTTCCCGCCACATCAGGGGTTACTCACCACTGAAAAAGAAGCCCCCGCGTTGGTACTGGTTTGGGCATTTCGATGTTTATGTGGGCCAGAATAGGGATGTGGTCAGTCTACAGTGATCACAATCCTCTAGTATTCTCCAAGCCATGAAAAAACCACAACACAAGGCTCATGCGCTGGACGCTAAGACTGCAACCATACTCATTCAGAATAAAAGTATTGCCGGCAAAGAAAAATTTTGTTGGCGGACTCTTTATCTAGGGTTTTAATACTTTTATTTATTTTGGTTTGGATTTTTATATTTGTGGTAACCCCTTTTCACGCTTTTTTTTTTTTATCCTTGACGTGGGGTTTTTTTTTTTTGTGAGGGGATGGGGGGCTACCCTCCGCCTGTATCTTGGGGCCAATGCTAGCCCGACTGACTGCTGTCTCACTTTGAGTTTAGGGTTTGGCTTTTTGTCACGAGAGAAGCTGAGCTCTATCTAAGAGTTGGTGGTGGAGAGGAAAGCGGGGCCCATTATTTTGTGCCATGGCGGCACGGTTACCACTGGGAGGTGGCAGCCCAATCCTGAGCCTTTCGGGGTGGGGTTGGCATGCAAAGAGTACGTAACCTTTATTCGGCGCATTTTACACACCCCCATTTACAGGTATCTTCCCCCAAACCCGCGAACCAGGTTGCTAAGAGTTGATGATGGGGCCCCGTCGTTCCAACTAGTGACCAGGTTCTAGCCAATAAGAAGATGGTTTTGGCAATCGCAGAGGTTATGTGGGTACCACTCTCCTGTCTGCCCTTGTCATTCCCATTCTAGAGCTGGTTGAAGCACGGTCTGCTATCTTGTGGCTTCTATTTCTGCCTTGCTTACCGTGGAGTGCACTATACTTATCACTGTACATAGTGCATATATTGCTGTTCTAAATTGGTGAAGGATAATATAAGTCTAAACTTTTTCTGCTGTGTTTATTTTGCTCCCATTACACCCGGGATAACAGGCCATTTGGAATCCTGGGTTGTAATATGATAGGTTCACTTTTTTGGAGATGTGAGATGTAATCTGTCGATCTCATATCTCGGGATCTTATCTTATATGCCTGTTTTTCTGATATAGTTACCTTTGTTGTCAATAGTTGCTGCAAGGCAGCCGATGGTGTTGATGAGGACTTTCTCTGGACAGGCCGCAAATCTCCATTTCTTCTCCCAGTTGGCTGATCTTCGTACTTCCCTTTCTATGCTTGTTTTTTTTCCCGTGTCGGGGGATGGAAGATACTACATGGATAACATCATCAGCGAATTGGGTGATGATGATATCGTCGAATTCAGGTTGTGGGAAATCTTTTACGTATATGCTGAAGAGTATGGGGCTGAGGCACGAGCCCTGTGGCACTTCAGCTGTCTGTGTGAAAGGTTCTGTCGACTTGCCGTTAAAAGTGGGGATGATGCCTATTCCTGATAAGAAGTTGTATATAAGCCTGAGGAAGGTTCAGTTGTGGTTAGGAAGGTCGGCAAGTTTGAATATGAGGCCGTCGTGCGAAAGGCTGTCGAAGGCTTTGTGTACGTCCCTAGTTGCAATTATGGCCAAATTCCTTTGTTTCTTCAGGCTATCTACCGCATCGAAGATGTTGACAGCGTGTTGGGTACCTCGGTGGATCCTAAAGCCAAACTTCTTTTCAGTGAAGAGGTGGTTGAACTCCATGTAGTAGTTCAGTCTATTGGAGATGATTTTTTCAAAGATTTTACTAGAATTACAGATCTCCGGTCTGTAGTTCTCCGGTTTGCGGTTGTTTTTGTTGGATTTTGCAATGAATATCATCCTCGCTGTCGTAAGTGCCACGGGAAAGTGTCCAGACGCCAAGATGGCGTTATAGATATTACCTAGAGACACCTTGCAGTTGCGGGGTATGTTTGCATTGTAATCCGTGATTAACACGCAGCAATATACTCTTGTGATGTATCTCTCAAACCGCGTGTATTAAATGTGCCACCTCTGTACCTTTTAAGCCTTGTTTACTATATTTTATATATTATATATATATATATATATATATATATATATATTATATATATATATTATATATATATATATATATATATATTTATAATAAAATATATAAAGAAGCCTCGCCACAGCTCATTGCCCAGTTCAACGGGAACCCCAAGTGCAGAGGTCTGACGGAAGTCAAAAGCGTCCTGATGGAGCCACTATGCTACCTTGTAAGGATGGAAAGCAGATTGCCTGGGACTACACCTGTGCTGCCACATTGGCAGACACCTACTTGCCATACTCCGTAGTGGAAGGGGGTGGAGCTGCCAGCCACAGGGAGACCCAGAAGATCCGCAAATATGAAGACCTTTCCCCTTGCTATAATTTCATCCCAATAGGGTCGGAGACCCTTGGAGCATGGGGCAAGTGTGCTCTAAAGTTCCTTAATGAGCTGGGTGAAAAGCTCATCATAGAAACCAAGGACCACAGGGTGACCAGCTTCCTCTTTTAGAGACTCAGTGTTGCGATCCTGAGAGGAAATGCCTGCAGCATTCTGGACACGCGGCCCACCGCCGGGGAGCTGGACGAATTATTGGAGATGTAGCTCTGAGTTACCTATGTTGTTTTACTTTCTATTGTATCTTTGTGAATGTTTTGTCAATGTATTTTGTCTTTAAATAAAATATATATTAAATATATTGGGTGGCTGGAGAAAATACTCAAACAGCTTCAGGGAGAACCTTGAGTTTTCCCTGAAGCAAGTTTATTCTTTTCTCTGAGGATGAGGGTCCCTAGGACAGTTCTAGAGGTAGTACCTCTCTCTCTCTCATTATATATATATATATATATATATATATATATATATATATATATATATATATATTATATATATATATATATATATATATGTCGTGCCAAATAGATAAAACTTGTCAATTAGCAAGAGCTCATTTAAAATTAAGTTCTTTGTAAAATTTTCTCTTACACGTTAATATGAAAATTAATGATTTTGTACCAAAAGAACTTTAGGAAACTTACCTGATTTTGTTATAACAGGTGCAATTTAATTTAGCCTAATCCAGGTAAATATAAGTTTACAATAATTTAACAATAAACAAAATGAAATCTATTTTTTTCGTTTGGTTCAGAATGATTTTTGCGAAATTACTGCATACACAAATTTTCGCTTGCCGTATTAGGCATTGCTATTTAAGACAAAATCGCAAGTTTTACCTCTTCGTCACGACATTACATACATATATTGAGGTAGCTGCTTTAGTAGTGACTGGGGATCTACAGCCTCGGAGAAGAATTTGTAGGTTTCCTCCTGGAACTGTGAGTATTTTCTTTTCCTACCTCTCCGAAAATGCGAATTTTTAGCCGTTTTTAAAAAATGCGTTTAAAAAATATATTTGGAGGGGTAAGATGTATGACAGCAGAGAGCCTATATCTTTAATACTTAGTCCAGCTCTCTGCGGTGGGTTATGTTCCCGAGATGCTGCAGGCAGGCACTATCTGAATCGCAACACCGAGTCTTTGGAAAAGGAAGCTGGTTCCTCTGGGGTCTTTATTTTCGGTGATCAATTTATCAGTGCACTCTTTCGGAAACCTGAGTACATACTTTCCCCCACTTACCAAGGATCTCCGAACCTACTGGGACACACAGTGCCAGCGGCATCCTTCTTTCTTCCTATTCCATCTCCTTATTTCCCCCTCCTCTTCCTTCCCTTTCTGTACTATCAATTTGACCTCACTTCCTTACCCTTCCTCCTTTACTGTATCTACTGTATCTACTGTATCTCTCTTTACTCTCCAGCACTCATATTGCTCCTGTCTCCCAAAGGTATCTGCATGGCGGCTGCTCTACTCTCCGCCGTCTAGTTGGCTCATACGGATGACGTCATCCTCTTAATGCAGCCAAATATGTTGTGCTAATCAATTTTATGCTCAGTTACAGCACAAATCATAGAGATTAATGCTAATTAACTTGAACTTTTTTAAACATATATACATATATATGTGGTGGAACTACTCAGTACAAGGTTTAAATGGAAGAAATCATAATAAAACGCGTGACTGTAAATATGAAAAAATACCACAGTGAAAATCGGAAATAAAACCTGAGCACTTTCATGTGTTTACACATCTTAGATGCGTGTGTAGACACATGAAAGCGCTCAAGTTTTATTTCCCATTTTCAGTGTGGTATTTTTTCATAAGGTTTAAATTTTAATTAGTCATTTTTGTACAAGACATCTTTATCATAAGGTTCCCTGTGTTTCCTTGCCTCTCCAGCCAATCTTTCACTAATATTTGGCCCCATGAAACAACTCCCTTTCTGGCAGTTGTATACATAGCTGCTATTTACGAGGCTGTCAAACGAGCAAATACTGCCTTCCGCCTTGCCCTCGTGTACATGTCTTGCCTTCAGACCTCGGCTACCAGCAAACGGATTGAACTTTTTCCTTGTCTTTTTCCTTCAGATGTGTAGGTGGCATCCATGCCATCACCAGCATCTCCTAGAGCAGTCTCATCTTCTGGATAATGTTATTGTGAGCCAGACTACGTGATCGAGTCATTTATTCCCTGTACCGCTTGGTATTGACGTCGCTGTGATGGGGAGGGTGATGCTGACTGTCATAAACGAGGTCATTCTGAAGGGGAGTAGTGGCTCCCTGGAAGACCCCTTCCCTCTCTCCCCCACTGTGCCATCATTGTGATGGAGATTCCGGCCACCATCGTCAGTGTTGAAGGTTATCATGTTTTCTATCATGTAATCTACGAATCTACGAGAGTAAACTACTTAAAGGAATGCTAAAAATGCAATTCCACTTCTGTCATGAATTTTAGCGCTGTAAGAATAGCATTTCAAAATTTCCAAGTCTGGTAAGCGAAGCACAGTGGGAAGCAGACCACAGTGACAAATGTGTGTTGTTAGTAAACTTTGGAAGGCTGAGAGGTATAAGGAGAGACAGAGTTCCTTGGTTCCTGGTCTCCGAGCAGATAGTATCTCCTCTGTCCTTCTCTGACTACGAGTGTGATAGAAGTCTTCTTCTTCCATTACGCAACACACAAGTTCAGTAATATTGTCTCCTCGTTTATTTCGCCTCTCGAGACTAAAGAAAATGTTTTCTTATCTTCCTTTAAGGAAAGTTTTTGATCCCGTTAAGAGGTTTTTGATCCAAGGAATTGACCCTACTGTCCCTTTTCTTTACTTGAATTTGAATGCCTCCATTCGCCCTTGGTGCTGTATCACCCCCTTGGGCCTAGAGCTTCCTTCCCTATGAAAATAATATTAGGGATAAGGTTTACAGAAAGCTTGCAGGTGACGTCACAGGGTGAGCGTCCGGCATATTGTTGGCCAAGCGTCTGAAAGAGGTACAGTTTACCTTTGTGGGTCGGTACAACATAGTGTATATTTGAAAGATTTTGAGATTCCTGAGACCTGCTGTGCAGAGAGTGTCAATAAAAGGAAGGCAGTCGGGTAACTTAGCGGCGATAGAATAAGAACAAAGGTTTATTGGCTCATGTGAAGCAGGTTCAATTCACACCCACTTGTATACCGAAACTTCTCGCTACCTTGGAGTTAGTTTCACTCACCTACAAATCTATTGTCAAACTAATACATCTCCATATCCTATCTAAATCTAAATTGATCTAACTTGCATCCATTGCTAAGTCCTGTCTTGGTCAGAAGATATAAAGGGGTGCTAACAGCCTACGTTAGCCTGTGTAACTACCATTTCGCTTCTGGTAAACTGTTAGCAAGCATTCATGATTACTAAACCCTTTCCTAAGATCGAATCTAATTGGCTCCCAGTCTCCCTGATGAGACTATTACTTCTACTACTACTACTACTATTACTACTAATAATATTAATAATAATAATAATAATTAATATTATTTACCATAAAAAGGGAATTTCAAGTGTTATTTTATATTTTTATGGTATCTTGATCATGTTGACATATCTGTGCACATTTTATTTATTTAAATTACATTTCTCAGGTGCATGCTAATATTTTTAATAAACAGTTAGGTTTTTTATTTCATTAACAAAGATAAATTATACAGATTCAAAACTATATTAATATATTGGTGGGGGGGGGGGGTGGAGGAAGTGTTGAAGCTGTAGTGGTCATACAACGTCTGGGAGGGAATGGAAGATAATCAGGTTCAATCCAAATAAAGTGAGGACGAGACTAACTCCTTAGATCAAAGAGCCCCTCATCATCAGCATCAAGGAACCTCCCTAGAGGAGCCATAAATATTTATTTTTTTTTTAAATATTACGTGTACAATATCATTCATATTATATATATACATATATATATGTCGTGTCGAATAGGTAAAACTGATAAATTAGCAAGAACTCCTTTAAAATTAATTTCTTTCTAAAATTTTCTCTTATACATTTCAAGAAATATTTTTTCATTTACGTTAATATAAAAATTAATGATTTTGTAACAAAGGAGCCTTAGGAAACTTACCTAACCCTATTATAACAAGCGCAATTTAATTTAGCCTAATCTAAATATACTTTACAAGTTTACAATATTATAATAATAAACAAACACAGTTAAATACATTTTTTTCGTTAGATTCAGAATGATTTTTGCAAAATTATTGCATACAAAAATTTTCGCTTGCCTTATTCGGCAAGAAGTGAGTTGTTATTTAAGCCAAAATCGCTTTATATTTACACGGCACGACATTATTAATAAATAAATATATGTATTTGCAAACACACCAACTGTTTCAAACTGAGGTACAGTAAACCGATAAATAAGAAATACCTTCACCATCACTCACTATCGCTGTCTTGCGAGAGTAATGCCAATATTACAGTTTAGATGCCCCTCCAAAACTGCCGTGTCCTAACCCTTCCTTCAGAGTTAAGGAACTGTATTTACATATAAAATACCACAGTAAAAAAAAAGATAACCTGAGCGTTTTAATGTTTTTTTTTATCTTCAGAGGAGCAGAAAAGAACTCTCGGGTAAGGAGTGAGCGGGTAAGCGGGTACAAAAAAAAAAAAAAAAAAAAAAAAAAAAAAAAAAAAAAAAAAAAAAGGAGTAGGAGAGGAGCGTCTTCAGTCGCAGAAAGAGAGCCAAGACTTAACCCAGCAGCGGAGCGCTTGATGGCAAAATATAGTAGTAGTCAGGCGTGGGACAGCTGGTAGGTGCGCAAGTTCAGTTTACTGTCTTATTTGGAGCGACCCATTCTTAAAAGTTTTAAACACTTCTTTTGTTAGCTACGTGAGTTGTGCATAGTTGTCGAAATCTTCTATGAATTGTTTCACAAAATCTTGAGCTCGTGTTGTGAAGTTGCATGAAGGCAACGGAGATGTATTTGACAGTTCCATTTCAGAGTCGAGGGTGGAGTTCTTTGGAGAACATGATGTTCTTGTTCTAGTGTAATGAAGAATCGTAGGTTTTTCTAGAAGAGGTCTGGTGGGTGATCATCGATTTCAATTTCATTTATAGAATTGTGATTTTTCAGGCAGTGCTGTTGTGGCAATGGAGGTGACGGCAGGCAGGGCCGGCTTGGGTTTCTTGGGAAGCTGCAGCTGGTATGTCTGGAGTGGCTTGAGTGGCAGTGACTGGAGGATCTGTTGGAACGGCAATGTTCTTGTATCGGCGAGGATTTCTAGAATCGATGTGTGTGGTGCAGTATTAGGAAACTTGAAGCTACGCAGGTCGTTGGGGCGAAAGAATTTGATGATGGTAGAGTTAAAGGCTCTACAAGAAGCAGTGTTCGCATGAGCATATAGATTATGTTGTTTATGATCTTGATGGAAGCGTCGTCTTGGATTGTTGGGAGAGTATTGATTGCAGAGGCTGGCCGTAGGGTTACTTGGAGAATCTTCCGTGTATCAGCCTGGAGACGAGTGATGGCAGCACAGGTCGGTGTCTTGGCGGCGCTAGGTTTTGTTCTTTTGTTCCTTAAGCTTCTTATTTATAATTTCTTTCCAGAGTAGGCATTTTGTAGCAAGAGCACGATGGTCACATTTAAAACATTTTTGCTAAGGGGTTGAGGTGTAGCCCATGAGTGGATGTGTCCTTCGTTGCCAAAGTTGGAATATTTCTTCTTCGGTGGACAGTCCTTAGCGAAGTGTGTATAAGAGTAGCAGTTCCAATATGGAATAATGTGGTGGTAGCGCTCTGGTTTGAGATTTTTGGGGTTGACATGGTAGCAGAATATTCAGGGACCGCCACTGTTTCATTCCAGAGTGAGGTGATACCTCACTCTGGAATGAGACATCTCACCAAGTTAGGTGATACCTCAGGGTGCACTGTAAGAGGCCTACTGGTCCACAATTTCAATAACAAAAAACAATGATACTCTACTGTCAAATTTTCAATAGGGGCAATATATATATATATATTATATATATATATATATATATATAATATATATATATATATATATATTATATATATTGTATATGTATACATTTTTTAAAGCTAGTAGGTTGGTAGAGAGCAACCACCCAGGGAGGTACTACCGTCCTGCCAAGAGAATGTAAAACAAAAGCCTGTAATTGTTTTACATGATGGTAGGATTGCTGGTGTTTTTTGTCTGTTTCATAAATATGCAAGATTACAGGTATGTCTTGCTACTTCTACTTACACTTAGGTCACACTACACATACATGTACACGTTTATTTATACACACTCATCTGAGTTTTCTTTGATTTTATCTTAATAGTTCTTGGTCTTATTACTTTTCCTTTTATATCCATGGGGAAGTGGAATAAGAATCTTTCCTCCGTAAGCCATGCGTGTTGTAAAAGTCAACTAAAATGCCGGGAACAATGGGCTAGTAACCCCTTTTCCTGTAAAGATTACTAAAAAGAATACGAAGAAGAAAATTGTCAAAGTGGGAAGTCTGAATGTGCGTGGATGTTGTGCAAATGATAAGAGATGATTATGGATGTTATGAATGAGAAAAAGCTGGATGTCCTGGATTTAAGTGAAACAAAGCTGAAGCGGGTGGGAGAGTTTCAGTGGAGAGGAATAAATGGGATTAGGTCAGGGGTTTCAAATAGAGTTAGAGCTAAAGAAAGATTAGCAATAATGTTGAAGTATAAGATATGGCAGGAAAATAGGGACTATAAATGTATTGATTCAAGGATTATGTGGAGTAAAATAAAGGTTGGATGTGAAAAGTGGGTTATAGTAAGTGTATATGCACCTGGAGAAGAGAGAAGTGTAGAGGAGAGAGAGAGATTTTGGAAAATGTTGAGTGAATGTGTGGGGAGTTTTGAACCAAGTGTGAGAGTACTTGTGGTTGGTATTTCAATGTTAAAGTGGGTAAAAATGTTGTGGAGGGAGTAGTAGGTAGATTTGGGGTGCCAGGGGTAAATGTAAATAGGGGAGCCTTTAATTGAGCTATGTGTAGAAAGAGATTTGGTAATAAGTAATACATATTTTATGAAAAAGAGGATAAATAAATATACAAGGTATGATGTAGCACGTAATGAAACAGTTTGTTAGATTATGTATTGGTGGATAAAAGGTTAATGGGTAGGCTCCAGGATGTACATGTTTATAGAGGGGCAACTGATATATCGGATCATCATTTAGTTGTACCTACAGTTAGAGTAAGAGGTAGATGGGACAAGAGGAAGGTGGCAACAACAAGTAGGAAGGAAGTGAAGGTGTATAAACTAAGGGAGGAGGAAGTTCGGGTGAGATATAAGCGACTATTTGCAGAAAGGTGGGCTAGTGCAAAGATGAGTAGTGGGGGAACTGACGAGGGTCGGATGAGTTTTAAAAAGGGCAGTATTAGAATGTGGGGCAGAAGTTTGTGGTTATAGGAGGGTGGGGGCAGGAGGAAAGGGAGTGATTGGTGGAATGATGAAGTAAAGGGTGTGAATAAAAGAGAAAAAGTTAGCTTATGAGAGGTTTTTACAAAGAAGTGTTATAAGAAGATCAGAGTATATGGAGAGTAAAAGAAAGGTGAAGAGAGTGGTGAGAGAGTACAAAAGGAGAGCAGATGATAGAGTGGGAGAGGCACTGTCATGAAATTTTAATGAAAATAAGAAAAAATTTGGAGTGGGTTAAACAAGTTAAGAAAGCCTAGGGAACGTATGGATTTGTTAGTTAATAACAGAGTAGGGGAGTTAGTAGATGGGGAGAGGGAGGTATTAGGTAGATGGCGAGATATTTTGAGGAACTTTTAAATGTTGAGGAAGAAAGGGAGGCGGTAATTTCATGCAAATGGCCAGGGAGGTATACCATCTTTTAGGAGTGAAGAAGAGCAGAATGTAAGTGTGGGGGGGTAAGTGAGGCATTACGAGAATGAAAGGAGGTAAAAGCAGCTGGAACTGATGGGATCATGACAGAAATGTTAAAAGCAGGGGGGGATATAGTGCTGGAGTGGTTGGTACTTTTGTTTATTAAGTGAATGCAAGAGGGGAAGTACTAGGGATTTGGCGGAGAGCATGTATAGGCCCTTTATATAAAGGGAAGGGGAACAAAAGAGATTGTAGAAAAATTTTACAGGAATAAATTTATTGAGTATGCCCGAAGTGTACGGTAGGGTTATTATTGAAAAAAAATAGAGTAAGACAGAATGTTGGATTGCGGATGGCAAGGAGGTTTTAGAGTGGGTAGGGATGTGGAGATCAAGTGTTTACATTGAAGCATATATTTTTGAACAGTATTTAGATAAAGGTAGGGAAGTTTTTATTGCATTTATGGATTTAGAAAAGGCATATGATAGAGTGGATGGGGGGAGCAATGTGGCAGATGTTGCAAGTTATGGAATGGGGTAAGTTACTAAATGCTGTAAAGAGCTTTTATGAGGATAGTGAGGCCTCAGGTTAGGGTGTGTAGAAGAGAGGGGGGACTATTTCCCCGGTAAAAGTAGGTCTTAGGGATGTGTAATGTCACCATGGTTTTTTAAATTTATATTTATAGATGGGGTTGTAAAAGAAGTAAATGCCAGGGTGTTCGGGAGAGGGGTGGGATTAAATTATGGGGAATCAAATACAAAATGGGAATTGACACAGTTACTTTTTGCTGATGATACTGTGCTTATGGGAGATTCTAAGAAAAATTTTAAAAGGTTAGTGGATGAGTTTTGGATGTGTGGTAAAGTAGAAAGTTGAAGTGAACGTAGAAAAGAGTAAGGTGATGAGGGCATCAAATGATTTAGATAAAGAAAAATTGGATAAACAAATTGGGGAGGAGGAGTATGGAAGAAGTGAATGTTTTCGATACTTGGGAGTTGACGTGTCGGCGGATGGATTTATGAAGGTTTAGGTTAATCATAGAATTGATGAAGGAAAAAAGGTGAGTGGTGCGTTGAGGTATATGTGGAGTCAAAAAACGTTTTCTATGGAGGCAAGAAGGGAAAGTATGAAAGTATGAAGTACAAACATCTTATATGGGTGTGAAGCTTGGGTTGTAAATGCAGAGCGGGAGGAGGCGGTTGGAGGCAGTGGAGATGTCCTGTCAAAGGGCAATGTGGGGTTGTAAATATTATGCAGAAAATTCGGAGTGTGGAAATTAGGAGAAGGTGTGGAGTTAATAAAAGTATTAGTCAGAGGGCTGAAGAGGGGTTGTTGAGGTGGTTTTTGGCCATTTAGAGAGAATGGATCAAAGTAGAAATGACAGGGAGAGCATTTAAATCTGTAGGAAAAGGGAAGGCGGGGTGGGGGTCGTCCCCCAAAAAAGGTTGGAGGAAGGGGTAAGGGAGGTTTTGTGGGCAAGGGGCTTGGACTCCAGCAGGCGTGCATGAGGGTGTTCGATAGGAGTGAATGGAGACGAAGGGTTTATTTGGGACCTGACGATTGTTGGAGTGTGAGCAGGGAAATATTTAGTGTAGGGATTCAGGGAAACCGGTTATTTTTATATAGCCGGACTTGAGTCCTGGAAAATGGGAAGTACAATGCCTGCACTGTAAAGGAGGGGTTTGGGATATTAGCAGTTTGGAGGGATATGTTGTGTATCTTTATACGTATATGCTTCTAAACTGTTCTGTTCTGAGAACCTCTGCAAAAACAGTGATTATGTGTGGTGAGGTGATAAATGTTGAATGATGATGAAAGTATTTTCTTTTGGGGGGTTTTCTTTCTTTTTGGGTCACCCCGCCTCGGTGGGAAACGGCGACTTGTTGAAAAAAAAATATATATATATTATTATATTTTGTAGTAGGTTGGTAGACAGCAACACCCAGGGAGGTACTACCCCCTGCCAAGTGAGTGTTTAAAAAGAAAGCCCGTGATTGTTTTACATGATGGTAGGATTGCTGATGTCTTTTGTCTGTCTCATAAATATGCAAGATTACAGGCATGTCTTGCTACTTTACTTACATTAGGTCACACTACACATACATGTACACATTTATTTATACACACTCATCTGAGTTTTCTTTGATTTTATCTTAATAGTCTTTGGTCTTATTAATTTTCCTTTTATATCCATGGGGAAGTGGAATAAGAATCTTTCCTCGTAAGCCATGGTGTTGTAAAAGTCAACTAAAATGCCCGGGGAACAATGGACTAGTAAAACCCCCTTTTTCCCGTAAAGATTACTAAAAAGAATAAGAAGAAGAAAATTGTCAAAGTGGGAAGTCTGAATGTGCGTGGATGTTGTGCAGATTTATAAGAAAGAGATGATTGTGGATGTTATGAATGAGAAGAGCTGGATGTCATGGCTTTAAGTGAAACAAAGTGAAGGGGGTGGGGAGAGTTTCAGTGGAGAGGAATAAATGGGATTAGGTCAGGGGTTTCAAATAGAGTTAGAGCTAAAGAAAGAGTAGCAATAATGTTGAGTATAAGTATGGCAGGAAAATAGGGACTATAAATGTATTATTCAAGGATTATGTGGAGTAAAATAAAGATTGGATGTGAAAAGTGGGTTATAATAAGGTTATGCACCTGGAGAAGAGAGAAGTGTAGAGGAGAGAGAGAGATTTTGGAAATGTTGAGTGAATGTGTGGGGAGTTTTGAATCAAGTGTGAGAGAAACTTGGTGGTTGGGGATTTCAATGCTAAAGTGGGTAAAAATGTTATGGAGGGAGTAGTAGGTAAATTTGGGGTGCCAGGGGTAAATGTAAATGGGGAGCCTTTAATTGAGTATGTGTAGAAAGAATTTGGTAATAAGTAATACATATTTTATGAAAAAGAGGATAAATAATTATACAAGGTATGATGTAGCACGTAATGAAAGTAGTTTATTAGATTATGTATTGGTGGATAAAAGGTTATGGGTAGGCTCCAGGATGTACATGTTTATAGAGGGGCAACTGATATATCGGATCATATTTAGTTGTACTACAGTTAGAGTAAGAGGTAGATGGGAAAAGAGGAAGGTGGCAACAACAGTAGGAGGAAGGTGAAGGTGTATAAACTAAGGAGGAGGAAGTTCGGGTGAGATATAAGCGACTATTGCAGAAAGGTGGCTAGTGCAAAGATGAGTAGTGGGGGGATGTTGAAGAGGGTCGGAATAGTTTTAAAATGCAGTATTAGAATGTGGGCAGAAGTTGTGGTTATAGGAGGGTGGGGGCAGGGAGGAAAGAGGAGTGATTGGTGGAATGATGAAGTAAAGGGTGTGATAAAAGAGAAAAAGTATCTTATGAGAGGTTTTTTAAACAGAAGTGTTATAAGAAGAGCAGAGTATATGGAGAGTAAAAGAAAGGTAAAGAGAGTGGTGAGAGAGTGCAAAAGGAGAGCAGATGATAGAGTGGGAGAGGCACTGTCATGAAATTTTAATGAAAATTAGAAAAAATTTTGGAGTGGGGTTAAACAAGTTAAGAAAGCCTAGGGAAATATGGATTTGTCAGTTAAAACAGAGTAGGGGAGTTAGTAGATGGGGTGATGGAGGTATTAGGTAGATGGCGAGAATATTTTGAGTAACTTTTAAATGTTAGGAAGAAAGGAGGCAGTAATTTCATGCACTGTCCAGGGAGGTATACCATCTTTTAGGAGTGAAGAAGAGCAGAATGTAAGTGTGGGGGAGGTACGTGAGGCATTACGTAAATGAAAGGGGGTAAAGCAGCTGGAACTGATGGGATCATGACAGAAATGTTAAAAGCAGGGGGGCATATAGTGTGGAGTGGTTGGTACTTCTGTTTAATAATGAATGAAAGAGGGGAAGGTACCTAGGGATTGGCGGAGAGCATGTATAGTCCCTTTATATAAAGGGAAAGGGGACAAAAGAGACTGTAAAAATTATGAGGAATAAGTTACTGAGTATACCAGGAAAAGTGTACGGTAGGGTTAATTGAAAGAAATTAGAGGTAAGACAGAATGGAGGATTGCGGATGAGCAAGGAGGTTTCAGAGTGGGTAGGGGATGTGTAGATCAAGTGTTTACATTGAAGCATATATGTGAACAGTATTTAGATAAAGGTAGGGAAGTTTTTATTGCATTTATGGATTTAGAAAAGGCATATGATAGAGTGGATAGGAGGAGCAATGTGGCAGATGTTGCAAGTATATGGAATAGGTGGTAAGTTATTAAATGCTGTAAAGAGTTTTATGAGGATAGTGAGGCTCAGGTTAGGGTGTGTAGAAGAGAGGAGACTACTTCCCGGTAAAAGTAGGTCTTAGACAGGGATGTGTAATGTCACCATGGTTGTTTAATATATTTATAGATGGGGTTGTAAAGGAAGTAAATGCTAGGGATGTTCGGGAGAGGGGTGGGATTAAATTTGGGGAATCAAATCAAAATGGGAATTGACACAGTTACTTTTTGCTGATGATACTGTGCTTATGGGAGATTCTAAAGAAAAATTTCAAGGTTAGTGGATGAGTTTGGGAATGTGTGTAAAGGTAGAAAGTTGAAAGTGAACATAGAAAAGAGTAAGGTGATGAGGGTGTCAAATGATTTAGATAAAGAAAAATTGGATATCAAATTGGGGAGGAGGAGTATGGAAGAAGTGAATGTTTCAGATACTTGGGAGTTGACGTGTCAGGGGGATGGATTTATGAAGGATGAGGTTAATCATAGAATTGATGAGGGAAAAAAGGTGAGTGGTGCGTTGAGGTATATGTGGAGTCAAAAAACGTTATCTATGGAGGCAAAGAAGGGAATGTATGAAAGTATAGTAAGTACCAACACTCTTATATGGGTGTGAAGCTTGGTTGTAAATGCAGCAGCGAGGAGGACGGTTGGAGGCAGTGGAGATGTCCTGTTAAGGGCAATGTGTGGTGTAAATATTATGCAGAAAATTCGGTGTGTGGAAATTAGTAGAAGGTGTGGAGTTAATAAAAGTATTAGTCAGAGGGCAGAAGAGGGGTTGTTGAGGTGGTTTGGTCATTTAGAGAGAATGGATCAAAGTAGAATGACATGGAAAGTATATAATCTATAGGGGAAGGAAGGCGGGGTAGGGGTCGTCCTCGAAAGGGTTGGAGAGAGGGGGTAAAAGGTTTTGTGGGCAAGGGGCTTGGACTTCCAGCAAGCGTGCGTGAGCGTGTTAGATAGGAGTGAATGGAGACGAATGGTACTTGGGACCTGACGATCTGTTGGAGAGTGAGCAGGGTAATATTTAGTGAAGGGATTCAGGGAAACCGGTTATTTTCATATAGTCGGACTTGAGTCCTGGAAATGGGAAGTACAATGCCTGCACTTTAAAGGAGGGGTTTGGGATATTGGCAGTTTGGAGGGATATGTTGTGTGTCTTTATATGTGTATGCTTCTGGACTGTTATATTCTGAGCACCTCTGCCAAAACAGTGATAATGTGCGAGTGTGTGAAAGTGTTGAATGATGATGAAAGTATTTTCTTTTTGGGGATTTTCTTTCTTTTTTTTTTTGGGTCACCCTGCCTCGGTGGAAACGGCCGACTTTTGAAAAAAAAAAAAAAAAAAAAAAAAATTTTTATAATATATATATATATATATATATATTATATATATATATATATATATATATTATATATATATATATATATATATATATATATATAAACGAAATAACCACAGTTTCAAATAAGACAGCAGACCACATTTAAGTGAAACCTCGAAAAAGAATACCAGACAATGTTGTCCGACCAATAAGAGAAAATGCTGGGTGATGGCCTCGACGTGTCTAATTTGAAATTACCCGGTTTTTTTTCTGTTAACCGAACAATATAATCTTCTACATAGATGGTAAACTAATTTAAATTACCCATGCTCCATTTGTTTTATGGTGGACAGCATGTGCTAAGGAGACTTGCTAACATTTGAGAATATGCTCAAAGCTTTCATTGAGAAAGTAGTAGAGTATTTGGGAGTTAGCTTACTATCTTCAAAAATTGAAGATAGGAGTTTTTACTGATTTACTGTTCTCCTTTCTGTATTTTAAATGGTATTAGCTTGATGAAACTGATATATAATACCTTAAAGTTGAAGAGTAAGACACATATGCAGCAACTGGATATCTTTATTGTTGATCTATGCTTCGGCTACACGACTGAAGAAGTATACCGGATGAGTCGAAACCCAGATGTTTCACATATCTTTAACATAGCTTTCTTGCCCTCTGACGTAGATCCATTGTTGACTGCCTAGTCACGTGTCTTTTTAAACCAATTTTTCGGTATCTCTTACGAAGGTTTATCTCACTGCCTGGTCAACCAGATTGTTGCTGTCAGTATCTCACAGGCTCACATACTCATAATTTTGCTGATCTGATACTTGCTTTAAGAAGTGATCCAGTTTAATCTTGAAAACATCGATTATTATCCGGAAATATTAATAATATCCAGTAGTAGGTGGTTGAAGAGTCTTGGAGCACGGATGTTGACTCTATTTTAACTCTACTTATGGCACCCTTCAATAATATTGTAGGAAGCAAATTTTATGTTGATGCTGGAACAAGTTAGATATACGTGGAGAGTCAGTAATGTAACATGAGATATGTTGCAGATACCAGTGAAGACTACCTGCAGAGCTTGGGGATCAGGCCAGACGTATATTTAACTAATGTAAAGCGATAGCAATAAATGAACTAAGAGAAAAAGTGATACCAAGCTAAGGTTATTAATTCGTATTCTGATCTTAGGATTACCTTTATGTAAGGGATGAGTATCTACTTTTTATGAAGTGTCAAGTGGCCAGAGAACAGCGGATTGGAGTCTACACAAAGGTCCCCAGGCTATTGTGCTACTAATGGCAATAGTTCCCAATACGGCTGAAAGGAAACTAGTATCGTTTGCACCGAGACTCACGAAATCGCAATGACACGATTGCAAAGAAGCCATACCACGGGCGGGGCTTGAAACCGCGGTAGAGAGTCGTAAAACTCCAGACCGGCTAACGCTGTCGGTTTGGAGTTTTATGACTTCTACCGCAGGTTCAAGCCCCACCGTGGTATGGTTTCTTTGCACCATCTTGTAACCCAGTGATATTTTTTGCATTTATTATTAGGAAGAGATGTATGACTATATAGGCTATATAGCCCCCAGACTCTACTAGGTGACCCTACCACAACCACCACTAAAACCGTAAATATACAACCATCATTGAACAAAACCGTGGCCCACAGTACAGATGTTGGAGTGGAGTTTCCTCCTCCTTCCTCTACTGAGGAAAGTAGATGGAATCCAGGACGGGGTGGCCCTGGCTTGGATACTGAGGATTATAGTGCAGTCCCAGAACATGCAGAAATTGACAACACACCTCCCAACAATTCTCAACCAAAGGTGAATTTGTGCAAATATTATGCTTGGGGCATCTGTAAGCATGGAATATCAGGAAAAAAAAATTAGACATGCAACTTTGAGCATCCCAAAAAATGTAGCGACCTCCTGTCTAAAGGAGTTT
Source organism: Cherax quadricarinatus (assembly GCF_026875155.1). Classification (NCBI taxonomy): domain Eukaryota; kingdom Metazoa; phylum Arthropoda; class Malacostraca; order Decapoda; family Parastacidae; genus Cherax; species Cherax quadricarinatus. The sequence goes on from NC_069411.1 coordinate 22,872,430, forward strand.
ATCGTTCTTCCTGTACTTTCTTTCACCCAAAAATGTGTCATTCCTCGGTCCTCCAGAAGCAGTGTTACAACATTGACTGCCCTGCATACCATCTAAAAGGGACCAGGAGGCACAGACCCCACAAGACAAACAACAGTAGCTACGACAACCCAACTCCAGGTGATTTTTTAGTGGCAGGAAACGGAAAAAGAAAATGGAAGGAAATAACAAAAATAGTCCACCACCTTGGAGCCTTGTTAGACTGGAGGCGCAGCCAGTGGCCACCCATGGCCCTCCAGAATTACAACTACTGATGCCAATAACAAAATCCCTCCAACAAACACAGAATACAACCTCGTTCATATTTGCTAATATACAGGGCCTTAATTAAGCCATCCACCAACAACAAAAACCCTTTTAAAACAGGGGACTTCAAAGGGGAGTTAAGGGCAATTTTTGCAGCCTTACAGAGACTCCACAAAAGGGATAAATTTGCAGTGAAATATGGAAAAAGTGGTTCCCACCCTTTTTTAGATGCGCCCAAAAGAAAAAAGCAACAAGGGGGGGGGGGGTTGGCCTGTAGGGTCAAAGAGCCCCTCTTCTGCACAGAGTTGCTGAACACCAAAATAAAGGTAGTTGAATTTCTTTTAAATTTAAAGGGAACGAAAACCCAAAAAACCTGTCTTTTGTGGTTGTTTAAAAACCCCAGAAAAAAACCCTTCCAACATTTCAAGGAACAGCTACGGAAATTAAATTACTGTCTAAAAAACCTTCCATTTCCCATCTCAAACTTTTTACTCCCCTTGGTGATTTCAAACCCTAAGGCATACAAAGGGAAAAAGAATGTAGCAAAAAATTGTTATATTTTGAAAAAATCCCTGGGGGTTTAGGCAGATAAAAGGTCAACACCATGGCTCCCTTAGTTTTCTGCGAAAAAAAAAATTTAAAGGCCAGCAGATGGGGAGCCAAAGACTAAAAAACACACTTGCCCTTATTTCACAAAAATGAGGACCTAAAAGGAGCCCATAAAAATTATAAAAAAACAATTTTAGTTCCGATAAAAAACCTAATCGAAGCCCAAAAATAAAAACGATGGGGGTTTCCTGATCAGCGGGAATGCATGTCCCTGTGAAAGGGGTTTTCACAAAAATACAACTTTCAATAAAAAAGAACATCAACTGGGACCAGGAAAACCCTTTTGCCCAAAAAGGGAAACATGTTGGGAAGAAAATCTTAAAGGGACAGGGAAAAAAACCCCAGTCCCTTTTAAAAGGGGTAAAATTCCTGGCAGTAAAGAATGTTTTTGGCTTTATTCCTTAAGAAAAAGAAGAAAGGGCAGGAGTAACTGGGAGAGAAAGACGCCCCTTTTCTACAAAAGGGACGACAAAAGAGTCATTTGGAGCTCCCAGAGTGCTAGAAAAATCTGATACACGAAAGGAGGCGTTTGGCCGGGAAGTGGAATATCGAATTTAAATTTTTAAATGACTCTTACGGGAACCCAGGAGGGGACGGGGGAGGAGCTTAAAGTATTAGTAAAATTTTGAAAAAAAATTAAAATTTTTCTTTTCATAGGGCCCAAAAAAAGGTTTAAATAAAAATTTTTAGTATGGGGCCCCTTATCAAAAACAGGTTTGGGTTTTTTACAGATGACAACAAGGAAATGAGGGAAATATTAAAAACCCCAGTACGCCTCATGTTTAGTGAAAAAAATTTAATCGGTTGGGGGGATCGACGCCCCAAATGATTTTTTCCCTGAATGAGCCTCAAAACTCTTTTAAAATTTTCCCAAAATTTTTCCGCCCATTCCCAAAACTCCGTAGATTTCCCCCCGAAAAATACTATTGACAACATCCCCAATGCACTAAACCCGGGCCCCAGACTCGTGGACTCTTTTTTTCTTTAAAAGAACTGCAAAAAACCCCCTCTCGGGTGCCCCAAGTTACTTTTGGAGGGGGAGCTTTTTACATGGGTGAAATTCCCCAGTCATTTAAAAAAAAAGGATATTTGCCCCCCTCCTAAAAGGGGGCAAACAAAACATTTTCTAAGAACTATAGGGCCCAAAAGTCTGACGTCCCACCTTTATAAAAAAACTTTGAAAGGTGCTTTAAAAAGCAGGATTTTAAAAACCCTGGATTTTCCCCAAAAACGCACAATCCAGGGCCCAAATTTGGGGTTTAGGGGGGAGGTTTGCTCCCGCCTTCACAAATGCTGGATCTTATTTATTGGCTTTGGGTGGGACTGGAGAAAAAAAGAATGCAGATGTAAATTAACAGAATTTGCAAAAGCATTTTTACAAATGCGATCATGGGCCCTTTAAAAGCCCCTAGAATACGGGTTTAAAAAATAACCGGGGGGAAAATGGGGAGATGGATCTTCAACTTTCCCAACAAATCGAACACAAAGATAGGGTCAAAAGAGTTAAATTTGGAGGCTGCCATTTGTGAAGGCTTTTGTTTCCCCAAGGCACAGTACTCACCCCCATCTTATTCCCCATTTCCCCATATCAGACATAGACAGAGAATACTCACGCACCGTATTTCCTTTTTCGGTTTATACTAGGTTTGCAATGAGGGCTGTCATCTGCGAGGGGCGCGGTTTTAAACCCCCAAGAAGGGTAAAAAACAAAGTTTTTCAGTGGGGAAAAGGGAAAAAATTTTGATGTTCAATGAGGAAAAAATTTCCAAAAAAAATCCCTTATGGAAAACTGGAGGAGGTAATACTAGAACAGAGTATTTCTACAGACTTGGCCATACCCAAAAGAGCGGAAAAAAAAATGTAAGGGACCTGGGGGAGTAGTATGATGAGGATCTCACTTTCAAAAATTTACAACAGTGCAAAAAGATCGCACGTGCAAAGGAAAAAGATAGGTTTGGGAAAAGAAACGTTCAAAACGGAGATGCCCAAACCAAAGATGATCCCTTTTAAAACCTTGTTCCTCTAGGTGGGAATACTGCTGTACATTAACATCTCCATTCAAAGCAGGTGAAATCGCAGATCTAGAGTGTGTACAGAAATCCTTCACTGCACGTATAAGTTCTGTCAAGCACCTTAACTACTGGGAACGCTTGGAAGCATTTGGGACTTGTACTCTTTGGGAAAACGCAGGAGGGAGAGTATATCATAATCTACACTTGGAAAATCCTGGAAGGAATGGTCCCAAATCTGCACACAGAAATCACTCCCTATGAAAGTAAAAGACTGGGCAGGCGATGCAAAATGCCACCAATGAAAAGTAGGGGCGCCATTGGTACACTAAGGGAAAACACCATAAGTGCCCAGGGCCCAAGACTGTTCAACAGCCTCCCATCAAGCATTAGGGGAATTGCCAATAACCCCCTGGCTGCCTTCAAGAGAGAGCTGGACAGATACCTAAAGTCAGTGCTGGATCAGCCGGACTGAGGCTCGTACGTTGGACTGCGTGCGGCCAGCAGTAACAGCCTAGTTGATCAGACCCTGATCCATCGGGAGGCCTGGTCATGGACCAGGCCGCGGGGGCGTTGATCCCCGGAATAACCTCCAGGTAACCTCCAGGTAACAAGGTAGCTATAATTCGTTAAGTATTTTTATGCGCATGAGAGGTGAGCGATAAAGTCATTTGTAGGTTTTACGTTTGTCTAAATATCCGAAACCACGTGTTGGGAGTGGCATAGCTCCCCAACTGACGCTCTAGAACACTCAGTCACAGACGCTAGGCTGTCTAGCTTCTTGTGGCATCTGTGGCTGAGTGGTCTAAAACATCACTTCGGGAAATATGCCATTACCCACGTGGAGTTTTTGAATTGTGCTGACTACAGTCCTTCTTTCTTGCACTTCCACTTGTTTTCTGCATGTTGCACTGATTTATTATATATATATATTTATAAATATATATATATATTATAATATATATATATATTATAAATATATATATATATATTAAATATATATATATATATATATATATTATATATATATATTATATATATATTATAATATATATAATTATATATTATATATATATATATATATATATAGATATATAATTATATATTATATATATATATATATATATATATATATATTATATATATATATATATATATATATATATATATTATAATATATATAATATATATATATATAATATATATATATATATATATATATATATATATATATTATATATAATTATATATATTATATATATATATATATATATATAAATATATATTATATAATATATATTATATATATTATATATATATATATATATATATATTTAATATATATATTATATATATATATATAATATATATATATATATATATAATATATATATATATATAATATATAATATAATATATATATTATATATATATATACAGAGAGAGAGAGAGAGAGAGAGAGAGGCAACTGATATATCGGATCATTATTTAGTTGTAGCTACAGTTAGAGTAAGAGGTAGATGGGACAAGAGGAAGGTGGCAACAAGTAGGAGGGAAGTGAAAGTGTATAAACTAAGGGAGGAGGAAATTCGGGTAAGATATAAGCAACTAGTGGCAGAAAGGTGGGCTAGTGCAAAGATGAGCAGTGGGGGGACTGACGAGGGTTGGATGAGTTTTAAAAATGCAGTATTAGAATGTGGGGCAGAAGTTTGTGGTTATAGGAGGGTGGGGGCAGGAGGAAAGACGAGTGATTGGTGGAATGATGAAGTAAAGGGTGTGATAAAAGAGAAAAAGTTAGCTTATGAGAGGTTTTTACAAAGCAGAAGTGTTATACGAAGAGCAGAGTATATGGAGAGTAAAAGGAAGGTGAAGAGAGTGGTGAGAGAGTGCAAAAGGAGAGCAGATGATAGAGTGGGAGAGGCACTGTCAAGAAATTTTAATGAAAATAAGAAAAAATTTGGAGTGAGTTAAACAAGTTAAGAAAGCCTAGGGAACGTATGGATTTATCAGTTAAAAACAGAGTAGGGGAGTTAGTAGATGGGGAGATGGAGGTATTAGGTAGATGGCGAGAATATTTTGAGGAACTTTTAAATGTTGAGGAAGAAAGGGAGGCGGTAATTTCATGCGCTGGCCAGGGAGGTATACCATCTTTTAGGAGGGAAGAAGAGCAGAATGTGAGTGTGGGGGGGGGGGTTACGTGAGGCATTACGTAGGATGAAAGGGGGTAAAGCAGCTGGAACTAATGGGATCATGACAGAAATGTTAAAAGAAGTGGAGGATATAGTGTTGGAGTGGTTGGAACTTTTGTTTAATAAATGTATGAAAGAGGGGAAGGTACCTAGGGATTGGCGGAAGGCATGTATAGGTCCTTTATATAAAGGGAAAGGGGACAAAAGATTGTAAAAATTATAGAGGAATAAGTTTATTGAGTATACCAGAAAAAGTGTACGGTAGGGTTATTATTGAAAAAAATAGAGGTAAGACAGAATGTAGGATTGCGGATGAGCAAAGTTTCAGAGTGGGTAGGGGATGTGTAGATCAAGTGTTTACATTGAAGCATATATGTGAACAGTATTTAGATAAAGGTAGGGAAGTTTTTATTGCATTTATGGATTTAGAAAAGGCATATGATAGAGTGGATAGGGGAGCAATGTGGCAGATGTTGCAGATATAGGAATGGTGGTAAGTTACAAAATGCTGAAAAGGGTTTTTTATGGGGTAGTGAGGCTCAGGTTGGGTTGTAGAGAGAGGGGACTACTTCCCGGTGAAAGTAGTCTTAGACAGGGGATGTTAGGGTCCCCAGGTTGTTTAATTATTTATAGATGGGGTTGAAAAAGAAGAAAATGCTAGTGTGTTGGGAGGGGTGGGATTAAATTATGGGGAATCAAATACAAATGGATTGGACAGTTCTCTTTGCTGATGATACTGGCTTATGGAGATTCTAAAGGGAAAAATTGAAAAGGGTTTTGTGGATGGTTTGGGGTGTGTGTAAAGGTAAAAAGTTGAAAGGAACATTGAAAAAAATAGGTGATGAAAAACAAAAAAAGGAAAATTACGTGCGGAACTAAAAACAAAAAACCCGCACAAAAAAAGGAAGCTTAACGAGCGTTTCGGCCCGTTGGCCCTTTTTCAAAGTCACACTAACCCAAAGAAGTGGGCAGGGCGGCTTAAATAGGCAGGAAAGAGGTGGTGGTAGTAGTAGCAGTAGTACAAAAAGGAAATATAATCCCACAGATGAAAAAAGGACATGGAAACCCCCCGGGTTTCCCTTTCGTAACTTTCGCCATCCAGCCAGCCATGGATGGGAAATGTCCAAAAAAGCCCCCCGACACCCACATGTTTTTAAATTTTCATCAGTGTGCGCATGTGTAGTAGTAGTAGTAGTATAGTAGTATAGTAGAAAAAGGTAGTGTAGTGGTAGAAAGTGGGGAAAAAAAGGAGGAGACCAGTAAAATAAAAAGGAAAGGGGGGAGCATGAAGGTGCAGGTCCACGAGGGAGAGAAAGCGCACGAGGAGCGTGAAAGGGGAAGTGGTGAAATAAATAAAAAAGGAACAGAAACACGAGACGAAGAGAAAAAAGACAACCCAGAGGAAAAAAAGGAAAGGGGAAAGGGGAAGAGGGAAAAGAAGAAGAAAAAGAAAAAGAAAAAAGAAAAATGGGGAGTCGGGTTAAGTCGCGGGTGTTCTGAAGTTTGGGGCTTTTTTAAAATGAAAAATGGGAGAGGAAGGCATCTACGAGACGAAGCCGGGCTAAGTTTCATAAAAGGAAAAAGTTTGTTTTGAGAGGATTCAACTAGCGGGACTGTTCGAGTTGGAATAGGGTAGACAGTTTTAGCAGAAGACCGCGTAGGATGGCTTGTCTTTTCGTAAAACAAAAGAGATTGTTAGTGTCGGCAAAGCAAACACTTTCCCCCAACCCTAAAAGATTTAGTCTTGATTTTAGCCCTCTTCCCCAATGTCCCTCTTGAGAGCCCTTTTTCCTTGAGAAAAGGGCCCCATAAAGGGGTTTCACATCCCCCTATACCTATGAGTCTTTCTTTTTCTTATCCGCCTCTGTGTGGACTCTAACCCCTTTCCCCTTCCCAAAGGGAAATTTATTTAAAACTTCGGTGTCGCTATGGGTCCCCTCTCTCTGCTGTCCTTGTATCTTTACATGGAAATCTTCGGATGTTCTTTTCTCCCGTGTGCAACCTTACTTGGCCCCCGCTAGTGGATGAATCTTTCTCTGGGCCTCATGCTCCGTCCTTCCCCCCCTTTTCTTGAAGTTTTTAAAATTTCTTGCCCTTCCATTAAGTTTAAAGTGAAGGGGAAAATCTTTCCTTTTTCCCTTTCCTTGATGTCCATGTCACCCCCTGATCGGGTTTTTTCCCTTTTTCCCGTTTCCGAAAAATCATGCACAGGGCATGCATTCACTACTTTTCTATCTGCTTCCCCTGTCAAGAAAGTGTTCTTATTCCCTTTTTCTCCTCCCCTCCGCATCGTGATCTCTTTCCTTCCAGCGAAATTTCCACTCTTTTAATTCTTTTTCCCGTCTTTGGTACCCATCCTTTTTCTAGATTCCCCTCTACGTCAAAATTTATTTCTTCTTCCCAAAATCTTACCCCTGGGAACTTTCTTCCTCTGCCTTCCTTACATTTCCGGTTTTTCTATGTCAAAAATTTCTCCGTCCCTTTAGCATAAAAAAAAGCTTACCTTCCGCCAGATTTAAACTCTTCGCCTAATCTCGTTCATACCCTCCCTTCTACAGTTTCCTGGTGTTACTCTTTTTTTGCTCCCCCTGTCTCTTCAATACTTCGGAAAAAAGGGTTTCGATTCTTTTGACAGACTTTTAGGGAGCACAAAAATAGTTTTGGCTTCCCGACACTAAACCAATGCTCTTTTTGTACGTCAGAATCTTGCCATCCTATTGACGGGTCTTTGCAAAAAACGTTTTCCCCTATTCAAACCAACAGTCGCCCGTCTAGTTGAACCCTCTCAAATAACAACTTTCCTTGTTGAATAAGCCTGGCTTGTTTGAGATCCCTTTCCCTCTCCACACATTGTAAAGCCCCAAAACTTCAGAAACCGTGACTTAAAGACCCCTTTTTTTCTTTTTCTTTTTCTTTTTTTCTTCTCTCTCCCCCCTTTCCTCTTTCCTTTTTCTCCTCGGGTTGCTTTCTCTTCTGTCTTGTTTCTTTTCCCTTCTTCTTTTATTTCACCATTTCCCCATTTCACGCTCTCTGTGCGTTGCTCTCCTCTGTGGGCATGCTCTCCGCGTGCTACCCTTCCTTTGTATTTGAGGCTCATCCTCCTTTTCCCCATTCTACACTACCACTACTACTACCTTTCACTACTCTATACTATACTACTATACTGCTGTCTATGATGAAATTAAAGCCATGGGGCGTTGGGTTTGTTTTTGTTGTGGACTTTTCGCCACCCGGGCGGGCTGGATGGCAAAAACGTCTACGATGGGATGCCGGGTTTCGCATGTGTTTTAATTTTCTTTGAGGTATTATATACCATTTTTACTATATACTATACTACTACCCCACCTCTTCCCCCTATATATGCCTCTGCCCCCACTTCTGGTTGGGTTTTGGATTTTGTAAATGGCCAAAAGTGGGACGAAAACGTTTTGTAGCTTCTCTTTTTTTGCGGGTATTTGTGTAAGGTGTGAGGGTTCAAATGATTTTAAAAAAGAAAATTTTTGGATTAAAATTGGGGGGGGTGGAGTAGGGAAGAAGTGAATTTTTTCAGATATTAGGAGTTGTGGATGGATTTATGAAAGATGAGGTTAATATAGAATTGTGGGGAAAAAAAAGGTGACTGGTGCGTTGAGGTATTGTGGAGTCAAAAAACTTATCTATGGGAAAAGAAGGGAATGTTGAAGTTATGTATAAACATTTTTGGGTGTAAAGTTTGGGTTTTGTGAATGCAGCAGCGGGAGGCGGTTGGAGGCAGGGGATGTCCTGTCAAAGGGCATGTGTGGTGAAAATATTTGCAGGAAATTGGAGTGTGGAAATTAAAGGTGTGGAGAAATAAAGTATTAGTCAGAGGGCTGAAGGGGGGTTTTTGAGGGGGTTTTTGGCCTTTTTAGGAGAATGGATCAAAGTAAAATGAATGGAGATCATTTAAATCTGTAGGAAAAGGGAAAGGCGTGTAGGGGTGTCCTCGAAAAGGTTGGAAGGAAGGGGTAAGGGGGGTTTTTGGGGCGAGGGGGGTTTGATTCTAGCAGGCGTGCTGGCGTGTTCGATAGAAGTGATGGAAACGAAAGATTTTGCGACCCGCGATCTGTTGGGGTTGGCGGGTTTTATTTGTGAAGGGAAATTTAGGGAACCGGTTTTTTTTATTAGCCGGACTTAGTCCCGGAAATGGGAAATACAATGCCGCACTCAATGGGGGGGTTGGGATATTGCGTTTGGAGGGATATGTTGTGTATCTTTATCGTGTATGCTTTTAAAATTCTGTTCTGGCACCCCTGCAAAAAAAGTGATTTTATGTAGTGGGGGTGGAAGTGTTGAAATTTTGATGAAAGTATTTTTTTTTTTTGGGGATTTTCTTTCTTTTTTTGGGGCACCCTGCCCGGTGGGGACGGCCGACTTGTTGATAAAAAAAAAAAAAGTGGGGTTTTTTATATATATATAATTATATAATATATTATATATTTTTTTTATTTTAAAAATATATATTTATATATTTATATATTTTTATATTTAAAATATAATATATATATTTTTTTATTTATATTTTATTCAAAAAAGTTGCCGTCTCCCACGAGGCCGATTGTTGAAAAACACTGCAGCAAGCCCACTTACCCTATGGCAGGTCTTTTCAAACCCAAAACGGACAACAAAAAAGTTTGTCCCAATCATTTTTAATTTTACCCAAAAGCTTGCAACCTATTAATAATTGCAAGTCCACTAAAATTTTACCCCTCTCGCTTAGTATTATCTAATTTTATTTGAAGCTATCAAGGTGTTTGCTTCAAAGGGCCCACTAGGGCAGTTTTTCCACTCATCATATTTCTTTTTAAACAGTACTTACCTATACATTTCTAAAATTTAAAATTATCCAATTTCCACTTACTTCCATTATACCTTTTAATATGTTCCCCCATTCTAGCTTCCAAAGGGGGGTATGTTAAGGGGTTTCAGTCTTTCTTTTAAGGAAGATTAATTTTGCAATGGATTATTTTTGTCATTTTTTTCTCTGGGAATGTTTTAATAAATTTTACCATTATGTAGTATGGAGACCAGAATGAGGATAATCTAAGCGTGGCCTTACTAATGTGTGTGAGTTGTATAACCTCTGGGGGTCCTGTTTTCCCTTTTCTTTTTGATATAAATCCCCAGTAATCGTTTGCCTCATTTCGTAAAAAAGGCCCATTGGTGTCGTGATTTACGTTGCTGCTTTCCCAAATCCTTTTCGTATTCTGTATGGCCAAGGTTTATATCGTTTTGAGTGTGGGGTTATTTACATTCCCCGCTTCAGGACTTTGCATTTTTCACAAAGAACTGATCTGCCCCTTTTTCTAACAAACTGGCTTGTCTTTAAAACGCCCGAAGTTTTAGTGGCATTTCATGAACAATTTTTTCCCGCCCATATTTTGTGTCGTCAGGAATTTTCTATCACTCTTATTCCTTTGTTTGGTCATTAATGTTATTAAAACAAAAATTGACCTAAACTGATCCTGTGGGGGGCACATGTAACTGATTCCCACTAGATTTCACCCGTTTTGCACTCTTTCTGCTTCTTGTGGTGAAACCCCCACTCGAACCATGACAGAAATTTTTCCCAAAACTTTTGTGTGGTACTCTGTCAAAAGTTTTACCAAAACCAAATAAAATTTTGTTCTTAAACATGTCAAAAAGCCTCAAAAACTTTACGAAGAAAAGTCAGAAATTAGTCAGGCAGGAAGCCCCTCGTGAATCCATGCGACTATCCTGATCAAATTATTTTCATTAGATGGCTTTTATAATATCCTAAATTTATTAGTGAATGGAGACAAATGTTTTTAATACTTGACGTGCGTTTGGGGTGTGAGCAAAGTAAAATTTTGAAGGGATTCAGGGAAACGGCAGGCCCGGGCTTGAGTCTGGAGATGGGAAGACGTGCCTGCACTTGAAGGAGGGGGGTTAAGTTGCAGTTTTAAAACTGTAGTGTAAAGCACCCTTCTGGCAAGAAGTGTGGAGTGAATGATGGGAAAAATTTTTCTTTTCGGGCCACCCTGCCTTGGTGGGAATCGGGGGCCCGGGGTGATAAAAAAAAAAAAAAAAAAAAAAAAAAAATTTGTCTACAAAATACGTCAGATTTTAGGGCGGTAATTTGACGGTAATGAATCCTGTTTTAAAAAAAAGAAAAATTAAATGTAATCTTTCCCTTTTCCACTAATTGGTTAGGGGGATATTTAAAAGGTTGTTAATGGGTCACAAAGTTCCCTTTTTCTTTCTAAAAACCCAAGGTTCCCGGGTTTATTTTGTTTTAATAGGTCCTTGATTACCCTATCCTAGGACTGTGTATTACTTTTAATTTTTCTTTGGTCCCCCTAAAAAATTAATTACTGGGGGGAATTGGTTAGTGTTACTTGTTGAAAACCCAGAGGAAAAAAAATTATTAAAAAAACGAGAAATTTTTATCTTTTTTAAAAAGCTGTCCGGTTAGTGTTAAGAGAACCTAACTTTTCTCTAAACCCTTTGTTCTATATGCCTGGGGAAAGCCCCTTTTTGGGGTTATCTTCCACCCAGGTAGGATGACCAAAAAAAAGGCGAAACACTTTCACTATCCTCCCCCTCACGGGGTTTTCCAGAGGGGCGCCAAAGTACGGCTTGTTTTCTTGTAGTTTGAAGAAAAAATTCAAATTTTTAATGGTTTTTTGAAGTATTCTTTGGCATGTGGAGGTGGGGTTTTTTCTCGAATAATTATTACCATTAGCTGTTCTCAATATATCCCAAAAACATTTATAAATGTTAACATTTTTAAAATGATAGCTGAATTTGCGGGCTTCGTTCTAGGTGGTAGTTTTGTGGCAGGAGGGTTGGGTTCATGGCTAAATCACCAACATACATCAACGTTACCGTTCTTACCCCAAAAAGTTTATTCTTTTTACCTTCCTCACCGCCTCATAACCCTCCCTCAACGCTCTCTTACCCATCACTACCCTACACACATCCCCCCTACACTTCCTTTCCCGCTTCACTACCTTACACGCATCCTCCCTACACTAATTCCTCTTCAACTTCACTACCCCGACACACACAACCACACATCCCCTTTTTCTTTGTGCTGGCTGAGCGGATAGTTTATTGTGCACTATCCTCATCATGTGAGCGGCAGTGCAAAAAATACGTGATTACAGAGGGCACAATGGGTCTTTGTTAGACCACAGTGTGCGTAGTTGATTACATCTAAGATATTACAGCCATTTCACATATTACAGTTCATTCATGTGGACACAGTCAGCACTTTGACCTGCTCTGGGGAACTTGAGGATATCTTCAATGCCCACCATGAATTTGCCAGCATTAGTTAGCAGCTCAGTGGTGACTCAGTTGCATGCAAATGAATAATGAACAGATTATACGTAAATACACACACACACACACACACACACACACACGACAAAATGGTAACTGACACGCACATACACAGGCATGCAGGCCTAGTGTCTAATCGACGTGTGCCTAGGACAAAATGGGTAACTAACACAATAATTTATATATATATTATATATATATATATATATTATATATATTTTATATATATATTATATAATTAACACATGGGCCATTTCTCACCAAGGCAGGGTGATCCGAAGAAGTCATTCACTCCATCACTGTCTTGCCAGAAGCACGCCTACACTACAGTTAAAAAACTGCAGCATAACACACCTTCTTTAGAACGAATGTACTATACTACCCATCTCCAGGACTCAAGTCTAGCTTGCCGGTATCTGAATTCCATCATAAATGTTAGTTTGCTCACACTCCAACAGCACATCAAGTCATAAAAACCATTTTTTCCACTTGCTCCGATCTAACACGGTTATGCACGCTTGCTGGAAGTCCAAGCCCCTCGCACACGAAGCCTCCTTAATCCCCTACCTCCAATTTTTCCTAGGCAGATCCCTACCCAGCATTCCTTACACTACACACTTATAAGCTCTCCAAGTCATTCTATTTCGTTTCAGCCTCTCTAAATGTCTGAGCCACTTCAACAACCCCTCCTCATCCCTCTGGATAATACTTTTAGTAACCCCACACCTCCTAATTTCTAAACTAAGAATTCTCTGCATTATATTCACACTGCACATTGCCCTCAGATACGACATCTCCATTGCCTCCAGCCTTCTCCTTGTTGCAACATTCACCACACATGCTTTACACCCAAATTACAGCGTTGGTATAACTATACTCTAATATATTCCCCTCTTTGCTTCCATGGATGATGTCTCCTCAGACTTCTCTTTGCACCACTCATCTTTTGCCCCTCATCAATTCTATGATTTACCTCGCCTTTCATAGACCCATCTGTTGACAAGTCTACTCCCAAATGTCTGAATACATTCACTTCCTCCATACTCTCTCCAATCTGATATCCAATCTTTCATTACCTAATTTTATCCTGAACATCTTACTCTTTCCTATATTCACTTTTAATTTCCAACTTTTATATACCCTACCAAATTCATCCACCAACCTCTGCAACTTCTCTTCAGAATCTCCCAAAAGCACAGTGTCATCAGTAAAAAACAACTGTGACAGCTCCCACTTTGTGTTAGATTCTTTATCTTTTAACCCCACACCTCTTGCCAACACCCGAGCATTCACCTCTCTTACAATACCGTCTATAAATATACTGAACAACCATGGTGACATCACTCATCCCTGTCTAAGGCCTACTTTTACTGGAAAATAATCTCCCTCCCTCCTACATACTCTAACCTGAGTCTCGCTATCCCCAGAAAAACTCTTCACTGCTTTCAGTAACCTACCACTTATTCCATGCATCTGCCACAATGCCCTCCTCTCCACCCTTTTCAAAATCCATATATCATTGATTATAAGTAATTAATAAATTTAAATTTATCTATGATAGATTTAGCAGAATTTCACTAAAAAAAATAGAAAAGTAGGTTAAGTGAAATTTCTAAGCTAGGTTTGGCCCAAAAATGTGTGCAGGTGTAGTACAACTGTTAAGAAAGAGTTCATTGTGAATGTTATAAATGAAAAGATGAATGTCCTAGCTCTAAGCAAGAGAAACTAAATTGGGTAGAATTTCGGTAGAGAAATGTAAATGAGATTAGGTCAGGTGTGTCTGAGAGAATTAGAGCCAAGGAAGAAGTAGCGGTAATGTTGAAAGATCAGTTATGAAAGAGAAAGAGGGAATATAAAGGTATAGATTCATATTCATGGTTTATGTGGGTTAAAATAAGAGTGGGATGCGAAAAGCGGGTTCAGTGGTTATGTTCCTGTGTGTGTGTGTGTGTGTGTGTGTGTGTGTGTGTGTGTGTGTGTGTGTGTGTGTGTGTGAGAGAGAGAGGAGAGAGAGAGAAGAGAGAGAGAGAGAGAGAGAGATTGATTTTGGGAGATGTTAAGCGAGCGTTTAGGGGATTTTGAATCAAGTGAGAAAATAATTGTTGTGGGGGACCTATATGCTCGAGTAGGAGAAACTGACGTAGAGGGTGTATGAGATAAGTTTGAGGTACCAGGGGTAATGATAATCAGGGGCCTTTAATTGAACTTTGTATAGAAAGAGGATGGTAATAGGTAATACATATTTTAAGCAACAGAGGATAAGTACATGACGACATCCGTCTGGTGGGACGGATGAAAGGTTGATGGATTTACATGTTTATAGAGGGGCAACATATATATCATATAGTATTTTAGTTGTAGCTAAAGTGAAAGTAAAAGGTAAATAGGGGTACAAGGAGAATGGCATCAGCAAATAAAGGAGAAGTGAAGGTTTATCAACTAAATATGGGCTAATGAAAGTACAAGTATCGAGGGAGAAGAGGTATGGGGTAGATTTAAGAATGCGGTGCAAGTGTTCGGCAGCAGTTTGTAGATATAGGAGGGTGGCAGAGGGAAGGAAGAGAAGCAATTGGCAGAATGACGAGGTAAAAAGGGAAGTAAGGGAGAATAAGTTACCATAGGAGAAGTTTTTACACAGCAGAAGTGATACATGGTCGGTGGAGTATATAGAGAGTAAAAGAAAAGACAATGGTGAGGGGGAGTAAAATGAGTGCTAATGACAGAATGAGTGAGGGGTTTGTCAAAAAATTTGCTGAGAATAAGAAAAAGGTTTTCAGCGAGATTAATAAGTTCAGAATGCCTGGGGAACGAATTAGATGGAAGTTAGATAGAAGTCTTGGTAAGATGGAGAGAATATTTTGAGTTGTTGAATGTTGATGAACTGAGTGGAGCAGTGATATCATGCATTGGGCAAGGAGGTATAACATATTAGGAATGCAGATTCGCCAGATGCGAGTGTTGGGGTGCATGAGGCAGTCAAAAGAATGAAAGGGAAAAGAACATCTAGGATTGATGAGATCAAGACAGAATTGATAAAAGCAGGTGGGAATATAGTTTAGGAGTCGTGATACATTTGTTCAATAAATGTATGAAAGGAGAGAAAGTACTTAGGGATTGGCAGAGAGCGTGTATAGTTCCTTTGTATGAAGGAAAAGGGGATATAAAAGAGTAAGAATTATAGGGGAATAAACCAACTGAATATATCAGATAAAGAGTATGGCAGAGAGAGTGAACAATTAAGAGTAAAACGGAGACCAGAATCGCAGTCGAACACGGAGACTTGAGGAAGTGAATAATATTTCGATAAAGAAAAGGAAATTTTCATGGGATTCGTGGGTTTTGAAAAAGTATATGGATGGATTGATAGGGAACCAATGCGGCATATGTTGCAAGTGTATGTAATAGGTGGAATGTGAGAGTTGTTACGAGAATAGTGAGGCTCAGGTTAGAGTATGTAGGAGAGTGGGAGATTATTTTCCAGTAAAAGTAGTTCTTAGACAGGGATGTGTGATGTCACCATGTGTGATGTCACCATGGAGTGTAAAAGAGGTGAATGCTTGGGTGTTGGAGAGGGGGATGGGATTAAAAGATAAATTATTTAACACAATGTGGGAGTTGTCACAGTTGCTTTGCTGGTAACAATGTGCTTTTGAAAGTTTCTGAGAAGTTACAAAGGTTGGTAGACTAATTTGAGAGGATATGCAGTAGAAGGTAATATAAAATGAACATCGGAAAGCGGAAGGTGATGAGAGTAACAAAAAAATAGGAAATGAAAGACTGGATATCAGATCGGAAGGAGGAAGTATGGAGGATGTTAATGTGTTCAGATATCTGGGAGTAGACTTGTCGGCGGATGGATCTATGGAAGATAAGGCGAACCACAAAACTGACCAGGAAAAGAGGGTATTGGTGCATTGAGGCACATGTGAAAGCAAAGAACGTTATCTATGGATGCAACATTGGGGAATGTATTAGAGAATAGTGATAACAACACTCTCACACAGGTTTTAAAAGTCGCAGCAAGGAGGAAGCTCGAGACTGGAGATGTCATGTCTGTAGGCAATTCGTAGTTTGTTGATTAGGAGGTCCGGGGTTACTAAAAGAATTATCCAGAGGGCTGAGGAAGGGCTGTTGAAGTGGATTTGGACATTTAGCAAGGACAGAACAAAATACGATGACTTAGAGGATATATCATTCTGTATTGGAAGGGGAAGAGGTAGGGGTCGCTCTAGGAAAGGATGGAGGAAGGAGGTAGAGGTTTTGTGTGCGAGCGGCTTGGATATCCAACAGGGGTGTTTAAGTGTTTTTGGTAGGAATGGAGGCAAGTGGTTTTAATGACTTGACGTGCTGTTGGAGTGTGAGCAAGGTAACATTTACAAAGGATTCAAGGAAACTGGTTAGCCGGACATGAGTCCTGGAAGTAGAAAGTACAGTGCCTCGACTCTAAAGGCGGAGTGGGGATATTGTTGCTTGGAGGGAAGGGGTATCTGAGCTGTAATGTGGACATGCTTCTGGCAAGACGACGATGGTGAAGTGTGTGTGTGTGTGTGTGTGTGTGTGTGTGTGTGTGAACTCACCTAATTGTGGGTGCAAGGGGTGAGACTCAGTTCCTGGCCCCGCCTCTTCACTGATCGCTACTAGGTCCTCTCTCTGTTTCCTGAGCTTTGTCATACCTCGTCTTAAAGCTATGTATGGTTCCTGCCTCCACTACGTCACTTCCTAGGCTATTCCACTTCCTGACGACTCTATGACTGAAGAAATATTTCCTGACATCCCTGTGACTCGTCTGAGTCTTCAGCTTCCAACTGTGACCACGTGTTTCTGTGTCCCCTCTCTGGAACATCCTGTGTCTGTCCACCTTATCTATTCCATACAGTATCTTGTATGTCGTTATAATGTTTCCCTTGACCCTTCTGTCCTCCAGAGTCGTCAGTCCGATTTCCCTCAACCTTTCATCGTAGAACATTCCCCTGAGCTCTGGAACTAGCCTTGTTGCAAACCTTTGTACTTTCTCTAACTTCTTGACGTGCTTGACCAGGTGTGGGTTTGAAACTGACGTACACAATGTACAGTGTATTGAACGATTCCTTACTAAGATATCGGAACGCTATTCTCAGGTTTGCCAGGCGCCCGTATGCTGCAGCAGTTATCTGGTTGATGTGTGCCTCCGGAGACGTGCTCGGTGTTATGGTCACCCCTAGATCTTTCTCCTTGAGTGAGGGTTGCAGTCTTTGTTCCCCTAGCCTATACACTGTCTGCGGTTTTCTTTGCCCTTTCCCAATCTTCATGACTTTGCATCTGGACCACGTGGCCAGTCTGTCCAGGTCTTTCTGTAGTAATGCCTGATCCTCATCTGATTTAATTCTTCTCATCATCTGCAAACAGGGACACTTCAGAGCCTATCCCTGGTCCTAGAACTGACCCCTGTGAGACCCCGCTCGTCACAGGCACCCACTGTGATACCTCTCACGTAACATGACTCGTTGTTGCCTCCCTGTCAGGTATTCTCTGATCCATTGCAGTGCCCTTCCTGTTATACGCGCCTGATCCTCCTCCTGTGTGTGTGTGTGTGTGTGTGTGTGTGTGTGTGTGTGTGTGTACTCACCTATTTGTACTCACCTATTTGTGGTTGCAGGGGTCGAGTCCTAGCTCCTGGCCCCGCCTCTTCACCGGTTGTGTGTGTGTGTGTGTGTGTGTGTGAGTGTATGTGTACACACGCGCACACACACACACGTTAAAATGGAAAGTGTACGCGTTTGGTCTCTCTCTCTCTCTCTCTCTCTCTCTTTCTCTCTCTCTCTCTCTCTCTTTCTCTGTCTCTGTCTCTGTCTCTCTCTCTCTCTCTCTCTCTCTCTCTCTCTCTCATCTTCTTGTCTCCTCTCCTCGGAGGACCTTTCGAGAAGCCAATCAGTGTAAGTCGACAACCAAACATTGGCTAGCCTGGCGTCCTGGTAATCGCATTCCCTTCCTAGTGGTTCTGGTGGTATTAAATACTGGGGAGAAGCTATATAAGAGACGTAAATGAATAGTAACAGGAATTATAAATGAAAAAATTTCTCGAGATAAGTGCATATGGAGAGAGAGTGACCGAACAAAAGTAAAAGACAGCGAATAACGATATTAAAGAGACGGAAAATATAGAAAAATCAGGATTGTATATAAAGACTGGCATGAAAACTCTCACATTTTCGTGCTCCTACACAAGTAAATTAGAAGAGTCAATGATTTAAACAGAGATTTTGCAGTAGACTTTTGCCACTGCAGCAGATTGTTGATTTAGTATACCATATACATCCCGCGGACGGTAGCGCAACAGCATGGGTACACTGAGGGGTGTAATAGGCTACAATAGGGATAATAGCAATACGTGATTTATATTTACTATTTGTCTTGCATATTGCAAGCAAATTTTAAATATTTGCTTGATGTTTGGTATCTTACTTTCCTTAATAAGATACCTTAACAAATCACAAGCTATAATACTTTAAATCCTTATATTCCCCAACAAGTGGACAATCAAACACACAGTTGAACATTGAGACACTTATGCAACATATGGGAATCTTTATTCAGGAAACGTTTCGCCACACAGTGGCTTCATCAGTCCAATACGTAAATATGCATATTAATGATAAAGATTATCAGAGATTATCTTCATCATTACTTTAAATAATTAATATGCATATTACCACAGATTTTGACATTATATTGTACATTAACATAAAACTCTAAACCTGAGTAGGTCATCATGTGCAAGCAGTAGTGAAGCTCGATTCTAAATGTATTTAGCGCGAGACAGAGACATTACAGTTCAGTAGAGATGGAACATGTGTCACAACCTTTTTAAAATTACATGACAGAATCACAGATGGAAAACATTCTGAATTTTCTTGAACCAAAACTGCATTTGACGCCGAACAGAGTGGAGAGAAAGACTCGTATTATTTACAAATCACTAGAAGTGTGTGGTTACGCGGAATTTTCATAGAAACTTTAAGATAGTTGCTGCCAGCAGTACTATACAGCAGCAAATAAAACACTTTGCAACAATCAGTACCAGTTGTGTCCCAGAGACATAATGTTCTCAAACATTACAGGTAACAAATTAACATACTTGAAAAAAAATAGTCTAGTTCAAAAACATATCACGACTTTTTCCATGTCAGAGACTGTAAGTCAAGGGTCTATGTACCAGCGGGAGTAGCATCAGTCGGGGGCAACGTCAGCAACAGAACAGGCGTGACAGGAAGCAGGGTTGTGGTGGGGGGAGCGGTGGAAGACTAAGCAAAGAGGGAAAGTAATGCCAGACTTCCAAAGGGAAACTACACAAGGACGTGAACAAAATAAAATGGGAAAGATAAATGGAAGAAAATTTACTTCAGGAGTTGAAATATATATTTAGATATTTCCAGGAGGCAGAGGTTCAACAAAAGAAAAGGAAATGATAAGTCACAAAGTACCAGATCACGGAAAGAGTACAAAGGAGAATGAGTGAGGAAAGATGAGCAAGACGAGTTGCCAGAAATGAATGCTTAAAAGAGAGAAGCGAAGACACATTTGAAAAATGCCATAGTAATAAAATCCAATAAACTGCGACACAACTATATTAGAAGTAAGATAATAATTAAGAATTAAATATTAAGGTAAGAGAGGAGTTCTTAATGAGAAGGACAAAGTCAGTGAGGAGATAAATAAATATTTCACTTATTTAAAGTGGAGACAGAGATTACAAGAAAATAGTGGCGGTATCAGAGTAAGGAAGAGGTACGACAGACCAACTCTGGCTGGGAAACATCTTAACTTCAAGAGACGAAAAGAAAAAATAACTAGTTGCATTTAATGAAATCAATAGAATCTGCGAGGAATAAAGGCACTACGTGCACCATAAGCAACAAACTTAAACATTTCCTAGTTATGTTTAAAGACCATAATACCAGAAGTGTCGCGGCCATATGTTATTTGATTACTAGTGGATAAATACGCGTTTTAAAAGTATGTTTATCATATACATTTTGGCAGACTTCTACCTGGATGGTGTTCCTGGGGTCAACGCCCCCGCGGCAGGGCCCATGACCAGCCTCATGGTGGATCAGAGCCTGATCAACCAGGCTGTTACTGCCCACCGCACACAATCCAGGGTATGAACCACAGCCCAGCTGCTTAGATGCTGATTTTGTTCCACTTTCCTTCCCTTGACACTCGTGTTCTTAGTGTACTCATGGCACCCTTGCCTTTTATTAGGCGATTAAAAAGCAGGGATCGAGTCATAGGGAGTGATTTCCGTGTGCAGGTTTGGGACTAATCCTAGGAATTTCCAGGTGTAAATTATAATGCATCTTTCTCGCCTGCGTTCCCAGGGGTGCAGGTACCTTCAGCCCTATTATATATATATATATATATATATATATATATATATATATATATATATATATATATTATATATACATGTGCAAGAAAGGTATAAAATACCGACAAATATGAAAGTTAAGACACATGTGCAACATCTGGATATCTTTATTGTAGACGTTTCGCCATCCAGTGGCTTTATCAATACAGATTCTAGGACATAATAGGAAGACAGTAGAACTATATACAAAAGATGAGGTAATCAGTCCCTCGGCCTTGGAGTTAGTGTTCACAGCATCGTGGTGGAGGAGAATCTGGAGCAAAGGCAAGAAGACTGGCGGTTATATAGGCGTCAGTGGATAAGGACGGGCAGCAGACGAGGGCATAGTCATTGGTAGGCGGGATTCCCCAGTGGAAGTAGGTCCTTCCCAAAGAGATGGGTTAGTTGCAGCAGCCGTGAAGAAGGTCTAGTGTTTGTTTAGTATTAAATTATTGTAAACAAATCTAAAATATATTTAGTTGGGTTAGGCTAAAATAAATTGTTCTTTTTATAATAAGGTTAGGTAAGTTTTCTAAAATTCTTTTGCTGCAAAATTATAAATTTTTACATCAACATTAATGAAAGAAATATACCTTTAAACGTACAAGAGAAAATTTCAGAAAGGACTTAATTTTAAAATGAGTTCTTGCTAATTGACCAGTTTTACGTATTCGACACGACATATATATATTATATATATATATATATATATATATATATATATATATATATATATATATATATCAATAACAACACTGCACTAGCCAAAGAGTCGAACCCAAGGTGTTTTGGCCCGCCTCATGGTGAGCGAAAATGCATGACGCTTAAGACCTCTAGACCACATAATCCTGAACAATGGCGCATCTAGCCAAGGTAGATGATGTACGCGCCATCGAAGGACATACGGTGGTGTGGACGCCTCTATGCTAATTTCATTTTACTCCCTGTTTGTGTACTAGCTCAATAAGCAGTATATTATTGTACCCACGGAACGAGCGGTATTAATCAATAACAACACTTGGGAGTCTGCTGGAAAGGACCTTAGATGTAGCCCAAATTATGCACTATTTCTTGCCTTTTTAATTTTCTGTGTATGTGTGTGTGTGTGTGTGTGTGTGTGTGTGTGTGTGTGTGTGTGTGTGTGTGTGTGTGTGTGTATGTGTGTGTGTGTGTGTGTGTGTGTGTGTGTGTGTGTGTGTGTGTTATGTGTGTGTGTGCGCGCGCGTGTGTGTGTGTGTGTGTGTGTGTGTGTGTGTGTGTGTGTGTGTGTGTGTGTTGTGTGTGTGTGTGTGTGTGTGTGTGTGTGTGTGTGTGTGTGTACTCACCTAGTTCTCACCTAGTTGAGGTTGCGGGGGTCGAGTCCGAGCTCCTGGCCCCGCCTCTTCACTGATCGCTACTAGGTCACTCTCCCTGAGCCGTGAGCTTTATCATACCTCTGCTTAAAGCTATGTATGGATCCTGCCTCCACTACATCGCTTCCCAAACTATTCCACTTACTGACTACTCT
>NC_069411.1:22899740-22969809 GCF_026875155.1 Cherax quadricarinatus
ATGTATATATATATATATATATATATATATTATATATATATATATATATATATATATATATATATATATATATATATATATATATTATATATGAGAGGTTTTTACAAAGTAGAAGTGATGCAAGAGAGAAGAGTATGCGGAGAGAAAAAGAGAGATTAAGAGAGTGGTGAAGCAATGTAAAAATAAAGCAAATGAGAGAGTGGGTGAGATGTTATCAACAAATTTTGTTGAAAATAAGAAAAAGTTTTGGAGTGAGATTAACAAGTTGAGGAAGCCTAGAGAAAAAATGGATTTGACAGTTAAAAATAGGAGAGGAGAGTTATTAAATGAAGAGTTAGAGGTAACAGAAAGATGGAGGGAATATTTTGAGGAATTGTTAAATGCTGATGTAGATAGAGAAGCTGTGATTTCGTGTATAGGGCAAGGAGGAATAACGTCTTGTAGGAGTGAGGAAGAGCCAGTTGTGAGTGTGGAAGTTCGTGAGGCAGTGGGTAGAATGAAAGGAGGTAAGGCAGTTGAGATTGATGGGATAAAGATAGAAATGTTAAAAGCAAGTGAGAATATAGTGTTGGAGTGGTCAGTGCTAATATTTAATAAATGTATGGAAGAGGGTAAGGTACCTAGGGATTGGCAGAGAACATGCATAGTTCCTTTGTATAAAGGCAAAGGGGATAAAAGAGTGTAACAATTGTAGGGGAATAAGTCTCTTGAGTATACCTTGTGAAGTGTATGGTAGAGTTATTATTGAAAGAATTAAGAGTAAGACGGAGAGAAGGATAGCAGATGAACAAGGAGGCTTTAGGAAAGGTAGGGGGTGTGTAGACCAAGTGTTTACGGTGAAACATATAGGTGAACAGTATTTAGATAAGGGTAAAGAGGTTTTTGTGGCATTTATGGATGTGGAAAAGGCATATGACAGGGTGGATAGGGGGGCAATGTGGGAGATGTTGCAGGTGTATAGTATAAGAGGTAGGATACTGAAAGCAGTGGAGAGTTATAATAAGGATAGTTAGGCTCAGGTTAGAGTATGTAGGAGAGACGGAGGTTATTTCCCAGTAAAAGTAAGCCTTAGACAAGGATGTGTGATGTCACCATGTTTATAGATGGGGTTGTAAGAGAAGTGAATGCGAGGGTCTTGGCAAGAGGTGTGGAGTTAAAAGATAATCAAACACAAAGTGGGAGTTGTCTCAGTTGCTCTTTGCTGATAACATGGTGGTTTTGGGAGATTCTGATGAGAAGTTGCAGAGGTTGGTGGATGAATTTGAAAGGGTATGTAAAAGAAGAAAATTAAAAGTGAATACAGGAAAGAGTATGGTGATGAGGATAAAAAGATTAGGTGGCGAGAGACTGGGTAACAAATTGGAAGGAGAGAGTATGGAGGAGGTAAATGTATTCAGATATTTAGGAGTGGACATGTCAGCAGATGCGTCTATGAAGGATGAGGTGAATCATAGAAATGATGAGGGGAATAGGTTGAATGGTGCTCTTCGGAGTCTGTGGAGAAAAAGAACTTTGTCCGTGGAAGCAAAGAAGGGAATGTATGAGAATATAGTTGTACCAACACTCTTGTATGGATGTGAAGCATAGGTGATGAATGTTGCAACGAGGAAGAGGCTGGAGGCAGTGGAGGCAGTGGAGATGTCATGTCTGAGGGCAATGTGTGGTGTGATATAATGCAGAGAATTCGTAGTTTGGAAATTAAGAGAAGGTGTGGGATCACCAAAACTATTATCCAGAGGGCAGAGGAGGGGATGCTGAGGTGGTTCGGACATGTAGAGAGAATGGAACAAAACAGAATGTCTTCGAGAGTGTATAAATCTGTAGTGAAGGGAAGGCGGGGTAGGGGTCGGCCTAGGAAGGGTTGGAGGTGGGGGTAAAGGAGGTATTGTGTGCGAGGGGCTTGGACTTCCAGCAAGCATAAGTGAGCGTATTTGATAGGAGTGAATGGAGACAAATGATTTTTAATACTTGACGTGCTGTTGGAGTGTGAGCAAAGTAACATTTATGAAGGGATTCAGGGAAACCGGCAGGCCGGACTTGAGTCCTGGAGATGGGAAGTACAGTGTCTGCACTCTGAAGGAGGGGTGTTAATGTTGCAGTTTAAAAACTGTAGTGTAAAGCACCCTTCTGGCAAGACAGTGATGGAGTGAATGGTATTTAAAGTTTTTCTTTTTCAGGCCACCCTGTCTTGGTGGGAATCGGCCGATGTGTTAATATATATATTTTATATATAATATATATATATATATATATATATATATATATAATATATATATATATATATTATATATATATATATATATATATATATATATATATTATATATATATATATATATATATATATATATATATATATATATATATGTCGTGCCGAATATGTAAAACTGGTCAATTAGCAAGAACTCATTTAAAATTAAGACCTCTCTGAAATTTTCTCTTATACATTTAAAGATATATTTTTTTCATTAATGTTAATGTAAAAAAATTTAATTTTGCACCAAAAGAATCTTAGAAAACTTACCTAACCTTATTGTAACAAGAGCAATTTATTTAAGCCTAACCCAATTAAATATATTTTAAGTACTTTACAATAATTTAGTACTAAACAAACACAAGCTAATATATTTTTTTCGTTAGGTTCAGAATGATTTTGGCGAAATTATTGCATACACAAATTTCCACTTGTCCTATATGGCTAGAAGAGCGTTGCTATTTAAGCCAAGATCGCAAGTTCTGCCTACTCGGCACGACATATATATATATATATATATATATATATATATATATATATATATATATATATATATATATATATATATATATATATATAGTGGAAATTATAGCCTCAACGATGCTTCAGAGTGTGTCAGGGAAGGATAGAGCCCGCCTGCTGGCAGTGAGAGCCCCTCATGCTGGGGACTTTCTGTTGGCTGTTCCCAACTCCAGCCTTGGCACACGCCTCGACCCACAGACCATCCGCATCGGTGTTGCCCTTCGACTTGCCGCCCCTATTCTCGCCGAACACAGGTGTATTTGTGGCAGTGAAGCAGCAGACCGATTCGGGTACCATGGTCTTGTGTGCCGTAAATCCGAGGGAAAGATTGCAAGACATGAGGAGGTTAATAACATTATCAAGAGGAGCCTCACAACAGCTGGATGCCCAGCAGTAAGGGAGCCACCCCAACTATGCAGATCTGATGGCAGCCAGAAGCGTCCAGATGGTATCACCCTTCAAGCCTGGACAGATGGGAAGCAGGTGGTGTGGGACTATAATGTGCATCTACCTTGGCTGATACCTATCTCCAATACACCAGGGAGGAAGGAGGGGCAGCTGCCAGCTTTAGGGAGTCCCAAAAGTCTAGAAAATATGGAGAACTTGCCCATCATTATATGTTTGTTCCCATAGGCTCAGAGACCCTTGGCTCATGGGGAAAGAGTGCATCTAATTTCCTTAAGGAGCTGGGAAAAAGACTCATCAGGGTAACTAGGGATCCCAGGGCAGCTAGTTTTCTGTTCCACGCGCTCAGCGCGGCTGTTCAAAGGGGTAATGCATGCTGCATTTTGGGCACACGCCCCAGCTCTGAGGAGCTGGATGAGATTTTCGCCTTATAATCGGTGATACACACGTAACAACATGTACCGTATATGCCACCTTTATATCAACAATGTATCTCTTAAATCTTCTGTGCCATATTATGTAATAAAATATTCCTATTTGTAAAAAAAAATAGTTTAAAAGATGGGGTGGTAGGGGAAGTGGAATATTCAAATGGCTTCAGGAAGAAATCCAAATATTCTTCCTTGAAGCCTTTTTATCCACTTCTCCGAGGCTATGGGTCCCACAATTTACACAGAGGTGGACCCCAAATTATAATTTATAATAAAAAAATTTTTTAATATTAATTATATTAAATAAATTATAAGTTCGGGGAAAAGTAAAATTTGGTTTTTTGGGGGAAAAAGAACCCCTCTTTTTCCGAAAAGGGGGGAATTTTGGTATGTGTTTTTTGCCCTAAAAAATTTTTTTTTTGGCAAATTAAAGGTTGAAAAAAGGTTGGAAGTTTTTCTTTTTTTGGGCAAAATTTTAATTTTTCAAAGTGAATAAAAAAAATTTTTATTAAAAATATAAAAAAAAATTTATAAAGGACTTTGTAAGCCTTTTTTAGGTTCTTTTTATTAAATTAAAAATTGGAACATAAAAAAAAATAAAAAAAAAAATAACCCTTTTAATAAAATTTAAAATTACCCCATAAAAAAAATTTTAAAAATTTTAATTAAAAAATAATCTATTAAATATAAATAAATATATTTATTTTTAATAAATTTTTTAAAAAAAGCCCCACCCTAATAAAACTGGAATTTTTCCCTAAAACACCCTTTTCCCAAAAACCAAATTTTTATGTTTTTAAAATTAAACTTATCTAATTTTTAAACATTATGGGGGTTTTTTGGGGGGAAACCCCCCAAGGCTTTTAATCCCCCTTTTTTAAATTTTTACTTTAATTATATTTCATTTGTTAAAAAAGAAAAAAATTTAAAAAATTCTTGCTAAATCCCAAATTTTTTACCGAGGGCGCCAACTGAGAAGTCTGCGCTTTCATGTGTCCGTGTTTTTTTTTTTTTTTTTTTGCCCAAAAAAAAACTTCCTTGTTGGAATATTATTGTTTTCTTGCTAGTCTACTTTTTTTGGCTTTTTTGAATTGTCCTTTTAAATAGTTTTTTTTAGTTTTTTTTTTTCGCGATTGTTGGAACAATTTGGGATAAAAGTGTGGAGAATTGTTCAAAAAATTTCTTCTTCCTTCTGGTCCAGAAGCCGGGGTTTGCTCACTCAATACTCTTTGAAAATTTTTTTGAAAGTGTGTTTCACTCTATTCTGGAAAAATTTTGACTGCAGAAAAGGGATGCAGTTCGGGACTGTTTTGGGTTTTCTGCTCTCTTGAACCCAAGATTAGATCAGGTGAAAACTAATACATTAAGGAAGGTGCTTATGGATCAATGGATGGTACTAGTATCTTAAATGTTTTTAACGAAGTAGCAAAACCCCCCAGATTTAATTCCGGTCTTATTTTCATTGACTTACAGAACCAATATAATTTCTGCTGTTATCCCGCAGCCACTCTTTGGTTAAAAGAATTCTTTAAAAGACAAGACATCACTAGACAAAATTTATTAGGCGCATTAACATTATGTATCTCGATGGGCAATTTACCCTTGTAGGGTCGTAGTTACTTGGCAACATATACCAAAACATCATCAACCGGTTCTTGGTAAGCAAGGAATCACACGTCCAAATTACAGTTTTATTTGTTGTGAGGATTTTTCTTAATTTTATCAATGCAATTAATGAATCTTGTCCCAGTGAACCTGAAAAATCCTATTTTTTTTTTCATGGAGTACATAGAATGGAACCATCGTCAGGCATAAAAGCCTTCCATTCTTCAGACATGGCACTGGAAATATCAATAGTGAATTTAATGTAGAAATTGGGCACGGCGTAGCTGGGGTTTTGATACATGAGGCGGGAAAATTGGGGCGGGGATGTATGGGAGGGGGTTGGGGCATTGATGGGAGGGCGGGATAGCATTATTAGTAGTTAATAGTTGTTAAATGCACTTGTCGATAGACACTGAGAGACTGAATAGGTGGCGGGGGTGAATCACTATTACATGGTTGGGTGAAACCCCAAATTTGGTCTGGTAAGTTAAGGCGAGTTTGAAAGGATCACGCCCTTATGCAGATATACATACCTAAAGCCCACAATTTTACAAAATTCATGAATATGCTTTTAACCAACATAATCCCAGTAAACACCGAGCACGTTCCGGAAGCACACATAAACCAGATAACTGCTGCAGCATATGGGTCCTGCAAACCTGAAAATGGGTTTCCGTACCCATTAAGGGGAAAATCGTAAAGACTTGTACCCCGTGTAGCCGGCCCCATACTGGAGTATGCGCACCAATTTGAACCCCAAAAACCCGGGTCAATCACGTCATGAAATTAGAGTTGAAAAGGTTTGCAACGGCAGTTCAGAGCAAAGGGGGAATGTCCTCGAAAAAAAGGGTTTAAAGGGTAAACGCCCTGACGCACGGGATATAGAAGGGTTGGGGGGGACATGATAACCCATAAAAAATACGCGGGAAAAATAGAAAGGTGGCAGCCCGGGGATGGTCCAGAGTGGAAAAGAAAAAAAGGGGCACAATTGGAATTTGAAGCCCAGATGAGTCAAGGGATGTTAGAAGTATTTCTTCGTCATATTATCAAGAAGTGGAAAACTCTTTGTGATGTGTGGGGGGGGAAAACCAAACATTTTTTAAAAGCGAGGATGAAAAAAGCTCACAGAGCAAAATGAGGGACCTAGTAGCGGTCAGGAGAGGGGGGGCCCAAGACGAGTCTCGCCCCTTCAATCCAAATAGGCAAATACAGTATTTTTGGTGTAGAATGGTATACTCGTTACTCCTCCTTCCCCCCAGCCTTCACACTGCAAAATTTAAAAAGTTAGTAACTGGCTACACTGACTCTGGTAAACTTTCCTCGCCCAAAGGGCTTAAAACTTAAAGAGGCCCCAAAAAAATAATGGGTTTTTCCGTTTTTCTTCTAAACTCCTTTGGGAAAGTTTTACTCCTAATTTTTTTTCGGCGAGAGGATTCGGTTTTAAACTTCGGTTTTTTAGAGTCCGTGGAAATGGGAGAATCAGGGGAAAAAGGGAAATCTGAGGGGAAACCCATTTTTGAGCAATCACACCCCCAAGGTAAATAAACCATAAGAGACTTACCTAAATAAACCCAAGAAAAGTAAAAATTCTCCAAGCTACTGAAAGAAAAAAAAAATGAGAAGTGAGCTATAAAGGGGATAGACCCCCAAAAAAAAGAGCAAGAAAAGAAGAGGGCTACCAAAAAAAAAAAATAAGAACCATAGAACAAAGAAAAGCCAAAGGAAAAAAGAGGAGAAGTCAATAAAACAGTGAAAGGTAGAAAAAAGGGGTTCCGGAAAAAAAACCCCCCCCCCCGGCAAAGGGAAACCACCTGAAACAAAAAAACCCCTCAAAAAGAAACCCTGAGAAAAAGGGGAGAAGCCCTGAAAAAGAATGGAGACCGCCCTGAGAACAAGAAGGGGGCCAGCCGTGAGAACAAGAATGAGAAAGGAAAAAAAAAAGGGAAGTGAGAAAAAAGAATGAAAGGGCCACCGTGAGAAACAAGAAGAGAGACCCGCCGTGAGAAAAGAATGGGGACAGCCATGAGAAAAGAATGAGAGAAGCCCGTGGAAAAAAAATGGAGACCAGCCGTGAAACAAAAGGGGGACCACCAGTGAGAACAGAATGGAGACCCCCAGTGAGAACAAGAAGGGACCCCGAAAAACAAGAATGAGGGAAGCCAGTGAGAAAAAAGAATAGAGACCGGCCGTGAGAACAAGAATGAGAGACCGCCAGTGAGAAAAAGAATGGGGACCCAATGAGAACAAGAAAGGGGGCCGTGAAAACAAGAATGAGAGACCACCGTGAGAACAAAAGAGAGACCAGCCCTGAAACAAGAATGAGAGGGGCCCGCCCCGTGAGAACAAGAATGAGAACAGGCCCAAAGGGGAAAAAAAAAAAGGGAGACCAGCCATGAGAAAAAAATGAGAGAACCGCAAAAAGGGGGAACAAAAAATGAAACCAGCAGTGAGAAAAAAAAAATGAGAGACCGCAGTAGAACAAGAATGAGAGCCAGCCGTGAGAACAAAATGAGAGACCGCCGGGGAGAACAAGAATGGGCCCCCAGTGAGAACAAGAAAGAGAGACAGCCCGTGGAAAAAAGAAAAGAGAGCCGCCCGTGGAAAAAGGGAATGAAAGGGGCCCGCCAGTGAGGGAAAAAAAAAAGGGAAAAAGGGAACCCGCCCGTAGAACAAGAATGAGAACCCGCAGTGAGAACAAGAATGAGGAACTGAGAAAAGAAAAAGGGGCAGCCCGTGGGGAAAAGAATAGAACACCGTGAGAACAAGATGAAGACCGCCAGGGGAAAAAGAAAGAACCAGCCAGTGAGAACAAGAAGAGAGAAACCAGGGAAAAAAATAGAACACCGGGAAAAAGAAAGACCAGCCAGTGAGAACAAGAATGAGAACCGCCGTGAGAACAAGAATGAAGACCAGCCCTGAGACCCAAGAAGAAAACCACCATGAGAAAGAATAGAGACTCCAGGAAACAAAAATGAGAGGCCCGCCGTGAGAACAAGAATAGGAAACCCCCCAAATGAGAAAAAAAGGAAACCCCCTTGAGAACAAAAATGAAGACCACCAAGGGAACAAGAAGAGAACCACCATGAGAACAAGAAGAGAACAGCAGTGAGAAAAAGAAAGAGGCCCCATGAAACAAGAATGAGAGACCAGCCAGTAGAAAAAGAAAAGAGGACCAGCCGTGGAACAAGAAATGAGAACCGCCCGGGGGAACAAGAAAAAGAGACCGCCAGGAAACAAGATGAGAGACCAGCCCGGAGGAACAAGAATTGAGACCCGCCAGTGAGAACAAGAAGAGAGCCCCCCCCTAGAACAAAAAATGAGAGACAGCCCGTAAACAAAATGAAGGGAGAAGCAGGAGAAAAAAAGAGGAAACCCGCCAGTGAGAACAAGGTGAGAGCCACGTGGAACAAGAATAAGACCAGCCGTGAGAACAAAAATGGAAGACCCCCAGTTAGAACAAAGAATTTAGAGACAGCCAGTGAGAAAAAAAATGAGAGAAGCCCTGAGAACAAAAATGAGAGCCCCCAGGAGAACTTTTCATTACCATTTCTTGTTGCCTGCTAAAAAATGGCCATGAAATAACTCCCACACCTATATTGTCGTGGCCCCACCACACCCTCAGTTTGTCCCCACAATTTCTCACTTTCCCATTCATTCCACCTTATTACCTAAAAGGTATCAAACGCATCCACGCCATGCGTGGATGCGTTTGATAAGGAAGTCCTAAACTATTATTTTAAAATACAACAGATTTATTGTTGAAAACTTAACACGACACGCTGAGTTTTCTTCTGATATTACGAACAGGTAAATACCAACAGATAAACTGATACATACAAATCTCATTCGCACCTTTAAATACGCCCGTCCAGTCTTCAAACACTGACACGTTCTCCGAACACCAGACTGTTCTCCAAATACCAGAACGTGCTGAAAAACATCAGTCAGTTCTGACACCGCCCTGAAAAAAGGTATTCATTTCATCGTTGACTGGGCCCACAAAAACATTGCTCTACCTAATTTGTATCACACATTTCTTTTAGTTTCGTGGCTAAATATGCATGTATATAGTTTCACAAAATCTAACCTAACCTAAAATTTATTCTAGATGTTATTCGGTAGATGTCTGATCCGTGAAAGTTTTCCCAGTATTCAATAACCACTGTCCCCTGCACCTCAATGCACACGATTGGAATTATGCAGTTAAATACTGGCCTTGAGATCTGAAAAGAGAATCATAAGAGGCAATTAAAAGTCATATATAAACTAACGTCCAAATATCAAGAAAAATGACAAATTAAAACGCTCACAAACCTAATATAATATACAAACACATAAAGCTTGAAGGCGCTCAGATGATGCACTATCAAGTAATCAACATGGAAGGCTTGATGCTAGTCAGGCAGGCCATTCGTAAATTATCGCACGAATGGTTCCGTATATAGGTTCCATTTTTTTTTTTTTTACTAAAATTAAAACGGAACCAGTACGGAAAATCAGTCCAAATTTTCTCTAACTTAGATTCGCAAACTTATGAGGAAGTAAATTTTCTGTAAACTTAGTGAACATCAACAATTTTTTAACAATGGCCTTGAGGGCACAAAGATGTTATAGGCACAAAAGACTAAGTGATTTAACCTAAGATAACCAAATTATGTCAAACACTGATTTATTTCTGATCAGAAGAAACAATTACATCATAGAAATTGATATGACTGATAAAACTGGTACATAACTTACATAACCTATAATGAAGAGATTATTTTGTTTGAGGAAAACACATCAGCAGTAAGAGTTTAAAGCCGACCCGAAGATGCATTTTTCAGTCATTGCAAAGAATCCAACAAAATTTGTGCCTGCACAACCTAAACTCATTAAAAGTTCCATTCATTTTATGATGCATCAACCATTGAGGATTGATGCCGTTCACAATTGTTATATTTTAATCATAGGAAAGTGATAAATTCTTATGGGTCATATAGAGCCTGTAGAATGAGAGGACGCAAATTCCATCAAAGGGAAGGCAAGTCCGGTTCCTTGGATTAAGAGCCCGTCACCAGCATCGAGGCAAAATAAAGCAATAAGGTAAAATAATACCATACCATTTCGAGAATAAAGGCAGCAAAATGGCATCCACACACTCATTAAACATGCTAAGCTTCTGCTAAGTAGGATACACTAGTGTAAAAATTTTGAGACTCAATTTACCTGTCACATGGATACAAAACTTGCGAAAGATCTATATATCATTGTGCACAGGTCACCAGGTATGCAAAAACGCCCATTAATCTTGCCCAAGTTACATTACACAAGCTTTGAAAATTTTTATGCCGTTCGAATAAGGAGTTTTCGAGTAACAAATAACTTGAGAAAGCAAAGGAAAATGTTGCTGAGAATGTTCCGAAAAAGAGGAAAGTCTTCCCTCGTTAAACTTGAAAATATCATAAAACCAGGGATTTTTTTTTTTTTTGCAGTATTTTTATAATTCACATTCTATTTAAAATTCTCTACAATCTTGTAAGAAAAATATTTTTTTGATTTATTTAAAAGTTCCAGTTTGATCAAACTGGCAAAATCAATACAAACTTATCGCTAATCAAGACACTAATATTTAGGGTTTGAAGACGATCAGAAGAGTCATTCCCTAATTATATCTGAAACAATTTACTTAATAAAATTGGCAAATTGAAATTTACAGAGGTCAGAGTGCCAGGCAGTGTTTCAATAAAGCCCATCAATAGTTAAGATCTCAACCCTCCAGAAAAACAATGTTCTGATTACAGCGACTTTTTTTTTTTTTTTTTTTTTTTTTTTTTTGGTACTTTAGCAAAATTTCAAATTTGCTGCTATTTAGATTAAGCTTGCGAGTCATCATCAATAATATTTTGAAGACAATCAAAAAAAAACATTCTTTGATAATTTATTTAAAAAATGAACATCAATATTGAATAAAATTGGCAAATTGGGACTTATGGGTTGTGATAACGAGAGTCTTGTGTTCAGAAAACCACACCTATGGTGAAAAGTTGAAAGCCGATCAGATAAATCATTCTCCAGTTATAGCGGGTTCCAACTATTCCAAGTTTTTGCTTTCTGTTAAGAACAGAAGAACATAAGAACATAAGAATGTAGGGAACTGTGAAGCTCTTGCCTCGAGCAGGTCCTTATCAAACACATGAGTGAATTTGCCTACATTCAAACCAAACTTCATATAAATTATCCTGACCTTACTGTGCAGTAGCTATTAAATATTAAAGTTCCTCAGAAAAGGTAAAACTTAAAATCATTTGACATGAGTTAACGGGTGTGGAAAATTAAATTTACCTGGATGAATCTCATTAGATATATACTAGTAAATGATAACAAAGATAATTATTCTTTATCAGTTTACAGAGACAAGTAGGAATTCTAGGACACCTAGGTCGCAAAAAATGTCCCCCTTCGATACCTACTACAATCTATATCTCCACAAGTCACTCTGGACCTATTATTAATTTCAAATGAAATATACATCACCAGGAATTCTGGTAAACATTAATGTAAATATGTGGACTGTATATTAAATTTAAAAAATGACTACATATACATTGAAGCAGAATTTATCTTAATACCACTCACCAATTAGTCTGGAGATTACGGTGTATCATACACAACACCCCCTGCTTAAAATATGAAGAAAATACTGGTCAGAATTTCAACATAAATAGACATCGACTCAGCTGTGGTAATATCCTGTTTCCATCTAATTACGGAGTCCTGCAATTCCAACAATTTCGACTCCTATTTGAGAGGTTTTAAGCCCAATATAACCTCTAGAGCGACGAAAATTCTTCCGATTTTCACTAACGTTTCTCTTGGCCAGTTCAAAACAATGGCGACTCTTCCAGAGCGACGCTCACCCATTTCGCTGGTTCTTTATTTATTTACAAATTAATTTTTATTACCTACAATATATTCCATAAATTTACATACAAAAAACACTGTTTTTTCGGGAAATATACAGTATTTTCCACAATGGGAATAAAATTTTCACTTTTTTTTTTTTAATTTTTGGCGTCTTTTTTTGAAGGTTTGAAGCTGCGCTATTAAGAATTCCAGGATGATGGGGCTGGGTTCAGCAGCTCTGGTAATGGGACAGGTGAACATGTACATGGTTCCAAGAATGTATTCCCCATTACCGTACACAAATTTTGAAAATTTGCAACCGATTGAATGAGTCGTTTTAGAATTATGAGCGAAATAAAATCAAGTACGTGAAGGAAGAAGAAAAAGGGTAAAAAAAAAAAAAGACTCAGGGAATATCGTAAAGGGATGCTTTCGGGGATACCTAAAAATTAAATGCACGAAACGTTGGCGTAGGAAGAGTTAAGTGCGACTCGGAGAGAGGTTACACACCCATGATGTATCAACCACAAAGCTCAAAAAGATCCCGCCGGTGTCCAAGGTTTCTGTTAAAGAATATAAAAACTATTTAGAATAGTTACCTCGCAGCTGTAACTTAAAATGATGCTTTTCTTTTATTCCTGTTCAGGAAGAAAGAATTTCGGGGAGAGGGAGAGGAAGTTCAATATCCAAGCTAAGAATGTAAAGGTTGAGAGCGAGAGAGAGCGAGAGAGAGAGAGAGAGAGAGAGCGAGAGAGAGAGAGAGAGAGAGAGAGAGAGAGTGAGAGTGAGGGAGAAAGAGGAAGGGAGAGAGCGCAGGAGCAGGGAAAGTGAAGGAAGGTAGGTAGAGGGAGGCAGGTGGAGGGCAGCAGCTGAGAGGAGACAGAGGGACATAGGGCAGTATGTTATGGAAAGCGTCTCAGAGTGTTTGGTACAAGGACACACGCAACTAATATAACGTATTGTGGCAACGTTTCGCTCTCCAGGAGCTTTGTCAAGCCTTCACAAACTGGTGACATATGTATATATATACCTGGAGAGGGTTTTGGGGTCACCGCCCCCGCGGCCCGGTCTGTGACCAGCCTGAACAGGTAGGGTGGCTTGGGCAGCAGGTGGGCAACGGGTGGATTGGGCAGGTGGTGATGGGTGGATTGGGCAACAAGTGGGTGATGGTGGCTTGGGCAACAAGTGGGTGATGGGTGGCTTGGGCAACAAGTGGGTGATGGGTGACTTGGGCAGCAGGGGGGTGATGGGTGGATTGGGCAGCAGGTGGGTGATGGGTGGATTGGGCAGCAGGTAGGTCATGGGTGGATTGGGCAGCAGGTGAGTATCATGGGTAGATTGGGCAGCAGGTGGGTGATGGGCGGATTGGACAGCAGATGGGTGATGGGTGGATTGGGCAGCAGGTGGGTCACGAGTGGATTGGGTAGCAGGTGGGTCGCGGGTGGATTGGGCAGGTGGGTCTCGGATGAATTGGGCAGCAGGTGGGTCAGGGGTGGATTGTGTAGTAATGGTCAGGTTTGGGAAATAGGGCTGTCAGGGGTGGTTTGTAGGTGCCACTTCGAAGTCACGGATCTTGAGAACGTTTACAGCCGAGGTGATCTTATCGACTTCCTCATTGTTAAAGCAGATGTCAATGAAATCACCCGTAGTACTAAGGAGGATGGAGAGCTTCACCTGCAGGGTGGATGTCAGGAATTTTGCCAGAGTCTTCTTTGTCGTGTCCGAGACGGTACCACGAATTGAGCGATTGCTCACACTGCGCCATGACGATGTTGCTGACAACCTAAAAGAGAGCAGGACCAATTGACGTGCGAGGAAGTGACATGTGACGATGCTAAGCTGACTTGCAAGCTGAATGATGAATGGCGACGAATGTCTAATGACATGTATACTACATTTGACTCTTTTGCAGTTCTGATGCTATATTTATATTGTAATTTTAGTTCTTGGCTTTTTTCCAAAAATGCAGATGGCTGTGTCTAAGACTCCCTGTAACAATGCAATAAAGTTCATCGCAGTCAAAACTGGGGAAAAAAAAGCTTGGACTAAGATTTCAGAATAAATATACCGCTAGAACTGGACAAGAATCTAACGCTATGTTTGTTCATGTGAAACATTATATCCATCCAAGGTCGAGAAAGGTGTATTAAGCAGGTCCATGGTCGAGAAAAATATAACCGAATAAAGTTTTATGAAAAAAATAGTACTGATTTCAGTACGAATATTAGTTCAGGTTTATTTAAATTAGATTCATTTATAATTAACAGAATTTGTGATGAATTTAAACTATGCCTGATATGGCTCATACAAACTTTACTTGATATGTGACCTGACCAAATCTTCTCTACACTCACACACTTAGCATGCTGGGTCGTGTGTGTGAGGTCTTGTGTGAGGTCATACGGGAAGTGATATCTCAGCCTTATAAGTCTTCTGTTCTCCTACTATTTTTAATAGTCATTGATAATGAAAAATCACAAAAGTGCTTAGAATATTACTATTGTTAAGTGTGGTTATTTTGCATACTGAGATAAAAACCTTTTTCGTGTAATCTTAATTCACAAAATATATATATATATATATATAATATAAATATATATATATATATATATATATATATATATATTATGTCGTGCCGAATAGGCAGAACTTGCGATCTTGGCTTAAATAGCAACGCTCATCTTGCCATATAGGACAAGTGAAAATTTGTGTATGCAATAATTTCGCCAAAATCTTTCTGAACCTAACGAAAAAAATATATTTCACTGTGTTTGTTTAGTATTAAATTATTGTAAACAAATCTAAAATATATTTAGTTGGGTTAGGATAAAATAAATTGTTCTTGTTATAATAAGGTTAGATAAGTTTTCTAAGTTCCTTTTGGAGTAAAATTAAAAATTTTTACATCAACATAATGATATATATATATATATTATATATATATATATATATATATATATATATATATATATATATATTATATATATAATATATATATATATAATGTCGTGCCAAATATGTAAAACTGGTCAATTAGCAAGAACTCATTTAAAATTAAGTCCTTTCTAAAATTTTCTCTAACACATTTAAAGATGTATTTTTTTCTTTAATGATAATGTAAAAATTTATAATTTTGCACCAAAAGAATCTTAGAAAACTTACCTAACCTTATTATGACAAGAACAATTTATTTTAGCCTAATCCAACTAAATATATTTTAGATACGTTTACAATAATTATTGCATACACAAATTTTCACTTGTCCTATATGGCAAGATGAGCGTTGCTATTTAAGCCAAGATCGCAAATTCTGCCTATTCGGCACGACATATATATATATATATATATATATATATATATATATATATATATATATATATATATATATATATATATATATATATATACAGTGGCCACTTTATTAGGGACCTGCTCGTTAATGCAAGTATCTAATCGGCCAGTCACTAGACAACCCACAATGTAGAAAAGCATTCAGACATGGTTAAGAGGTTCAGGTGTTGTTCAGACCAAACATCAGAATGGGGAAGAAATATGATCTAGGTGAATATGACTGTGGAATGATTTTTGGTGCTAGAAGGGGAGGTTTGATTATCTCAGAAACTGATCTCCTGGGATTTTCATGCATAAATGTATCTAGAGTTTACAGAGAATTGTATGAAAAACACTATACAACCATCCAGCGGCAGTTCCGTGGGCGAGAAAGCTATGATAATGAGAGAGGTCAAAGGAGAATAGCCAGACTGGTTCAAGCTGACAGGAAGGTGACAGTTACTGAATCATGCGTTGCACCAGTGATATGCAGAAGTGCATGTCTGATTGCACAACACACCGAACCTTGAAGTGGATGGGTACAGCAGCAGCAGACCACACTGGGTGCCACTTCTGTCAGCTAAGAACAGAAAATTTAGCTTACAGTGGGCAAAGGCTCACCAAAACTGGACAGATGAAGATTGGAAGCGTGATTTCTACTGCGATATGCAGATGGTAGGGTAAAAATTTGGCGTAAACTTTGATATGTGGTGGAACGGGAGATCTGCAGCATAACTGTACACCGACAAACCTGCAGCAACTGGGTGATGTTCTCATGCCAACATGGAACACAATCTTTGTTTCCAGTACCTTGCTAAATCTTTGCCACGAAAAATTCATGCTGTTCTGCTGCAAAGAAGAGCCTTACATCCTAGAAAAGTGTACTTAATAAAGTGGCCACTGAGTGTATGAATACCCATGAATCTTGAGAATTGGACAAGAAGAGAACGCGCAAGATAAATGTATGTGGTGACCTGGCCAGATACCCAGGTCTCTCTCTCTCTCTTTCTCTCTCTCTCTCTCTCACAGTCGCACAATACATCACTCCCGTGCTGAATATTCCTGTCAGTAATACTTCTGCGCAAACTCAATTTACATCTTTCCGCTCCCTGAATCAAAACCTGTGAGACCGCTAGATTTCCTTCAGCAGCGGCTGGCTATTTCTTTTCCTATTTCCTGTTAGAAAACTTTAAGTTTCTTTAAACTTCTGCTGCTGGAGAGGTATTTACCCAGACACTTGTTTCTTATCAAATGCAAATAAATAATTACGTTTGTTTGGGTGAAATTGTTGCATAATGTGTGTGTGTGTGTGTGTGTTTTGTGTGTTTTGTGTGTTTTGTGTTTGTGTCTGTGTGTTTTGTGTGTGTGTATACTCACGTAATTGTACTCGCCTAATTGTGGCTGCAGGGGTCGAGACTCAGCTCCTGGCCCCGCCTCTTCACTGATCGCTACTAGGTCCTCGCTCTCTCTGCTCCCTGAGCTTTGTCATACCTCGTCTTAAAGCTTTGTATGGTTTCTGCCTACACTACATCACTTGCTAGACTATTCCACTTCCTGACAACTCTGAAAAAATAGTTCCTAACGTCCCTGTGACTCGTCTGAGTCTTCAGCTTCCAATTGTGACCCTTGTTTCTGTGTCCCATCTCTGGAACATCCTGTCTCTGTCCACCTTATCTATTCCATCCAGTATTTAGTATGTCGTTTTCATGTCTCCCCTGACCCTCTTGTCCTCCATTGTCATCAGGCCGATTTCCCTGAACCTTTCTTCATAGGACATTCCCCTGAGCTCCGGAACTAACCTTGTTGCAAACCTTAGCACTTTCTCCAATTTCTTGACGTGCTTGGCCAGGTGTGGGTTCCAAACTGATACTGCATACTCCAGTATGGGCCTGACATACACAGTGGAGTGTCTTGAACGATTCCTTACTAGGGTATCGGAAAGTTGTTCTCAGGTTGGCCAGGCGCCCATATGCTGCAGCAGTTATCTGGTTGATGTGTGCTTTCGGAGACGTGCTCGGCGTTATGCTCACCCAAAGATCTTTTCCCTTAAGTGAGGTTTGCAGTCTTTGTCCACCTAACCTATACTCTGCCTGCGGTCTTCTTTGTCCTTCCGCAATCTTCATGACTATGCATTTGGTGGGGTTGAATTCGAGAAACCAGTTGCTGGACCACGTGTTCATCTTGTCTAGGTCCCTCTGTAGTCCTGCCTGATCCTCATCTGACTTAATTCTCCTCATTAACTTCCCATCATCTGTGAACAGGGACACTTCTGACTATCTTCCATCTTGTCATTCACATATACCAAAAATAGCACTGGTCCTAGCACTGACCCCTGTGGGACCTCGCTAGTCACAGGCACCCACTGTGATACCTCATCATGTACCATGACTCGTTGCCTCCCTGTCAGGTATTCTCTGATCCATTGCAGTTCCTTTCCTATTATACGTGCCTGATCCTCCAGCTTCTGCACTAATCTCTTGTGAGGAACTGTGTCGAAGGCCTTCCTGTAGTCCAGGAAAATGCAATCAACATACTCCTCTCTCTCATGTCTTACTTCAGTTACTTCGTCATGAAACTCCAAAAGTTTTGTGACACAGGATTTGCCTTCCATGAATCTGTGCTGGTTGTCGTTTATATTGCTCTGGTCCAGGTACTCCACCCTCTCCTCCTGATAATCTTCTCCATGACTTTGCATGCTATACACGTCAGTGACACTGATCTCTGGTTTAATGCCTCGTTTGTGTCTCCTTTCTTAAAAATGGGGACTACATTTGCCGTCTTCCATACCTCAGGTAGTTGCCCAGTTTCAAGGAATGTGTTGAAGATTGTGGTCATTGGCACACACAGCATCTTTGCTTCTTGTCTAAGGACCCACGGGAAGATGTTCTCTGGTCCCATCGCCTTTGAGGTATCTTGATCGTTTAGCAGCTTCTGCACCTTCTCCTCGGTTGTGTGTGTGTGTCATCCAACACTTGTTTGTATATTCCTTGTTGGTGGTTCCCTCTGTGCTGTCTTCCTTGAATCTCGTGTTGAGTTTCTCACATACCTCTTGATCGTTTCTTTTGAGTTCTCACCTTCTTTATTTGGCCTGATCGCCTGGTCTTTGACTGTTGTCTTCCTCCTAATGTGGCTATAAAGCAGTTTTGGGTCAGACTTGACTTTCGATGCAATGTTTTTTTGTACTGTCGCTGGGCCTCCCTCTAAATCTGTGCATACTCGTTTCTGGCTATTCTACTTATCACCTTATTTTCCTGGGTTCTTTGCCTTCTGTACTTTTTACATTATCTAGTGCACTTAGTTTTTGGCCTCCCTACACCTTCGGGTAAACCAGGGGCTCGTTCTGGTCTTCCCATTATTTCTGTTGCCCTTGGGACACCTGCCTCCTTGCATTTTGTTGTTACGTATTCCATCATTTCGTTTGCTGACTTTCCTACCAATTCTTTGTCCCACTGAAGCTCCTGCAGGAAGTTCCTAATTCCTGTGTAGTCCCCTCTTTTATAGTTTGGCTTTTCCCAGTCAACTCCTGTTACCCTCTCCACTTGTAACTTTATGAATTCAAAGCACAGAACCACGTGATCACTAGCTCCAAGGGGCCTCTCATATATGTTCTCAATGTCTGAACTGCTCAGGGTGAACACGAGGTCCAGTCTTGCTGGTTCATCCTCCCCTCTCTCTCTCTGGTAGTGTCCTTAACATGTTGATGCATGAGGTTTTCCAGTACCACATCCATCATTTTGGCTCTCCATGTTTCATGACCCCCGTGTGGCTCCAGGTTTTCCCAGTCGATCTCCCTGTGGTCGATATCGCCCATAACCATAACTCTGCTCTGCTCGAGTGAGCTCCTCTTGCCGCCTCAGTGTATCCACCATTGCTCTGTTGCTCTCTTCATAGTCTTCTCTTGGCCTCCTGCAGTTCTGTGGTGGATTATACATCACTGCAATGACTACCTTTTGCTCCACAGACTGAAGTGTACTTACTATGTAATCCCTTTCTCCAGTCTCGTCCATGCCCTCCATTTCTTCAAATCTCTATCGGTTTTTACGAGCAGTGCAACCCTTCTTCCTCCTCTGCTCATTCTATCTTTCCTCAGGATCTGATATCCTGGTGTGAAGATTGCATCTGTTATTGTGTCAGTGAGTTTCGTTTCTGTGACTTCTATGATGTCTGGGGACATCTCATTGATTTTTTCATGCCACTCTTCATATATATTCGTTACTCCTTCCGCGTTTGTGCGTGCGTGTGTGTGTGTGTGTGTGTGTGTGTGTGTGTGTGTGTGTGTGTGTGTGTAAGAGAGAATTTCGTGCATACTGTTTGCAAAGTAAGCACTGTTCCCTGTAAGCTGGACGCCTGTGAGGCACAGCTGGCACTGCAGTGTTGATCGCTTGATTTTTCCAGCAGCACACTTCAAGCAAGTCTTTTTTTTATGCTTATCAGAAAAAACTGTAACAATGCCTGAGATTTATTTTTGAAGATATCAACCAAGTGGTCAGTATTTTAAGACTTATTCTGATACCTGCTTACGGGCTGAGGAATCTGGAGGGAGGACACAGCAGTGAGGGACCAACGAGTTTAATTGTGCCGTTGAAAATGGAATGCCATGAAGCTGAACTCTTCTCCAGGCTGATGGACTGACCACTTCAAATACTTTTTCTCGAAGGTTGATGGACTGATTATATCATCTTTACTTCATTACTACTGCTTCTTCTGCATTTGACTGAAGAAGCCTACTGTGTAGGCGAAACGTTTCTTCAGCAACGATACTCAACTGTTGCACATGTGTCTTAATCTTCAACGAGATGAACTGTTGTTGTTGCTCACGTCTCATAATTTTAAATGAAATATGGCTTTATACCTAAAGTAGATTTTTGTATTGATAAACATTTTTCGACTAGTTTGTTACATATGAACATAAGAAGGAACACTGCAACGGGCCTACTGGTCCATGCGAGGCAGGTCCAGTTCTCCTACTGGCTTAAGTCAATGCCTTCACCTAGTCATGTCAATCACACGCTGGTTAAACATCTGCTTGTAATTACTTGATGTAAAAGTAAACAAGATGCTTGCCTCTTCTGAGAGGGCTTGGCCTCTCAGGGCTGAAAAGGGCTGATAAGGGCTGAAGAGGGCTGATATCCCCTCCTGGAGAAAATTTCTCCACACTGGGGGGCGGCGGAGGTTTGCTGCAGGTGAACTATTCA
The DNA here is from genome assembly GCF_026875155.1 of Cherax quadricarinatus. Lineage (NCBI taxonomy): Eukaryota > Metazoa > Arthropoda > Malacostraca > Decapoda > Parastacidae > Cherax > Cherax quadricarinatus. The sequence goes on from NC_069411.1 coordinate 22,920,367, forward strand.
TCACTTAACATTAATTTTCTCACTCGCCACCACTGCTGCTTGTCTTTTCTGAACAGCTTTAGTCTGTGGGGTTTCTGGAGAATCACTAATTTTGTTTTCAACACTGTGTAATTCTAACGGTACTAATTTATTTATTGTCCGCTTATTCACTACAACTTTGCTCAAAACAACTGTCCTGATGATTCCATTTGCATCAGGATATATGGTCACAATCTTTCTAAGAGGCAATTTAGACCTCAGACCATCATTATCAATAATCACTATGTCACCAGGTCTTAAGGACTTATGATTTTCAGGAACACCAGCTCCATAGAAGTGTTCTCTCAATGAGGTGAGATAGTGTTCTCGCCAAATTTTCTCCCAACGTTCAATCACTTTATTAAGGTGTTTCAGTTTACGTCTGAGTTGCTCAGGTTCGAAGTAGGATCCTCTATGATTTCTTTTTCATCCATGGGAGGAACAGGTTCGAGCCTTGCCATGGAGACTTAAGACTTCTAAATTGTCCAGATCATCGATAACGTGAGTTAGAGGTCTATTTCACTCTTGACTGTACGAAATTCTCCTAAGTCGATTCTCTGACGATGAAGAGTCTTCCTTAAACAACGTTTTACGATGTCGATCATTCTTTCATAAAATCCGCCGTGCCATGGAGATTTAGGAGGAATGTATCTCCAACGACAACTGTGTTGATTCAACATCTGTTGTAACTCTGGCTGATCAAAGATCTTGCTTATATAAGCAGCACCAGCAAAAAAGTTCGCTGCATTGCCTGAAATCATCAGTCTGGGACATGCCCTTCTGGCTTCAAACCTTCTGAATAATTTGATAAAGGTTTCAGCAGACATGTCAGTGGCTACTTTTAGATGTACTGCTCTAGTTGTAGCACAAGTGAACAAACAGATGTACACCTTGATGGGAACCGTGTCAACTGTTTTGGTTAAAATTATTGGTCCAGTGTAATCTACACCTGTCACCTCAAATGGAGTGACATGATAAACTCTTTCAGAGGGCTAGGGAGGTGGACCTGGATACTGATATACTCGCGTATAGTAGTGACGACAAGTAATGCAGTCTCTTATGTTTTCACACTTTGTCGACCTTGAGGTATCCAGTAGGATTGTCATATATGACAAACTGTGTCAGTTACCCCACCATGTAACACGTTACTGTGTCGAGGGACTGATTACCTCATTCTCCTCCTATTCTTCAAGATTCTCCTTTGTATGGACTGATGAAGCCACTGCGTGGCGAAACGTTTCCTCAATAAAGATACCCAAGAGTTGCACATGTGTCTAATTTATCAATCAAGCTATGCTTATCGAGATGGCTTCTTATAATGTCAGCTATAATTGACTCTAGTAATTTGCCTACAATTGAGGTCAGGCTTATTGGGCGGTAATTTGACGGTAACGACTTGTCCCCTGTTTTGAAAATAGGAATTACATTAGCCATCTTCCACATATCAGACACTACACCTGTTTGAAGAGATAAATTAAAAATATTAGTTAATGGTTCACAGAGTTCCATTTTGCATTCCTTAAGAACCCTTGAAAAAACCTCATCAGGACCCGGCGACTTATTTTGCTTCAGTCTGTCTATCTGCTTCACAACCATCTCACTAGTGACTGTGATGTTACATAATTTATCTTCTTCTAGCCCACTGTAAAAATTAATGTTAGTGTCTTCCTGTGTAAAAACTGAGAGAAAATAATTATTTAAAATCAAGCACATTTCATTCTCTTTGTCAGTAAGATGCCCATAGTTATTTTTAAGGAGACCTATCTTATCTCTGACTTTTGTTCTATAGACCTGGAAAAAACTTTTTGGGCTAGTTTTAGAATCCCTAGCAACTTTAATTTCATAGTCCCTTTTAGCTTTTCTTATCCCCTTTTTAATGTCCCTCTTAATGTCAATATACTGATTCGTAAGATGACCCTCACCTCTTTTGATACGCCTATAAATTCCTTTCTTATGCCCTAGTAGATATTTGAGCCTATTATTCATCCATTTTGGGTCATTTCTATTTGATCTAATTTCTTTATATGGGATAAACGCTCTTTGAGCAGCATGTATAGTGTTCAGAAAACTGTCATATTGATAGCTCTCTTCGTTACCCCAGTTAACAGATGATAAGTGTTCTCTAAGCCCATCGTAATCTGCTAAGCGAAAATCTGGGACTGTTACTGAGTTATCGCTACTATCGTACTTCCATTCAATGCTAAATGTAATTGATTTGTGGTCGCTAGCACCCAGTTCCTCTGAAATTTCTAAATTATTAACAAGGGATTCATTGTTTGCCATAACTAAGTCAACCCGGAGGGCCCGGGTTCGATTCCCGGCGGGTGGAAACATTTCGACACGTTCCCTTATACCTAGCAGCAAATAGGTACCTGGGTGTTGGTTGACTGGTGTGGGTCGCATCCTGGGGGACAAGATTAAGGACCCCAATGGAAATAAGTTAGACAGTCCTCAATGACGCACTGACTTTCTTGGGTTATCCTGGGTGGCTAACCCTCCGGGGTTAAAAATCCGAACGAAAAATAAACACTTACCTGACTGCTTGGTGAGCACCTCCTGTTTTCTATTGCTAGCAGCGGCTGCCCATTCTCTGTGATTGAGTCTGGAGAGACTCATTTATTCTGATTTATATTGTAAAAACACTAGTCTTACAGCTTTTTTCGAAGGAGTTTGGCTAGTAATTTATTTGTACACTGTAGTACAAGGTTTGGACCACCATGTGGCGACATATCCGGTTCGAGCAAGACCAACTTTTAGGGAAATGCTACAAGCTAAGTCAAAGAGTAAATAATGGACTGTAATGGGACTTATCTTGAAAGACAGCTCTCGCGTACACAGCTGTCCCTGTAGGTGATGTCTTGAGAAGCTGTCGTGTGCACTCCCTAAGGAATGTGTGAAAAAAAAAATGTTGCATAAGTATAGTTACCCCTAGGCTAGGGGGTGTTGTGCCAGTATTTCAATAACTGAATACTGGCAGGAATCTATACTTACTTGTGTTGAGCTAAAATGCAAACCTATAACCAAGTGTATGGTACATCTAGAGAAAAAATGAACTAGCTATCTGCTGCACAGCTGATCTGACTAGTAACATTTATAAATAGACCTACCTGGGTGTCTGTATCAGACCCATATTGAACTCGGATATAGGTGTCTTGATTGATTGAAGCAGACGTGTTCTTTGAAGAATGTCACACTACACTCTGTCAGGATCGCAACACTCGTTACACACTGTTCATCAAATACTGTTTATCATTCAGTCTTATCACTAAGGAAGCTGATCACACTTTTCTATCTGCTGTGTTTACTGAGATACTTTTATGTACAAAAATGCACGGATCGGTGTTCTTGTTATCCTGGCGTTAATGTCTCACTTGGCAGGGTTAAAAGTCATATGAGCTATAACACCCCTCGTTGCACCTCGCTTGCCCCCAGCTACAAAGAAAAAGCTGACAGAGTATATTTTCCCTACTTGCCAAACTTCCACCAGGAAGCAAAGCAGAATGCTTGATATCGAGATATATCTCAGAGTTCATTATGTCCCACATGTGAATAGTGTAAGGAAGTTTTCCTGAACCTTTCCTGTTGTGGTACAGAGATTAATCACTCTCATTAACTCAAACTGGTAGCAACACTGGTCTCTTACAAGGAGTCACATGACCTATGACTGGTACATGCTGGTTAAACATCTGCTTGTAATTCCTTGATGTGAAAGTAAACAAGATGCTTGCCCCTTCTGAGAGGGTTGGGCCCCTCAGGGCTGAATGGGGCTGATATCCCCTTCCTGGAGAAAATTTCTCCACATTTGCCTTTTTTCCACTTATCAGGCACTATGCCAGTTTGTAGTGATATAATGAAAAAATAGCCAAAGGTATGCTAAATTCTTCTTTACATTCCTTTAAAACTCTCGCAAACAGTTCATCAGGACCTGGGGATTTGTTAGGTTTTAATTTTTCCATTTGTCTGAGGACCATGTCACTAGTTGCCTTAATAGTGCATAGTTTATCGTCCTGTTCTACATAATTTATTATTTCTGGAATTTCGCTAGTATCTTCCTGAGTAAAAACTGAGACGAAGTAGGTATTGAAAAGTTACACATTTCCTTATCTCTGTCAGTGATCTGACCTGAGTTACTATTAAGTGGGCCTATCTTGTCCCTAATCTTACTTCTGTATACCTGAAAGAACCCTTTTGGCTTAGCCTTCGAATCCCTTGCCACTTTAGCCTCATAATCCCTTTTTTGCTTTTCTTATTCCTTTTTTTTATTTCTCTCTTTGAATATATTGATTTCTTAACTGCACTTCCCCTCTTTTGATACAATGAGATGTTTTAATCTATTGTTTATCCATTTGGGATCATTTTTGTTAGATCTAATATCCCTACTCAGAACAAAAGTTGTCTGTGCAGCTAGCACTATGCTCTGAAATATGTCATATTGGCGACCAAACCTACCTACCTGACCCATGGTAAGGTCATCCCAATTTAGCTCACCCAGGTAATTTCTCAGTCCCATAAAGTCGGCCAAGCAGAAATTTGGGACAGAGACTTGACTGCAGTTATCTGGGTAATTCCATGATCACTTTCCCCAAGCTCATCATTAACCTCAAGATTATTAACTAGTGTTTCTTTGTTGGCAAGAACCAAGTCAAGCAGGTTGTTTCCTCTAGTTCTGTCACAAATTGTTTTAAAAAGCAATCCTGAACCATATTAAGAAAGTCATTAGATTCATGATTTCCTCTCACATTGTTCCAAAGTTAAAATCTCTCATTAACACAACATTTTCGTATCTAGACGCCTTATGAATTTCGTCCCACAGCAGCCTACCGCACTCACTAGTTATGTACGTATTTTTGCATTTTAGTATTTTCCTGGTGCCTTTTCAACTCTGTTTTAGGAAGCTATAAGAACATAAGAATGGAGGAACACTGCAGAAGGCCTACTGGCCCATGCAAGGCAGGTCCTTATCAAAATGACCTCTACCCAAAGTTATCCAAGAATCAACTCCCATACCCAATGACACCAATCTCTTTTTAAAGCTACCCAAGGTCCTAGCCTCTATCACCCTACTGGGAAGATTGTTCCACGCATCCACAACTCTGTTAGAGAACCAGTACTTACCTATGTCCTTTCTAAATCTCAATTTATCCAACTTAAATCCATTATTTCTGGTTCTTACCTGGTTCGACACCCTGCGCGTCATCCACTTATACACTTCAATGATATCTCCCCTCATTCTACGCGTCTCCAGAAAGTGGAGATTTAAGGCTTTAAGTCTATCTTCATACGGGAGGTTCCTTACACAGTAAATAATTTTAGTCATCCTTCTCTGTATGTTCTCCAATGAACCTATATCCATCCTGTAGTAAGGAGACCAAAACTGAGCGGCATATTCTAAATGAGGCCTCACTAGTGAGGTATAGAGCTGTAAAATAACTTTAGGACTTCTGTTACTAATACTTCTTGAGATGAATCCAAGTAATCTGTTAGCCTTGTTGCGCATACTTAGGCACTGCTGTCTTGGCTTTAGATTTCTGCTTACCATGACTCCCAAGTCTTGGCAATATAAACACAGATGCAGTATAATGTGATCCTTTATTGACTACGTTTCGCCCACACAGTGGGCTTTTTCAAGTCACAAACAGAACTACCTGGGGTGGAAGGAACGCGAGTATTTATAGTTCGGCTGAGGTCAGGTGAAGAATGCTGCATCTGATGATGTACCGAGTGGGGTTATAGAGTCTAAAAACTTGGGTAGCTTGGAAAGGAGATTGGATAATCCAATCTCCTTTCCAAGCTACCCAAGTTTTTAGACTCTATAACCCCACTCGGTACATCATCAGATGCAGCATTCTTCACCTGACCTCAGCCGGACTATAAATACTCGCGTTCCTTCCACCCCAGGTAGTTCTGTTTGTGACTTGAAAAAGCCCACTGTGTGGGCGAAACGTAGTCAATAAAGGATCACATTATACTGCATTTGTGTTTATATTGCCATTGTGTCGGTATTTTATACCATTTATTTCCACTCCCAAGTCTTTTTCACATTCTGTATGATCAAGCTCTACTTCACCTAGTTTATTGTTTCGAGGGTTATTTTCATTACCAAGGACTAGTACCCTACACTTATCCACATTGAACTTCATCTGCCATTTTTCAGACCAAGACATTAATTTGTCCAAATCCTCCTGGAGTTCATTGCTATCCTCCTCAGAATGAATCATACGGCCTATCTTTGTATCATCAACAAATTTGCTCATGTCACTCATAATCCCTTCATCAAGGTCATTAATGCAAATTATGAACAAGAGAGGGCCTAAAACTGATTCTTGTGGAACGCCACTAGTGACTAATCCCCATTCAGATTTGACCCCATTAATCGAAACTCTCTGCTTTCTATTGGTAAGCCATGCCTCTATCCATGCTAGAACTTTACCTCCTATACCATGAGCTGCCACTTTTCTTAAGAGTCTCTTGTGAGGTACTCTATCGAAGGCTTTACTAAAATCCAAATAAACAATATCATATTCTTTATCACTGTCTACTGTCTCAAATGTTCTATTGAAGAACATCAGTAAATTTGTCAGGCAGGAACGACCTCTCGTGAACCCATGCTGAGATTCATTTATCAAGTTATGCACTTCAAGGTGACTTCTAATAATGTCAGCTATAATTGATTCTAGTAACTTGCCCACTATTAGCTGTAACTTGCCCACTATTAACTGTACCCATTCAGAATGAACGAAACTACTGAGTTAAATAGTAAATTAGAAATTTAATAACCTTTAAATATTTTCTACAACATATACGAATTTGACATTAAGAAACATCCATGCATAACACAGATTATCATGAACAGATCGTGTTTCAGACTATTTTATGGAATGAAGGGATGGATCCAGGGTTTCGAACTATGCTTTAGTATATTTTAAAGAGTATGGAGACAATTGACAGAATTTCACTTGCCTCGGCAAAATACACTGAATTATGGACCATTAAATACCGTTATTCATCTGAACTTTCCTCTGTCCTTTAACCATTTTTGTCACGGTATTTCTTCCCAGCATACTAATGTCATGTATAGAGTAACTGAACATTCCGAGCTTAAAACATTTAAATCATTACTGTTATACACCATTTACTCTTAAGATTTTGTTAACACTGGCATAACCTTCAACAGATACTCTTATATTTATCAAAAACAAATGAAATCAACGAACGATAAAGGTAAACGCAAGAAAAAAATGTTCAGTGTTCATAGAAAAGGAGTTGAAACATACTCAGTAAAGTACTATACTGATATGAACTTAATCAGAGATATTTGTTCTGAATCAAGAATATCCAACGACTTCTTTTCTGATCTAAAAGTATACGTAGACAAAAATTAGGATAAATGAAGAGACACGTCAAAAGTTGGCCACAGGAAAGATGAGACGAATTATCGCCGATGGAGACATATGGTAACTCTTTAATGAAGTAAACACTAATGTTGAAAATGTTATAAAATACCGACAAGTTGATAATTAAGACATGTGCAGCAGTTGGGTGTATTTATTTTTGAAGCCTACTCGGTAGGCTTCATCAGCCAAAAGCAGAGGAGAACGTATTGTAGACAGCAGTAGTGGCGAGGTAAAGATATAATCAGTCCATCAACCATGGAGAAATAGTTGAGGTGGTCAGTCTCTCTGATCGTGGAGCTGAGTTTTCTCTAGGTTGAGGGACTGCCACCAACTATTTCTTCAAGGTTGGCGGACTGATTACATCTTTACCTCGCTACTCCTGCATGCAATACATTCTCCTCTGATCTTGACTGAAGAGCCTACCTCGTAGGCGAAACATTTCAAAAATATAGATACCCAACTGTTGCACATGTGTCTTAATCAACTGTTTAATAATGAGTGAACACGGTGTTCACACACTTAGCGCTGTAACCGAGATGGTGAGCGATAGATTGTTGACCATATCTATATGTAATATCCGTTAGTTACATTTTTATCTAAGGGGATAAGAATAAGTATGGAAGGGAAATTGTAATTTCTGATCATTCCCGTGGAAAATACTGTATATATTTTCCGGAAATACGGTAATTTATAGATAAATAGATGGCCATACTGTATTTAATAATATTTATGTCATAGAAAACGGAAAGCCTGCGTCTGCACAGGAGACTCGTCATCTTGGTTTTGAATTTTGTACAAACGTTGGTGTAATGCGAAGAATTTTTCGTGCTCAATAGGTTAAAATTGTGTTGACACCTCTCAAATAGGCGGCGAAATTGGTGGATGTGCATTCCTGCATAACTTGAGATATCAGACGACTGGACAAGACAGCTCCAGGAACCTCAGATAACTTCTCTAGATTTGTGTGTAATTCTGGCCAGCATTATTATCATAGATTTAGTTAGAGTGAGATTTTCTGAGTATGATACAACTTAATATCCAGTCAAATTGGTGAGTGATATTAAGATATATTTTCCTTATGTTATGTAATTGTGTATATATATAACCATTTATTATTTTTGATGTACAGTCCACAAATTTATATATTTACCAGTATTCCTGGTGTATGTATATTACATATAATTAATAGGTCCAGAGCAACTTGTGGTTATGACAGTGGTAGGTATCGAAGGGGGACATTTTTTGCGACCTAGGTGTCCCAAATTCCTACTTGTCTATGTAACATTGATAAATAATAATTATCTTTATCATTTACTGTTATGTACATAATTAGTTACATTCAGATAAATGCAATTTTCCACATTTAATTAGCCTGTTGGTCCCTTGAACCAGATGTAATTAGTGAAGTCATTAATTAGTTAATTACTTAATAATTATATGTGAAATAACAGAAGGAGGTGGATGTTAAGTTCACAAATTTACTTAATGTGTAGTGTATTATAATTATTACAATATTAATTTTGATAAGTCTTTACGGCTGACATAAGCAAAGCTTTCCTAAGAGTGGGTTTACAAGAGGCTGACCGGGATTGTACCCGCTTCTTATGGCCTGAGAATCCTAGTGACCCACTTAGCCCTCTGAAAACCTTTCGCTTTAGGAGCGTATTATTTGGTGCTACATCCAGTCTGTTCCTACTTCAAGCGACGATAAATGAACACCTTAAACGTATGGAAAGTCCATTGAGTAAGGTAATGAGCAAGCAATTTTATGTGGACAATTTCCTGGGTGTGACGTAAACTGAAGAGGAACTGTTAATTACTTATGGAGAGGCTAATAAAGTAATGCAAAGTGCAAATATGCCTCTGAGAGAATGGAATAATAATTCGTCGAAATTGAAGGACAAAATAAGTAAAGATTACCCTGGAGATGAAGTGCCAAAATGTAGTAATGTACTGGGTTTAACTTGGGATACTGAGAGAGATTTGTTAATGTTAAAACCTAATAATTACAGTATGCCCAATAAATTAACTAAGAGAGTTTTACTTACTGAAGTTTCCAAATGTTTTGATTCACTAGGTTTATTGTCACCCTTATATAAGGGGGAAATTATTTACGGGAAGCATGGAAACTTAAATTGCTTGGGTAAATTTTCTACCTGAGAATTATTAAATGTGGGATAAATTTAAATTGGTGATTATGAGAAATTTCCCAATGTTGGAGTTCCCCACAGGTGGCCAATCCGATGGGAAAAAAATGTACTCCACTTTTTTTTTTGTGATGCTAAAAATTGGGCATTGGAGCATTGCTTCCCTTAAATGTAATGTGTTATTTCTCTATTTATGTTAAGGCTAAAGTGTCCCCAATTAAATATGTCCTTTGCCTTTGGGAATTAACACCATTTTGGGGGTGCAAATTAATAATTTTAAGAAATAAGTTGCAGGAGATAAATTTTGGTGAACTGTATTTGGTCGATAAGAGGTACCCTTACAAGGATTTGTAATGGAAACAGTAAAATTGTGTATGTACAAAAAAGTCGCTGAAATTAATCGATGAAAGGAAGTATAATAGTTTGGTCACTATATGTTAACATTTAATCATATACCTCGTGGGAGAACCCATGATTTTTGTCTCGGGTTTACCTTATGCAAAATTTTGTAAATGCTGTATCATGGTTTAAAGGACGAGCGGTTGGTAAATAAAGTAATTGGTTGACAAAAGGGTATTTTGCCCTGTTGAAATTACTGTGCCCCGCCCCAATAGTTTGTCTCCTTACCCCATTGTAAAATAGGTTTTCTTCTTTACCCAAACTAATAATGTAACAAAGTTGGTTTTTTAAATTTCTAAACAGATGAATATTTCTATAATTTTTTCAACCCTCTTGAATATTGGATAAAAGGGTAAAAGGGGGAAATCTAGGAAAGGGGATTAAATTGTGAGGGAAAAGAAAAATTGTAAAAGGGTTCCATAATAGAGAAATTGGGGCTGTTTTTGGGAAAATAGTGAAATTTGGTGCAGAGGTGGGTTTTACAAAATGGATTTGGTGATTATGTAAACACCCTATTTTTACTGCCAAAATTTTCATCATCTAACAAATTTAATTGTTTAAATGCCCCTAAAAAAAGTAAGCAGGTGGGGTACAAGATACCTTAAATTGTTTTGGGAAACTTTCTGGATTCCCCAAGGACGGGAATGTAAAAAAGGGTGATTAAATTTGTTAAAATTTACCGTGGGATGCCAGACCTATTGTCCCCGGTCCTCCCCTTGCCAAAAAGAACAATTTGAGTGTTTTTGCAACGACCTCCCCCCGGCCCAGGGGTTTAAAAAAACGTAATTTTTCCGGAAATGGTTTTTTTTTAGGTAAATAGATGGCCTCGGGAAAACCTGCTCTGACGGGATCCCATCTTGGTTTTGAATTTTTTCAAAAGTTGGTGTAATGGGAAAAAATTTTTTTAGCTTAGGGTTAAAATTTTTGTTGACACCTCTCAAATAGGAGGCGAAAATTTGGGAATGTGCTTCCTGCAAACTTTAGATATCAAACGACTGGACAAGAAGCTCCAGGAACCTCAGTAGCTCTCTGATTTGTGTGTAATTTGACCAGATTTTTTTCAAGATTAGTTAGAGGAGGTTTCCCGAGTAGAACACATTAATCCCAGTCAAATGGGGGGGGTGATATTAAGTATATTTTTCTTTGTTAGTAATTGTGTATATATATAACCATTTATTATTTTTAATTTACAGTCCACAAATTTATATATTTACCAGTATTCCTGGTGTATGTATATTTCATTTAATTAATAGGTCCAGAGCAACTTGTGGTTATGACAGTGGTAGGTATCGAAGGGGGACATTTTTTGCGACCTAGGTGTCCCAAATTCCTACTTGTCTATGTAACATTGATAAATAATAATTATCTTTATCATTTACTGTTATGTACATAATTAGTTACATTCAGATAAATGCAATTTTCCATAATTCCTTCTTATGAAGAATATACGGCCGATAAATATAGTTGGATGACACCTGGAGTATACCTGGAGGGGAGTTCGGAGGCCAACGCCTCCGTGTCCCGGTCCATGATCAGGCCTGATTACAGTGAGATATAGTGGATATAGACTCATTAGAGATGAATATAGACTCATTAGAGAACATACAGAGAAGAATGACTAAAATGATTTACTGTGTAAGGAACCTCCCGTATGAAGATAGACTTAAAGCCTTAAATCTCCACTCTCTGGAGAGGCGTAGAATGAGGGGAGATATCAATGAAGTGTATAAGTGGATGACAGGCATAAACAAGGGAGATATTAATAAAGTACTGAGGGTGTCGAACCAGGTAAGAACCAGAAATAATGGATTTAAGTTGTATAAATTTAGATTTAGAAAGGACATAGGTAAGTACTGGTTTTCTAACAGAGTGGTTGATGCGTGGAACAGTTGGGTGATAGAGGCTAGGACCTTGGGTAGCTTTAAGAAGAGATTGGACAAGTATATGAGTGGGAGGGGCTGGGTTTGATTGGTGTCATTGTGTACAGGAGTTATTTCGTGGGTAGCTTTAGATAGAGGTCGTTTTGACAAGGACCTGCCTCGCATGGGCCAGTAGACCTTCTGCAGTGTTCCTCCATTCTTATGTTCTTATGTTCTTATATCTAACTTTTACACATACCTACCTACCAACCCCTGTCCCTCCCTCTTCCCCTCTCCCGTACTCCCTCCCCCTCTGTCTCCCCTTCTCCCATTTCTTTCCCTCCCTCGCTCTCTCTTTTTGTAAAGTAACAAATGATTAATACCGACTAGAATATAAGAGTCACTCGTGTAGTAACTAGAACATTTATTAATGAGATGGCTCACCAGTTTTTTCTTTTGTTTCAGTTCAATACAGAAAACAGAAAGCAGTTTAAATTGAGGGTTAGGTCATGCGAGAGACAGGTTGAAGGGCGGAGCTAGGTGATGGCTATGTGTTGGTTCGCCAAGTATTTCTTGAATCATAAAACTGCTTGTGTTTTCAGCGATGGTGTTAAGAACCAGTCCAAACTATCGCGCGTGACGAAATGTCAGATTCTATGATAACAACCCTGCCAATTTTGAAAATAAGAGAGATGCTTATGAGTGTTACGTTGTAGGGTGTAAGTCTTGTTCAATCAAACCCTCTATCCCTTCTTCCGCCCATGACTCTCCCTCCCTTTCTACAAATTACAAGTTCATTCATTATACTTGCGAAATTGAAATAGATTTCTACTGTATAAGGGCATACTTTATATTAATCTTATGCATTGTAATTAGGCTAAATTTAGTTTATCTGATGCATGCCACTACCACAGATATGATACATGCCACTACCACAGATATGACACATGCCACTACCAAAGACATGATATATGCCACTACTACAGACATGATACGTACCACTACCACAGACATGATACATGCCACTACCACACACATGATACATGCCACCACCACACACAAGATACATGCCATCACCACACACATGATACATGCCACTACTACACACATGATACATGCCACTACAACACACATGATGCCACTACCACACACAGGATACATGCCACTACCACACACAAGATACATGCCATTACCACACACATGATACATGCCACTACCACACACAAGATACATGCCATTACCACACACATGATACATGCCATTGCCACACACATGATACATGCCATTACCACACACATGATACATGCCATTACCACACACATGATACATGCCATTACCACACACATGATACATGCCATAATTACACACATGATACATGCCATTGCCACACACGATACATGCCACTACCACACACATGATACATACAACTACCACACACATGATACATGCCACTACCACACACATGGTACATGCCACTACCACACACATGATACATGCCATTACCACACACATGATACATGCCACTACCACACACATGATACATGCCATTACCACACACATGATACATGCCAATACCACACACATGATACATGCCATTACCACACACACGATACATGCCACTACCACACACATGATACAAGCCACTTCCACTCACATGATACACGCCTTTACCACACACGTGATACATGCCACTACCACAAACATGATACATGCCACTACCACATACATGATACATGCCATTACCACACACATGATACATGCCATTACCACACACATGATACATGCCACTACTACACACATGATACATGCCATTACCACACACATGATACATGCCATTACCACACACATGATACATGCCACTACCACACACATGATACATGCCATTACCACACACATTATACATTCCACTACCACACACATGATACATGCCATTACCACACACATGATACATGCCATTACCACACACATGAAACATGCCATTAACACACACATGATACATGCCAGTACCCCACACATACATGCCACTACCACACACATGATACATGCCACTACCACACACATGATACATGCCACTTCCACACACATGATACATGCCATTACCACATACATGATGCATGCCATTACCAACACATGATACATGCCTTTACCACACACATGATACATGCCACTACACACACATACATGCCACTACCACACATTGATACATGCCACTACCACTCACATGATACATGTCATTACCACACACAGATACATGCCTTTACCACACACATGATACATTCCATACCACACACATGATACATGAAACTACCACACACATGATACATGCCATTACCACATACAGATGCATGACATTCCCACACACATGATACATGCCACTACCACACACATATACATGCCACTACCACACACGAACATGCCACTACCACTCACATGATACATGCCTTTACCACACACATGATACATGCCACTACCACACACATGATACATGCCATTACCACACACATAACTGAATTACCACACACATGATACATGCCACTACTACACACATGATACATGCCATTAAACACACATGATACATGCAATTACCCACACATACATGCCACTACACACACATGATACATGCCCTACCACACACTATGATACATGCCACTACCACACACATTATACATGCCACTACCACACACATGATACATGCCATTACCACACACGATACATGTCACTACCACACACATGATACCACTACCACACACATGATGCATGCCACTACCACACACATGATACATGCCATTACCACACACATGATACATGCCATTACCACACACACATACATGTCTTTACCAACACACGATACATGCCATTACCACACACATGATACATGCCATTACCACACACATGATACATTCCACTACCACACATGATACATGCCATTACCACACACATGATACATGTCATTACCACACACATGATACATGCAACTACCACACACATAATACATGCCACTACCACACACACGATACATGCCATTACCACACACATGATACATGCCACTACTACACATATGATACATGCCATTATGACACACATGATACATGCCATTACCACACCCGATACATGTCACTACCACACACATGATACCACTACCACACACATGATACATGCCACTACCACACACATGATACATGCCATTACCACACACATGATACATGCCATTACCACGCACACGATACATGTAATTACCACACACACGATACATGCCATTACCACACACATGATACATGCCATTACCATACACATGATACAATCCATACCACACATGATACATGCCATTACCACACACATGATACATGCCATTACCACACACATGATACATGCCACTACCACACACATATACATGCCACTACAACACACTCGATGCATACCACTACCACACACATGATACATGCCACTACCACACGCATGATACATGCCATTAACCACATACATGATGCATGCCATTACCACACACATGATACATGCCACTAACCACACACATGATACATGCCACTACCACACACGTGATACATGCCACTACCACTCACATGATACATGCCTTTACCACACACATGATACATGCCACTACCACACACATGATACATGCCACTACCACACATATGATACATGCCACTTCCACACGCATGATACATGCCATTACCACACACATGATACATGCCACTTCCACACACATGATACATGCCACTACCACTCACATGATACATGCCTTTACCACACACATGATACATGCCACTACCACACACATGATACATGCCATTACCACACACATTATACATTCCACTACCACACACATGATACATGCCATTACCACACACATGATACATGCCATTACCACACACATGAAACATGCCATTAACACACACATGATACATGCCAGTACCCCACACATACATGCCACTACCACACACATGATACATGCCACTACCACACACATGATACATGCCACTTCCACACACATGATACATGCCATTACCACATACATGATGCATGCCATTACCACACACATGATACATGCCTTTACCACACACATGATACATGCCACTACCACACACATACATGCCACTACCACACATATGATACATGCCACTACCACTCACATGATACATGTCATTACCACACACATGATACATGCCTTTACCACACACATGATACATTCCACTACCACACACATGATACATGAAACTACCACACACATGATACATGCCATTACCACATACATGATGCATGACATTACCACACACATGATACATGCCACTACCACACACATGATACATGCCACTACCACACACGTGATACATGCCACTACCACTCACATGATACATGCCTTTACCACACACATGATACATGCCACTACCACACACATGATACATGCCATTACCACACACATAACTGAAATTACCACACACATGATACATGCCACTACTACACACATGATACATGCCATTACAACACACATGATACATGCAATTACCACACACGATACATGCCACTACCACACACATGATAAATGCCACTACCACACACATGATACATGCCACTACCACACACATTATACATGCCACTACCACACACATGATACATGCCATTACCACACACGATACATGTCACTACCACACACATGATACCACTACCACACACATGATACATGCCACTACCACACACATGATACATGCCATTACCACACACATGATACATGCCATTACCACACACACGATACATGTCATTACCACACACACGATACATGCCATTACCACACACATGATACATGCCATTACCACACACATGATACATTCCACTACCACACATGATACATGCCATTACCACACACATGATACATGTCATTACCACACACATGATACATGCAACTACCACACACATAATACATGCCACTACCACACACACGATACATGCCATTACCACACACATGATACATGCCACTACTACACATATGATACATGCCATTATGACACACATGATACATGCCATTACCACACCCGATACATGTCACTACCACACACATGATACCACTACCACACACATGATACATGCCACTACCACACACATGATACATGCCATTACCACACACATGATACATGCCATTACCACGCACACGATACATGTCATTACCACACACACGATACATGCCATTACCACACACATGATACATGCCATTACCATACACATGATACATTCCACTACCACACATGATACATGCCATTACCACACACATGATACATGCCATTACCACACACATGATACATGCCACTACCACACACATAATACATGCCACTACAACACACTCGATGCATACCACTACCACACACATGATACATGCCACTACCACACGCATGATACATGCCATTACCACATACATGATGCATGCCATTACCACACACATGATACATGCCACTACCACACACATGATACATGCCACTACCACACACGTGATACATGCCACTACCACTCACATGATACATGCCTTTACCACACACATGATACATGCCACTACCACACACATGATACATGCCACTACCACACATATGATACATGCCACTTCCACACGCATGATACATGCCATTACCACACACATGATACATGCCACTTCCACACACATGATACATGCCACTACCACTCACATGATACATGCCTTTACCACACACATGATACATGCCACTACCACACACATGATACATGCCATTACCACACACATGATATATGCCATTACCACACACATGATACATGCCACTACTACACACATGATACATGCCATTACGACACACACGATACATGCCACTACCACACACGTGATACATGCCATTGCCACACACATGATACATTCCACTACCACACACATGATGCATGCCATTACCACACACAAGGTACATGCCATTACCACACACATGATACATGCCACTACCACACACATAATACATGCCACTAAAACACACTTGATACATGCCACTACGACACACATGATACATGCCACTACCACACACATGATACATGCCATTACCACACACATTATACATGCCACTGCCACACACATGATACATGCCACTACCACACACATACATGCCACTACCACTCACATGATACATGCCTTTACCACACACATGATACATGCCACTACCACACACATGATACATGCCATTACCACACATGATACATGCCATTACCACACACATGATACATGCAATTACCACACACATGACATGCAACTACAACACACATGATACATGCCATTACCATACACATGATACATGCAATTACCACACGCGATACATGCCACTACCACACACATGATACATGCCACTACCACACACATAATACATGCCACTACCACACACATGATACATGCCACTGCCAAACACATGATACATGCCATTACCACACACATTATACATGCCACTGCCACACACATGATACATGCCATTACCACACACATGATACATGCCATTACCACACACATGATACATGCCACTACCACAAACATGATACATGCCATTACCACACACATGATACATTCCACTACCACACACATGATACATGCCATTACCACACACATGATACATGTCATTACCACACACATGATACATGCCACTACCACACACATAATACGTGCCATTACCACACACATGATACATGCCACTACCACACACATAATACGTGCCACTACCACACACATGATACATGCCACTACCACACACATACATGCCACTACCACACACATGATACATGCCACTATCACACACATGATACATGCCACTACCACACACATGATACATGCCACTACCACACACATGATACATGCAACTACCACACGCATGATACATGCCACTACCACACAGATACATGCCACTACCACACACATGATACATGCCGCTACCATACACATGATACATGCCACTACCACACAGATACATGCCACTACCACACACATGATACATGCCACTACCACACACGTGATACATGCCACTACCACACACATGATACATATGACAGCAGCTACTTTTGCAGGAGACCCTCTGATTGACGTGCCAGCGGTCTTTTTTCTACATAATTAACAAAAAAAGGCACAATACCGTAACTGGAACTATACACAAATAACCCGCACGTAAAAGAGAGAAGCTTACGACAATGTTTCTGTCCGACTTGGACCATTTACAAATTCACACTAACCAGAAGTACGAACGAACGAACGAAAGTTCAGGTAAGATCCCAAATGGGATGAGCGGGGAAGACGGGACAGACGAAGAATAGTGCTGGAGAGGAGTGTTCTTAGTCGTAGAAATAGAGCCAGGGCTTAACCCAGCAGCAAAGGCGATCGTGGGACAGATATTGAAAAGAGAAATTCCGGTTCTTCTGTTGGGACTCCGGTGGGGTGAGCTGGGAGTAAGGGACTTGCGACGTTTAGAGCTAGAGAGGAGTGCAGAACTGAGTCATGTCTTAACCCAAAAAAGCTAAGGCGAACGTGGGTCAGAGAATGGTACCTGTCTTAGAAGGTACCTGTCAGTGGATACAAGGTTATTTGTAAGTAGGGTTAGGAGCAGGATCATGCAAGGAGTAGAAAAGGTTGTGTTGGTTTGTGGGTCTGCGAATGTCTTCGTCAAGGAGAGAGGTCCAGTAGTCATGTCGTGTCTCAAGTTTGTCTATCTGTCTGTCACTGAGCCACTTCCAGTACAGATTCAGCGCAGGGACGTCTAACTGGGCATGGAGAGACTCGCTTGTGGCGAAGTCCTCCCATCTGACATCAAGCACCCAGCGCAGCGCCTTGTTCTGGACACGCTGCAGTTTAAGTAAGTTTGTTTTTGCTGCAAGAGAGAGGGCTAGAGGAGAGTAAGTTATCAAGGACGTATTAGGGATTTGTAGAGGTGTAGTTTGGTGCGTTGAGAGGCATGTTTCAGCTTGTAGAGGCCCGCAAGGGCCTTACTACTATTGCATGCCTTGAGTGAATGTGTCCGTGTAAACGAAGAAGATAGTCAAGATTAACGCCAAGGACAGTGACAGATTGTGTGATAGGGAAGTAAGTGCGGGTGTCAGCTGTTCTGAGTTCGACAGGTAATGGAGGATCACGTTTCCTGTAGTTAAAATACGTAATGCTGGATTTTGCTGCATTGTTTTGATCCTCCATTTTTGTTCCCAGATGGCTATCCTGTCAACCTCATTTTGTGTTTTGTGTGTGAGTGTATCTATATTGGCATGAGTGATAAGTTGTGTAATGTCGTCTGCATAGGCTAGTGTGATGGAGTTGTGGTATATAGGTGTTGGAATGTCGTTAGTGTATAAAATGTAGAGGGTAGGGGAAATGACAGATCCCTGGGGTACTCCAGCATTTAGTGTGAAGTAGTCAGAGTAACAGCCTTGGAATTTGATTCTCATGGTACGGCCGTCTAGGAAGTTTGCAGAGGAGTTTACGAGTATTGAGAGGCAGTTGAAGTTAGTGCAGAGTTTGTACTTGAGCCCCTCGTGCCACACAGTGTCAAAAGCTTTTTCAACGTCTTTTGCAACCAGGGCTGTCCTGTTTCTTTGTTTTGTGTTTATGTGGATGTAGTTGAGAATGATGTTAATGACATCCTGTGTGGATCTGTGTGTTCTGAAGCCAAACTGGCCATCTGAAAGTAGAGAATTATGTTCCAGGTATCTGCGAAGGCGATGATTTAATGAGTTTTTCAAAGAGTTTTCCTAAAGTTTCGAGGAGGCTGATAGGGCGATAGTTTCTAGGGTCAGAGTGGTCTTTATTGGGTTTAGGAAGGAGGATAGCAGTAGCAGCTTTGAAGAGGGAAGGGAAGTATCCAGAGGCAAGGGAGGCATTGAGGAGGTTTGTGTAGGCAGTAATGATAGAGTCAGGAAGGTGTTTCAGGATAATATGGTTTAGGCCAGAGGCACCAGGAGCCTTTGGAGGAAGGTGTCTGAGGAGAGTTTTAATGTCTGTGTTGGTGAAAGGAGTGTCGAGTTCTTGGGAGGAGGTAAGAGTGTCTAGATGTATGTGGCTGTCTGGTGTTGCCAGAAGTGGAGCAGGACGGCTATATATAGGTAGGAAGAGGTGGTGGTAGTAGTAGCAGTAGTAGTATAAGAATGGTATATAATACCGACAAGATGAAATTGAGACACTTGCGCAACACCCAGGCATCTCTATCGTAGACGTTTTGCCATCCAGCCAGCCACTGGATGGCGAAACGTCCACAACAAAGACAACCAACACTAACAATGCTCTTTTCTGTCACGTCAGAGATCATAGCCATTCTATTGACTGGTCTTCTGCTAAAACTGTCTTCCCTACTTCCAACTCGAACAGTCGCCGTCTAGTTGAATCCTCTCTAATACACAACTTTCCTTGTATGAACCTTAGCCCTGGCTTCGTCTCTGTAGATGCCTTCCTCTCCCACTACATTGTAAAATGCTCCAAACTTCGGAACACCCGTGACTTAACCTGACTCCTCATTTTTTCTTTTTCTCTTCTTCTTCTCCCTCTTCCCCTTTCCTCTTTCCTTTTCTCCTCTGGGTTGTCTTTCTCTCTTCTGTCTCGTGTTTCTGTTCCAT
This sequence comes from Cherax quadricarinatus, assembly GCF_026875155.1. Classification (NCBI taxonomy): domain Eukaryota; kingdom Metazoa; phylum Arthropoda; class Malacostraca; order Decapoda; family Parastacidae; genus Cherax; species Cherax quadricarinatus. The sequence continues at coordinate 22,941,775 of NC_069411.1, forward strand.
CTTCATTTATTTCACCACTTCCCCTTTCACGCACCTCTGTGCGCTTGCTCTCCCTCTGTGGGCACCTAGCTCTCTTGCAGTGCTCCCCTTCCTTTGTATTTGACTGGCTCGTCCTCCTTATTCCCCACTTCTACCACTACCACTACTACTACCTCTTCTTCTACTACTACTACTACTACTACTACTACTACTACTACTTCAACTACTGATGAAATTAAGACACATGTGCGGCGTCTGGTTGTCTTTGTTGTGGACGTTTCGCCATCCAGTGGCTGGCTGGATGGCGAAACGTCTACGATAGGGATGCCCGGGTGTTGCACATGTGTCTTAATTTCATCTTGTCGGTATTATATACCATTCTTGTACTACTACTGCTACTACTACCACCACCTCTTCCTGCCTATATATAGCCGTCCTGCTCCACTTCTGGTTAGTGTGACTTTGTAAATGGTCCAAGTCGGACCGAAACGTCGTCGTAAGCTTCTCTCTTTTATGTGCGGGTTATTTGTGTTTCGACATAATTATTTGATAATGATTACATTTAATGAAATAATATTCATGAAGCGGAGTATTCAGAAGGCTGGGTTACCAAGTATATAGAAATATGCCTTAGAGTATTACCATAACACACCATAAATTTGAGTGAACATGTTGCTGGATAGAATAAGTGAATTGGACAATGGTTAAGCTCTGACAGAATTTTAAGATGATCGGGTTGTCCGAATTTTTATGTCATCCAGGTAAGTTTGTTGTTGCCTAGATATTAATAAATCCACTGATAAACAATAATAAATATTGGGAGAAAATAGTAAAAATCCTATTAGAGATATTAACTGCTAGAATGTAATAACTTTTTATAATGGTAGTAAGAATGAAACCATAGATCACTTGTATGGTGACACTGTTATATAAGGCTTGATTTGTAACAGCATATATAGACCGTCAGTGAATATGCCAGTGAGTGTATATACTTTAATTATTAAAGTATTGCTTGAGGCAAGCCCTCGGCATATATGCACTCAGGGATATACACCTCAGGGTTGGTATTTTCCCTTACCTAGATGCACTAAGTTCAATTACCTCTCAAGTGATCCTTAGTTCCTGCTCACCACCGTTATGAAAAGTACCACTCTTAGAAGTGTAAAGGAATAAATGTCATGTACAGGGTATTTTTAATATTTTCCCCGAAGATTTACTACTTCTAACCCTCCACCTCCTACACCCACCCACACACACACACTCTAAACCCTCTACACCCCAACCCCCCACAAACACAAACCCACACATTATGATTATACTAACTTTTTTCACCCTTTTTAAACCTGCCTTCTGAATACTCCAAGTTAATAATTATTTTCATTAATAATCAACATCTAATAATTATATCTGAAACAGGACGATGTCACTTGTAATCAGAGGCTCTCATAACAGCAGCTGCAGACTTCGTGTTATGTATCTCATTACACTACACAAGATTTTGCAACGTGTTCTCTTGTATAGGTTTTCAGTTGTTTGGAATAGAATTTTACCTTGATTCCACAAGCAAAATGTATGTCTAATTCGTTGAGAGAGAGAGAGAGAGAGAAGAGAGAGAGAGTAAGGGCATGGGGGAGGAAGGGGGTAAGTGTGTGTGTGGGGGGGGGGAGAGAAAAGGGAGGTAGAAGTGGGCCATGTCAACAACGTCTGCATCATACATCATCATATACAACCCCTCGGCTACGTTGGATCGTCTGACCACAAGGCTGTTTTTACGACACTTAAGATCCCAACAGAACGAGGTGAGGAGTCCACACGCACAGCCAGGCTATGGGAAAGAGGTAATTGGCCAGCCCTTTGCTCTGAGCTCGCCACCACCGATTGGAATGCTCTTCTCCAAGGGGATGTTGACAACCAAGTGAAAGCCTTCACTGGACACATCCTTAATCTACAACAAGAACACATTCCTCACCGGCAATATGTGACAAAGCCTACAGATCAGCCTTGGTTTGGCTTTCGTTGTAGAGAGGCTGGTACTGCTAAATACAAAGCATGGCGAAGGTATAAGAGACATCCTACCACCTATAACAGGAACTTGCACACGCAAGCCTGTAGGCATATGGGTGACGTTCAAAAGTGGGCCATTGCTAAATGGGAGGTGGACACTAAAAGAAAGCTAGCATCAGGTAGGGTAGGCTCCAAAACCTGGTGGTCCCTGGTCAAGGACAGACAAGGTTATCTGCCTGATGAACTTATTCCACCTCTAAATCGACAGGATGGGACCACCTCTACTAGTAGTCAAGAGAAGGCGGACCTCTTTGCTGAACACTTTGCTACCAAAATGCAAGTTCCTGTTCCAGCAAGGAATCCTCCTTGGCTAGCTGCAAGAACTGTGTCAAAACTGTCAGTGGTGACAATAAGGCAGGAGGAGGTGCACTTCTTTCTTAAATCGCTTGACCAAGAAAAGGCTGTGGGCCCAGACAAGTTGAGCCCAAGATTGTTGAGAAGATGTGCAGACCAGCTAGCAGCACCTCTAACTCGCATCTTTTAGCACTGCCTAGTACAGTGTAAATGGCCCTCTCTATGGAAAGAGGCAAATGTAGTCCCTGTTCACAAAAAGAAGAGGAGAGCAGAAATCAGCAACTACAGACCAGTGTCACTCCTGTCAATCACTGGTAAGATCCTTGAGACAATAATCTCAAGACAAATGACAGAGTTTTTTGACTACCACTCACTACTTTGTGATCGTCAATATGGCTTCAGGAAAGGTTACTCTGCTGCTGATCTGTTATTAAACCTCTCCACTAAGTGGCACCAGTCACTGGATGAATCCAAAGTCAGCTGTGTGGTAGCACTGGACATTGCTGGCGCTTTCGACCGGGTGTGGCACCAGGGCCTCTTAGCAAAACTTCAAGCACTGGGAATTGCAGGCTCTACGCTGTCTCCTCAGTGATTACCTTCATGGTAGATCTCTAAGTGTAGTTCTCAATGGAACGGAATCAGCAAGACATCCTATTGGGGCAAGTGTTCCACAAGGAAGCGTGCTGGGTCCATTGTTATGGAATGTCTACTTCAACGACCTTCTTCATCTCATCCCAGAATCACATGCATATGCAGACGACTGTACACTGACATTCACTTATCCAAGAGAAGAAATGCCAGCTGCTCTAAGCTACATCAATCACCAGCTGAGAGCTATATCAGCTTGGGGAAATAGATGGCAGGTAACATTTGCACCTGAGAAAACGCAAATGATCGTCTCTAGGCACCATGATGGTAATGCTGGTGCAGTAGTAAGGATGAATGGGAGGGTGTTGGCACCTGGAGAAGAAGTTGATATCCTTGGGGTGAAATTTGACTCCAAACTAACCATGAAGAACCATGTTGTAAATCTTGCAAACAAGGCAGCCAGGAAGCTTACAGCACTTCGCCGTATCTCGCATCTGCTTGACAGTAGGGGTTGCAAGATCCTGTACGAGGCACAAGTACGCTCACACCTTGAGTATGCTCCACTTTCTTGGTTTGCCTGCCCCCCCTCTCATCTGCGACTGCTTGACAGAGTAGAGAACAGAGCAAGACGTCTCATCTCTCGCCTGGACCCATCTTGGATAGATCTGTCATTTCAGCAGAGCCTTCAACATAGGAGGGATGTGGGTGGCCTTACTGTTATGTACAAGGCCAATATTGTCAAAGTACCACACTTGGATCCACTTCGAGGACAGCATGAAACAAGCTTTTATGCCACAAGACGGGCAGAAAGCAGCAACTTCACTCTGGCTGTACCCTTCTCCAGAACATCACTCCATCTGAGATCATACATACCCAGGATGACTCGAGTATGGAACACATTCGTACAGCATAATGATGTCAACGAGATAAAGTCAGTTGATCAAATGAAAATGCTGGCCCACAGATGGCTCCAACTTCATCCTGTTCCCTACTCGTATGTCTCATAACAATAAAAATGCTTTCAAATGAGCTGATGTAGGTAACAGCTCTTAGCTTGCCAATAAAGTTAGGAATCCTTAACCTGTAAATAGCTTGTCAATAAAGCTAGGGATCCTTAACCCTGTCAAACCCTGTGTAAAAAACGTTACATGCATAAACATCTCATGGACTTTCTAACTACCAAATTTGTCATCATGGAATCTGATCTACATTATAGGCACTAGTTCGGATCGGTTCTCATCACTACCAACAAGATCGCTCAAAACACAGGCATTTTTATAATTTAAGACGACTTGCTGAAGCACCAGCAGCCATCATCTAGCTCTGTTGTCCACCATCTTGTGATTCACATGTCTTTACTCTCATTTAAACTTTCAATTCCTTGTACTGAGCCAAACATCGAGTCAAACATTTCTTTAATAAATGTCCTAGTTATTACATGTGTGATAACTAGGAGATGTATTAAGGGTAAGTAATGCGGATTTCACACAACTGGTTTTTATATTTTATATTTTTCGTTTGATATTTTTGCAGTAGATCAGAGGGTACATACGTACCCTCTGATCTACTATTACTCCACACAATACATATTGTTGCTTAAAGCTATACATCTTCCTATTACTACCACACGTAACAAAATCAGTTCTGCGCATACACAACATTAGAAGGACCACTGACCATAACCTAGCATAAGAATTCTCACGAAGGCCTCAATTCGTGTGTCTGTATTTAGGTAGAACCTGTTATAATACACATTTACATTCAGCATACAGTATGCAAGTTATGTCTAGCAACTAAATTATCACCTCACCAAGATTTAAACGAAGTGTTAATTTACATGACTTAGCATTCACGAGCATAACCAGCTTTGCCAAACTTACCTTTAACTGCGAGTTACTTGACGAAGACGATACAGTTGTCGCCCGAGAGAGAGAGAGAGAGAGAGAGAGAGAGAGAGAGAGAGAGAGAGAGAGAGAGAGAGAGAGAGAGAGAGAGAGAGAGAGAGAGAGAGAGAAAGAAAGGTGGCATAACTCCTCCACGACAATGACGTCTCTTAGTCACATGTTGAACAGTACTTCCACGAATATAACAACTTAAGGTGGATTTATCCAACCTGTTTATAAATGCATGCTCAACATTTCTCTTAATTATTACCTCAGGAAAATTCTTTAATTCATTTACCACTCGATTAACGTGGTAATATTTAAATTTAATATTTTCCTTTTAATTATTTTATTTCAATCACTGGGAAGTGCTAACAAGCACGTTTAGCTCCTGAAAAATGGAAAGCATTCAGGTTCGATTCAAAGGAGGGAAAATAGGCCCAGTTTCCTGGATCAGAAGTCCCAGGTATAATTTTCAAGCCATTGATACAAATAATAATTGTTTCGCCAATTTTAAATAAAGTAATTTTCCGAATCAAAATTGTCATGCCGTTTGACAAGTCGGAAAACACACATTAAATCACCTCTCAATCCTCGCCATACAAGTCTGTATAAATTCATCTCTTCTAAACGGAATTCATAAGATTAGCTTCCTTTTCGGAAGGCGCTGGACACCCCCTAGTCAATCAATAAAATACCCTTCCTTCCTTCCTTATGTACAGTGTAGGCAACATGTAATCCCAAACACAAACTTGAAACATACCTTTAGCTGAAGTCAACGAGTCGTGTGTAGCCTCCATCACGAACGACCTACCTTGTCACCTGGAAAATTTTGTTTAATTTATTATGATGGTTGTGACCAGCATATTATAAAAATGTTTATGGATATTGCAATTTGAGTTTAGCAAGATTATATCATGAATGCAAATACGGCAGACTCGAGGGGCTGGTAACAATGCGGTTAACTTCCAACAGAGATAAACATCATCTTACCAATTATGAAGACAAAACTCGCACAGCTATGCCCCTCTATTGTTTGGAACTATCTTAGAATATTGCTAGGTACTGATCTGTATTAATTAAGGAAGGTGTAAAGCTTGTTCTTGTAAGCCAGCAGACAGTTCACCAGTCACGTGTTATCATGTAACAAAGACCTGGGACAGCAGACACTCGTCCTGTTTTTTGACTAATTAGATGTATTTCAGTGACTGCATAACCTCAGCCCCCCTGTGCCTCAATGATCCGAGAAAGGTATCCACGTGTTAGGAATAGTGTTAGGAATAGTGTCGAGTGCGATAGTTTGCATTTAGGTTAAATATTAGCGTTGAAGATCTGAAGCAATCAGAAGTGGCATTCACAATTCATCAGATGGAAAGTAATATCCCAATTTCTTCAGTATATTGGTAAATTAAGACATTCGCATCCCACGCCTAATTGAAACCTTCCACTATGAAATTCCAGCTTGAAAGCTAAACCGAAGAAGCATTCGCTTGCTATCTCAAGGACCAGTAGGTAAACTAAAATACACCAATACATTATGGTTGAAGCCGATCAGAAGTTGCATCAAGAAAGAACAAACTACTTTATTTATTTGTGTAGTATACAAAGTGTAGTTTACATGTAATAAATATTGTTAAGCACAAGAAAGCCTAGAAAGGTTGAAGCCATTTCGATGCTGCACTCGGAAATAATCTTAATAGAAAAAATTGGATTTTTTTTTTAAGAAGAAAGTGGGACACCTATTTAGGCTAAAAATCAATCCACATTTTTCTCTAAGACTGACTAGCGTTTAGGACTTTATTAAAGCACGTTTAACCTTTCGGTACATATACAAATTTTCTACAGTTGTTTCGAAAGCAAATGTTGGAAGGAAATACAGGGACATTATGCATACTTAACCTAGGATATTTACTATCAGAAGAGACAGTCTGCAGTTATTTCAGAGAAACCAATTTTATTAATACAATTGTCACATTAAAACTTACACAACCTAATATCAAGGCGAAATTTTTGAGGAAAACACATCAGCACTAAAAGTTTGAGACCGACCAGAAGATTCAATCTAATTATTGCGCAGAATTCAACAAAATTTGTATATAAACAGCCTATAACCCCAAAAAAAGTTTCATGCATTTTGTGTGTTATGTCAGCCTTTAAAATTTAAGATTGATTCCTTTCAGAATTGTTTATTTTTAATTAAGAGGAAAGAGCTAAACCCGTTGAGGTCATATAGCAATTGTGGAATGGAAGGCAATCAGAGTTGATCCAGGGAAAGGTAAGAAAGGCCTGTTTCCTTGGATCAAGATAATGGGCCTTCCTTGAAGTATAATTCATTTAATGCAAAATATTTCAAAATCATATCTAGATTAAAAGTGGGAAAAAATGATACCTACCCACACCTACACACATCATTAACAATACCAACCATCTTGTAGTAGGACACACGTGTTGATTTTTTTTTAAGCACATACCCCTCAAGGGAGGTTCCTCGACGCTCGTGAGGGGCTCTTGATCTAGGGATTTGGATCTGTGCTCCGGTTCCCTGAATTGAGTCTGAATGCCTTCCATCCCCCTCCCCCCACATGCGCTGTATAACCCTACGTGTTTAGCGCTTCTCCTTGATTATAATACTTAATACTATTCTAAGCCCATAGAAGAGCCATTCTAAAATGAAGACCAATTTCAGGATTATTTATATAAAACCCTAAAAAAGTTCAAAATTTGAAGCTAATTGGATAAGGGGATCTGATGCTATAAAAAGAGACTTAGAGTAAGTTGGAGGAAAATAAGAACACTACCCGACAAGGAGTTGGCTCTGTTATTACGTCGTACAGTATTTAAAGTTACACTGAATTTATTAAAATTAAAACTATGAAAACACGAATTTTCAATACTTCTTTATTTTCTTTTTGCATTTCTACTCTAGTGGAAATTTTGTGCAATCCGCTATGAAAAATATTTGATTTTGTGTTTAAAAAAGTCCAAAATGATAAAAAAAATTCTATAAAGCTAACAAACTGGCAAGTATAGTCCAGATAAAAAAAACTACGTCTAATGAGAGGAATTGGTGCTCTGTGTTGGAAGGTGACCAGGAGAGGTATTCTTCAGTTACATGGAAATCAGTGTAATAATAATAATTGCTCGGATCCAAAGATTAAGTATTTTAACAATTTCATTAATATTTTATATTCACAACTACGCGGTCTAATCTTATGGTAGCACCATTTGTCTCTCAACCTTTGGGTGGAGAGGACGTGTGCTGCTGCTGCTGCCCCCTTGTGTTGATTAGTGGCAGTAATATTTTCGCAACATGGCGCTGGCTTGCCAGCGTCAAATCAACAGAGTATGTATCGAATTGACCCATGGAGCTGTGACAGAGTCATCTACGGAGCTACTTCTGCCAGCAATCATCCGTGATACATATGGTATTGCTAACGAGGAGAGTTGTGGAGTGGTGTTGAACAGTATGACGAGGATATTTGTGAAATTTAGCTCGGCAAGTGTGTATGAGATGGTGGTGGATAAGTACCAGGAGGTTGCTATCCTGGTTAATCATGCTGTGATGGTGCGGATTCATCTTGCTACTACACACAGGTCAAGATCAGGAATGTGCCTTTCGAGGCGGATGCATCTGATATCCGTTTTGTGATGGGTAAATATGGTACGATACATATGGCAACTGCAGGGCGGTGGTCTACTGGGCTGTATGCAGGAATACCTTAGGGCACATATTCTGTAAAGATGACGCTATGCCACCTTATACCATCGTACATAGTGTTGCCCGATTTTCGGACCCAGGTGTTTGTAACATACGCTGGGCAACACTGTACCTGGAGATTGTGTGGGTCGTATGACCACCTTGCAGCGCAGTGTGAAAGGAGACGTGGCAACACGGAACAGCAGCAACGACATGGAGTGGAGGAGAAGGGTGAGGAGCAAAATCAGCCTTATGCAACACTGCCTCCACAGGGTTTGTCTTGGAGTGAGGAGGTCGAAAGGGCAGCAGAGATGGAGATGGCAGGTGTGACAAGGGGGGGGGGTGACATCCCTTCATTGGACATAGTACAGGTGCCGGAAGAGGTTATCCCGGAAGTGAATGATAGTGATGTGGAAGTATCGATAGCATCGACATTGAATGTTTTATTGGAAAACAAGAGTGTCTGTTATTGCAACCCCTGAATGGGTCACAATGTATATAATGTATATTACCTGTTCATATAATTTTATATTGCTTATATTTGCGATAATAGCTAAATCGTAAATATATTGCTTTATATTATTATTTGACTAGTTATATTGTTAGGTAGGATGTAACATTTATATATATTATTCAGTGCTCATAGTTCAAGTCTTGTCTAACTACTGTAATTATCGCTCGTTGCTCGTTTCCCTGCTGGCTTCTCGGTGTTGCTGGGCAGCAACAGTCCACGGAGCTATCACGTGATAGAAGGGGGTGTTCACACCCCGCCTGGAGTAGTCAGTCTGGGCTAGACTCCCCCCTCAAGGAAGGTTCCTTGATGTTGGTGAGGGGCTCTTGATTTAGGGAATTGGATCTGTGCTCCAGTTCCCCGAATTAAGCCTGAATGCCTTCCACATCCCCCCCCAGGCGCTGTATAATCCTCCGGGTTTAGCGCTTCCCCCTTGATTATAATAATAATAATGGGCTAGACTCTCTTGGTTGTTGGATGTATTCCTGACAAGACGTGCCTAACTCTCCCTTATTGGCCCTTGTTGGAAGATTGTCTCTGTAGCTTTCTTGTTGTTGGTTCTGTAGAACTCTGTTCACACAACATTGTCTAGACTTAGTGATTTTCGACGTTGTACTGAGGTTGTCTCATAGACACTCTGAACAACTCAGGTCCTGAGCTGTAGCTTCTGACCTAACTTGTATTATCTGTGTACTGTCACAGTCGGGGATTTTCTTATGCTGAACTTAGATTCAGTAGTATGGGAGTTTTGAGACTTTTGTGGAGGATCTGCTGATGGTCCCTACTTAGTGTTGTTATATTATTTCCTTGATCCTGATTCTGTGTCGCAGCTGCTTGTTATATTGCTATTGGGCTTAGCAGTCGTTTTATTGTTCAAGCAAGCTGTTCTGATTGCCAGGTAGTCAAGAAGTTAGTATATGTGAGGACTTTGTCAGTCACTGGTTTAAGTCCAGTCGAGTCTTGAGACATAGCGAACTACTTAGAGCACTTACACACATACACACAAACTTATTTGTATATATATGTATTAGGTTATTAATGTTAACAATGTACCAGACGGTACTTATAAGCCATAAAGATGTGATATATGCCTTCAGCACAATACTACTGTACACGAGAGAAGTGATTATTCTTATTTTGTTTATATTACTTTAATTTACTTTGATATTATACCTCTAGACTTTGTTATTAATAAACTTATTAAATTTTAATTTCTTTAGTTAGTAACCTACCAGTTGCAATCCTGAAACACTAATAATTACTGAATCTTACTGAATTCCAATGGATAATTGGACCAGGATACTAATTGTTACAAAAACCCAGTAACAGGCTGGATGCTAGAAGGGCAGTCCTTTCTAGTATTCATTGGAGATCTCTATGCTTATTAGAAATCGCGTTTTTGTCACAAATGGGGACATGTCCGGGATGCTCTTGATCCAAGGTGTTGGGGAAATTGTCCAGTTTGACATACTAGTAACTCTATGGTCAAACACTTTGAGTACTTTCCTGATCTGAAGATTTTAGTTTAGTCTTGTACAACATACTAAGTGGATGTATGTACTTGACTGGGTCTCTTGATCCAAGGAGATGGAAATACTGTGTATGAGCTCTAGCTCCAAGACAACCAACACTAAAATTCCTATTAGGATTATAGTTTTCCGTAATCACTCTCTCGTAGTACATTTATTTTTGTGATGTATGTCAAAGCAAAACAGTTAATTGATACTCTGACTTTGTCCTAGTTGAGTACATTAAAACCTCAGACGTGTTGGCGAGTAGCCAAATGTCTCGGTGTGACGTTTAACAGGAATTACACTGCAGAAACTGTCAGAGCGTTAATTGAAGATATATTGTTTCCTGCTCATGTAGAGATGTCTGATTATGATTCAGATACAGAAAGCCTAGTGTCACAATTAGAAAGTATGACTATTTGATGACGTAGAAGAAAGAGCAACTATGGCAGAAGTGTCTGAGCCTAGTGAAATTCTGTTCACGCTCACGCCTTCCCGCCTTACTAACACAATAGTACAGAGTGTAGCTGGTAGTATGACTCAGCCTCATTCTAGTACCGTGTATGCTACACCTGTATCTACTTATCCTAGACCAGATCTAGACTCTCTAGAGATGGCTGGACAAGGTGCCTGACCTACGGACCATCCAGACTCATTCATTAGATTCCGTACTCCGTTACCTACTGGTCCTATCTCTGAGGAACAATTTGAGAGGTTGGAATGCCTCATTATGTTGCAGACTGCACAAATAGAGGCACAGAGGAAATTGAACAAAGAAGATTTCCAGAGAGAAAATGTTCGTCTGGGAAGACAACAGACTGACAAGATCTGACAAAGTTGATAAACCTGTTAGCACAAAACAGGACACGTTTAATGTGAAGAAAGCTGCCTCAATGGCTCCTAAGTTTTTTGAGAGTGACTTAGACACCTATTTTGATGTGTTTGAGAACCAGGCATGTGCTATGAACTGGCCACTTAAGCACTGGGCTACCTTGTTGCACACAGCTTTGACAGGAAGAGCTCAAACTTGTACTGCTGCTTTACCATTTGCCAAGTACATTAGTTATGATGCTGTCAAGCAAACTATTCTAGAGGAATATAACTTGTTACCTGTAAGTTATCAATGTGCATTTCGTACGTTACAACGACGATAAGATCAAGCTTGTGTAGAGTTTGCTCGTGAGAAAAAAGTTGCATTTGAGAGATGGTGTAGATCTGCTAAGTGCAATAAATATGACAGTCTAGTTCAGTTGTTTCTACACAAAGAGTTTTACAACTGTATGTCCGCTGACAGACAAGAATATCTGATCGATCATACGGCCTCGGATATTCTGTAAACTGCAGCATTATCAGACAATTATGAGATTTCTCACAAACTTGTGTGCACTAAGACACAGAGAAACAAAGTAACTAAAAGTTGTCCTAGAAGTTGGCAACCTAAATCAGCTGCTCAGTGCCGGCCTGATGCAGTACTACTGTAACTTCTCGTACCTTTACCAAGAAAACTCACAATCCTGAATCTGTCTCTGTGGCTAGACAGAAGTCTGATATCGAGAAGAAGAAAGTAAAATGTACCTATTGTAACAGAAAAAGACATGCTAGAGAGTATTGCTGTAAGTTAGAAAGAGATACGAGAAGCAGTAGTACGGCTGGTGCCACCACACAAGCCACATCCTCTTCCATGCAACAAAGGCACCAAAATCCTAGTAATAACTCTGATCCCACTGTTTTAGATAATATTACTCAGGATAGATGACTAGCATCAGAAAGTGTATCTGACGATAAGATTCGTTCAGCGATGAGTCCTTACTTATCGAGAGGTAAAGTAGGACTTGACGAATCACATGTAACTGAGATAATTACTTTCAGAGACACTGGCAGTTATCTCATGTTATTGAAAGAAGATGTACTGCCCATAACTGATGATACCTATTGCAAGATAGATGTATTGTTAGAAGCCTATGGTGGGGCTGTTATAAAAGTATGTCTGCACAAAGTTTACATTGAAACAAGCTACTATACTGGTTATATTTCAGTGGGTATATCCAGTGGTGTATTTCCCATCAGGTCAGTGGACTTGTTGATAGGGAATGATATCCTTCATGCTGGTATATGTAAGGAACCACTTGTGATTGATAATACTGCTGATGATAATTATGCCATTGAAGCTTGTAGAGAGAAGCCTATTTTATTTCCTCACAGCGCAAATACTAGAGCTATGCCAAGATACAACAACCATCCATGTCTCCTGTTGAGTTAGTGGATGACAATTATTTGGGCTTGAATATGTTGTTTAGTGATGCTCTGTGCCCAGGATCATTAGCACTGACTCCCCCTGGTCATCAACCTAGTCAGGACACAACTGATGTTAAATTTCTAACTCATAATGATTTAATCAAGGATCAGTTTGTTGATCAGTCACTGGAAAGACAGAGATATAGCAGTTACTGAGAGTGAAGCAAATGATCTCGATAATTGTTACTATTATAGTAATGGTGTACTGATGGAGAAAAATACATGTAAGTTGTCAGCTGATAGTGTTTCCACCACAGTCAAGCATCTCGTAGTGTTACCAGTTATATTTCGTGAACAAGCCATTGATTTTGCTTAAAATAGTCCCATAGGAGGACATTTGGGTGCCAAGAAGACACTCGGCAAACTGGCAAAACATTTTACTTGGCCAAAAATGAAGGAAACAGTAGCTGATCATGTGCGACGTTGCCACGTGTGTCAAGTGACAGGCAAGCCAGCACACACACCTCCACCTACACCTCTCACTGAGCTTACTAGTAGCAAAGTTCAGTTCATCTGGACTAGATGGCCGGGCCACCACTTGGGAAAGGCCCGGGCCGGGAGAATACCGGCTAATCTTTAATAATAATAATCTGGACTAGAGATTGTTCAGATTTTTGCAAAAGGTTGAAGTGTTTGCTTTCCTCTGCTCCTGTGTTGAGACCTAATTTCAATCTTTCTTTTTACATATAGATGCGAGTGGTTATGCAGTGGGTGCTGTGCTGCTCCAACATTCAACATCCACTGACATTCTCCATCCTATATGTTACTATTCATCTAAGCTCAAACGACACCAGAAAATTTTTGCCACTATTGAGAAAGAGGCTCTAGCTCTTGTGGTGTCCTTGGAACATTTTGACGTGTATTTGGGCACTTCCCCATTTAAAATTAACGTTTTTTCAGACCACAATCCACTCACTTACATAAACACTATGAAGAGTAAAAATGCTAGGATCATGAGGTGGGCTCCCAGAATCCAGCCATACTCTATTAGAATACAACATATCAGTATTCATTGTAATGTAATTGCTGACGCTCTGTCACGTCCTTAATAATTATCAGTTACATTTAACTAACGTAATTTTATGCCCAAATACCTTTAGTTACTTGTTACGTCAAATTCAGTAAAGTAACGTAATCTCTCCAGCCTATGTTAACTATGTTAACTCATGTCATGTCTAATTATTCTATTTATATATTCACAGTAGTGGTGAAGTGTGTGTGAGGAGGAGACAGTTGGAGACACAAGCTGAGTGTAGAGTGTGTAGTGTTGTGTGGGCGATGTTATTGAGTGGCAGAACACTGTCCTGCCGCAGACCCCCCCCCTCACTACACACCTTAATCTTTATAATACGCAGATGTCCATACTGCCTCGCATTCCACTATCACTACTTAAGAGTGGAATGCCATCTCCTGTCTATCTCACAAGACTATTGTTCATATAGTCTCCACTACTATGATCGAGCCTCAACGTGTCGTGCTTGTCTACACTATCCTGTCTCTACACTGATGTACATAACCACGAGTATGAAAAGATACGATACTGTGTGCTGCCCTAGTACGAGGGGCATAACTTAGTGATATAGACACTGTGAAATTATAGAAGTGCTTGGCACAAGAGTGACTCTGATTTATTTTTGTTTTAAATTGTGTTATTAATGTGACATGAGTAATCACGGTAATAATGTGAAAGACATTAAGGCAACTCCTAGTGCGACCGTTTGTCGTGTTGGGGGGTATTGCGACCCCTGAATGGGTCACAATGTATATAATGTATATTACCTGTTCATATAATTTTATATTGCTTATATTTGCGATAATAGCTAAATCATAAATATATTGCTTTATATTATTATTTGACTTAGTTATATTGTTAGGTAGGATGTAACATTTATATTATTTAGTGCTCATAGTTCAAGTCTTGATTGTCTAACTACTGTAATTATCGCTCGTTGCTCGTTTCCCTGCTGGCTTCTCGGTGTTGCTGGGCAGCAAGAGTCCACAGAGCTATCACGTGATAGAGGGGGGGGTGTTCACAACTCGCCTGGAGTAGTCAGTCTAGGCTAGACTATCTTGGTGGTTGGACGTATTCCTGACAAGACGTGCCTAACTCTCCCTTATTGGCCCTTGTTGGAAGATCGTCTCTGTCGCTTTCTTGTTGGTTCTGTAGACAATGTTGTTCACACAACATTGTCTAGACTTAGTGATTTTCGACGTTGTACTGAGGTTGTCTCATAGACATTCTGAGCAACTCAGGTCCTGAGCTGTAGCTTCTGACCTAACTTGTATTGGTATCTGTGTACTGTCACAGTCGGGGATTTTCTTATGCTGAACTTAGATTCAGTAGTATGGGAGTTTTGTGACTTTTGTAGAGGATCTGCTGATGGTCCCTTCTTAGTGTCATTATATTATCTAATTGATCCTGCTTCTGTATTGCAGTTGCTAGTTATATTGCTATTGGGCTTAGCAGTCGTTTTATTGTTTAAGCAAGCTGTTCTGATTGCCAGGTGGTCAAAAAGTTAATATATGTGAGGACTTTGTCAGTCACTGGTTTAAGTCTAGTTGAGTCTTGAGACATAGCGAACTACTTAGAGCACTTACACACATACACACAAACCTATTTGTATATATATGTATTAGGCTATTAAATGTTAAAAATGTACCAGACGGTACTTATAAGCCATAAAGATGTGATATGTGCCTTCTGCACAATACTACCGTACACTAGAAAAGTGATTATTCTTATTTTGTTTATATTACTTTAATATTCTTTGATCTTATACCTCTAGACTTTGTTATTAGTAAACTTATTAAATTTTAATTTCTTTAGTTAGTAACCTACCAGTTGCAATCCTGAAACACTAATAATTATTGAATCTTACTAAATTCCAATGGATAATTGGACCAGGATACTGACTACTTGCTACAAAAGCCCAGTAACAGGCTGGATGCTAGAAGGGCAGTCCTTTCTAGTATTCACTGGAGATCTCTATGCTTATTAGAAATCGCATTTTTTGTAACATCTGTCAGGTGGTGAGTCCAAGCCAGGCTCTTGGGTCTGATTTGGAGGAGGGCGTGGTGCAGGCACCTCGGTCGGAAGCATGTGAGATGGATGCATTGCTGGTGAAAACGGTGGAAGCAGCAGACGTTCACCAGGACACTGCGACAGACGTTCACCAGGACACTGCGACAGACGACATAATGCAGGTCGAGGGTGTGACACGGCAGTGCGCAGCAGCACACTATGACTTGGAGGATGTGCTTATGCCTGCCCAGTGCACGGGGAAAAAGACCTGGGCAGAAGTCATGCAGACAGGAACCTGTGGCCCTAAGGGGTAAGGGTTGGTTAAAAGTGTTCTTAAGGGGGAGGAGGGATAGGGGTGTCAAGAAATAATCCGGTGACAAGTCAGTATCTGTGTCAAGAGGGAAACCCCCTTTGGCGACTTTAAGTGCTTGACAATAAATGTTAATGGATTGAGGTCGGAACGTAAGTGTGCATGGTTTAGTGAATATTTGGTGCGTCAAGGTGTTGACGTGGTGTTCGTGCAGGAACACAATTACAGACCGGGCTATGAGTTGAAGGTGGATGGGTATGTGTATGTGGAGCATGCAACAAGGTGAAAGGAGGTGTCACCATCTTGGTGAGAGAAACTAACCTGTTGGTAGTAAGGCAATGTGAGGGTGGGGAGGGGAGGGAGATTCGAGTGGATGGGTTATAGGGTAGGGTACAGATGACTTTGGTATGTGTGTATGGTCTGGCAGAGGGAGATGGACGCATTAAGAATAAATTTGTGAGGGAAGTCCTAGTATATTATATGTGCGCCTTAACGGGTGTAGCTGTGATTGGTGGTGATTGGAATTGTGTGTTAAGGTGCAAGGATGTTGAACCAAGAGGGGCAGGGTATGTTTGGGGATTTTGGGGGAATTATTAAATGGGGTGGGGTTAATGGGCGGGGTGGGGGGTGGAATGGTAGAGCACACATTTGTTAGACATGAGTACATGGCTAGGCTGGATCGATTGTACGTGCCCCGCACAGTCATAGCGCACAGTGCACGTGTGGTGGACGTGGTTTTTTCAGATCATAGGGGAGTATTGGCGGACATAGGATGAGAGGGATTGCCTAGATGGAGTCAAAGTTATTGGAAGTTGAATGTCAAGTTGTTGCAAGGAGAGGAGTGTTTACAGTCTTTTGTACAATTGTGGGAACGTTTGGTGGAAGAGGCACCTGGGGACAGTGAGCTGGTTAGTTGGTGGGATTCGGTGGCTAAAACGCATATAAGAGATTAATATGTTCATAGTGGGAGAGAATATAATTGGTTAAAGTATGGGTAGCAAAGATATCTTGAAGGGCAGTTGCATGAATGTTATGAATGTGGAGGTCCTAGCTATCCAGTGGTGGAAACTGAGGGTTTAAAGAAAAGTATTAGGGTTTTGCAAAACGAGCGTTGTGATGGTGCGCGAGTTTTGGGAGGATTGGAAGAAGTGCTATGGGGTGATCGGCCTTCGGCTTTTGTGTTGAGAGCCCAGTGAAAGAGTAGAGTGGCTACGGAAATGGTGGGATTAACCTTACATGCAGGGATGGAAGGGAATAGGGAGGGTCAAGTTTTGGTAATGACAGAGGGTATGAGTGGATATGTAGATGCATTAAATCGTATATGCAAAGTAAGGGTATAAGTGAGGGAGCATTACAGGAAATGCGATGATTTGTGCAGTGTGAGATTGATGGTCAAGATCAGGAGTCATTGGGACTACCGATTACAGAGTGTGAGATATGGCACGCATTGTTGGGGGCGAGCTTAGGTAAGGCACCGGAGATAGATGAGCTGCCAAACTATTTCTATGTAAAGAATTGGGGGGTTTTGAGGGTTTTTTTTAGTAAGGTTGTTCAACATAATTAAGACTGATGGGGTAATGGGAGAAAAGCAAAGGACTACTGCCATGGTATTTGTTCAGAAATCTGAACAGTCTACGGTAGAGGATTATCGGGCCTTCTCGCTTATGTGCGGAGATAAGTTGTTTGTGAGGATATTAGGGAATAGAATAAAAAAAGGTGATAGGTAAGGTAATTGATAGGGGTCAATATGGGGTGCCGGGCAGGTCAATGTACGAAGGGAATGGCATGATCCGGAATTATATAGAGAAACGGAGGGAGTTGGGTGGCGGGGGTGTATTGGCATTAGATTGGAAGGCAGCTTATGACAGTGTCGAAAGGGAAGCGTTATGGAAGTTCATGCGTTGGCAGAGTTTCAGGGAAGAAATTATATCTTGGGTAAAAACATTGTATCAGGGAGCATTTATGAGAGTCCAGGTTAATGGAAGGCTAGGAGTTAAAATTCAGATGGGACGGGGTATGCGCCAGGGTTGCCCACTTTCGCAAATATTGTTTGCGTGTCTCCAGGATCCTTTTTATAGGGCAGTTCGGTGGGATGTTGCGGGAAGTTGGGTGGGTAATGAACGAGAGGGGGGCTGGTATAGTTAGATATGTGGACAACACAACTGTATTGGTGAGGGGTAGTAAGGACTTGTATAAGGTGGGTAGGGTGGTGGAAGTGTTTGGAGAGGCATCTGGGATGAAAAAGTAATGTAGTGAAGACTAAGTTTCTAGCTCTTGGGAATAGTGAAGATGGGGATGGGACAGTAGAGGGTGGGTGGAGTGTGATGGAGCAATTATTGATATGTAGGATAGTGTATGTGAGAGATTCAAGGGCAGCACTAGAGGTCAATTCGGTGCAAATAGTGGATGGAGTATTGAAAAGACTTAGTGGTTTGAGGGCGGCGCAGCTAACGTTGCATCAAAGGGTAATTGTGACAAACGTTCTTTTGTATAGCAAGATATGGCATGTGGTGATCATATACCCGTTGATGCGACGAGAGGTACAACGTTTACAACATGGGGTGTTCAGATTTATATGGGGATCCAGTTGCGAATGGTTAAGTAAAGGGGTGATAACACTTCCGGTTTGGGCGGGGAGGGCTGGGACTAATGCCTCTTGAAAAAAGGATGATGAGTGTGTACCTAAAAAGGGGTTATATTAGGGAGGGGGGTGAGAGGAGGTGAGATTGAGAGAGTACATAAGGATATGCAACTGTGGTGGGGGTAGGGATTTAATAGTAGGAGAGGCAATGTTGAGAGTTTTAATGACAGTGCAGCAACCATCTTGTCTTAAATTGCTGGTCCTTGAGAGAGTGGGAGATAGGTCAGTGGTGGTGGCAGTCGAGGGGGCATACCCAATGTATGCGTGGAGTGACATATGGAAGTGTCTACGCAATTACGTATTAAACCAGGGGTACGGGAGGTAATGTTTAGATTTTTACATGGGATCTTGCCGTCAGGGGTTGTGTTATTTAACAGGATGCTAAGAGAGGGTGGGAAGTGTAGAGCGTGTGGAAGTCCAGAGACTATTTTTCATGTGGTGTATTTTTGCGATTGCATAGAAGTTGTGAGGGTCTGGTTAGGAAGGGTGTTTAGGTTAGTGGGAGGGGGAAGGTTACAGGTGTTGCGGGCGTTAAGTTTAGATGTAAGTGGGGTGAGTCAGATAGTAGTGAATGCGGTGGCGTATTTGGTCACAGATTTTATTTATTTATCTTGGGCGATGAGGGATGCGAGTGTGGATGAAAGGATAAAGGGGTTAGCAGTGACATTTTATAGAACTAAGTGTCGAAATAGGAAAGTTTATGGAGCGAGTTGGGAGACAGCTTTTACTGAGGGTTATCGGAGTTTTAGGTTGAGGGATTTATGGGATTTGCGTGTAAAGGGTGGTGGAGGGCTAGTTTCTCGCAGGTGGAAAGTATAAACGGGTGTGTTTTCTTTTAATTAGAGTTAATGAGTAACAGATGACGTAGGGACATGGAAGATTATAACTTTGTAATGTATGTATGGTGCGTGTCTGGCAACATAACATTGAAGGTGCATTGTAACTGCATCACATATATATAACCATGAAGTACTGTGTGTTGTAGGGATGAATAAGAATTCATGTATGTGTACAGGTCATGAATAATGTAATAGATTATGTAATTAAGAATATCTATCTTATTTGTGATTCCATGAAGAGTTAAACCATCTTTAGAAATTGTTTAGTCATCCTTTGTATTCATGACACATTGTTTTACTAAGGGCTATATAGAGCCCGCAGTTAAAGGTGTTCTTATTGTAAGCCATCTGATTGTATGGCATTTAATGGAAGAATCAGGGTCAGGGGGTAGGATGTCACGGATCGTATGATGTAAAATCATTGTCTGTTGAAGCTCAAAAGGTGGTTATAGCTTGGGGTTGGTACTTGGGTAGGAGGGGTTTAAGCTTGTATCAGTAGGGCCAGTGTGGTTGGTTTATATAGATTAAGGTGTATAGTTCAAATGAATTTAGGTATACCTTCCTCAGGAAGGTGATACGCTTAGGTGCCTAGCTGCAGCTGCAGCAAGCAGCAACAAGGCTGCTCCTACATCTTGCCGTCCTCTGGGCCTATCCGAACTCCAGTGATGGCCAAATTGCAAGTACTGCTGCAGTAACATGTAAGGAACCTATAGTGACACGAAAACTGGTGGTGACGACAACGAAATGGACTAAATGTGACAAAAGAGGGACCGGCATTCAAGTACCAGACCTGCTGCCAGACGTGAACCAGACATGAGACGTTTTCCACTACAATGAAATAACTGACCTCCATATCAACTGCACCAGTATTCAACGGGAAGACAACATGGCAGCAAACCTGATAAACAAAACTCCAAGAAAATGACAGGTCTGTAGGACATTTTTCCTCAGTGCCAAACGAGGGAAAGAATTGAGCATTTAAACATTGCTGACCGGCATCCAAACACCAGCTACTGTCAGACGTACAACTAGTGAAGTGAAATTCTCATCTTTACTGACGTTCATCTGTACTGACAGTAACATCATATCTGTACCACCATCATATCACCTGTATTAGTGCTAACGAGAGGGAAACACAGGAGACATCGTCAAATCAACAGTACAAAACTCCAAGGTTATAGGACGGTTATCCCTCAGTGCCAGTCGTGGGAAAGAAGTGAATAGTTAAATAGCCAAGGAAAATGTTTTAGTAGCTGACCTATATTCAGCTGACCAGTGTACAGTGAGAGAATCATAGGAGAAAACGCCAACTATATCTATAAGCTCAAAGAAAGTCAGGTTGTAGGTGGCGTTTACTTCCCCCAGTGTTTTAAAAATGGCTGAGACAGCAGACCAGGTCAGGCAGTCAACAACACGACACAACCCCCGATAAATGGAATTGAGGGGGATTTGGACGGCTATCCCATTGATTAAACCTTTCTGGTTTGCCAGAATGGAAAGGAGTTAGAAGTTAATAGGTGAAACCGGACTGTGAAGTGAGGCGGGAAGGGGAGTGTGTAGTAAGGGGTTAACTGAAAGGGGTTTTTGGAATTTAAAGGGAAAAACAGTGAGCAGTGAAGAGGTTTTGAAGAAGAAAATTTACTGTAATTCAGTGGGGGATTGCTAAACCCAGATACTAAGTGTACTGGTAAACTGGAAAAGAGAAATAAATATTATTGTATATGAGTAAAAGAGCGACGAGTGAAAATGGCAGGCATTACGAGGGCACAGGCTGCCATAATTATATTTATCTTTCTTCTTCAATTCCATGAAGAAAGAAATCAGTCATGGGGGCTGGAAAAGGCAAATTTGAGTAACAGCCCCCTGGACAGTAAAAGCCCCAACAGTTGCCATCCTACCAAAAAAAGTAAGTCACTATCGCCGCAATGTATGGCAACACTGCATATCCAAACAAAAACAGTGGCACACAGCTCTTATTGTAGCGCTCTTAAGTGGTGATATCCAAATTAATCCAGGACCTCAAACTATTGTGCAGAGGCAAACCAGATAGATAAATGACGGTGATAATGACGGTCTAGTAGCTAGGAATGATAACCTAAACTCTATATGTAATGAATATAGGTCAATGTGAGACAATACTGCAATTATTATCTCAAACACTACCAAACAGGTGGATACACTGTACTAAAGTACGCATGAAAAACAGAAAAGGCACCTTATGTAAAATGTGTAAGGGGTGGGTGCATGATGGATGTATGTTCAATTAATTATAGTAACGGTGCCAGAATTCACTTTTGTGTGACAAATGCACTTTGGCACAGTTACCCTTTAGCAATGATGACATTGATTTACCTAATTTTAATACAAATGACCCATTGCCATATATTGATGATTATAATTGTTTTATGAAAACAAGCCTTCACTTTATTTATGTCAACGCAAGATCACTTTTTCCTAAATTGGCAGAGATTAGGATTCTAGCTAACAAAATTAGGGCGGCAGTTATAACCATCTCTGAATCCTGGTTGGATGATACGGTGACTGACGACGAGGTCAAAATAGAAGGTTACAATATAAAACGCTTAGATAGGAACAGAAAGGGTGGTGGAGTATGTGCCTACATTAGAAATGACTTAGCTTACAACCCAAGACATGATTTAAATAACAATAAACTGGGATTCTATGGTTTGAAGTGCTGCTTCCAAGATCAAACCCATCTTTGTAGGAACTAGTTACCGCCCTCCTACCCAGGACCAGTTCTTAAAAGACTTTTCCAGAGTATTGTCCGGACTTAAAAAACAAATGCGATACAATAATACGGGGAGACTTCAATATCTGTTTTCAGCAGCAAAACAACGGGCTATGCAAAAGGTATAAGCAATTCTGGGTTTAAATAGTTAAAATAAACTAATTAAATACCCCAAACCCCGGATCACACCGTTCTAAAGCCACCCTAATTGACCACATACTTTGTAACCGCTCTGAGAAACATTAGTCCAGTCAGGCGTCATTACACAGGCCTTAGTGATCATTTCATCATTTACCCGCACTAGGATTTAAACACTAGGGAAAAGGATAGGCCTACACAGGACAATAAAAATGAGGTCAACTAGAAACTACAGTAAAGAAACACTGGTAAATAGGGTACACATTGTGACTGGACGTGATAACAAGTAAAAAGATGCCTGGGGGAAAAATTCCCAAAAACAATGTTCACTACCATCCTTGATAATATTGCACCAGTTAAAGAGGTTAGGATTAAACGAATAACTGAACCCTGGTGAATACTGAGTTTTTAGATAATATGAAATTCAGGACCAGCTGGGTAAAAAAAATTTAAAGCAAACAGACAGGATACTGCAGCACTAAGTGAATTCCGAAGGTGAGAAACAGAGTACAGAGACTTATAAAAGGAGCTAAGGCAAAGCACTAATGCTCAAAAATCGAAGAGTATGAGCATAACCCCAGAAAGCTCTGGCAACACAAGAAACAGGTTGGGGTATAGCATAAAACCAGTAGATAGGTCTAACATAGTACTCACTATCGATAAACGAGGTATGCCCCGAAAAAATCTAAGGTGGCAAATTGCTTTAATTCCTTCTACACTCTGTTGCATCAACACTAGTAAGTAAACTACCAGCTGCATCAAATACCTTAACACAGACTCTGATAAGTTTCAAACATACTATACCAATAAATGGGTAACCCCAAACAGTTGTCAACTAGTAAGTGTATCTCATGACTTTATTCGAAAAGAACAAAGCAGGTTAAACCCAACTAAGAGCACTGGCCCGGGATAACATCCGTCTAAATTCCTAAAGATGGGGGTTCTGAAACTGTCAAAACCCTATTGCTCACATAATAAATCTATTAATCACCACTAATACCGTACCGGATGGGTTCAAGGAGGCCAGAGTTACTCCCATCTTCAAGAAAAATAGTAGGTCTGATGTAAGCAACTACAGGCCTGTTAGTATACTCAGTATAATATCCAAAATTCTAGAGAGGGCGGGGTACCCTCAAGTAGTTAAGTACCTTAATGACAACAACATTCTCCATAGCTATCAAACGAGCTTTAGATCTTACTCAACCGACATCTCCCTAATTAATCTGGATTACCTGAGAACTGAATTGTCAAAGGGGAACCTCATAGGTATGGTAACCTTAGATCTGCAAAAGGCCTTCGATACTGTCAACCACAATATATTATGTAAGAAACTTCAAGCTATCGGTATAGGTTCTGTAGACTGGTTTAAGTCCTACCTTAGCAACAGGAGACAAATTGTCAAAATCAACAAAACGGAATCAGAACCCCTGCCGATAGCATGTGGAGTTCCCCAAGGTAGTATTCTGGGTCCCTTATTATTCTTATGTTATGTCATTGACATGCCTATCAGTGTCAAGTGCAAACTCCTACTGTATGCAGATGACAGTGCTCTGTTAGTGTCAGGTAAAGACCCACAAGATACAGCTAATGTTTTAACACTGGAACTAGAGTCCTGCAGCAAATGATTAGTAGACAACAAACTTTCATTACACCTCGGGAAAGCTGAAGCCATTCTCTTTGGCACGAAACAAACTGAGAAGGGTAAATAATTTTAATGTCCAGTGTAATGGGGAGCCCATCACTTTGGTTTCATCAGTAAAATATCTGGGAATCCCCTTTGACCCATGCATGTCAGGAGAATTGATAGGGAACAGTGTAGTAAAGAAAGCGAATGCCAGACTGAAGTTCCTGTATAGACAAGCACAGTGTCTACCTACTGAGGCTCGCAGGACCCTATGTCTAGCCCTTATACAATGCCATATGGATTACGCTTGCTCTTCATGGTACTATGCCTTGACAAAAAAAACTGAAAAATAGACTGCAAATCACCCAGAACGAAATCTTAAGATTCATCCTGGGGGTGGGACCAAGAGAGCATGTAGGTCAGAATGAATTACAGCAGTTGGATATGCTGAATGTTGAAGACAGAGTAAAACAACTGAAGCTAAATCATGTTTATAAAATTGCTCACAAACAGTGTCCGGAATATCTTGCTGTCAATTTTGTCAAGGTTGGGAACCAAAGCAATCATAGTACTAGGGGGAGAGAGAAAAACTTTGTAGCACCCACAGTCATTGGCCAGGCTTCAAACACCTTTTATTGTACAGCAATAAAGGAATGGAACAGACTGCCCGCACATGCCAAAGCCAGTCATAGCAAGAACCAGTTCAAGAAGAGTGCCAAAAGGTGTCTGATGAACGTAGCTTCAGAAAGGAAGGGGAATGATTTTCTATTTTTTAGCTAACATACGTGTAAATTTTACCTTATTCCTAGTAATGACCCTCGTATTGTAGACAGTCTTAATGACCCTCGTGTAGTAGATAGTCTTTTTAGTATGATAATAAGATGTTATCTTCATTATAGAATAATAAGAAAATATTATAACCTTTATATTATAATAATAAGGTAAAAGGACGCCAATGGAAATAAGTCACTCTGTCTGACTTTTTTGGGTTATCCCAGGTTCTCTACACATATGCTGCTATGTATGATAATTCTATGTAACTGTATTTGTGTATACCTGAATAAACTTTCTTATTTACTAGCAGTTCTTTATTGTGCATACAATAACTTGAACCATATGTTGAATTTTTTCAATATGTTAGGTTACATGTGAATTGTATCATGTTGTTTGTATGTACAATTAAGAATTTTAATAAAATAAAAAAAAAATCTTATGGTATCTCATCCTTCTGATAGAATGCATTATTGTTAATATTGTTAAGCGAATAAGATGAGACATTCTTAATTGTATAGAAATAAACACACTATTTAAAACAATTGACAGATTTGGATTTATGCAGTCCAATAACACGATTTTCATTTCTGGAAAAACACCAGGGCTGAAAATTTGATGCCGATCAGAAGAGTCATTCTCCAGTTATCGCCTGGATTCTAACAATTTCATATTTTCTCAACTAGTTTATAATACTGAGAAA
Organism: Cherax quadricarinatus; assembly: GCF_026875155.1. Classification (NCBI taxonomy): domain Eukaryota; kingdom Metazoa; phylum Arthropoda; class Malacostraca; order Decapoda; family Parastacidae; genus Cherax; species Cherax quadricarinatus. The sequence continues at coordinate 22,967,394 of NC_069411.1, forward strand.
TTTGTCTGCATACGATCTAAATTGAACCTATCTTGACCGCAAGATGCATAAGCCATTAGATTTTGAAGCTATTCAGAAAAAGTAGACTCCAATATATTTACTGTGATTTAACGGAAATAAAAATTTCAAGCTATTTCACACAAAATTAGTAGATCCTGCCATCGTTGATCTAAGAGGCTCCTATACTTTGAACATTTTAAGTTAAGCAGAAGATAATGTGAGAAGTAATCTTAGTCATTCCAGGAAGTTTGGAATAGGTTTTACTCAATCTAAGTGCTCCTAGAAAGTTCCCCTAGTTACAGTACAAAAGCGTCAAAATTTTGAAGCCGATCTGATAAGACCTCGTTTTATGAACGAAAAGAAAATGAAAAGTTTGAATAAAAAATTACGCAGCCATTACTTAAGGTTCCCTTTTTGGGATACCTAGTAAAGAGCACAACCTCTCTCATAGTGATACCAGCCAAGGTTACCGTCTCGTTATAGTATTCTTGCACCGCTACACTTGTTTGACCTCTGCCTATTAATTCGCAGAGATCAACAATTATATATTCTCTGTTAAGTGCCTTTTTCATAAAAAAAAATTGGCTCAGAGAAAGCAGAAAACGTAGGTGATGACAGCATGGGGCACCACAATTAAAACATGATATGCTCCTGTTTACCAATTAGCTGTACAGGGACAGCCCTTGTGCACCAGGTGCTAGCTAGGCTGCCTGTGACTTGGTATCCTGCACAGCGATATTCTATAACTTCGAAAATAGGATATTAAATATTAACTTTGTACACAGTAGAAATTTGAATGAAGTTATAAAAGATACATTAATCAGACCATGAAAACAGTTATTAGCAATCCACATCCACATAGTACTTGGTAATTCTAGAAAACAAACATTTCAACATACGGTGATTAAAAATTGCTCGTAATTTTCCATAACTTGACTCGCCAACAACATGCATCGTTAGGATGACTTTCTGGAGTCAAAACTCTCATTATCTGGCACTGATGCTAAATATTCTGATTGCTTTACTGCTGTGACAGTGATAAGGATATGTGTGAAATTCTCTGTACCTACTTCCTCTCAGTTTTCACCCAGGAAAATACTAGCGATGTTCCTGAAATAATAGATTATGTAGAACAGGATAATAAACTATGTACGATTGCGGTAACTAGTGACATGGACCTCAGACAAATAGAGAAACTAAAACCTAACAAATCCTCAGGCCCTGATGAACTATTTGCAAGGGTGTTAAAGGAACGTAAAGAGGAACTTAGCATACCTTTGGCTAATCTTTTTAACATATCACTACAAACTGGCATAGTGCCTGATAAGTGGAAAATGGCAAATGTAATACCTATTTACAGGGCAGGTGACAGGTTCTTGGCTTCGAACTATAGACCAATAAGCCTTACCTCCATAGTGGGAAAACTTATGGAATCAATAATTGTAGAAGCAATTCGTAGCCATCTTGACAGGCACAGATTGATTAATGAATCTCAACACGATTTTACAAAGGGGCATTCCTGTCTTACAAATTTACTAACTTTTTTCACTAAGGTGTTCGAGGAGGTAGATCATGGTAATGAATATGATATTGTGTATATGGACTTCAGTAAGACTTTCGATAGAGTTCCACACCAGAGGCTATTGAGGAAACTTAAGGCGCACGGAATAGGAGGAGAAATTTTTTCCTGGGTAGAGGCATGGCTGACAAAAAAACAGCAGAGAGTTTGCATAAATAGGGAGAAATCAGAATGGGGGCACGTCACAAGCGGTGTTCCTTAGGGGTCAGTGTTGGGCCCGTTGTTCACAATTTACATAAACGACATAGATGAGGGAATAAATAGCGACATAAGCAAATTTGCTGATGACACCAAAATAGGCCGTCCAATTCATTCTAATGAGGACACTAGAGCACTCCAGGATGATTTGAATAGACTGATGCAATGGTCGGAGAAGTGGCAGATGCAGTATAATATTGACAAATGCAAAGTTCTAAATGTTGAACAGTTAAATAACCATGCGACATATAAACTAAATAATGTAGATCTTAATACTACTGATTGCGAAAAAGATTTAGGAGTTCTGGTTAGCAGTAATCTAAAACCAAGACAACAGTGCATTAGTGTTCGCAATCAAGTTAACAGAATTCTTGACTTCATATCTAGAAGTATAAATAATAGAAGTAATCAGGTTGTTCTTCAACCTGTGGGGTTGGACCTGCTCCACATGGGTCAGTAGGCCTGTTGCTATGTTCCTTCTTTCTTATGTTCTTATGTTCTTTAGTTCATTGCCTACTGTGCTTTCAGATTATTGGCCTCTGTTAGTCTCCGTGGTGTTCAGAAAGGCCTATAAGGATCAGTAAGACCTACGATAAGAAAGACCTATGGGGAGTCCAGAAAGACCTATGGTGAGTCTAG
>NC_069411.1:22970309-22990309 GCF_026875155.1 Cherax quadricarinatus
AGTTTGTTGCTGGGCTGCTTATGTAAGCAAGATCTTTGTTTCAGCCAGAGTTACAACAGATGTTAAATCAACCCAGTTGTCGTTGGAGATACATTCCTCCTAAATCTCCATGGCACGGCGGATTTTATGAAAAAAATGATCGGCATCGTAAAACGTTGTTTAAGGAAGACTCTTCATCGTCAGAGAATCGACTTAGGAGAATTTCGTACAGTCAAGAGTGAAATAGACTCTAACTCACGTTATCGATGATCCGGACAATTTAGAAGTCTTAAGTCTCCATGGCAAAAGGCTCGAACCTGTTCCTTCCATGGATGAAAAAGAAATCATAGAGGATCCTACTTCGAACCTGAGCAACTCGGACGTAAACTGAAACACCGTAATAAAGTGATTGAACGTTGGGAGAAAATTTGGCGAGAACACTATCTCACCTCATTGAGAGAACACTTCTATGGAGCTGGTGTTCCTGAAAATCATAAGTCCTTAAGACCTGGTGACATAGTGATTATTGATAATGATGGTTGGAGGTCTAAATGGCCTCTTAGAAAGATTGTGACCATATATCCTGATGCAAATGGAATCATCAGGACAGTTGATGTTTTGAGCAAAGTTTTAGTGAATAAGCGGACAATAAATAAATTAGTGCCGTTAGAATTACACAGTTTTGAAAACAAAATTAGTGATTCTCCAGAAACCCCACAGACTAAAGCTGTTCAGAAAAGACAAGCAGCAGTGGTGGCGAGTGAGAAAATTAATGTTAAGTGATGAATAGTTCACCTGCAGCGAACCTCTGCCGCCCCCCAGTGTGGAGAAATTTTCTCCAGGAGGGGATATCAGCCCTCTTCAGCCCTTATCAGCCCTTTTCAGCCCTGAGAGGCCAAGCCCTCTCAGAAGAGGCAAGCATCTTGTTTACTTTTACATCAAGTAATTACAAGCAGATGTTTAACCAGTGTGTGATTGACATGTCTAGGTGAAGGCATTGACTTAAGCCAGTGGGAGAATTGGACCTGCCTCGCATGGACCAGTAGGCCCGTTGCAGTGTTCCTTCTTATGTTCATATGTAACAAACTAGTCGAAAAATATTTATCAGTACAAAATCTACTTTAGGTATAAAGCCATATTCATTTAAAATTATGAGACGTGAGCAACAACAACAGTTCAACTCGTTGAAGATTAAGACACATGTGCAACAGTTGAGTATCGTTGCTGAAGAAACGTTTCGCCTACACGGTAGGTTTCTTCAGTCAAATGCAGAAGAAGCAGTAGTAATGAAGTAAAAGTTGATATAATCAGTCCATCAACCTTCGAGAAAAAGTATTTGAGTGGTTAGTCCATCTCGGGGGGCCTCCCCCGGAAATAATTCGGGCCCTCCATGGCCCCTGCCAGTTTTCAACCCGGCACAATTAAACTCGTTGGTTCCCTCAGGCTGTGTCCTCCCCCTTTCCTCGCCCGTGCAGGTTAGTAAGTTTTTTCTGCCCTTTGGTTGTTTTTTTAAAATTTTGGATTGGTTTTTCAGTTTTTTTTTTGTTATTTAGTAGATAAAAAAGACTTGCTTGAAGTGTGCTGCTGGAAAAATCAAGCGTCAACACTGCAGGCCGGCTGGGCCTCACAGGCGTCCAGCTTACAGGGACAGTGCTTACTTTGCAAACAGTATGCCCCGAAATTCTCTCTTAAAAACCACACCACACACACACACGCACAAACGCGGAAGGAGTAACGAATATATATGAAGAGGGCTGAAAAAAATCAATGAATGTCCCCAGACATCATAGAAGTCACAGAAACGAAAATCACTGACACAATAACAGATGCAATCTTCACACCAGGATATCAGATCCTGAGGAAAGATAAAAATGGAGCAGAGGAGGAAGAAGGGTTGCACTGCTCGTAAAAACCGATAGAGATTTGAAGAAATGGAGGGCATGGACGAGACCCGGAGAAAGGGATTACATAGTAAGTACACTTCAGTCTGTGGAGCAAAGGTAGTCATTGCAGTGATGTATAAAACCCCACAGAACTGCAGGAGGCCAAGAGAAGAAAATGAAGAGAGCAACAGAGCAATGGTGGATACACTGAGGCGGCAAGAGGAGCTCACTCGAGCAGAGCAGAGTTTGGTTATGGGCGATATCGACCACGGGAGATCGACTGGGAAAACCTGGAGCCACACGGGGGTCATAAACATGGAGAGCCAAAATGAGGTTGGTAGGGAAAAAACCTCATGCATAAACATGTTAAGGGAAACCTCCCAAAGAGAGAGAGGGGGAGGTGAACCGCAAGACGGGCCCCTCTGTTACCCTGAGCAGTTCGACTTGAGAAACATTATGAGAGGCCCCTTGGAGCTGTGATACGGTTCTGTGTTTGTTTATAAGTTACAAGTGGAGAGGGAACGGGAGTTGAGGGGAAAAACCCCAACAAAAAGGGGGACTACCAGGATTGGGAATTTCCTGCGGGGAGCCCCGGGGACAAAAAAATTGGGGGAAAGCCCAAAACAAAAATATGGAATACGAAACAACAAAATGAAAGGAGGCATTTTGTCCCAAGGGGGCAACGAATAATGGGAAGACCAGAACGGCCCCGGGTTTTACCCAAAGGTGTAGGGAGGAAAAAAAACTAAGTGCACTGATAATGTAAAAAAGTCAGAAGGCAAAGAACCCGGAAAATAGGTGAAAAGTGAATGCCAAAAAACGATTTTGCCAGTTTTTAGAGGGGGGCCCCCAGCGACAGTCAAAAAAAACATTGCATCAAAAAGTCAAGTCTGACCCAAAACTGCTTATACCACATAGGGGGAAAGACAAAGTCAAAACCAGGCGATCAGGCCAAAAAAAGAAGGTGAGAACTCAAAAGAAACGATCAAGGGTATGTGAGAAACTCAACACGGATTCAAGGAAGACGCACAAGGGAACCCCAACAAGGAATTACAAAAAGTGTTGGATGACCACCACCAACCCGGGAAAGGGCGAAGTGCTAAACGATAAAAGTCCCTAAAAGGCGGGGGGAAAAACATTTTCCCGTGGGCCCTTTAACAAGAAGAAAGATGCTGTGTGTGCCACTGACCACAATCCAACACTTCTTGAAACTGGGCAACTACCTGGGTAGGAAGGGGGAAAATTGTAGTCCCCTTTTTTTAAGAAAGGAGACAAAAACGGGCTTAAAACCCAGGGGATCGTTCACTGGTGTTAGCACAAAGTCATGGAAAAGATTATCAGGAGGAGGGGGGGGGATCCGGCCCAGACAAAAAAAACGAAAAACCGCACAGATTCATGGAAAGGGCAAATCCTGTTCACAAAACTTTTTGGAGTTTCATGGAAGTAACTAAAGAAGACATGAGAGAGGGGATATGTTGATTGCATTTCCGGGGACTACAGGAAAGGCCCTTTCGACACGTTCCTCACAAGAGTTAGTGCAGAAGCGGAGGATCAGGCACGTAAATGGAAAGGGAACTGAAATGGATCAAGAAACCCTGACAGGGGGGCCCACGAGTCATGGTACATGAGAGGTTTTTCAAGGGGGTGCCTTGACTACGGGTCCCAAGGGGTCAGTGCTGGGACCAGTGCTATTTTTTGGGATAGGATGAAAAGGGGAAAATAGTCAGAAAAAGTCCCTTTCACAGATGATGGGAAGTTTTAAAGAGGGAATTAAGTCAGTGAGGACAGGGAGGGCACGAGGGACCCAGACAAGATGAAACGTGGTCCGCAAATGGTTTCCGAATTCAACCCACCAAATGCATGTCTGAAATTGCGGAAGGGGCAAAAAAGACCCCAGGGAGAGTTAGGTTTGGGGCAAAGGGTGCAAAAATCACTTAAGGGAAAAGATCTTTGGGGGAGCATAAAGCCGAGCACGCTCCAAAGCCCTTCAACCAATTTTCTGCTGCGCATTGGGGGCCGGCCCCTGAAACAAATTTCGATACCCAGTAAGGAATCGTTTAAGCCTCCCTGTGTATGCAGGCCCCCTACGGAGTATGCGATCAGTTTGGAACCCCCACCTGGCCCCGCACGTCAAGAAATTGGAGAAAATGCAAGGTTTGCAAAAAGGTTAGTTCCCCAGGCCCCGGGGAAAGTTATGAAAAGGTTCGGGAAATCGGCCTGATGACAATGGAGGCAAGAGGGTAGGGGAGACATGAAACGACTCTAAATACTGGATGGAATGAAAGGGGGACGAGACAGGTTTCCCGAGAGGGCACAGAAACAAGGGGGCACAATTGGAAGCGAAGACCAGACGAGTCACAGGGCGTTAGGAACTTTTTTTCAGAGTTTTCGGGAAAAGTGGAAATTAGCAAGTATTGTTAGGCAAAACCCTACAAAGGGTTTAAGACGAGGTATGACAAAAACCAGGGAGCGAGGGGGCGAGGACCCAGTAGCGACGTGAAGAGGGGGGGGCCAGGTGAGTCCGACCCCGAGCCCAATTAGGGGAGACAATTACGGAGTATACACACACACAAAAAACAACAGACCAAACACAAAACACACAAAACAACAAACAACACACACACACACACACCAAAACACACACACCACAACACAACCACACACACACACCACCCAAAATTATGCAACAATTTACCCAAAAAAACGTAATTTTTTATTTTCTTTTATAAAAAAAAAAGTGCTGGGGAAATACCTCTCCAGCGGAAGTTTAAAGAAACTTAAAGTTTTCTTAAAAAGGAAATAGGAAAAAAAAAGCAAACCGCTGCTGAAGGAAATCTAGGGTCTCACAGGTTTTGATTCAGGGAGCGGAAATAAATTGGTTTTTCGCGAAGTTTACGCAGGGATTTTCAGCGGGGGTGAGTATTTTGCGACTGGAGAGAGAAAGGGGAGAGAAAAGAGAGAGAGGAGCCTGGGTTTCTGGGCCCGGTCCCCTACATTTATCTTGCCGTTCTTCTTGTCCAAATTTTAAAATTTAGGGGATTTTTACCTCGGGCCCTTTTTTGGGACACTTTTCTGGATGTAAGGCTCTTCTTTGCAGCAGAACGCAGAATTTTTGTGGCAAAGATTTAGCAGGTACTGGAAACAAAGTTGTGTTCCAGTTTGGGATGAAAAAATACCCGTTGTGCCGGTTTGTCGGGGACAGTTATCGCAATTTCCCCTTCCACACATTCAAGTTTCGCCAAAATTTTTCCCACCTTGCATATCGCAGGGAGAAATCACGCTTTCCCCTTTTCCGTCCGTTTTGGTGGCCCTTTTCCCACTGTTAACCCAAAAATTTTTGTTCTTAGCCAGGGGCACCCATGGGCTGCTGCTGCTGCCCTCCACTTCAAGGTTCGGGTGTTGGCAACGACTGCACTTCTGCTTTTATGGGCAACGCATGGCTAACTGCACCTTCCGGCAGCTTGAACCCGTCTGGGTATTTTCCCTTTTACCTCTCATTTTCATAGCTTTCTCGCCCCCGGGAAATGCCCCTGGGGTTGTAAGTGTTTTTATACAATTCTCTGTAAACCTTTTATACTTTATGCATGAAAAATCCCAGGGGACAGTTTTTGGATTCAAACCTCCCCTTCTGCACCAAAAACACCACAGCAATTCACTGATCAATTCTTCCCCATTGATTTGGCGAAAAACCCTAACCTCTTAACCATGGCGAATGCTTTTTTACATTTTGGGGGGGTCTTGTGCGGCGATTTGCTTTCATTAACGAGCGGTCCCAAAAGTGGCCACTGTAATAATTTATAAAAAATATTTTATAAATATAATTTAAATATTATTATAATATATTATAATTTATAATATGGGTTCGGCCGAATAGCAGAATTTGCGATCTTGGCTTAAATAGCAACGCTCATCTTGCCATATAGGACAAGTGAAATTTGTGTATGCAATAATTATTGTAAACGTATCTAAAATATATTTAGTTGGATTAGGCTAAAATAAATGGTTCTTGTCATAATAAGGTTAGGTAAGTTTTCTAAGATTCTTTTGGTGCAAAATTATAAATTTTTACATTATCATTAAAGAAAAAAATACATCTTTAAATGTGTTAGAGAAAATTTTAGAAAGGACTTAATTTTAAATGAGTTCTTGCTAATTGACCAGTTTTACATATTTGGCACGATATATATATATATTATATATATATATATATATATATATTATATATATATATATATATATATATATATATATATATATATATATATATATATATATTCATGTTGATGTAAAAATTTTTAATTTTACACCAAAAGGAACTTAGAAAACTTATCTAACCTTATTATAACAAGAACAATTTATTTTATCCTAACCCAACTAAATATATTTTAGATTTGTTTACAATAATGTAATACTAAACAAATACAGTGAAATATATTTTTTTCGTTAGGTTCAGAAAGATTTTGGCGAAATTATTGCATACACAAATTTTCACTTGTCCTATATGGCAAGATGAGCGTTGCTATTTAAGCCATGATCGCAAGTTCTGCCTATTCGGCACGACATATATATATTATATATATTATATATATATATATATAATATATATATATATATATATATATATATATATATAATATATGTGTGTGAATTAAGATTACACGAAAAAGGTTTTTATCTCAGTATGCAAAATAACCACACTTAACAATAGTAATATTCTAAGCACTTTGTGATTTTTCATTATCAATGACTATAAAAATAGTAGGAGAACAGAAGACTTATAAGGCTGAGATATCACTCCCGTATGACCTCACACATGACCTCTACACACACGACCCAGCATGCTAAGTGTGTGAGTTGTAGAGAAGATTTGGTCAGGTCACATATCAAGGTAAAGTTTGTATGAGCCATATCAGGCATAGTTTAAATTCATCACAAATTCTATTAATTATAAATGAATCTAATTTAAATAAACCTGAACTAATATTCGTACTGAAATCAGTACTATTTTTTTTCATAAAACTTTATTCGGTTATATTTTCTCGACCATGGACCTGCTTAATACACCTTTCTCGACCTTGGATGGATATAATGTTTCACATGAACAAACATAGCGTTAGATTCTTGTCCAGTTCTAGCAGTATATTTATTCTGAAATCTTAGTTCAAGCTTTTTTTTCCCCAGTTTTGACTGCGATGAACTTTATTGCATTGTTACAGGGAGTCTTAGACACAGCCATCTGCATTTTTGGAAAAAAGCCAAGAACTAAAATTACAATATAAATATAGCATCAGAACTGCAAAAGAGTCTAATGTAGTATACATGTCATTAGACATTCGTCGCCATTCATCATCCAGCTTGCAAGTCAGCTTAGCATCGTCACATGTCACTTCCTCGCACGTCAATTGGTCCTGCTCTCTTTTAGGTTGTCAGCAACATCGTCATGGCGCAGTGTGAGCAATCGCTCAATTCGTGGTACCGTCTCGGACACGACAAAGAAGACTCTGGCAAAATTCCTGACATCCACCCTGCAGGTGAAGCTCTCCATCCTCCTTAGTACTACGGGTGATTTCATTGACATCTGCTTTAACAATGAGGAAGTCGATAAGATCACCTCGGCTGTAAATGTTCTCAAGATCCGTGACTTCGAAGTGGCAACTACAAACCACCCCTGACTGCCCTATTTCCCAAGCCAACCCTGACCCCATTACTTCCTAAGTCACCCCTGAGCTACCTACTACCCAAGCCACCCCTGACCCATCTACTACACAATCCACCCCTGACCCATTACTACACAATCCACCCCTGGGGCCACCTGCTGCCCAATCCATCGAGACCCACCTGCCCAATCCACCCGCGACCCACCTGCTGCCCAATCCACTCGTGACCCACCTGCTGCCAATCCACCCATCACCCATTGCTGTCCAATCCGACCATCACCCACCGGCTGCCCAATCTACCCATGATACTCACTGCTGCCCAATCCACCCCATGACCTACCTGCTGCCCAAGATCACCCATCACCCCACCCACTTGTATGCCCAAGCCACCCATCAACCCCCACTTGTTGCCCAAGCCAACCAATCCCCCCCCCCCCCCCCCCCCCCCCCCCCCCCCCCCCCCCCCCCCCCCCCCCCCCCCCCCCCCCCCCCCCCCCCCCCCCCCACCCACTTGTTGCCCAATCCAACCCATCACCACCTGCCCAATCCACCCGTTGCCACCTGATGCCCAAGCCACGCCTACTGTTCAGGCTGGTCACAGACCGGGCCCGGGTGGCGGTGAACCCATAAAACCCTCTCCAGGTTATATAGTACATATTGTCACCAGTTTTGCAAGGCTTGACCAAAGCTCCTGGAGAGCGAAAACGTTGCCACAATACGTCATATAAGTTGGCGTGTGTCCTCTGTACCAAACACTCTGAGACGCTTTCCATAATACATACTGCCCTATGTCCCTGCTGTCTCTCTCAGCTGCTGCCCTCGCCATCCTGCCTCCTCTACCTACCTTCCTTTACTTTTCCCTTGCTCCTGCGCTCTCCTCCCTTCCTCTTTCATCCTCACTCTCTCTATCTCTTCTCTCTCTCTTCTCTCTCAACCTTTACATCTTAACTTGGATATTGAACTTCCTCTCCCTCTCCCCGAAATTTTCTTCCTGAACAGGAAATAAAAGAAAGTTCATTTTAAGTTACAGCTGGAGGTAGTAATTATTATAAATAGTTTTTATATTCTTTAACAGAAACCTTGGGACACCGGCGGTGATCTTTTTGAGCTTTGTGGATGATAGCATCATGGGTTGTGTAACCTCTCCCCGAGTCGCATCTTAACTCTTCCTACTGCCAACGTTTTACGCTGCATTTAAATTTTTAGGTTGTCCCCGAAAGCATCCTTTTACGATGTATTCCCTGGAGTCTTTTTTTTTTTTTACCCTTTTTCTTCTTCCTTCACGTACTTGATTTTATTTCGCTCATAATTCTAAAACGACTATTCAATCAGGTTGCAAATTTTCAAATTTGTGTACGGTAATGGGGAATACATCTTAGGAACCATGTACAGGTTACCTGTCCCATTACAAGAGCTGCTGAACCCAGCCCCCTTCATCCTGGAATTCTTAATAAGCGCAGCTTAAAACCTTCAAAAAAGACGCCAAAAATTAAAAAAAAAAACAAGGTGAGTGGAAAATTTTATTCCCATTGTGGAAAATACTGTATAATTTCCGAAAAAAAAACAGTGTTTTTTGTATGTAATTTGTGGAAGATATTGTAGGTAATAAAAATTAATTTGTAAATAAATAAAGAACCAGGCGAAATGGGTGAGCGTCGTTGGGAGAGAAGTCGCCATTGTTTTGAACTGGCCAATAGAAACGTTAGGGTAAATCGGCAAGAACTCGTTTTCGTCGCTCTAGAGGCTTATATTGGCTTAAAAATCTCCTCAAATAGGTAGTCGAAAATTGTTGGATATGCAGGACTCCGTTAATTAGATGGAAACAGGATATGTACCACAGCTGAGGTCGATGTCTATTTATGTTTGAAATTCTGCCTGTATTTTCTTAGAATTTTATAGCAGGGAAGATTTTGTGTATGATGCCACCCGTAATCTCCAGACTAATTGGTGTAGGTGGTATTAAGATGTTAATTTTGCTTCAATGTATATGTAGTCAGTTTTTTAAATTTAATATACAGCCACATATTTTACATTAAGGTTCTACCAGAATTCCTGGGTGATGGTATATATATTTAATTTGAAATTAATAATAGGTCCAGAGGACTTGTGGAGATATAGATTGTTAGTAGGTATCGAAGGGGGACATTTTTGCGACCTAGGATGTCTAGAATTCCCTACTTGTTCTGTAACAGAAAAGAATAATATCGTTGTATCATTTACTCAGTATATATTAATGCGAGTTCATCCAGGTAAATTTAATTTTCATCACCACCCGTTAACTCATGTTCATAGATTTTTTTTATTTTTACCTTTTCTGAGGAACTTTAAAATATTTAATAGCATGCTGCACGTAACGGAGCCCAGGATAATTTAATATGAAGTTTGGTTAGAATGTAGGCACAAATTCACTCACATGAAGAGTAAAACAGAAACAAAAACTTGGAATAGTTGGAACCCGCTATAACTGGGATGATTTTGTACCTGATCGGTTTCAACTTTTCACCATAGGTGTGGTTTTCTGAACACAAGACTCTCGTATCACACCCCATAAGTCCCAATTTGCCAACTTTTTATTCAATATTGATGTTCATTTTTTAAATAAATTATCAAAGAATGCTTTTTTTATGATTGTCTTTGCAAAGTATTACTTGATCGATTGGCTTCTCGCAGCTTAATCTAAATAGCAGGCAAAAGTTGAAATTTTGCTTAAGATACCAAGAAAAAAAAAAAAAAAAAAAAGAAAATAGAATCGCTGTAATCATGCAACATTGTTTGTAATGGAGGGTTGAGATCCTTTACTTATTGATGTGGCTTGATTGAAACACTGCCTGGCACTCTGACCTCTCGTAAATTTGCAATCGCTGCCAATTTGATTATAAGTAAATTGTTTTCAGAATATAATGTAGGGTAATGGACTCTTCTGATCGTCTTTCAAGAACCTAAATATTAGTGTCTTGATTAGCGATAAGTTTGGTTGATTTTGCAGTTTGTTCTCAAACTGGAAACTTTTAAATAAAATAAAAAAAATATTTTTCTTACAAGTTGTAGAGAATTTTAAATAGAATGTGAATTATAAAATACTGCAAAAAAAAAAAAAAATCCCTGGTTTTATGATATTTTCAAGTTTAACGAGGGAAGACTTTCCTCTTTTTCGGAAAACATTCTCAGAACAACATTTTCCTTTGCTTTCTCAAGTTATTTTGTTATCGAAAACTCCTTATTCGAACGGCATTTATAATAAATTTTCAAAGCTTGTGTAATGTAACTTGTGGGTAAGAGTTAAATGGGCGTTTTTGCATACCTGGTGACCTGTGCCACAAATGAGCTCTATAGGAATCTTCGCAAGTTTTGTATCCATGTGAACAGGTTAATTGAGTCTCAAAATTTTTACCTAGTGTTCTCCTACTTAGCAGCGAAGCTTAGCATGTTTAATGAGTTTGTGGAATTGCCATTTGCTGCCTTTATTCTCAAGAAATGGTATGGTATTATTTTACCTTCCTATTTGCTTTATTTTGCCTCGATGCTGGTTGACGGCTCTTAATGACCAAGGAACCGGACTTGCCTTCCCTTGATGGAAATTTGGGTCCCGGTCTCATTCTAGACAGGCTCCCTATATGACCCATAAGAATTTATCATCTTTCCTCATGATTAAAAATAACAATTGTCTGACGGCATCAATCCTCAATGGTTGATGCAATCATAAAATGAATGGAACCTTTTTAATGAGTGTTTAGAGAGGTGTGCTCTCAGGCACTCAAATTTTGTTCGGATTCTTTGCATGACTGAAAAATGCATCTTGGGTCGGCTTTCAACCGTTTACAGTGATTGTGTTATCCTCAAACAAAATAATCTCTTCATTATAGGTTATGTAAGTTATGTAAGTTTTATCAGTCATATCATTTCTATGAGTAATTGTCTCTTCTGATCAGTAATAAAATGAGTGGTATTGACTTAATTTGGTATCTTAGGTTAAATCACTTAGTCTTTTGTGCCTATAACATCTTTGTGCCCTCCAAGGCCATTGTTTAAAAAATGTTGATGTTCACTAAGTTTACAGAAAACTTTCTACTTCCTCTAAGTTTGCGGAATCTATGTTAGAGAAAAATTTGGGACTTATTTTTCCGTATGGTTTCGTTTTAATTTTAGTAAAAAAAAAAAAATGGACCTATATACAGAACCATTCGTGCGGTAATTTACGAATGGCCTGCCTGACATAGCATTCACAGCCTTCCATGTTGATTACTTGTAGTGCATCATCTGAGCGCTTCAAAAAGGCTTCCTAATGTGTTTGTAATATTATATTAGGTTTGTGGAGCGTTTTAACTTGTCATTTTTCTTGATATTTGGACGTTAGTTTATATATGACTTTTAATGCCCTCTTTGATTCTTTTTCAGATCTCAAGGCCCATTATTTAATGATAATTCCAATCGTGTGCATTTTGAGGTACAGGGGCAGTGGGTTATTGGAATACATGGAAAACTTTCGGATCAGACATCTACCGAAGTAAAACATCTAGAATAAATTTAGGTTAGGTTAGATTTTTGTGAAAACTATATAACATGCATATTTAGCCACGAAACTAAAAAGAAATGTCGTGAAACAAATTAGTAGAGCAATGTTTTTGTGGGCCCATGGACCAACGATGAAATCAATTATCTTTTTTCAGGGCGGTTGTCAGAAATGACTGATGTTTTTCAGACGTTCTGGTATTTGGGAGAACAGTCTGTGTTGGAGAACGTGTCAGTGTTTGAAAGACTGAAACTGGCGCCGTATTCCGTTTTTAAAGGTGGATGATGTTTGTATGTATCAGTTTATCTGTTCCTGGTATTTACATGTTCGTAAATATCAGAGAAAAAACTCAGCGTGTCGTGTTTAAGTTATTTCAACATTAAATCTGTTGTATTTTAAAAATAATAAGTTTTAGGGATTCCTTATCCCTGGATTCATTTCGTAAACTTCTGTGGATGGGCGTGGATGCGTTTTTGTACCTTTAGGTAATAGTGGAATGAATGGGGGAGAAAGTGAGGAAATTGTCGGGGACAAACTGAGGGTTTGGTGTGGGGCCACGACAATTATAGGTTGTGGGGAGTAGTTATTTCATGGCCATTTTTAAGCAGGCAACAAGAAATGGTAATGAAGGCAATCGGTGTTGGGAATGGAGAAACAACTAATTGTTTGTGTGACTAAAGGAAGTTGGTGGTGGTGGTTGTGCAGTACACTGCGGAGGGGGATATTGTATATTCATTGGTTGCGGTGAGACTGTGTTTGAGTTCTGGTGCTTGTGACTTATGAGGATGGAACAGATTAATGCATCAGAAAACAGTTGATGTTTAATTAAATAAGGCTGGGTTGGGTATCTTCATGTCTATTCATTAGTTTCACTTCACTTAAAAATTCTTTGTTTCTACTGTTACCCCTGTACACTGCAGCCTTTGTCTCATTTTGTTCTTCCTCACTGGCTGGGTTCTTCTCATTCGTTCTCACTGTCGGCTCTCTCATTCTTGTTCTCACTGGCTGGTCTCTCATTCTTGTTCTCACTGGCAGGTCTCTCATTCTTGTTCTCACTGGCAGGTCTCTCATTCTTGTTCTCACTGGCAGGTCTCTCATTCTTGTTCTCAACGCTAGGTTGGGTCTCTATCATTCTTGTTCTCACTGGCAGGTCATCTACTCATCTTGTATTCACTGGTGTCTTCATTCTTGTTCTCACTGGCAGGTCTCTCATTCTTGTTCTCGCTGGCAGGTCTCTCATTCTTGTTCTCACTGGCAGGTCTCTCATTCTTGTTCTCATTGGTGGTCTCTCATTCTTGTTCTCACTGGACAGGTCTCTCATTCTGTTCTTCACTGGCTGGTCTCTCATTCTTGTTCTCACTGGCAGGTCTCTCATTCTTGTTCTCACTGGCTGGTCTCTCATTCTTGTTCTCACTGGCTGGTCTCTCATTCTTGTTCTCACTGACAGGTCTCTCATTCTTGTTCTCACTGTCAGGTCTCTCATTCTTGTTCTCACTGGCTGGTCTCTCATTCTTGTTCTCACTGGCTGGTCTCTCATTCTTGTTCTCACTGGCTGGTCTCTCATTCTTGTTCTCACTGGCTGGTCTCTCATTCTTGTTCTCACTGGGGGTCTCTCATTCTTTGTTCTCACTGGATGGGTCCTCTCTTTCTTGTTCCTCCATGGCTGTGTCTCTCATTCTTGTTCTTCACTGGCTGATCTTCTCTTCTTGTTTCTCACAGGCTGGTCTTCTATTCTGTTTTCACTGATTGGATCTCTCACTCTTGTTTCACGGCTGGTCTCTCATCTTGTTTCTCACGGGCAGTCTCTCATAATTGTTCAAATGGGCTGATCTTCATTTTGTTTTAACTGGCGGTCTCTCACTCTTGTTCTCACTGGCTGGTCTCTAATTCTTGTTCTCACTGGCTGGTCTCTCATCCTTGTTCTCACTGGCTGGTCTCTCTTTCTTGTTCTCGCTGGCTGGTCTCTCATTCTTGTTCTCACTGGCTGGTCTCTCATTCTGTGTTCTCACTGGTGGTCTTCATTCTTGTTTCACTTGGTGCTGTTGTCTCTAATTGTCTTGTTCTCATGGCTGGTCTCTCATCCTTGTTCTCACTGGCTGGTCTACTCCTTTCTTGTTCTCGCTGGTTGGTCTCTCATTCTTGTTCGTCACTGGCATGTGGTCTCTCATTCTTGTTTCACTGGCTGGTCTCTCATTTCTTGTTCTATACTGGTGCCTCTCATTCTTGTTCTAGCTGTGGCTGGTCTCTCTTCTTGTTTCTAACTGGCTGGTCTTCAATTCTTGTTTCATTGGCTGTGTCTTCATTTCTTGTTCTCGACTGGCCGGTTGTGTCTCATTCTTGTTCTCACTGGCTGGTCACTCATTTTTGTTCTCACCGGATATATATATATTATATTACTGATCTCACGTTACCACATTCTTTGTTCTCATGGAGTGTCTCTCATTCTTGTTCTCATCTGGGCTGGTATCTCATTCTTGTTTCTCACTGGCTGGTCTTTCATTTTGTTCTCACAGGGTGGTATTCAACTTTCTTGTTTCCACTGGCTGGTCTCTGATTCTTGTTCTCACTGGCTGGTCTCTTCTTCTGTTCTCACTGGTGGTCTCTCTTCTTGTGCTCTCACTGGCTGGTCTCTCATCTCTTGTTCTCACTGGCTGTTCTCTAATTCTTAATCTCACTGGCTGTCTCTCTCATTCTTGTTCTCATTGGCTGGTCTCCTCATTGCTAGTTGGTATCCGATCTCACTGGTCTGGTCTTCTCATTCTTGTTTATCACTGGCTGTTCCTCTAATTCTTGTTTCATGGTGGCTCTCTCATTCTGTTCTCACTGGCTGGCCTGTCTTCATTCTTGTTCTCACTGGCTGGTCTCTCATTCTTGTTTCACTGTTGTCTCTCATTCTTGTTCTCACTGGCAAGGTCTCTCAATCTTGTTTCACTGGTGGTCTTCTCATTCTAGTGCTCACTTGCCGGTCTTCTTCTTGCTCTCACTGGCTGGTCTCTCTTCTGTTCTCAATGGCTGGTCTCTCATTCTTGTTCTCACTGGCTGGTCTCTCATTCTTGTTCTCACTGGCTGGTCTCTCATTCTTGTTCCTCACTTGCTGGTCTCTCAAGATCTTGTTCTCCACAGGCTGGTCTCTCTTCTTGTTCTCACAGGTGGTCTCTCATTCTTGTTTATCACTGGCGTCTCTCTCTTCTTGTTCACACCAATGGCTGGTTCTCATTCTTGTTCTCACTGGCTGGTCTCTCTTCTTGTTCTCACTGGTGGTCTCTCATTCTTGTTCTCACTGGCTGGTCTCTCATTCTTGTTCTCACTGGCTGGTCTCTCATTCTTGTTCTCACTGGCTGGTCTCTCATTCTTGTTCTCACTGGCTGGTCTCTCATTCTTGTTCTCACTGGCTGGTCTCTCATTCTTGTTCTCACTGGCTCTCTCTCATTCTTGTTCTCAATGGCTGGTCTCATTCTTGTTCTCACTGGCTGGTCTCTCATTCTGTTGTCTCACTGGCTAGGTTCTTCATTCTTGTTCTCATGGCTGGTGACTCTCACTCTTGTTCTCACTGGCTGGTCTCTCATTCTTGTTCTCAGTGACCGGTCTCTCATTCTTGTTTTCAGTGATCGGTCTCTCCTTGTTCTCAGTGGCCGGTCTGTCCATTTGAGTTCGTCTAGCTGTGGCTATGGTCTCTCACGTCTTCTTAATGCTAGCCTTCACTGTTCTTATTGACTAATCTCTTACGTCATGTTCTCATTGGGCTAGTTCTTTCATTGTTATGGCTAGTCTCCTCATTTATTATCTCTTATTGGCTAGTCTCTTCTTTTCTTGCTCTTTTCCGGGCTCATATCCTCTCATATGCTTCACATTCTCATTTTTTTACTGCTTTCATGTATGCTTGGAGAATTTTTACTTTCTCTGGTTCATTCAGTGTAATGTCTCTTATGGTTTATTTACCTTGGTGTGTGCATTTGCTCAATACATGATATTCCCATCACGATTCCCTCTCACTGATTCTCCCTCATTTCCACGGACTCTTAAAAATCCGAAGTCTTTGCCGAAACCGATCCTCTCGCCCGCAGCCAGCGAAAAAGAATTAGGAGTAAAACTTTCCACAAATGGAGTTGAGAAGAAAAGACGGAATTCCTATTATTTTTTGGTGCCTCTTTAAGTTTTAAGCCTTCGGTCTGAGGAATGTTTAGCCAGAGTCATGTGTAGCCAGATTACTAACTTTTAAATGTTGCAGTGTGATGAGGCTGGGAGGAAGGCGGAGTAGACGAGTATACTTCATTCATACACCAACATTACTGTATTCCGCCTGCTATTTGTGATTGCAGGGGTTCCGAGACTCAGCTCTTGTGCCCCCGCCTCTTCATGACCGATACTAGGTTCCTCACTCATTCTGCTCTGTGAGCTTTGCATCATACCTCGTCTATAAAACTATGTTATGGTTCCTCCCTCCACTAATCAATCACGCGTAAATAGTGTTCCACTTCTTGATAACTATGACTGAAGAAGACTTCCTAACATCCCTTTGACTCCATCTGAGTCTTTCAGCTTCCAATTGTGACCCACCTTGTTTTTGTGTCCTCTGCTGGACCATCCTGTGTCTGTCACTAATCTATTCGCTGCAGTATTTTTGTATAGTGGTTATCAAGTCCCCCTAACCCTTCTATTACTCCAGTGTCGTAGGCCGATTTTACCTTAACCTTTCTTCCGTTAGAGGACATTCCCCTTAGCTCTGCCTTGAAACTAGCCTTGTTGCCCAAACTTTGCACCACTCTCTATCTCTAATTCCATGACCGTGATTGACCAGGTGTGGGTTTGTTGTTGTTGTGTGGGTTCTTAATTGGTTTGCTGCACATAATCAGTATATTGGGCCTGGCCGTACACGGGTTTTGTACAGAGTAGTCTTTAGCGATTCTTACTGGGTTTATCGGGAAACGCTATTCTCAGGTTGTGCCAGGAGCTCCCCAATAGTGCTGCAGCAGAGCAGTTATCTGGTTGATGTTGTGCTTCCGGAGACGTTGTCGGTGTTATACTGGTATTATGTTGGTGTGTGTATGATGGCATTATTCATGGAATTTATGTAAATGTGTGCTTGAGGTATGTATATCTGTCATAGAGACGTGATCCTTTCAAACTCGCCATTCAACATTACCAGACCAACCTTCTGGGTTTCACCCATCCATGTACATAGTGATTCACCAGCCACCTATTCAGTCTCTTCAGTGTTCTATCGACATGTGCATTTAACAACTATTACTACTAATAATGCTATCCGCCCTCGCATCAATGGCCCCAAACCCCCTCCAATATCACTCCCTGCTCCCAGATCACTGCCTCATGAATCTACCCCGAGCTTACAGCCGTGCCAATTTTATACATTAAAATTCACTATTGATAATTTCCAGTTGCCATGTTCTGATAGGATGGAAGGCCTTTTATGCCTGACGATGGTTCCATTCTATGTACTCCATGAAAAAAAAAATAGGATTTTTCAGGTTCACTGGGACAAGATTCATTAATTGTATTGATAAAATTAAGAAAAATCCTCACAACAAATAAAACTGTAATTTGGACGTGTGATTCTTGCTTACCAAAGAACCGGTTTGATGATTTGTTTTGGTTATTATGTTGCCAAGTAACCTACGACCCTACAAGGGTAAATTGCCATCTGAGATACATAATGTTAATGCGCCTAATCTATAATTTTGTCTAGTGATGTCTTGTCTTTTAAAGAATTCTTTTAACCAAAGAGTGGCTGCGGGATAACAGCAGAAATTATATTGGTTCTGTAAGTCAATGAAAATAAGACCGGAATTAAATCTGGGGTGATTGTGCTACATTCGTTAATACATTTAAGATACTAGTACCATCCATCATGATACCATAAGCTACCTTACCTTAATGTATTAGTTTTCAGCCATGATCTAATCTTGGAGTTCACAGAGAGCAGAAAACCAACACAGTCCACGAACTGCATCCTTTTCTGCAGTCAAACTTCTCAGAAATAGAGTGAAACACACTTTCAAACAATTTTCAAAGAGTATTGAGTGTATGCAGACCCAGGCTTCTGGTACCAGAAGAAAGGAGTAGAAAATTACTGAACAATTCTCCACACTTAGTTATCCAGATTGGTTTTCCAACATATCACGCACGAAAAATTAAAAACTAAATAAAAACTTATGTAGATGGACAATTCAACAAAGCAAAAAGAGATAGACATAGCAAGAAAACTAATTATATTCCGCAAGGGAAGGTTTTTTTTTGGGCACAAAAAAAAAAAAAAGGACACTGGAGCACATGAGAAGCGCCAGATTATAGATGTGGGCGCCCAGTCGGTAAAATTGGCCATTTAGATAAGAAACTCGTTTAAAATTAGTTCTTGTTAGACGAAGAATGAGGGGGACCTGATTCGAAGTGTATAAGGTGGAAGATAGGTATTAATAAAGGGGATATTAATAAGGTCTTGAGGATGTCTATCCAAGATGGAGCAACCCGCAGTAATGGATTTAAATTAGATAAGTTTAGATTTAGAAAGGACATAGGAAAGTATTGGTTTGGAAATAGGGTAGTTGATGAGTGGAACCGTCTAACTAGTGGGGTTTTGGAGGCTGGGCTTTGTGGATAGTTTCAAATTTTAGGTTGGATAATTAATGAGTGGGAGGGGTTGGATTTGAGTGGGACTTTCACATCAGAGCTTATTTCTTGGGTGGCATTGAAAATTGGGTTGGGCAAATGTTTTGTTAGTGGGATGAATTTTAAAGGACCTGCCTAGTATGGGCCAGCAGGCCTCCTGCAGTGTTCCTCCTTTCTTATGTTATGTTCTTATGTTCCTTTATATTATTATTATTATAATCAAAAAGAAGCGCTAAGCCACAAGGACTATACAGAAGTCCTTTATAAAATTTTATTTTATATGTTTAAATATATATTTATTCACTTATGTAAAAATTAATAATTTTGTACCAAAAGAACCTTAGAATACTTACCTAACCCTATTATAACAAGCGCAATTTAATTTCGCCTAATCCAACTAAATATATTTTAGATAAGTGTACAATAATAAACACATACACAAAATTTCGCTTTCCTTATTCGGTAAGAAGAGCGTTGCTGTTGTTTAAGCCAAAATCGCAAGTTTTACTTATTAGCATTGACTATATAATAAATATATATATATTATATATATATATATATCTATTATATTATATAATATATATATATATATATATTTTATTTGGGGTCCACCTCTGGTGTAAATTTTGGGACCCATAGCCTCGGGGATGTGATTAAAAGAGGCATCAAGGAAGAATATTTGATTTCTTCCTGAAGCATTTGAATATTCCCCACTTGACCCCATACCACCCCATCTTTTAAACTATTTTTTTTTACATATAGGAATATTTTATTATATATGGCACAGAAGATTTAGAGATACATGTGATATAAAGGTGGCATATACGTACATGTTGTTACGTGGTTATCACCGATTCATAAGGCGAAAATCTCATCTCCAGCTCCTCAGAGCTGGGGCGTGTGCCCAAAATGCGCATGCTTAACCCCTTTGGAAACAGGCCGCGCTGAGGCGTGGAACAGAAAACTAGCTGCCTGGGATCCCCGTGTACTGATGAGTCTTTTTCCCAGCTCCTTAAGGAAAATTGATGGCACTCTTTCCCCATGAGCCAAGGGTTCTGAGCCTACTATGGAACAAACATATAAGATGGGCAAGTTCTCCATATTTTCTAGACTTTTGGGACTCCCTAAAGGTGGCAGCGCTGCCCCTCCTTCCTCCTGGTTGTATTGGGGATAGGTAATCAGCCAAGGTAGTATGCACATGTATAGTCCACACCACCTGCCTTCCCATCTGCCAGGCTTGATGGTGATACCATTGGACGCTTCTGGTGCTCATCAGATCTGCATATTGGGGGTGGCTCCCTTACTGCTGGGCATCCAGCTGTTGTGAGGCTCCTTCTTGATAATGTT
>NC_069411.1:22991958-23026041 GCF_026875155.1 Cherax quadricarinatus
TCATCCTCCCCCTCTCTTGGTAGTTTTCCTTAACATGTTGATGCATGAGGTTTTCCAGTACACATCCATCATTTTGGCTCTCCATGTTTCATGACCCCCGTGGGTTTCCAGGTTTTCCCCAGTCGATCTCCCTGTGGTCGATATCGCCCATAACCATAACTCTGCTCTGCTCGAGTGAGCTCCTTTTTGGCCGCCTCAGTGTATCCACCATTGCTCTGTTGCTCTCTTCATATTCTTCTCTTGGCCTCCTGCATTCTGGGTGGATTATACATCACTGCAAGACTACCTTTTGCTCCACAGACTGAAGTGTACTTACTATGTAATCCCTTCTCCAGTCTCGTCCATGCCCTCCATTCTTCAATCCCCATCGGTTTTTACGAGCAGTGCAACCCTCTTCCTCCTCTGCTCTTTCTATCTTTCCTCAGGATCTGATATCCGGTGTGAAGATTGCATCTTTTTATTGTGTCAGTGAGTTTCGTTTCTGTGACTTCTATGATGTCTGGGGACATCTCATTGATTTTTCATCCCACTCTTCATATATATTCGTTACTCCTTCCGCGTTTGTGCGTGTGTGTGTGTGTGTGTGTTTGTAAGAGAGAATTTCGTGCATACTGTTTGCAAAGTAAGCACTGTTCCCTGAAAGCTGGACCCTGTTGAGGCACAGCTGGCACTGCAGTGTTGATCGCTTAAATTTTTCCACACACACTTCAAGCAAGTCTTTTTTTATGCTTATCAGAAAAAACTGTAACAATGCCTGAGATTTATTTTTGAAGATATCAACCAAGTGGTCAGTATTTTAAGACTTATTCTGATACCTGCTTACGGGCTGGGGAATCTGGAGGGAGGACACTGCAGTGGGGGACCAACGAGTTTAATTGTGCGTTAAAAATGGAATGCCATGGAGCTGAACTCTTCTCCAGGCTGAGGGACTAACCACTTCAAATATTTTTTTCTCAAAGGTTGATGGACTGATTATATCATCTTTACTTCATTACTACGGGCTTTTTCTGCATTGACTGAAGAAACCCACCGTGTAGGCGAAACGTATTCTTCAGCAACGATACTCAACTGTTTGCACATGTGTCTTAATCTTCAACGAGTTGAACTGTTGTTGTTGCTCACGTCTATAATTTTAAATGAAATATGGCTTTAACCCAAAGTAGATTTTTGTACTGATAAATATTTTTCGACTAGTTTGTTACATATGAACATAAGAAGGAACACTGCAACGGGGCCCAATGGTCCATGCGAGGCAGGTCCAATTCTCCCACTGGCTTAAGTCAATCCTTCACCTAGACATGTCAATCACACACTGTTAAACATCTGCTTGTAATTACTTGATGTAAAAGTAAACAAGATGCTTGCCTCTTCTGAGAGGGCTTGGCCTCTCAGGGCTGAAAAGGGGCTGATAAGGGCTGAAGAGGGCTGATATCCCCTCCTGGAGAAAATTTCTCCCCACGGGGGGCGGCAGAGGTCGCTCCCAGGTGAACTTTCATCACTTAACATTAATTTTCTCACTCGCCACCACTGCTGCTTGTCTTTTCTGAACAGCTTTAGTCTGTGGGGTTTCTGAGAATCACTAATTTTTTTTTCAAAACTGTGTAATTCTAACGGCACTAATTATTTATTTTTCCGCTTATTCACTAAAACTTTGCTCAAAACATCAACTGTCCTGAGATTCCATTTGCATCAGGATATAGGGGTCACAATCTTTCTAAGAGGCCATTTAGACCTCCAACCATCATTATCAATAATCACTATGTCACCGGGTTTTAAAGGACTTATGATTTTCAGGAACACCAGCTCCATAGAATGTTCTCTCAATGAGGTGAGATAGTGTTCTCGCCAAATTTTCTCCCAACGTTCAATCACTTTATTACGGTGTTTCAGTTTACGTCCGAGTTGCTCAGGTTCGAAGTAGGAAATCCTCAAATGATTTCTTTTTCATCCAGGGAAAGGGAACGGGTTCGAGCCTTTTGCCATGGAGACTTAAGACTTCTAAATTGTCCGGATCATCGATAACGTGAGTTAGAGGTCTATTTCACTCTTAAATGTACAAAATTCTCCTAAGCGATTCTCTGACGATGAAGATCTTCCTTAAAAAAACGTTTACGATGCCGATCATTTTTTTCAAAAAAATCCGCCGTGCCATGGAGATTTGGGGAGGAATGTATCTCCAACGACAACTGTGTTGATTCAACATCTGTTGTAACTCTGGCTGATCAAAGATCTTGCTTACATAAGCAGCACCAGCAACAAAGTTCGCTGCATTGCCTGAAATCATCAATCTGGGACATGCCCTTCTGGCTTCAAACCTTCTGAATAATTTGATAAAGGTTTCAGCAGACATGTCAGTGGCTACTTCTAGATGTACTGCTCTAGTTGTAGCACAAGTGAACAAACAGATGTGCACCTTGATGGGAACTTTGTCAACTGTTTTGGTTAAAATTATTGGTCCAGTGTAATCTACACCTGTCACCTCAAATGGAGTGACATGATAAACTCTTTCAGAGGGCTAGGGAGGTGGACCTGGATACTGATATACTCGCGTATAGTAGTGACGACAAGTAATACAGTCTCTTATGTTTTCACACTTTGTCGACCTTGAGGTATCCAGTAGGATTGTCGTATATGACAAACTGGGGTAAACTACCCCACCATGTAACACGTTACTGTGGACGTTTTGAACAATCAGTTTTATTAGTCAATGATTCTTAGGGATCAATAATGGATGTATGGCTTCTTCAGGTAGTGAAGTATTATGAATTCTTCCTCGGCATCTTATAATCTTTTCTGAGTCAAGATAAAGTCCTAAAGAATTAGTCATATCAGGTTTCTTTGGGGATATATTTTGTGTTACCAGAAATTTATACTATGTAGATATAACGTCTTTCTTTATTAGTTTCACCCAGTATTTAACGGGTTCAAGACATTCATAAATAAGTTTTATCTCTTTAATGAATTTAAAGACAAGAGCTGTAACTCTTAAGTTTCAATATGTTATGGAATTACCCGGTAAACTGCAATCAAGTCTCTGACCCAGTCTTTAGATTGGCTGATTTCATGGGACTGAAAAATTACCTGGGTGGGCTAAATTGGGATGATCTGACTATGGGTCAGGTAGATGGTGTTGGTTGTCAATATGACGTTTTTCAGAGTATAGTTCTAGCTGCTCAGTCAACTTTCGTTCCGAGTAGGGGAATTAGATCTAAAAAAATGATCCCAAATGGGTGAACAATAGATTAAAACATCTCATTGATCAAAAGAGAAACATTTTTAGGCGTATCAAAAGAGGGGATGGGCAGTTAAGAAATCAATGTATTCAATTAAAGAGAGAAATAAAAAAAAGAATAAGAAAAGCAAAAAGGGATTATAAGGCTAAGGTTACAAGGGATTCGAAGACTAACACAAAAGGATTCTTTCAGGTATACAGAAGTAAGATTAGAGACAAGATAGGCCCACTTAAAAGTAGCTCAGGTCAGATCACTGACAGTGATAGGGATATGTGTGAAATTTTCAATTCTTACTTCCTCTCAGTTTTTACTCAGGAAGATACAAGCGAAATTCCAGAAACATTAAATTATGTAGAAAAGGACGATAATAAACTATGCACGATTGCAGTAACTAGTGACATGGTCCTCAGACAAATTGAGAAATTGAAACCTAACAAATCCCCAGGTCCTGATGAATTGTACATAAGGGTTCTAAAGGAATGTAATGAGGAACTTTGCATACCTTTGGCTAATATTTTCAACATATCACTACAAACTGGCATAGTGCCTGATAAGTGGAAAAATGGCAAATGTAATACCTATTTACAAGGCAGGTGACAGGTCCTTAGCTTCGAACTATAGACCAATAAGCCTTACCTTCATAGTGGGAAAATTTATGGAATCAATAATTGCCGAGGCAATTCGTAGCCATCTTGATAGGCATAAAATGATAAATGAATCTCAACATGGTTTTACTAAGGGGTATTCCTGTCTTACGAATTTACTAACTTTTTTTGCTAAGGTATTTGAGGAGGTTGATCGTCGTAATGAATATGATATTGTGTATAAGGACTTCAGTAAGGCTTTCTACAGAGTTCCACATCAGAAGCTACTGAGGAAACTTAAGGCACACTGAATATGAGAATTTTTTTCATGGGTAGAGGCATATTTGACAAACAGGCAGCAGAGAGTTTGCATAAATGGGGAAAAATCAGAATAGGGGCACTTCACAAGCGGTGTTCCACAGGGGTCAGTGTTGGGCCCATTGTTATTCACAATTTACATAAACGATATAGATGAGGGAATAAGTAGCGACATAAGCAAATTTGCTGATGACACCAAAATAGGCCGTCCAATTCATTCTATTGAGGACATTAGTTCACTACAGGATGATTTGAATAGACTGATGCAGTGGTCAGAGAAGTGGCAGATGCAGTTTAATATAGACAGATGCAAAGTGCTGAATGTTGGACAGGACAATAACTATGCCACTTATAAACTGAATGGTGTAGATCTTAATACTACTGATTGCGAAAAGGATTTAGGAGTTCTGGTTAGCAGTAATCTGAAACCAAGACAACAATGCATAAATGTTCGCAATAAAGCTAACAGAATTCTTGGCTTCATATCAAAAAGTATAAATAATAGAAGTCCTCAGATTGTTCTTCAACTCTATATATCTCTGGTTAGGCCTCATTCAGATTATGCTGCTCAGTTCTGCTCACCGTATTACAGAATGGATATAAATGCACTGGAAAGCGTACAGAGAGGATGACAAAGTTGATCCCATGTATCAGAAATCTTCCCTATGAGAATAGACTGAGGGCCCTGAATCTGCACTCTCTAGACAGGCGTA
The DNA here is from genome assembly GCF_026875155.1 of Cherax quadricarinatus. Taxonomy (NCBI): domain Eukaryota; kingdom Metazoa; phylum Arthropoda; class Malacostraca; order Decapoda; family Parastacidae; genus Cherax; species Cherax quadricarinatus. The sequence goes on from NC_069411.1 coordinate 22,996,807, forward strand.
GAATTAGGGGGGGTATGATTAAAGTGTATAAGTGGAAAACAGGAATAAATAAAGGGGGTGTAAACAGCGTGCTGAAAATATCCAGCCAAGAATGGACTCGCAGCAATGGTTTCAAGCTGGAAAAGTTCAGATTCAGGTAGGACTTAGGAAAGCACTGGTTTGGTAATAGAGTTGCGGATGAGTGGAACAAACTCCCGAGTACCGTCATAGAAGCTAAGACCTTGTGTAGTTTTAAAAATAGGTTGGATAAATACATGAATGTGTGTGAGTGGGTGTGAGTTATACCTGACTAGCTTGGGCTACCATGTCTGGTGCCGTGCTCCTTCCCTAAGTGGGAGTGATCTGACTAAATGGTCATTGTTCTAGGGGGATGTTGGCATGGACCTGTTTCGCATGGGTCAATAGGCCTGTTGCAGTCTTCCTTCTTTCTTATATTCTTATGTTCTTCAGAGTTTACCCAAAGATGAGTCTTTAGATCCATCACTATTTCTGTTGTGCCTGCAGTATGTACACATTATTACTTCTGTGTTCAAGCAGACTGTTTCTTCTTGTATAATGTAAGCTTTTTGCTGAGGCCAGTAATTTTCATTAGAGAGCCAGTTTGGTCTGTGGAGCCATGATTTATCCACAAATTTCTTGAGTGGGAGACCACGTGACATGTTAGCTGGATTCTCTTGGGTGTGAGATGTGGAGAGATAATCTCTCTGCATCTCTTATTTCTGCTACTCTATTCTGTACATAGACCAACTTACTCTTATTATTTCTTAACCACTGGAGAACTGCTTCATTATTACTCCAGATCACGGTTTTTTCATTAGTGAGATGATCAAGTTCTTTGTTGAGATAGACAGCTAATTTTGTACCTACATAGAGTGCTGTCAGTTCCAATTGTGGTACTGTTCTGACCTTCAAGGGTGCTACCCTGGCCTTTGAAGAAATTTATGTACCCCTTCAGCATTACTCATGTAAGCAAACACGCCAAAACCCTTCTTTTTTGGGACGCATCACAAAACACATTTTAAATTGTATTGTTTCCCTCTTGACTGGTAAATTTCATTTGATAAAAGTTCCCTTAAATTTCCATGGATTTTTAAATCGTATACTTTGATTCTTTTTTCTAGAGGCAATTTTCTCTCCCATCCTTTTTTGGGGGTTTCCCATGCACGGCTTTAGCTTTTTTACCTTTTAGGGTAATTGGTGAGACAGTCCAAGGGGATCAAAACATTGTGATACCTCGGGACAGTAAACTAATTGGTATGTACGGGCATAAATTTTTTTAAACCTTTTGAGACTCGGTGCCCTCCTGTGTGTTCCAATTAAGCCCCAGCAAATTTTGCAAATCGGGAAAATTTTCCCCCTTCGGGGAAAAACCCTTCTTTGATAATTTTCCCCTTAATTGGTTTTGAATTATTATTCCACATCCTTAGAGGCTTATTTCCCTTCTTTCACTTCCTTAAAAAGCTTCTCTGTATAAGGAATTTAAAAAACCTCCCTTTTTTCCCCAAAATACCTTGAAAATTGTCCACATAAAACTTTTCCTTTTAAAATTTCTTTGAAGGGAAAATTTTTAGATTTCTTTAAAAATTTTTATTTAGAGTAGCTTTTTAGTAAGAAAAGGAGAGGATATTGCCCCAAATAATTTCTGACTTAAAAAGATTAAATTTTTTACAGGCCTTTTTAGGATCATGTGGATTTTCAGGCCCACAAAAAATCGAAATAAAAATCTCTATCTTTTTCTTGTAGTCCCCACCTTAAGAAAGCTTTGGTAAAAATCAGCCGTGTAGGGATAGGGTCTTGCGAAATTTCAAAGCACGTTCCCAAGCTTCTCAATTGTGCGGGTCCCCGGGCATCAGACCAAACAATTTTAAAACTTGCTACCTCTTTGTTTGCACTTTTCACTGCAACTGAAAACAAACGTTTGATTTCAGAAATTTTTTTCTGACTCCATGGTGCGGAAGATAAAAAACTTTGTCTTTAACCCTTTTCTTCGACTACTTCCTTTAAAAAATTTTTTGTCCCCAAAATTCTTGGGATTATTTCCTAGACGTCAGTAGCCTGGATTCTTCCTGAGCTCAAGTATTTTTTGCCTTTATTTATCCCAAAAACCCGCGATAATTGCTAGACAAAAGTGGGGGGTTTAAATTTTTCCCTGGGAACCTAACCAAATACTGTCCATCTTTATATTTGACAGTGTCCAAAATTGGCTATAAGTCGAGAAACCCTTTTGGGGTTGGGGGGATTTACCCCAATACCATCGCATCAAACCCCACAACTTTCAACTGGGTTTATTTTATTTTTTCCAGTAAAGAAATTTTTCTGTGGGACATGATCAGCGGTTATTCCCCGTAACTTTAAAAAATTTTCCCAACCCGAAAACAAAATCAGTTTCCTTTTCCCCATTGAGAGGGAATGGGGCCACATATCATTTGGGCCCGTTTTTTTCCCGCAATGAATTTATTTATTTTCTATATTTTGCACTCAAAAAATGAAATAATCACTTCCCCGGATTTTAAAACAATTGGACTAAATTTGGGCCGTCTGTATGTTTAGGAAAGCTAATTTTTAAACCTTAGCTTCTTTCACGCTACAACTGTTTCCCCTTTTAAACCCCGGATCTGCACAAAAATTTGGGAAAACAACTACTTTCCACAGTTTCTACTGTCTTTTTCCTGTTTCCCCCAGACAACAGTGAATTTTTGGCTTTTCATAGGGCCCCGTTTTACCAGAATTTTAAAAAAAAAAAACAGCTATATGTAACTGTACTTTTGGGATAGGGTTTTTTTATAAAATGTTTGGCAGGGGTGATGGGGTTTTGGCAGGAGTTTGACCATTGTTTTCAGTAGGTCTCTGTGATAGAGTTTTGTGGCAGGTAGCCTGTACTCCTGTCCATCTTAATTGATCACTAAAAGTACCCAAAACATTTTTAATTTCATCCTCAGATGGATTTGATTCTAGGAATTCACTTTCATATTTTGCATAATCTGAATTATTTTCATACGTTGAGTAATTCCAAGCTTGCCTCAAGATCATCAAAAATCTATGTTTGTATCTTGAGTTAGCCTTATACAGACTGAAATTGTTCTAATTGCGTAATCTTAGTCTGTAAAGAGGTAAATTGAGTATTCAAACAAGCCATTTTACTTGAATACTGATAATTCTATCACGACACTTAGTGTTTTTACACACTACACTGCTATAACAACTGAGTCATTATGCTTGAGTCAGCAATAATCGAGTCAGACACTACTGACCCACTAGGCATAACCTCAGGGTCAATGACCTTGAAGGGTACAGGGTACATATGGCTGGATGATGCCTTCTGTCCTGTGTTGATGTGAGCTTGGAACACTGCTGAGCCACCGTAAATAATGACATTATACACTTAATTCACTAAACATGTATATAAATGCCACTGTATAAAAGTAAATCACTTGTGTATATTTCTTACACATATATAGATGTCATTGTTAATATATAGGAAAACTTACACTTCATATAACTTCCTTTAATATAACAGTTAAATCTATAAGAGACAAACACATTCTCATCTCTTAATTTCTGTCTATAAACATTATAAACATTATGTGTATATATACACTCAACACAAACTGAAGGTCATCTGGCTTGTTGCTATGTCAGAGCTTCTTGTGGTTGAGACGGGGGGATGATTGGTTGACGGGTGACCCGGTGACCCGGTGGCTAAAGCTCCCGCTTCACACACGGAGGGCTCGGGTTCGATTCCCGGCGGGTGGAAACATTTCGACACGTTTCCTTACACCTAGCAGCAAATAGGTACCTGGGTGTTAGTTGACTGGTATGGGTCGCATCCTGGGGGACAAGATTAAGGACCCCAATGGAAATAAGTTAGACAGTCCTCAATGACGCACTGACTTTCTTGGGTTATCCTGGGTGGCTAACCCTCCGGGGTTAAAAATCCGAAGGAAAAAAAAAAACTTACCTGACTGCTTGGTGAGCACCTCCTGTTTTCTATTGCTAGCAGCGGCTGCCCATTCTCTGTGATTGAGTCTGGACTCATTTATTCTGATTTATATTGTAAAAACACTAGTCTTACAGCTTTTTTCGAAGGAGTTTGGCTAGTAATTTATTTGTACACTGTAGTACAAGGTTTGAACCACCATGTGGCGACATATCCGGTTCGAGCAAGACCAACTTTTAGGGAAATGCTACAAGCTAAGTCAAAGAGTAAATAATGGACTGTAATGGGACTTATCTTGAAAGACAGCTCTCGCGTACACAGCTGTCCCTGTAGGTGATGTCTTGAGAAGCTGTCGTGTGCACTCCCTAAGGAATGTGTGGAAAAAAAACATGTTGCATAAGTATAGTTACCCCTAGGGGGTGTTGTGCCAGTATTTCAATAACTGAATACTGGCAGGAATCTATACTTACTTGTGTTGAGCTAAAATGCAAACCTATAACCAAGTGTATGGTACATCTAGAGAAAAAATGAACTAGCTATCTGCTGCTCAGCTGATCTGACTAGTAACATTTATAGACCTACCTGGGTGTCTGTATCAGACCCATATTGAACTCGGATATAGGTGTCTTGATTGATTGAAGCAGACGTGTTCTTTGAAGAATGTCACACTACACTCTGTCAGGATCGCAACACTCGTTGTTACACACTGTTCATCAAATACTGTTTATCATTCAGTCTTATCACTAAGGAAGCTGATCACACTTTTCATCTGCTGTGTTTACGAAACTTTTTGTAAAAAATGCAATCGGTTTCTTTTTTATCCGGGGTTTTAAAGTTCACTGCAGGGTTTTTAAAAATTTATATGACTATAACCCCTCTTTCCCTCCCCCCTTTCCCCCACTACAAAGGAAAAGCTGACAGAGTATATTTTCCTACTTGCCAAAAATTCCACCAGGAAGCAAAGCAAAGCTTGATACGAGATATATTTAGAGTTATTATGTCCCACAGTAATATGAAAGGGAAATTTTCCGAACCCTTTTCCCGTTTGGTACAGAGATTAATCACTTCATTAACTCAAAAAGGTACAACACTGGTCTCTTACAAGGATCACATGACCTATGACTGGTCTGCGGGGAAAAAATCTCTTGTAATTCCCTTGATTGAAAATAAAAAAAGAGCTTTCCCCTTCTGAGAGGGTGGGGGCCCCCCAGGTGAATGGGGGGAAACCCCTTCCCGGAAAAAATTTTTCCCCCATTTGCCTTTTTTCACTTATCAGGCACTACCAGTTTTTTATGATAAAAAAAAAATTTGCCAAAAAGGGATGCTAAATTCTTTTTACATTCCTTTAAAATCTCGCAAAAAAATTCACAGGACCTGGGATTTTTTGGTTTTATTTTTCCATTTGTCTGAGGACCATGTCACTATTCCTTAAAATTTCATAGTTTAAAACGTCCCCTTTTTTACATAAAATTATTATTTCTGGAATTTCGTATACTTCCTGAGTAAAAATGAGACAGTAGGTATTGAAAAGTTCACATTTCCTTTTCTTGTCAGTGATGACCTGATTCTATTTAAGTGGGGCCAACTTGTCCCTAATCTTACTTCTGTTTTACCGAAAAACCCTTTTGGCTTAGCCTTCGAACCCTTCCCCTTTTGCCTCATAATCCCTTTTTTGCTTTTCTTATTTTTTTTTTTTTATTTCTCTCTTTGAATATATTGATTTTTAACTCATTCCCCTCTTTTTGAAAAAAGAATGTTTTAATTATTGTTTAAACCATTTTTGGGTCATTTTTGTTAGATCAAAAATTTCCCCCCTCAGAACAAAAGTTGTTGTGCAGCTAGCACATGCTCTGAAAAATGTCATTTGGCGACCAAACCTACCTACCTGACCCTGGGAAGGTCATCCCAAATTTTGCTCACCCAGGTAAATTTTTTTCCGTCCCCCCTAAAGTCGGCCCAAGCAAAATTTGGGGGCGAAACTTGACTCGTTTTTCTGGGGAATTCCAGATCACTTTTTTCCCCAAGCCATCATTAACCTCAAAAATTATTAATGTGTTTCTTTTTGGCAAGAAACCAAGGTCAAGCAGGTTGTTTCCTTATTCGTCACAAATTTTTTTAAAAAAAAAAAAATCCTAACCCTATTTAAGAAAGCTTAGATTCAAATTTCCTCTCAATGTTTTTCCAAAGTTTTAAAAACTCCATTAAAAAAACATTTTTTTTATCTAGACGCCTTAAATTCGTCCCCACACCTACCGCACTCACATTTTTTGTACGTTTTTTGCATTTAGTATTTTCCTGGGGGCCTTTTCAACTCTGTTTTAAAGGGAAACTAAAAGAACAAAGAATGGAGGAACACTGCAAAGGCCACTGGCCCTAAAAACAGGTCCTTATCAAATACTCTACCCAAAGTTACCAAAATCAACTCCCCAAACCCCAAAGACACCAATCTCTTTTTAAAGCTACCCCAAAGGGCTGCCCTATCACCCTACGGGAAGATTTTTGAATCTGCACTCTCTAGACAGGCGTAGAATTAGGGGGTATGATTAATGTGTATAAGTGGAAAACAGGAATAAATAAAGGGGTGGAAACAGCGTGCTGAAAAATATCCAGCCCAAGAACGTGGACTCGCAGCAATGGTTTCAAGCTGGATAATGTTTCAGATTCAGGTAGGACTTAAGGAAAGCAACTGGTTTGGTAAATAGAGTTGGCGGATAGTGGTATACATACTCCCGAGTACCGTCAGAGAAGCTAGACCTTGTGTTAGTTTAAAATTAGTTTGGATAGAAAACATGAAATGTGTGTGGAGGGGTGTGAGTTAACCTACTAAGCTGGGCACCATGTCTGTGCCGTGCTCCTTCCTAAAATGGGAGTGATCTGACTAAATGGTCATTGTTCTAGGGGATGTTTGCATGGACCATGTTTCGCATGGGTCAAATAGGCCTGTTGCTGTCTTCCTTCGTTCATATATACTTATGTTCTTCTTCAGAGTTTTAACCAAAGATGAGTCTTTAGATCCAACACTATTTCCTGTTGTGCCTGCAGTATGTCACATTATTACTTCTGTGTTCAAGCAGACTGTTTCTTCTTGTAATAATGTAATCTTTTCGCTGAGGCCAGTAATTTTCATTAGAAGCCAGTTTGGTCGGGGGAGCCATGATTTAGCCAATCCACAAATGTCTTGAGTGGAACACGTGACATGTTAGCTGGATTCTCTTGGGTGTAGATGTGGAGAGGATAATCCTCTGCATCTCTTAATTTCTGCTACTCTATTCTGTACATAAGACCAACTGACTCTTATTATTTCTTTAACCACTGAGAACTGCTTCATTATTACTCCAGATCACGGTTTTTGTCATTAGTGAGATGATCAAGTTCTTGTTGTGATAGACAGCTACTTTTGTACCTACATAGAGTGCTGTCCAGTTCCAATTGTGGTACTGTTTCTGACCTTCAAGGGTGCTAACCCGGGCTTTGAAGTAATTAGTGTACGCCTTCAGGCTTACTCATGTAAGCTACAGCGCCATAACCTCTGGTTGACGCATCACAGAACATGTTTGTGTACCTTGTTTCCCTCTTGACTGTAAATTTCATTGATGATGGGCTTGAAGTCCATGGATAATTTCCATCGGTATACTTGATCATTTCTAGAGCAAGTATCTCATCCCATCCTAATTTTGAGGTTCCATCATCCGTGCTTTAGCATTGACCTTTTATGGTAATTGGGTGAGACGAGTCCCCTAGAGGATCAAACAGTGTGATACCTCTTGACAGTAAAACTACATTGTGATGTACTGCAGATTTGTTTATCCTGTTGAGACCGTTCTTCCTGTGTGTTTCCAATTAAGTCCCAGCATATTGTGCATTCAGGAATTTCAGATTCAGGATATCTTCTTTGATAATTCCCTAATTGCCTTGTGAATTAGTAATTCCACATCCTTAGAGGCATATTTGCTTCGTTCACCTTCCATTCCTTGTTACTTCTCTGTATAGAGGATTTCAAATCCTCACTCTTTATTCACAGTACCTTTGAAAATTGTCCACATAGAAACGTTTCTTTAAGAGTTCTTGAAGGACTTTCAATTTCGTCAAATGGGTATTTAGGAGTACTTCTAGTAAAATGGAGGGTTATTGCCCCAAAAATACTGACTTCAAACGATAAGTTTTCACAGACTTTGAGGATCATGTGGATTTTCAGGGCCTCAAGAATCGAGATAATCTCTAGCTATTTTCTTGTAGTCCTACTCTAAGAAAGCTTTGGAATTATCAGCCGTGTAGGCATAGGGTCTGTGCGAAATTCATAAGCACGACGTCCAAGCTTCCTCAGATTGTGCGTCCGGCCCTCTGACAATCATTAAGAATCTTTGCTACATCTTGTTTGCACTCACTGCAACAATACAACACGTATTGTTTCAAATCTTTTCTGACTCCATGGTGCGGAAGATAATGAGCTTCTGTCTTCACTTATCTTCGACTACTTCCCTTAATGAATTTATTGCCAACTGGTTCTTGTATGATAATCATAGACAGTCCCAGTAGCCTCTGGATTCTTCCTGAGCTCATGTATTTTGTGCTTTCATTTTCCGAAAGCCATGATGCGTTAATTGCTAGACAAATGTGGTTGGATTTAATTTCCATGAACCTAACACAAATACTGTCCATCTGTATATTGTTGACAGTGTCCAAATAATTGGCTTTTAAGCTGAGACTCGTGTTGGGCTTGGTTTATTGACTGCAATTTACCTAATCGCATCTAACCCACAACTTATCAACGGGTTCATGCATTTCTTCCAGTATTGAATTAATTTTTTCGTGGTACATAATCACGGTTATTCTCGTAACTATACATTTTCCTCCACTGAATCAATATCCAGTTTTCTTTCCCAACATTGAGAGGAAGGGGACCCACATATCAGGGCCTGTTTTGTTTTCAGCAATGAAGAGCATTTATTTACTATATTTTGCACACAACAATGATAATAATCACTTCCAGTGCTTAAATACATTGGACTAAATTGTGTCCGTCTGTATGCTGGACATGCTAATTTGACCTTAGGCTGCTTTCAGCGCTACCAACAGTTTCCTTTAATCCTGGATCTGCCACAGACTTAGGCAAATCATCTACTTAACCCACAGTTTCTACTGTCTTTTCCTGTTTCCTAGACCAACAGTGATTCTGGCTAGGTCATATGTCTGTTACCTGAATTTTTGAAAAGAAAAAACAGTCTATATGTAACTGTACTTTGCATAGGTCTGTTTTAGTCAGTTTCTGCCACACTGATCTTCTTATGTAGACTTTGTGAGCCGTGTTCAAAGAGTGTTAGCACATTGGTTTTGTGTAATTTATTAGATAACTCAACTCGATGCTATCGGGAGAGCAGTTGCTTTAATACTTATCTCTCACCTTAATGCTGGTTAGCTTTCTGACTCCGGATTCTGTGAAGTCTTCTGGCGTTTTCAGGCAATAAAGTATTTGGCATAATGCTTGCCGTAAAACTCTCTTCAGTGAGTATGTAACCCCCGTGTGTTCTCCTAAACACTTGTTCACCTTTCAGCGATAACACTTTTGTGTTCCATGCCCATTAGTGTGTATTACTTCATGCTGAGTCCAAGGTGTTCTATACAAAGTACACATTTTTTGGAGTACGTTTGTATGTGAGTCTGTTTTACCTGTCTGTTGTATTCACAGTTTGATAAGTGCCTACAGGGTGTCCCCATTCTGGTTTTAGTGGGAGTAAGATGATACTCTTTTTATACTGATCCGAAGGTTTATTGTCCACGTGAATTTGTGGATTTTTCATCATGTCTCGTTGCTGCATGCAAGAAAACTATTGCTTTAACCCATTGCTAATTTCTTCTCACAAGTAAATAGCGTTTATTGAACATAAATTTAAGCAGTCTATATGTGTGGTGACTACTTATCTTTGTACAATAACACTGTTAAACAATCACATTGCCGTATAGTCATATTATTCCGTTATGATCTGAGACTATTGAGGTCTAATATATTCTTAAAAGACTAAGATGTCTGAAAAAAATGTTTGGGTGGCTTGAAGCTTAATGTTTAAACTGCATGTCCCGAATAACCTGGCTTGTCAGCCAGGTTAGACATCCACCTACCTTACGTGTTCCTGCAAACACGTAAGCTAGGTGATAATTTGCTTTTAAAGAACCACCGGAAATGACTTAATCAGTACACAGGGTTTCTCCCTTCATATGGCTTTGAAATAACTGAACGTACAATCCATCTATGTCAGTCGCGTGAATTACTATGATTGTTAACCACTAAAAAAGCGATAATTAGTTCCCTTGGAAAATAGGCAATGACATGGTAGGCAAAGTTGGTAATGGTTTACCTGTTGTGGCAGGTGTGATAGGTGTGTTGGGGGGGGGGGCAGAGTTTGGACCATATTACAGTATCTCTGTTGAGTGAGTTTTGTGGCAGGTAGCCTGTACTCCTGTCCATCTTAATTGAGCTCTAAAAGGTACCCATAACATTTTTAATTTCATCCTCAAATGGATTTGATTCTAGGTATTCACTTTCAATATTTTGCATAATTCTGAATCTATTTTCATACGTTGAGTAATTCCAAGCTTGCCTCAAATCATCATATAAGCGATGTTTTGTATCTTGATTAGCCTTATACAGACTGAAATTGTTCTAATTGCGTATCTTAGTCTGTAACGAGGTAAATTGAGTATTCAAACAAGAGCCCATTTTACTTGAATACGATAATTCTATCACGACACTTAGTGTTTTTTATACACACTACACTGCTTTAACAACTGGAGTCATTATGCTTGAGTCAGCAATAATCGAGCGGACACTACTGGACCCACTTAGGCATACCTCAAGGGTCAATGACCTGACGGATACAGGGTACTTATGGCTGAAGATGCTTCCTGTCCTGTGGTTATGTGAGCTTGGAACACTGCTGACTCCGAAAAATGACATTATAACCTTAATTCACTAACATTATATAAATGCCACTGTATAAAAGTAAATCACTTGTTTATATTTCTTACAACATAATATAGATGTCGTTGTTAATATATAGGAAAACTTACACGTCATATAACTTCCTTTAATATAACATTAAATCTAGAAGAGAAAAACAATTTCGCATCCTTAATTTCTGTCTATAAACGATTATAAACATTATGTGTATATATACACTCAACACAAACGAAGTCATCTGGCTTGTTGCTATGTCAAGCTTCTGTGTTGAGACGGGGAGGATGATTGGTTGACGGTGACCCGGTGACCCGGTTTTATGTTTTTTTGCTAAAGCTCCCGCCTTCACACAACGAGGGCTCGGGTTCGATTCCCGGCGGGTGGAAACAGTGCGACACACTTCCTTTACACGAGCACAGCAATAGGTACCTGGTGTTAGTGACTGGTATGGGTCCGCATCCTGGGGACAAGATTAAGGACCCCAATGAAATAATTTAGACAGTCCCGCAATGACCCAACTGACTTTCTTGGGGTTATCCTGGTGCTAACCCTCCGGGGTTAAAAAAGTCCGAAGGAAAAAAAAAACGTACCTTGACTGCTTGGAGAGGCACCTCCCTGTTTTCTATTGCTAGCAGCGCTGCCCATTCTCTGGATTGAGTACTGGAACTCATTTTTCTGATTTAATTTGTATAAACACTAGTCTTACAGCTTTGTCGAAGGAGTTGGGCGATAATTTATTTGTTACACTGGAGGACTAGGTTTGAACCACCATGTGGCACATATCCGTTCGAGCTAGAACCACTTTTAGGGAAAATGCTACAAGCAAGTCCTAAAGTAATGAATGGGACTGTATGGGAACTTATCTTGAAAGACACTTCTCCGTACACAGCTGTCCCGGTAAGAGTCTTGAGAACTGTCGTGGCACGCCTTAAGGAATGTGTGGAAAAAAATCATGTGCAGTAGTTTTGTTACCCCGAGGGGTGTTGTGCCAGTATTCAATAACAGAATACTGGCAGGAATCTTTACTTAATTGGTTTGAGCTAAAATGCAAACCGATAACCAAAGGTAATGGTACACTAAGAAACATATGAACTAGCTATCAGCTGCTCAGCTGATCGACTAGTAACATTATAGACCTACCGGTGTCTGTAGCAGACCCAATTGAAACTCGGATATAGGGTGTCCTTGAGTTGATTGAAGCAGACGTTCTTTTAAAGAATGTACACACTACTCCTGTCAGGAGCGCTCACTACCTCGTTTGTTACACACTGTTCATCAAATACTGTTTACATTCATCCTTATCACTAGGAACGGTTCACAACTTTCTAACTGCTGTGGTTACTAGATACTTTTAATGTACCAAAATGCAACGGATCATGTTCCGTGTTATCCTGGCGTTATAGTCTCACTCAGCAGTTAAATAGTCATATGAGCTAAATACTCCCTCGTTGCTCCTCGCTTGCCCCCAGCTACCCTACAAAGATAAGCGACAGAGTATATTTTCCCTACTGCCAAACTTCCACCAGGAAGCAAAGCAAATGCTTGAGATCGTGATATATCTCAGCGTTCATTATGTCCCACATGTAATATGTAAGGAAGGGTTCCTGACCTTACCCTGTTTGGGTACAGAGTAGTGCACTCCTCATTAACGCAAACTGGTAGCAACCACTGGTCTCTTACACGAGTCACATGACCTTGACTGGTACAGCTGGTTAAAAATCGCTTGAATTCTTGATGTGAAAGTATAAACCAGAATGCTGCTTGCCCCCTGCCTGGAGAGGGCTGGGCCCCTCAGGGCTGAATGGGCGATATCCATCCCCTTCCTGGAAATATTTCTCCACATTTGCCGTTTTTCCACTAGCACAGCACTATGCCAGTTTGTAGTGATTATATGAAAAAAATAGCCAAAGTAATTCTAAGTTCTTCTTTACATTCGCATTCCTTAAAAACGCTCGCAAACATTCATCAGGACCTGGGGATTTGTTAGGTTTTAATTTTGTTTCCATTTGTCTGAGGACCATGTCACTAGTTGCCTAAGAGTGCATAGGTTTATCGTCCTGTTCTAACATAATTTATTATGTCTGAATTTCGCTAGTATACCTTCCTGAGTAAAAACTGAGACGAAGTAAGGTATTGATAAATTACACATTTCCTTTTCCTGTCATGTCTGACTCTGATTACTATTAAGTGGCCTATCTTTCCCTATTCTTTCTTCTGTATAACCTGAAAAGAACCCTTTTGGCTTAGCCTTCGAATCCCTTGCCACTTTAGCCTCATAATCCCTTTGGTGCTTTCTTATTCCTTTTTTATGTCTCTCTTTGAATATATTGATTTCTTTACTTAACTGCACTTTAAGGGGTCGGAGGGGGCCCCTCGGAGGTGATTGATACAATGAGATGATTTTGCGGAGACATAATGTGTATAGTGCAGGTTGGGAGCTTTGTTGGTAGGAGTGTCGAATGTGGCCGCTGTGCGGGGGGTGTAGCGAAGAAGCGGTAAGATATTGTGTCTAGCTGACCAGCTTCTGTCGTCCGAGTGCGAGGGACGCGAGGAATAAGGACATATCCCGATGGTAGGGGGCGGGCCATCTGGTCCGGACCTTGCGCTTCCGGCCATGGGTTGTTTAACGGGTTCATTACCCAATTTAGCTCCACCCAGTATTGTGCTGTTTCGGACGCAGGGGTCCCGAACGAAGTCGGGCCATAGGTGGCGGGAGGGAACGTGTTGTGTGGACAGGTAGGTGTAGAGAGCTTGAACGTCAGCGAGTAATGGCGCGTTAATTTATGTGATACGTCCTAGTAGTCACGAATTGCTGAGGAACTCCGACTAGCCAGCATTAACCTCAAAAGTAGTAACTATGTTTTCTTTTGGTGCAAACCAAGGCAACATTGTTTTCCGCTAAGTTCTGTCCACATATGTTTTAAAAAGCAAGCCTGAACCATATTAAGAAAGCATTAGATCAGGATTTCCTCGCACTTTGTTCCAAAAGTTAAAATCTCTCATTAACACAACTTTTCGTATCAGTACGCCTTATGAAGTTCGTCCCACAGCTGCCTACCGCACTCACTAGTTTTATGTACGATTTTTGCATTTTATATTTTCCTGTCCCTTTTTCAACTCTGTGTAGGAGCGTTAAGAATTAAGAATGGGAGGAACACTGCAGAAGGCCTCTGCCCATGCAAGGCAAGGGTCCTTTTCAAAATGACCTCTACCCAAAGTTATCCAAGAATCAACTCCCATACCCAATGACACCAATTCTCTTTGTAAAGCTACCCAAGGTCCTAGCCTCTATCTCCCTACGGGAAGATTGTTCCACGCATCCACAACTCTGTTAGAGAACCAGTACTACCTAGGCCTTTTTCGATAATCTCAATTAATCCAACTTATAGCCTTTATTTCTGGAGTTCGTACCTGGTTCGACACCCTGCCGTCATCCACAATACACGCAATGATATCTCCCCCCTCATTCTACGCGTCTCCAGAAAGTGGAGAGTTATGGCGTTATGTCTATCTTACTTTACGGGAGGTCCTTACACAGTAAATAATTTAGTCATCCTTCTCTGTATTTTCTCCAATGAAACCATATCCATCCTGTAGTAAGAGACCAAAACCGGAGCGTCATATTCTAAATAGCCTCCACTATGAGTTTAGAGCTGTAAAATAACTTTAGACGTCTGTTACTAAGACTTCTGAGATGAATTCCTAGTAATCCTGTTACCTGTTGAGCATACTTTGGCACTGCTGTCCTTGGCTTTAATTTCGCTTACATGACTCCCAAGTCTTGGCAATAATAAAACACAGATGCAGTCGCTTGTGATCCTTTATTGACTACGGTTCGCCACACTGTGGGCTTTTTCAAGTCACAAAACAGAACTACCTGGGGTGGAAGGAAAACGCAGTATTTATAGTTCGGCTGAGTCAGTGATGAAATGCTGCATCTGATGATGTACCGATGGGTATAATTCCTAAAAACTGGGGGGTAGCTTGAAAGGAGATTGGATAATCCCAATCTCCATTCCAACTACCCAAGTTTTTAGACTCTATAACCCCACTCGGTACATCATCAGATTGCAGCATTCTTCACCTGAACCTCAGCCCGACTATAATACTCGCGTTCTTCCACCCCCTGGTAGTTCGGGTTGTGAATTGAAAATGCCCACTGGGGGGCGCAACGTAGTCAATAAAGATCACAAGTTATACTGCATTTGGTGTTTATTTGCCATTGTGTCCCCACCGGTATTGTTTCTCATTTATTTCCACTCCCAATCTTTTTTTCACATCTTATGATCAACGCACTTCTCCTAGTATTGTTTCGAGGTTATTTTTCATTACCAAGGACTAGTACCCTACACTTATCCACATTGTACTTCTTCTGCCTTTCAGACCATGACATTATAATTTGGTCCAATTCCTCATTGAGTTCATTGCTATCCTCCTCAGACTGAATCAGACGGCCTATCTTTTGGTTATCATCAACAAATTTGCTCATGTCACTCATAATCCCTTCATCAAGGTCATAATGCAAATTATGAACAAGAGAGGGCCTAAAACGATTCTGGGGAAACGCCACTAGGACTAAATCCCCATCAGATTTGACCCCATTAATCGAAACTCTCTGCTTGCATTGGTAAGCATGCCTCTAGCCATGCTAGAACTTTTCCTCCTATTACCATGAGCTGCCACTTTTCTTAAGAGTCTCTGTGAGGTACTCTATCGAAGGCTGTACTAAAATCCAAATAAACAATTCATATTCTTTATCACTGTCCTATGTCCTCAAATGTCTTTTGAAGAACGTCAGTAAATTTGGCAGGCAGAACGCCTCCTCGTGAACCCATGCTGAGGATTCAGTTCTCAAGTTATGCACTTCAAGGTGACGTCGAATAATGTCAGCTATAATTGATTTCTAGTACTTGCCCACTATTTAGCTGTAACTTGCCCACTATAACTGTACCCATTCAGAATGAACGAAACACTGAGTTAAATAGTAAATTAGAAATTTAATAACCTTTAAATATGTTCTACAACATATACGAATTTTGACATTAAGAAACTGCCATGCAAACACAGATTATCATGAACAGATCGTGTTTCAGACATTTTATGGATGGAAGGGATGGATCCAGGGTTCGAACTATGCTTTAGTATATTTTAAAGAGTATGGAGTCTATTGACAAATTTCACTTGCCTCGGCAAAATACACTGAATTATGCCATTATATACCGTTTTGCATCTGACTTCCTTCTGTCCCTTAACCATTTTTTGTCACGGTATTTCGTCCCAGCATACTTTGTCATGTTTGAGTAACGAACCAGGCCGACTTAAAACAATTTAACTCATTACTGTTATACACCTTTTACTCTTAAGATTTTGTTAACACTGGCATAACCTTCACAGATACTCTTATATTTATCAAAAACAAGTGAAATCAACGAACATAAAGGTTAACGCAAGAAAAAATGTTCATGTTTTCTTAGAAAAGGAGTTGAAACATACTCAGTAAAGTCTATCTGAGATGAACGTAATCAGAGAGATTTGTTCGGATTCATGATTATCCAACGACTGTCTTTTCTGTCTTCTAAATGGAAGCGTAGACTAAAAATTAGTATTAATGAGTGACTCGTCAAAAGTGCCACAGGAAAAGAGACCGAATTTTCGACGATGGAGACATAGTGTAAATCTTTATAGAATAAACACTAATGTTGAAAATGTTATAAAATACCGACAATTTGATAAGTAAGGACATGTGGCAGCATGTGGTGTATTTTATTTTTGAAGCCCTACGCGTAGCCTTAGCACCAAAACAAGAGAAACGGTTGTAACAGCAGTATGGCGAGGTAAGATATAATCAGTCCATCAACCTTGGAGAAAGTAGTTTGAGGTGGGTCAGTCGCTCTATCTGGAGCGAGTGTTCTCTAGTTAGGGACTGCCACCTAACTATTTCTTCAGGTTGGCGGACTGATTAACATCTTTACCTCGCACTCATGCATGCAATACATTCTCCTCTGATCTTGAACTGAAGACCTACCTCGTAGGCGAATCATTTTCAAAAATAAAGATTACCCTATGTTGCACATGTGTCTAATCAACTTTTAATATTGAGTGTACTCGGTGGTCGCACACTTAGCCCGTAACCGAGATGGTGTGCGAAGATTGTTGAACCATATCTATATGTAATATCCTTAGTTACATTTTGACTAAGATAAAATTAATAGGGAAGGGAATTGTAATTTCTGATCATGCCCGGGGAAAAATACGTAAGAGATGTTGGCCGAAATACGTTATTTATAGATAAATAGATGGCAAATACGTATTAATAATATTTTATGCATTAGAAAACGGAAAGCCTGCGGCTGCACTGGAGACTCGTCACTTGGTTTTGAAATTTTGTACATAACGTTGGTGTAATGCAAGAATTGTTTCGTGCGCGAGAGGAAAAATTGTGTTGACACCTCTCAATTAGGCGGCGAATATGGGTGATTCAGTCCGGCATAACGTGAGATATCAGACTGGACAAGACAGCTCCAGGAACCCAGATAATTTCTCCTAGATTTGTGTGTAATGCTGGCCAGCATTAGATCAGAATTTAGTTAGATGAGAGTGTCTGAGTATGATACAACGTAATATCCAGTCAAATTGGTGAGTGATAATAAGATATATTTCCTTATGCTATGAATTGTGTAATATTTATAACCATTTATTCTGTTTGATGACCGTCCACTATTGTATATATTTTACCAGTATCCTGGTGTATGTATAGTACATATAATTAATAGGTCCAAGCAACTTTGGTTTGACAGTGTAGGTATCACAGGACATTTTTTGCGACCTAGGTGTCCCAAATGCCTACTTGTCTATGGTAACATTGATAAATAATAATTACTTTAGCTTTACGTTATGTACATAATTAGTACATTCAGATAAATGCAATTTTCCACATTTTAATTACCTGTTGGTCCCTTGAACCAATGTAATTAGTGATTTCCATTAATTAGTTAAACTACTTAATAATTAGATGTGTAAGACAAAGGAGTGGATGTTAAGTTCACAAATTTATACTTAATGTGTATGTATATAATTAACAATATGAGTTTGATAAGTCTTTACACGGCGACAGAAGCAAAGCTTTCCTAAGAGTGGGTTATACAGAGGCTGACCCGGATTGTACCCGCTCTTATGGCCTGAGAATCCTAGTGACCCACTAGCCCGCTGAAACCTTTTCGCTTTAGGGCGTATTATTTTGGTGCTACATCCAGTCCTGTTCTACTTCAAGCGACATAAATGAACACCTAAACGTATGGTAAGTCATGGAGTAAGTTATGCTCAAGCAATTATTATGTGGTCAATTTCCTGGGTGTGACGTAAACTGAAAGGAACTGTTTAAGACTTATTGATAGGCTAATATAGTAATGCAAAGTGCAAATATGCCTCTGTGAGAATGGAATAATAATTCGTCCAAATTGAAGGTCAAAAGAAGTAATGAGACCCGGAGATGAAGTGCATAAATGTAGGAAGTACTGGGGTTATCTTGAACTGAGTGAGTGTGTTAATGGGTAATACCTATGAATGACAGTATGCCCAATAAATTAACTAAGAGAGTTTTTTTACTTACTGAGTGTCCAAATGTTTTGATTCAACTAGGTTTATTGCACCCCTTACTATAAGAGGAAATGAGTGTATTCGAAGCTTGGAAACTTAAATGTCTTGGATGAAATTTCTACCTGTTGAATTCATTAAACCCATGTGGGATGAATTAAATGGTGATTATGAGAAAGTTTCCAATGTTGGAGTTTCCACACCAGGTGGCCAATCAGATGGGAAAAATGTACCCACATGTTGTTGTGATGCTTCAAAATTGGCATTGGAGCAGTTGCTTACCTTCAATGTAATAGTGTTATTTCTTCTTGTTATGTCTAAGGCTAAAGTGTCTCCATTTAATTCATGTACCTTGCCTCAGTTGGAATATTAACAGCCATTTATTAAGGTGTCAAATTAACTAATTATATAAGATATAATTGCAGAGATAAATATTGGTGACACTGAAATTTGTCTGATAATGGTAAATCCTTACATGGATTTGTAATGAACAAGTATAATTGTGTATGTACAAAACAGAGTCGCGAAAGTAATCAGATGCAAGAGATATAAAAGTTTTGGGTCACTATATGTAACATTAATCATATACCCTCGTAGAGAATCCAGCTGAGTTCTTGTCTCGAGGTGTACCTTTATGCATAATTGTAACTGCTGTATCATGGGTTAAAGGCCTGAGCTGTTGGTACTAAAGCTAATTGGCTTGGTACAAAAGGCTATATGCTCCGTTGATATTACTGTGACACCGCTCCAATAGTGGTCCCTCCCTTGACCATTGAATATAATAGTATTCTTCTTTACCCAAACAAATCAATGTAACTAGTTGGTGTTTAAATTTCTAAACAAGATGAAATATTTCATATAAGTTTTCACACCTCGTGAATATTGATAAAGAGGTACAGAGGAGATTAATAATAATCTATGGAATGGGATTTAAATTGATGAGGGAAAGAAAAATTGTGAAAGTTCATAATAGAGAAATTGGGGCTGTATTTAGAGAATAGTGTAATTAGGTGCAGAGGTAGTTACAAAAGCTGATTTGGTGAATATGCCTAAACTCCCATCTTACTGCCAAAAAAAAAAGGGGGTGAAAAAATATATTGGTGGGTAAGAAAAAAAAAAAAAAAAAAAAAAAAAAAAATAGGTTATATATGGGGTATTATAGGTGCAAAGTCATCAGCGAACAAATTGTAAGGTGCGTTAAGCCCATATATTGTATTCTGGGGGGAACATTTACCTTAAATGGGTGTAGGATTCGTTCTGGAGTCCACAAGGACGGCAAAGGGTAAAAAGGGTGAGTAAAGCGGGTGGAAGATTCACCGTGGGATGCCAGATCCTATATACCCGGTCCTTCCACCTTTGCCAATGAACAATTGGATGTCGTGTAGCAACGACCGACCACCCGCCGCAGTGTGGATAATACTGTATATATTTTCCGGAAATACGGTAATTTATAGGTAAATAGATGGCCATACGGAAAGCCTGCGTCTGCACAGGAGACTCGCCATCTTGTTTTTGAATTTTGTACAAACGTTGGGTGTATTGGAAGAATTTTTCTGCTCGAGAGGTTAAATTTGTGTTGACACCTCTCAAATAGGAGGCGAAATTGGTGAATGTGCATTCCTGCATAACTTGAGATATCAAACGACTGGACAAGACAGCTCCAGGAACCTCAGATTACTCGCGATATGTGTGTGTAATTCTGGACCAGCATTATTTTTCATAGATTTAGTTAGAGTGAGGTTTCCTGAATATGATACAGCATTAATCCCAGTCATATTGTGATGATATTAAGATATATTTTTTCTATGTTAATAATTGTGTATATATATAACCATTTATTATTTTTTAATATACAGTCCACAAATTTATATATTTACCAGTATTCCTGTGTATGTATATATCATTTAAGAATAGGTCCAGAGCAACGTGTGGTTAGACAGTGGGAAGGTATCGAAGGGGGACATTTTTTGCGACATAGGTGTCCCAAATTCCTACTTTGTCTATGTATCATGGATAAATAATAATATCTTATCATTTGACTGTTATGTACATAATTTTACCTTTCAGATAAATGCAATTTTTCCATAAATTCCTTCCGTATGAAAGAATATACGGCCGATAAATATTTGGTTACACGGAGTTTCCTGAGGGGATTCGGAGCCAAACGCCCTCCGTGTCCCGCCATGATCAGGCCTGTGTTCAGGAGATAAAAGTGGATATAGACTCAATTCGAGATGAATATAGACCTCATTAGAGAACATACAGAGAAGAATGAACTATAAGGATTTACTGTGTAAGGAACCTCCCGTAGGAAGATAGACTTAAAGCCGTAAATCTCCACTCTCTGAGAGCGTAAGAAAATGAGGGAGATATCAATGAAGTGTAAAAGTGAATGACTGGCCAGACACAAGGGAGATAGTAATAAAGCCACTGAGGTGTCCGAACCAGGTAGAACCAGAAATAATGGATTTAAGTTGTATTAATTTGAGATTTAGAAAGGACATAGGTAAGTAATGGTTTTCTATCATAGGGTTTGTGATGCGTGGAACAGTTGGGTGAGAGAGGGTTTGGACCCTTGGTAGCTTTAAGAAGAGATTGACAAGTATATGAGTGGGAGGGCTGGGTTTGATTGGTTCATTGGTACAGGAGGTTATTTCGGGGTAGCTTTAGATAGTGGTCGTTTGGACAAGGACCGGCCTCGCATGGCCAGAGACCTTCTGCAGTGTTTCCTCCATCTTATGTTCGTAGTTCTTATAGCTAACTTAGACACATACCTACCTACCAACCCCGTCCCTCCCTCTGCCCCCTCACCCGACGCCCGCCCCCTCGGTCGCCCCTTCTCCCATTTCGTTCCCTCCCTCGCTCTCTCTTTTTGTACCAGTAACAAATGATTAATACCGACTAGAATATAAGAGTCACTCGTGTAGTAACTAGAACATTTATAATGAGGATGGCTCACCAGTTTTTTCTTTTGTTAGTTTTTTCAGGTCAATACAGAAAACAGAAAGCAGTTTTAAATTGAGGGTTAGGTCATGCGAGAGACAGTTGAAGGCGGAGCGAGGGATGGCTATGTGTTGGTTCCGCCAAGTATTTCGTGATGCATAAAACTGCTTGGTGTTCAGCGATGGGGTTAAGAACTGTCCAAACGATCGCGCGTGCGAAATGTCAATTCTATGATAACAACCCTGCAATTTGAAATAAGAGAGATGCTTATGAGTGTTACGGGGTAGGTGTATGTCTTGTTCAATCAAACCCTCGTGCCCTGAAGGAGGGTGGGGGGGGCCCCATGACTCTCCCGCCCTTCTACTAATTTACAAGTTCATTCATTATTCTTGCGAAATTGTATATAGATTTTCTACTGTTTAGTGCATACTTTATATTATCTTATGCTTGGAATCGGCTAAAGTGAGGGTTATCTGTGCATGCCACTACCACAGATAGATACATGCCCACTAACAGATATGAACACTGCCACTACCAAAGACATGATATATGCCACTACTACAGACCATAACGTACTCTACCACAGACATGAATACATGCCACTACCACACACATGATACAATGCCACCACCACACACAAGATACATGCCATCACCCTACACACATGATACATGCCACTACTACACACATATACATGCCACTACAACACACAAGATGCCAACTACCACACACAGGATACTTGGCCACTACCACACACAAGATACAATGCCATGACCACTCACTTGATACATTGCCCACTACCACACCTCAGATACATCCATTACCAGCACACATATAACATGCCATGCCACACACAGGATACATGCCATGACCCCACCAGGATACATGCCCATTACCTCACACATAGATACATGCCATTACCACACACATGATACAAGCCATAACTAACACACAGATACAGGCCATTGCACACACGATACATGCCACTGCTCACAAAGATACATTCACTACCACACACATGATACATGCCACTTATACCACACACATGTACATGCCACTACCACACACATGATACTTGCCAATTAACCCACACACATGAGACATGCCACTACCACATCACCATGATACATGCCCATTACCTCACACAAGATACATGCCAATTCCACCTCATGAGACGGCCTTACCACACACACGATACATGCCACTACCACACACATGATACTAGCACTTTCCTCTCACATGATCACCCTTTACCACTCACGGGATACATGCCCCACTACCACAAACAATACATGCCACTACCCATACATGATACATGCCATTACCACTCACAATGATACAGGCTTGTACCACACACATGAGTCATGCCCACTAATCTACACACATGATACATGCGAATCTGCACTCTCTAGACAGGCGTAGAATTAGGGGGTATGATTAATGTGTATAAGTGGAAAACAGGAATAAATAAAGGGGTGGAAACAGCGTGCTGAAAAATATCCAGCCCAAGAACGTGGACTCGCAGCAATGGTTTCAAGCTGGATAATGTTTCAGATTCAGGTAGGACTTAAGGAAAGCAACTGGTTTGGTAAATAGAGTTGGCGGATAGTGGTATACATACTCCCGAGTACCGTCAGAGAAGCTAGACCTTGTGTTAGTTTAAAATTAGTTTGGATAGAAAACATGAAATGTGTGTGGAGGGGTGTGAGTTAACCTACTAAGCTGGGCACCATGTCTGTGCCGTGCTCCTTCCTAAAATGGGAGTGATCTGACTAAATGGTCATTGTTCTAGGGGATGTTTGCATGGACCATGTTTCGCATGGGTCAAATAGGCCTGTTGCTGTCTTCCTTCGTTCATATATACTTATGTTCTTCTTCAGAGTTTTAACCAAAGATGAGTCTTTAGATCCAACACTATTTCCTGTTGTGCCTGCAGTATGTCACATTATTACTTCTGTGTTCAAGCAGACTGTTTCTTCTTGTAATAATGTAATCTTTTCGCTGAGGCCAGTAATTTTCATTAGAAGCCAGTTTGGTCGGGGGAGCCATGATTTAGCCAATCCACAAATGTCTTGAGTGGAACACGTGACATGTTAGCTGGATTCTCTTGGGTGTAGATGTGGAGAGGATAATCCTCTGCATCTCTTAATTTCTGCTACTCTATTCTGTACATAAGACCAACTGACTCTTATTATTTCTTTAACCACTGAGAACTGCTTCATTATTACTCCAGATCACGGTTTTTGTCATTAGTGAGATGATCAAGTTCTTGTTGTGATAGACAGCTACTTTTGTACCTACATAGAGTGCTGTCCAGTTCCAATTGTGGTACTGTTTCTGACCTTCAAGGGTGCTAACCCGGGCTTTGAAGTAATTAGTGTACGCCTTCAGGCTTACTCATGTAAGCTACAGCGCCATAACCTCTGGTTGACGCATCACAGAACATGTTTGTGTACCTTGTTTCCCTCTTGACTGTAAATTTCATTGATGATGGGCTTGAAGTCCATGGATAATTTCCATCGGTATACTTGATCATTTCTAGAGCAAGTATCTCATCCCATCCTAATTTTGAGGTTCCATCATCCGTGCTTTAGCATTGACCTTTTATGGTAATTGGGTGAGACGAGTCCCCTAGAGGATCAAACAGTGTGATACCTCTTGACAGTAAAACTACATTGTGATGTACTGCAGATTTGTTTATCCTGTTGAGACCGTTCTTCCTGTGTGTTTCCAATTAAGTCCCAGCATATTGTGCATTCAGGAATTTCAGATTCAGGATATCTTCTTTGATAATTCCCTAATTGCCTTGTGAATTAGTAATTCCACATCCTTAGAGGCATATTTGCTTCGTTCACCTTCCATTCCTTGTTACTTCTCTGTATAGAGGATTTCAAATCCTCACTCTTTATTCACAGTACCTTTGAAAATTGTCCACATAGAAACGTTTCTTTAAGAGTTCTTGAAGGACTTTCAATTTCGTCAAATGGGTATTTAGGAGTACTTCTAGTAAAATGGAGGGTTATTGCCCCAAAAATACTGACTTCAAACGATAAGTTTTCACAGACTTTGAGGATCATGTGGATTTTCAGGGCCTCAAGAATCGAGATAATCTCTAGCTATTTTCTTGTAGTCCTACTCTAAGAAAGCTTTGGAATTATCAGCCGTGTAGGCATAGGGTCTGTGCGAAATTCATAAGCACGACGTCCAAGCTTCCTCAGATTGTGCGTCCGGCCCTCTGACAATCATTAAGAATCTTTGCTACATCTTGTTTGCACTCACTGCAACAATACAACACGTATTGTTTCAAATCTTTTCTGACTCCATGGTGCGGAAGATAATGAGCTTCTGTCTTCACTTATCTTCGACTACTTCCCTTAATGAATTTATTGCCAACTGGTTCTTGTATGATAATCATAGACAGTCCCAGTAGCCTCTGGATTCTTCCTGAGCTCATGTATTTTGTGCTTTCATTTTCCGAAAGCCATGATGCGTTAATTGCTAGACAAATGTGGTTGGATTTAATTTCCATGAACCTAACACAAATACTGTCCATCTGTATATTGTTGACAGTGTCCAAATAATTGGCTTTTAAGCTGAGACTCGTGTTGGGCTTGGTTTATTGACTGCAATTTACCTAATCGCATCTAACCCACAACTTATCAACGGGTTCATGCATTTCTTCCAGTATTGAATTAATTTTTTCGTGGTACATAATCACGGTTATTCTCGTAACTATACATTTTCCTCCACTGAATCAATATCCAGTTTTCTTTCCCAACATTGAGAGGAAGGGGACCCACATATCAGGGCCTGTTTTGTTTTCAGCAATGAAGAGCATTTATTTACTATATTTTGCACACAACAATGATAATAATCACTTCCAGTGCTTAAATACATTGGACTAAATTGTGTCCGTCTGTATGCTGGACATGCTAATTTGACCTTAGGCTGCTTTCAGCGCTACCAACAGTTTCCTTTAATCCTGGATCTGCCACAGACTTAGGCAAATCATCTACTTAACCCACAGTTTCTACTGTCTTTTCCTGTTTCCTAGACCAACAGTGATTCTGGCTAGGTCATATGTCTGTTACCTGAATTTTTGAAAAGAAAAAACAGTCTATATGTAACTGTACTTTGCATAGGTCTGTTTTAGTCAGTTTCTGCCACACTGATCTTCTTATGTAGACTTTGTGAGCCGTGTTCAAAGAGTGTTAGCACATTGGTTTTGTGTAATTTATTAGATAACTCAACTCGATGCTATCGGGAGAGCAGTTGCTTTAATACTTATCTCTCACCTTAATGCTGGTTAGCTTTCTGACTCCGGATTCTGTGAAGTCTTCTGGCGTTTTCAGGCAATAAAGTATTTGGCATAATGCTTGCCGTAAAACTCTCTTCAGTGAGTATGTAACCCCCGTGTGTTCTCCTAAACACTTGTTCACCTTTCAGCGATAACACTTTTGTGTTCCATGCCCATTAGTGTGTATTACTTCATGCTGAGTCCAAGGTGTTCTATACAAAGTACACATTTTTTGGAGTACGTTTGTATGTGAGTCTGTTTTACCTGTCTGTTGTATTCACAGTTTGATAAGTGCCTACAGGGTGTCCCCATTCTGGTTTTAGTGGGAGTAAGATGATACTCTTTTTATACTGATCCGAAGGTTTATTGTCCACGTGAATTTGTGGATTTTTCATCATGTCTCGTTGCTGCATGCAAGAAAACTATTGCTTTAACCCATTGCTAATTTCTTCTCACAAGTAAATAGCGTTTATTGAACATAAATTTAAGCAGTCTATATGTGTGGTGACTACTTATCTTTGTACAATAACACTGTTAAACAATCACATTGCCGTATAGTCATATTATTCCGTTATGATCTGAGACTATTGAGGTCTAATATATTCTTAAAAGACTAAGATGTCTGAAAAAAATGTTTGGGTGGCTTGAAGCTTAATGTTTAAACTGCATGTCCCGAATAACCTGGCTTGTCAGCCAGGTTAGACATCCACCTACCTTACGTGTTCCTGCAAACACGTAAGCTAGGTGATAATTTGCTTTTAAAGAACCACCGGAAATGACTTAATCAGTACACAGGGTTTCTCCCTTCATATGGCTTTGAAATAACTGAACGTACAATCCATCTATGTCAGTCGCGTGAATTACTATGATTGTTAACCACTAAAAAAGCGATAATTAGTTCCCTTGGAAAATAGGCAATGACATGGTAGGCAAAGTTGGTAATGGTTTACCTGTTGTGGCAGGTGTGATAGGTGTGTTGGGGGGGGGGGCAGAGTTTGGACCATATTACAGTATCTCTGTTGAGTGAGTTTTGTGGCAGGTAGCCTGTACTCCTGTCCATCTTAATTGAGCTCTAAAAGGTACCCATAACATTTTTAATTTCATCCTCAAATGGATTTGATTCTAGGTATTCACTTTCAATATTTTGCATAATTCTGAATCTATTTTCATACGTTGAGTAATTCCAAGCTTGCCTCAAATCATCATATAAGCGATGTTTTGTATCTTGATTAGCCTTATACAGACTGAAATTGTTCTAATTGCGTATCTTAGTCTGTAACGAGGTAAATTGAGTATTCAAACAAGAGCCCATTTTACTTGAATACGATAATTCTATCACGACACTTAGTGTTTTTTATACACACTACACTGCTTTAACAACTGGAGTCATTATGCTTGAGTCAGCAATAATCGAGCGGACACTACTGGACCCACTTAGGCATATAATATTACGCTATTTTTGCAAAAACCTCTGATTACGTGCCAGCGGTCTTTTTTCTACATAATTAACAAAAAAAGGCACAATACCGTAACTGGAACTATACACAAATAACCCGCACGTAAAAGAGAGAAGCTTACGACAATGTTTCGGTCCGACTTGGACCATTGACAAAGTCACACTAACCAGAAGAACGAACGAACGAACGAAAGTTCAGGTAAGATCCCAAATGGGATGAGCGGGGAAGACGGGACAGACGAAGAATAGTGCTGGAGAGGAGTGTTCTTAGTCGTAGAAATAGAGCCAGGGCTTAACCCAGCAGCAAAGGCGATCGTGGGACAGATATTGAAAAGAGAAATTCCGGTTCTTCTGTTGGGACTCCGGTGGGGTGAGCTGGGAGTAAGGGACTTGCGACGTTTAGAGCTAGAGAGGAGTGCAGAACTGAGTCATGTCTTAACCCAAAAAAGCTAAGGCGAACGTGGGTCAGAGAATGGTACCTGTCTTAGAAGGTACCTGTCAGTGGATACAAGGTTATTTGTAAGTAGGGTTAGGAGCAGGATCATGCAAGGAGTAGAAAAGGTTGTGTTGGTTTGTGGGTCTTGCGAATGTCTTCGTCAAGGAGAGAGGTCCAGTAGTCATGTCGTGTCTCAAGTTTGTCTATCTGTCTGTCACTGAGCCACTTCCAGTACAGATTCAGCGCAGGGACGTCTAACTGGGCATGGAGAGACTCGCTTGTGGCGAAGTCCTCCCATCTGACATCATGCACCCAGCGCACGCTTGTTCTGGACACGCTGCAGTTTAAGTAAGTTTGTTTTTGCTGCAAGAGAGAGGGCTAGAGGAGAGTAAGTTATCAGAGGACGTATTAGGGATTTGTAGAGGTGTAGTTTGGTGCGTTGAGAGGCATGTTTCAGCTTGTAGAGGCCCGCAAGGGCCTTACTAGCTATTGCATGCCTTGAGTGAATGTGTCCGTGTAAACGAAGAAGGTAGTCAAGATTAACGCCAAGGACAGTGACAGATTGTGTGATAGGGAAGTAAGTGCGGGTGTCAGCTGTTCTGAGTTCGACAGGTAATGGAGGATCACGTTTCCTGTAGTTAAAATACGTAATGCTGGATTTTGCTGCATTGGTTTTGATCCTCCATTTTTGTTCCCAGATGGCTATCCTGTCAACCTCATTTTGTGTTTTGTGTGTGAGTGTATCTATATTGGCATGGTGATAAGTTGTGTAATGTCGTCTGCATAGGCTAGTGTGATGGAGTTGTGGTATATAGGTGTTGGAATGTCGTTAGTGTATAAATGTAGAGGGTAGGGGAAATGACAGATCCCTGGGGTACTCCATGCATTTAGTGTGAAGTAGTCAGAGTAACAGCCTTGGAATTTGATTCTCATGGTACGGCCGTCTAGGAAGTTGCAGAGGAGTTTACGAGTATTGAGAGGCAGGTTGAAGTTAGTGCAGAGTTTGTACTTGAGCCCCTCGTGCCACACAGTGTCAAAAGCTTTTTCAACGTCTTTTGCAACCAGGGCTGTCCTGTTTCTTTGTTTTGTGTTTATGTGGATGTAGTTGAGAATGATGTTAATGACATCCTGTGTGGATCTGTGTGTTCTGAAGCCAAACTGGCCATCTGAAAGTAGAGAATTATGTTCCAGGTATCTGCGAAGGCGATGATTAATGAGTTTTTCAAAGAGTTTTCCTAAAGTTTCGAGGAGGCTGATAGGGCGATAGTTTCTAGGGTCAGAGTGGTCTTTATTGGGTTTAGGAAGGAGGATAGCAGTTAGCAGCTTTGAAGAGGGAAGGGAAGTATCCAGAGGCAAGGGAGGCATTGAGGAGGTTTGTGTAGGCAGTAATGATAGAGTCAGGAGGTGTTTCGGATATATGGTTTAGCCAGAGGCACCAGGAGCCTTTGGAGGAAGGTGTCTGAGGAGAGTTTTAATGTCTGTGTTGGTGAAAGGAGTGTCGAGTTCTTGGAGGAGGTAAGAGTGTCTAGATGTATGTGGCTGTCTGGTGTTGCCAGAAGTGGAGCAGACGGCTATATAGGTAGGAAGAGGTGGTGGTTTTTAGTAGCATATATATAAGAAT
>NC_069411.1:23026541-23053706 GCF_026875155.1 Cherax quadricarinatus
ATCCCCACTCCAAAAAAAACCACACAGCCACAACACTACAAAAACAAAAAAACCCAAAAATCACAACACTACCACAAAAAAACAACCTACACAACATCCCACAACAAAACAACACAGTCACAACACTACCACAACAAAAAACACAATCACAACACTACCACAACAAAACAACACACACAAAAAATACCACAAAAAAACAAAAACTACCACAACACTCCCAACAAAACAACACAACACAACACCCCACAAAAAAAAACACTCCCACAACACACCACAACAAATCAACACGTCAAAAACATACCACAAAAAAAAAAAACACAATCACAAACTCCCCCACAAAAAACAACACTAGCACAACAAAACAACAACCCCCACAACACCCAAAACAAAACAACACAGCCACAACACTACCACAACAAAACAACACAGCCAACATACCACAACAAAACAACACAACCACAACACTACTACAACAAAAAAACACAATCCCAACACTACCACAACAAAACAACACAGTCACAACACACCACAACAAAACAACACTACCACAACAAAACAACACAGTCACAACACTACCACAACAAAAAAACACAATCCCAACACTACCACAAATAAAAACAACACAGTCACAACACTACCACAACAAAACAACACACCACAACAAAACAACACATCACAACACTACCACAAAACAAAACAACACTACCACAACAAAACAACACAGCCACAACACTACCACAAACAAAACAACACTACCACAACAAAACAACACAGCCACAACACTACCCACATCAAAACAACACAATCACAACCTTACACAACAAAACAACACAGCCACAACACTACCACAACAAAACAACACAGCCACAACACTACCAAAACCCAAAACAACACACCACAACACTGCCACAACAAAACAACACAGCCACAACACTACCACAACAAAACAACACAGCCACAACACTACCACAACAAAACAACACAGCCCCAACACAAACCACAACAAAACAACACAACCACAACACACCACAACAAAACAACACAACCACAACACTAAAAAAAAATATCTTCAAACCATTGATGCATTGCGGTATAACAATAACGGAACTGTACAGTATTTTAGTATTTTTTCATAAGCAAAATCTTATAATACAATATATTAAAATCTATAGTTTTTTTTTTTAATAATTTCGCCTTTAGTGTTTTCTTTGAATTATAATGTCTTACTGTCCTAGTCTACAACACATATGTGTTTAAGACACATTTATCAATAGCTCATAGGAGAGGTTAATTTTTTAACCCATACGTCCCACAACAAAAGACAGGATGTTTCCTTGATCCCATAAACCTGAGTTACCTTGAACATTAATGTTATCCTCAGTGCAGGTAATTCCTCACCATTCAAACAATATTTTAACTAAATTCTATCTACATATTAAAACATGTTTACCTCAAAACTTGTTTCGGTCCCAAAGAATATTAACTGGTGCAAGTTATGATGATATTACCGGTAAGAATAACGACTCTGAACACTATTTATCTCCCTCCCTCTAGGTTGAGTAAGTAACTACACAATTAATCTCCTCCTTCTAAGTGGGTGTAGTAACTAACAACTATTTATCTCCACCCTTCTAGGGGTGTAGTAACTAACACTATTACTCCCTCCTTCTTGGTTGTGTATGTAACTAACACTATTATCTCACTCACCTCTTTCTAATTTGTGTAGTAACTAACACATTAAACTCCCTCATTCTAAGTTGTGTAGTAACTAACACTATATCTCCCTCCCTCTAGGTTGTGTAGTAATCTAACACTATATCTCCCTCCTTCTAGGTGGTGTATAACTAACACTATTATCTCCCTCCTTCTATGTTGTGTAAGTAACTAACCACTATTATCTCCCTTCATCCTATTGTTAGTAACTAACACGATTATCTCTCCCTCCTTCTTGGTTTGTAGTACTAACACTATTATCTCCCTCCTTCTAGGTTGTGTAGTAACTAACACTCTTATCTCCCTCCTTCTTGGTTTGTGTAGTAACTAACACTATTATCTCCCTCCTTCTAGTTGTGTAGTAACTAACACAATTTCGTCCCTCTTTCTAAGTTGTGTTAGTAAACTAACACTATTATCATCCCTCCTTCTAGGTTTGTATAAACTAACAGTATTATATCCCTCCTTCTAGGTTGTGTATAACTAACACTATTATCTTCCCTCCTTCTAGTTGTGTAGTAACTAACACTATTAATCCCTCCCTCAAGTTGTGTATAACTAACACATTATCTCCCTCCATCTAGGTTGTGTATAACTAACACTATTATATATCCCTCCTTCTAGGGTTGTGTAGTAACTAACACTAATAATCTCCCTCCTTCTAGGTTTGTAGTAACTAACACTATTATATCCCTCCTTCTAGGTTGTGTAGTAACCTAACACTTAATTATATCCCTCCTTCTAGGTGTGTAGTAACTAACACTATTATATCCCTCCTCTAGGTTGAGTAGTAACTAACACTATTATATCCCTCATTCTAGTTTGTGTAGTAACTAACACTATTATCTCCCTCCTTCTAGTGTTAGTAATTAACACTATTATATCCCTCCTTCTAGTTGTGTAGTAACTAACACTATTATCTCCCTCCTTCTTGGTTGTGCAGTAACTAACACTATTATCTCCCTCCTTCTAGGTTGTGTAGTAACTAACACTAGTATCTCCTCCTTTTTTTCTTTTTTTTTTTTTTTCTAGGTTGTGTAGTAACTAACACTATATATCCCTATTTCTAGTTGTGTAGTAACTAACTACCACTATTATCTCCCTCCCTCCTCGGTTGTGTAGTAAACAAACACTAATTAACTCCCTCCCTCAGGTTTGTTGTAGTAACTAACACTATTACTCCTCCCTCCTTCTAGGATGTGTAGTAACTAACACTATTAATCTCCTCTCCTCTCTAGGTTTTAGTAATTAAACACTATTATATCCCTCCCTCTAGTTGTGTAGTAAATAAACACTATTATATCCCTCCTCTAGGTTGTGTAGTAACTAACACTATTATAATCCCTCCCTCTAGGTTGTGTATAACTACACTATTACTCCCCCCTCTAGGTTGTGTAGTACGAACTCTATTATCTTACCCTCCCTTCTAGGTTGTTTAGTAACTAACACTATTATCTCCCTACCTTCTAGGTTGTTGTAACTAACACTATTATCTCCCTCCATCTAGGTTGTGTTAGTAACTAACACTATATCTCCCTCCTTCTAGGTTGTGTAAGTAACCTAACACTATTATCTCCCTCCCCTAGGTTGTGTAGGAACTACACGATTATCTCCCTCCCTCTAAAGTTGTGTAGTAACTAACACCTATTATCTCCCTCCTTCTAGTTGTGTATTAACTAACACTATTATCTCCTCCTTCTAGGTTGTGTAGTAACAACACTATATCTCCCTCCTACTAGGTTGTGTAGTACTAACACTATTATCTCCCTCCTTCTATGTAGTGTAGTAACTAACACTATTATCTCCCTCCTTCTAGGTTGGAAGTAACTAACCTATAATCTCCCCCGTCTAGGATGTGTAGTATCTAACACTATTATCTCCCTCCCATCTAGGTTGTGTATTAACTTCACTATTATCTCCCTCCTTCTAGGTTGAGTATTAACTAACACTATTATCTCCACTCCTTCTATGTTGTGTAGTAACTAACACTAATTATCTCCCCTCCCTCTAGGTTGTGTAGTAAACTTAACACTATTATCCTCCCTCCCTCTAATTGTGTAGTAATAACACTAATATCTCCCTCCTTCTAGGATGTGTATCACTAACACGATTATCTCCCTCCTTCTAGTGGGTATTAACTAACCACTATGATCACCCTCCTTCTAGGTTGTGAGTAACTAACACTATTATCTCCCTCCTTCTAGTTGTGTAGTAACAACACTATTATTTATCTCCCTCCCTCTAGGTTGTATAACTAACACTATTATCTCCCCCTCCTTCTATGGTTTGTAGTAACTAACACTATTATCCCCTCCTTCTAGGTTGTGTATAACTAACCCACTATTATATCCTCCTTCTATTGTGTAGTACTAACACTATATATCCCTCCTTCTAGGTTGTGTAGTAACTAACACTATTATCACCCTCCCTCTAGGTATGTGTAGTAACTAACCCTATTGCTCCTCCCTCCCTCTAGGGTTGGTAGTAACTAACCACTATATCTTATCTCCCTCCCCTCTAGGTTGTGTAGTAACTAACACTATATCTCCCTCCTTCTAGGTTGAGTCGTAACTAACACTATTATCTCCCTCCCTCTAGGTTGTGTAGTAACTAACACTATAGTCTCCCTCCTTCTAGTTGTGTAGTAACTAACCATGTTATCTCCCTCCTTCTAGGCTGTGTAGTAACTAACACTATTATCTCCTCCCTCTTGGTTGTGTAGTAACGAACACTATTATCTCCCTCCTTCTTGGTTGTTAGTAACTAACACTATTGTCTTCCTCCCTCTTAGTTATTAGTAACTAACATAATACAATCCCTCCTTCTTGGTTTGTAGTAACTAACACTATTAATCTCCCTTCCTTCTTGTTGTGTAGTAACTAACACTATTGTCCTTCCTCCCCTCTTAGTTATGAGTACTAACATTATTACATCCCTCCTTCTTGGTTGTGCAGTAACTAACACTTGGTTGTGGCAGTAAATAATACTGATGATACAGCAGAGTTCGTCCCCACCCGTTTTTTGTATTTTAAATGTAAACGTATTGAGTTCAAGATTCAAGTATCTCCATGCAGTTGATCAACAGCTCCTGGTGCATCTTGATGGCATTGGCCTACTTATTACCCGGATCTTCTAGCTATTGATACATACCTCCTAGGCCCTTTTGAGCCTGGAAAATATATAAGTTTTTTTTTAACTAAGCTCTTGGACTCCAAACCATTTTGAAATGTTAAGGTATACTTCCAAGATCTCTGAGACAACTGAGCTGCAACTCCTCTCCTATGACTGAAACACATCTAGTTAGTAGTGGGTCATGCAATGTCATGCAGAGTCCTTGGAAAGCGAGCGTGAGTGGAAATTAAGGAAGGGAATGTTAGCACCATTTCCTTGTACCCAGAGACTTTCACTAACCAGAATCAATGCACTCCCTTTCTCCCCCCGGAAAAGACTAGCTGAGATAGAACTTCGATTAGACCTTCTATAGTTTTCCCTAACCCTAACACACTGCCGGCTTGCTGCCCCGATACCATACTACATATTTCTCAAGTTTTACTATGGGCATACCTGAAAATGTTAAATCGAAGTGGAAGAACAAATGCTTTTTGGATCTGATGGACTGTTTTGGAGTGTAACGAAAGGTTACATTTAGGAAGGAACTCAAGGTAAAAAAATAAGAGGGAGCAGTAACAGAGTCTGTTTGGGTAGATTGGTGGAGGTCAAAGAAAAACTAATTCTAGGTGTAATATACCGACCTACCCCCCCCCCCCCAGGCTGGATCAGAAAGAGGGAAGACTTCTTTGGGACGAAATTGTTAGGCTTCTGGACACAGTAACATAGTCATAGTAGGGGACTTTAACTTTAGTCAAATTGACTGGAAATCTTTTGACAGTAATCTAGATCCAGTGACTTTATGGGGAACAGTTTCAGGACTGTTTTTATGAAACAGACGTAACGAGGCCTACTAGGGTAATATTTTGCTAACCTAGTCCTTGTCAAATAAGGAAACACTCGTGAACATCTGGAGATCACTGAAGAGCTTTGGCGCAAGTGAACACAAATCCATCACTTTTAGCATTAATTGGGGAATGCAAGAATAATGATAATACAGTAAAAAATCCCTGATTTCGTTTCTGGCCGATTATAATGGACTTAGGGAACATCTGGTCTAACTTTGATTGGGGTTATCTAAGCTAATGATTTATTGAACGATAATCATACTTATGAATATGAAGGGATCTGCTTTTATGATTGTTTTCTTAATAATGTACACAGTGCCCCAGAGTATAAGCATTCCCCAGAGAGAAATTAGGTCTAATAATACGATCCCAAATGGTTAAACAGGAGGCTAAAGAAGCATCTATAGGGGAGAAAAGGGGAAATTAAGGCGCACCAAGAAGAGGAGAGGTTCACCTTACTGACAATATGTTCAGCATAAAAGAAATAAAAAAGGCGATTAGATAGGCTAAAACGTGACTTATGAAATTAGAGTTGCCTAATGAATCAAAGGAAACTAATCCAAAGGGGTTTCTTTACGTGTATAGGACGAAGGTGAAGGAAAAGTAGACCTCGAAAACTGGAATGGAACAAGCTTACGGATAATGAACTGGAAATGTGTTCCTATTTAATGACTATTTTTTTTGTCAGTTTTTACACAGAAGATGTAAATGAGAATTCCAGTAATAACAATATTTAGTTCCTGATGAATTTAAGTAACTAATATTACTGTCACGAGGGACATGGTTATTAAAACAATTGACAAACTGAAACAAAAAAGTCCCCGGGACCCGATGAGTTGTTTTTCAAGGGTACTTAAGATAAGATCATAAGAACATAAGAAAGAGGACACTGCAGCAGCCTGTTGTCCCATACAGGCAGGTGGAGCTTAGTCAGCCATTTAACGAGTGCATTCAATGCGTCCATCCTTACCATTTGTGCCAGAGTTGTGGGAAGATGGCTAATGTGGGTTCTCTAAAATCAAACAGGGGATAAGTCCACTCCTTCAAATTACCGTCCCAATAAGCAGACATCTAATATGTGGGCAAGTTAATTAGAATCAATTATACTGACATTACAGAAGTCACCTTGAAGAGCATAACTTGATAAATGAACACAGCATGGATTCACGAGAGGTCGTTCCTGCCTGACAAACTTTCGACGTTCTTCAATAAACATTTGAGGCATTGACAGAGATAGGAATATGATTTGTTTTATTTGGATTTTAGTAAAGCCTTCGACAGAGTACCACACAAGAGACTCTTACGAAAAGTGGCAAGCTCATGGTATAGGTAGGTCAAGTTTTTAGCATGGATTGAGGCATGGTTTACCATAGAAAGCAGAGAGTTACCATAATGGAGGGAAATCTGAATGGGGATTACACTAGTGGCGTTCCACAAGGAATCATTTTAGGCCTCTCTAGTACATAATTTAATTAATGACCTTGATGAAGGGAATTACTAGTGACTTGAGTAAGTTTGCTGATGATACAAAGATCGGCCGTATAATTCACTCTGAGAAGATAACAATGAACTCCAGGACGATTTGAACAAATTAATGTCTTGGTCTGAAAATGGCAGATGAAGTTTTAATGTGGATAATGTAAGGTACTTGTCCCTTGGTAATGAAAAAAATAAAACCCACGAAGCTATAATCTTATGTGAATAAGCATGGGTCATACAGAAGTGAAAAAGTCTTGGGAGTCATGGTAAGCAGAAATCTAAAGCCAAGACAGCAAGAGCCCTTAGTGTGCGCAACAAGGCCAGACAGATTAATTGGATTTATCTCAAGAATATAAGTAACGAAGTCCAAAAGTTATTTTCCAGCACTATTCATCACTAGTGAGGCCTCATTTAGATTATGCTGCTCAGTTTTTGGGCCCCTTACTACAGGATGGACATAGACTCCTTAGAGAACATACAGAGAAGAATGACTAAAATGATTACTGTGTAAGGAACCTCCCGTATGAAGATAGACTTAAAAAGCCGTAAATCTCCACCTCTGGAGAGGCTTAAATGAGGGGAGATATCATTGAAGTGTATAAGTGGATGACGGCATAAACAAGGGAGAACATTAATAAAGTACTGAGGGTGTCCGAACCAGGTTAGAACCAGAATAATGGATTTAAAGTTGGATAAATTTAAGATATAGCAAGGGACCAAGGTAAGTACTGGTTTTCTAACAGCGTTTAGAAGCTGGAAACAGTCCTTCCCAGTGTGTGATAGAGGCTAGGACCTTGGGTAGCTTAAGAAAGACTGGACAAATAATGAAGTGGGAGGGCTGGTTTGATTGGTGTCATGGGGTACGGGATTATTTCTTGGCTAGCTTTAGGTAGATGTCGTTGTTTGATATGGGACCTGCTCGAATGCCAGTAGGCCTTCTGCGTGTTCCTCCATTCATATGTTCTTAAGTTCTGTAAGAAACTATTCAGTTGTAACTAAGCTCTGAGGCAAGAAGTTACGGTATCTGAACTTGGAAGAATATGTGAAGAAAATTTCACTAGTATATATTTAACCTCCAGTGTCCAATGACTGTACGCAGGTCGTTTTGCCTCTGTTTACGCTGATTTGCATAAGTATGTTGCCTTCAGCCGCAAGTGTTTGCCACCACTTGAAACTTTCCTTGTGGCTTGTAGTACTGGACTCTCTTCCTCATTTAACTGGTGCTGGATCGTGTCTTTTTACATCTGGTACTTATCTTTGACTTTGAAAATTTGACCCTTTTTTTAGGATATTTTTATTTCAAACTAATTTCTTAAAGGCCTC
Organism: Cherax quadricarinatus; assembly: GCF_026875155.1. NCBI lineage: Eukaryota > Metazoa > Arthropoda > Malacostraca > Decapoda > Parastacidae > Cherax > Cherax quadricarinatus. The sequence goes on from NC_069411.1 coordinate 23,035,013, forward strand.
CAGCTTACTGTATAAGTATTTCACTGTATGGCTACTGTGCAAGAAGGTATACAATACCGACATGATGAAAAGTTAAGACACATCTGCAAACATATGTGTATCTTTATTGTAGACGTTTAGAGCCATCCAGGATCTTGCCTGTCTACAGAATCTCTACAAACCACGGTGATCCTCACACCAACTCCATGCTGAGGACTATTACCTCATCTTTCGTAATAGTTCTACTGTCTTTCTAGTTATGTCTAGAATCTGTATTGATGAAACCACTGGATGGCGAAACGTCTACAAAAAAGATACCCAGTTTTGCACATGTGTCTTAACTTTCATCATGTCAGTATTGTATCCTACCTGTCTTCTGCACAGCTTGTCAGACACTGCAACATCATGGATCTTGGTTCAGAGGACAATCTACATGACCTTCTTTCGCGGCTACTACAACTACGGCTTACAACTAAACCATCCTTTTGGGTATACCTACATCCCACTGGGAATTCCCCTACCATGACCTATGATCTCGTCTGCTACCCATCCCTATCCACTGACGCGTATAAGCCAAGCCTTACCTTGTCTGAGCTACAGAATCTCTACAGCCACGGTGATTACCTCATCTTTTTGTACATAGTTGCACTGGTCTTCTAGTTATGTCCGAGAATCGTATTGATAAAGCCACTGGATGGCAAAACGACTACAAGAAAGATGCCCAGATATTGTGTCTTAACTGTATGGTAACTGTCAATCCATTCTCTAGTCATTGGATCAGGTAAGATTCCTGTCATCCCAAGCATAAGGAAAAGACCTACCTTGGGGGCCACAAGAGCATCGGGTTTTGCCACTCCACATCGTATTGCTTCCACCTGCGTATTGTGTTAGGTTTGGCCTACACTTCAACTGTGCAAGGCGAGTTTGTGAGGTATGTGTGTGTTCATAACCTAAGAAGAGTCACCTACTCATTCCTTCAATTAGCTTTCATTCTCAAAGCAGCCTGTAGTCTTACAATCCCACCTTCGCTTCGTGTGTAAAATGCAGCTTTCACTCACTGCTCGAATTAAAGCATCAACTATGCGGCTGTACGCTCTCTGTGCAGCTTTTGATTCCTCAGCTCCACTGCATAATATTAACACCACACTACCCTCAGACACACTCTCCACTGGCATCCAGCCGCCTCCTTGCTGCATCATTCAACATCCCATATCACACCCATAAAAGTGTCGGTAACCACTATATTCCCATACCTTCCCTCCTTTTCGTCCATTAGATTACGTTATTTTTCTCCATAGATTCCTCGATCACTACCCACCTTTTTTCTCATCAATTCTAATGGTTTACCTTGTACTTTATAATTACCCCTTCCGCCGACTGTTTAACAAAAAACGCGATTCGAAAAGTTAGAAATCTCCAGTGACTTCTAGAAAGGACTGCCCTACTAGCATCCAGCCTATTATTGGGTTTTCGTAACCATTAGTCAGTATCCTTGTCCAATTATCCATTAGAATTCATAGATCATAGTGCTTCAGGATTACAATGTAGGCGAACTAACTAAAGATATTAAAATTTAATAAATTTAATTATAAGTTGTCCTAGACGTAAATTAAATTAAATTTTAAATTAAAATTAATCACAGTAATCAAAATATATTAATCACTTCTCTCGTGTACATATTATTGTGCTGAAAGCACATATCACATTTTTATGTCTTAAGTCCCGCCTGGTACATAAACCTTTAATAATACAATCTACACATAAGTTTGTGTGTATGTATGTAGTGCTCTAAGTATCCCTATGTCTCATGACTCGACTAACTTAAACAAGTGACTGACAATGTCCTCAAATAAAACTAACTTCTTTGACCAAATGGCAGTCAGAACAGTCTGCTTGAACAATAACAAGAATGCTAAGCCCAATAGCAATATAACAAGCGACTGCGACAACAAAAACCGGAACAAGGAGATAATATAACGACACTAAGTAAGGGACCATCAGCAGATCACCAAGCTACCCATAATACTTGAATCAAAGTCAGCATAAGAAATCCCCGACGTATAGTACACAGATAACCAGTGCCAGTTAGGGTCAGAAGCTACAGCTCAGACCTGAGTTGCACATAGTGTCTTTGCGACACACAACCTCATACAGAAACGACGACAATCACTAAGTCCTATACAATGTCTGTGAACAGAGTCCCTTAGCAGCCGACAACACTGAGGCAAGAACGATCTTCCACCAAGAGCCAATAAGGAGATTTAGCCCTTGTCAGGATTACGTCCAACAACCAAGCGAGTCTAGCCAACTGAATATTCAGGCGAGGTGAGTACACCCCCCCCCTCCGATCACGTGATAGCTCCGTGGACAGTGAGAAGCCGGCAGTGAGAAGCCGCAGCGTAACGAGCCACAAGTGATAAATACAGTAGTTTAGACAACCAAACTTAAACTATGAAGCACAATAAGAATATGTTACATCCCTACCTAACAACATACCTAACTCAATAATATAAAGCAATATTATTTTACGATTTACTATAATCGCAAATATAACAATATAAATATTACATGAACAGGTACTTACAATGTAATATTATATACTGTAACCCATTCATCCCAAGGGGTTGAACAAACCGACACATCCCACTACCAAATATCTCAACACATCACATCTTCCATATCCCTCCCTCAATCTGATAAGCCAATTTTTCCTTACCCATCTCATTTGATGCCCCCCACTTGCTCTTATCCATGTTTATAACGACTTCGGTATCGTAAACTTAAATAAAATGTTCTGGCTCCAAATGGCTGCTCAATCTGCTGTCTACGGGCGTTTAAATTACACTGAAAAGCACAGCAACTCTCTGGGTTCGTCATACACTCACCGTGTTAAACAATATTAATTATTATTATAAGGAAAGACAACAAATACCCAAACTCGCCTATAATATATATATAATATATATATATATATATATATATATATAATATATCTATATATATATATAAATATAACACTCCACTAACAACATCACCTTAACCCAGTTTTAACATTAGCTCACTAGAACATTGGTACTAGTGAATAAATGAACATTTATAAACAGGAGGCCTCCATGACAACCCCCTCTTTCTGCAGGTGACTTAGCCTACAGTTAAAACGTAAATACTCTCCAAAACACAGCCCCATGGCACACACTAGGACCTTTACAAAACATGAAGCTAAACGCTACCAAAGCTATATATAACCTAAAAAAAAAACTAATTACCTACTCACACTACCCCGCCCAAACATGAGGATGACCACTCACGTCACCACGTCTCCTACTACTCATAAACCATCTCATCTGATCCTGTCTCCTGGCAACTGCCCTAACTGACAACGGAATATAAAAGCGTCCGGATTCAGTACATTCCGGCACTATGGAGCATCCCCTCCCCTATAGTGGAGTAGCTTGAAACCCATTGGGTGCAACTAGTCAAGGAAAATGGAAATGACCCTAGGCCTGGGAAACACAATGAGCTCCAAAAAGTAAGAAAATTTGCATCAAGCACTACTTGATGCAATTGACTTGTACATAGATAAACAGAAAAGCATTTATTAACAGGAAAACGTAACTTACAATGAGCACTGTAACCGCAGTCGTGTGAAACCTGCTTGACATAAAAGGATCAGGTTTTTACGCTAAAAGAGTCACAGTCATGCTTTATAGCTGCACTCTGAAACAAACAGACAATGCACCATTTACAACCAAAAAAGGAAATAACCCGCACATAGAAGAGAGGAGCTTACTCGACGTTCGGTCCGACTTGGACCATTACAAAGTCACAGTGTGACTTGTAAAGGTCCAATAGGACCCAAAACGCCGTCGTAAGCTCCTCTCTTCTATGTGGCGGGTTATTTGTGCATTGGCCAAACACCTATGCGGTGATGCATTTTCAATACATGACACAAACAAGATCGACACCATGGAGCCCAGGCCCTTCTAGGGCAGTGTAGGTGCCTGAGCCAAAGTTTGCGCTCTCACAAGCTAGACTGTCATTCCCTTGGCCTCCTTGAGACGGGGATGGGCCCAGACCAGAGAGGCCTAGCTTCTCCCTACGAGCCCGTGAGGGTGGGGAAATGTTGGCAATGACTGGGACAGTTTGTCCCCAACAGATGAGGGGATACTTGTGCCTCCTCCCCTGGGAGACTTAGGTCTCAGACCACTCCCTCGACAAGGAGCCAAGGCCGGGCCAACCACTTTGATAGAGCCCCAGGCCGGGAGAATACCGCGAATCAACAATACCAACAAAATACATGACAGACAATTAAAGAGCTGACGGGGTACCTCGGTCATGTTATCTAAAAAGTTTACACACGATATATATACAAGTTAACGTATGATAAACTGAGAAAAACATCAGAAGTTCATTAGCACACAACTCTGTTTGCAAAATAAAACCGGTGCAAATTATGAAAAATGTATAACCAGTCCTCCAAAACAGTGCAAAATTTTTAGTGTACATATTACAAAAGAAAGAACATTATCAACTCTTGGTCTCATACAATATACATGAGAGCAAAACTGGCTATGCAAAAGCACACCACTGGGAAGAAACTGGATAAACACGGGGAGAAGAAAATACCAGACACCAAACCTGGGTAGTAATTCATATATAAAAATATTCAGTGAGGACTGGTGACCTGAAAAACACCTGGAGTCATCACCATTGACCCATCTAAAGGTGTATCTCCGCAGGCCTTCACTTACACAACCAGTCATTCCAATGAACCCTGGAGTCATCCTAGTTGGGATCCAAAAAATAAACCAGTGTGGGTCCTGGAGAAAACACACATAACACACATGGATCACTATTCATAACCCAAACAAGGTGAGGCTTCATTCACCGCACCACGTACCGCCTGCCTGTGGTCCAACAGTCCAGAACACCAACATCACACAGGTGAAGACACATAACACCCCCTCCTTTCTGCAGGTTACTTAGCCTACAGTTAAAACATTAAATAACTCTCCAAAACATAGGCCCTTGCACACTACTAGACGCTTACAAAAAACATGAGAGCTTTAAACAACTACCAAAGCTATAGTATACACTAAAAAACTAACCAAAATTACCCTACTCACACTATCACCCAAACATGATGACTTCCCACCGTCACCGTCTCCTATTAATACTCACAAACATCTCATCTGATCCTGTCTCCTGGCCACTGCTACGACCATGAATACTATGCGTCCAGATTCAGTACAATCCTGGAACTATAGGCATTATTTATAAAATACTTTTTCTCAGCAACCTTCGTAACAATGTTCACTTTCAACTTTCTTTAACACACCCTCCCCACCCTCGGTCCATAACCTTTGCAACTTCTCTACAAAACCCCAAAGGACAGTATCATCAGCAAAAAAGTAACTGTTAACCTCCCATTTTGTATCTGATTCCACATAATTTAATACGTCCCTTCTCCCCAAACACCCTAACATTTACTTCTTTTACACCCCCACATAAATATGTTAAACAACGAAAGTGACATCACGGATTCCCTGTCTAACACCTCTTTTACCCAAATCTGAGCCTCACTATCCTCATAAAACTCTTTACAATTACTATCTATTCTCATAAACTTACAAATTCGGCCACATTGCTCCCCTTATCCACAGTATCAATTGCCTTTTCTAAATGTATAAAAGCAACAAAAACTTCCCTGCCTTTATCTAAATATAGTTCACTTATATTTCAACATACACATTCCCTCCCCATTTCTGAAGCATCCCTTTCTTCATGTTGTGATCCTGCTTTCTTCTTATTCCAAATTCCTTACAGCAATAACTCCACAATACACTTTACCATGGCACACTCAGTAAGGATTATTTCTTAGAATTTCTACCTCACTTCTTTCCCTTTGCCTTTATAACAAAGGACTATGTTATTTCACATTGCCAGTCGCTAGGGACCCTTCCTCTCATTCATTCATTTATTGAACAAAACACAAGCAACTCCAAAAAATATACCCATCCCCACCTGCTTTTAATATTTTTGTCATGATCCCAACAATTCCAGCTATTTTTTAACCATCTTCCATTCCTATGCAATGTCTTAAGCACCTCTCACCTCACTCACATATGCTCTTCTTCACTCCTAAAAGATATTATACCTCCCTGGCCAATGCATGAAATTAACTGCCTTCCTCTCTTCCAACAAGATATCCCACCATATTCCCCAATACCTCCAACTCCCCATCTACTAACGTCCCCTATTTTATTTTAACTGTTAAATCCTTCGCTCTCTAGTTTTTTTTTTTTTCAATTTATTCGCATCAATTTTTTCTTTTTAATGTTCACAAGATTTTGAAGAGCCCCTCACCCCACTATATCATCGCTCTACTTTTCACATTACATTCCTATCACTCTCTACACCTCTCTTTTGCTCTCTCCATATACTCCCATCCTTTGTATCCACTTTCTGCTTGTAAAAACTTCTCGTAAGCAATTTTTTTCTTCATATCACACCCTTTAACCCTCCTCATTCCACCAATCATTCTTCATTCCTCCTGCACCCACCCTTCCTATATTCCACAAAACCTCTGTTCCCCACATTCTGCACCAGAGGCATTTTTAAAACTTTCCAGCCATCATTCCACCTTTCTCTGTATTTGCTCATATCTCAACCTAACTTCTTCCTTCCCTAGTTTATAAAAACTTTCACCTCTCTCTTACAGCTGTGCCATTTGCCCCCTCTGCTCCATCTACCTCTTACTCTAAAACTAGCTATCAGCTAAATAATGCTGTGATATGTTAAGTAAAAGGACACCAAATAACAACTAATGTGACATTGGTCTTTTTACGTAACATATTTGTCCGGTAATTCTACAACAATATTAATACATTGCTCTGATATGTCTGGTTGCCCCTCTATAAACATGAAGATCCCTGAAGTCTACCCTTTAATCCGTTTATCCACCAACATATAATCCAGGTTATTTTTCATTTTGCCTTGAATCATATCTTGCCATAACTTATTTAATCCTCTTTTTCTTATATTATGTATTATTACCTATTACCAAACGTATGTTAAAGTTCAATTAAAGGCCTATTATTATTTACCCCCTGACACTCCAAACTACCTCTACTTCTACTTCTACTCCCTCCACAACAGCATTTCCTCCCACGTTAGCATTTAGGCCCCCACCATGATAGTGTATATATATATATTTATTATAATATATTATAAATATATATATATATATATATATATATATATTCTATATATATATAAGTCCACCTCTGGTGTAAGTTGGTGGGGCCCATAGCCTCGGAGAAGTGGATAAAAAGGCTTCAAGGAAGAAGCCATTTGAATATTCCCCTTCCTCAACAACCACCCCCATATTTTTATTCTTTTACCATAACTATATTTTATTACATAATGTGGTACAAAAGATATAGAGATACATTGTTGACTTAAAAGGAATGGCAATATACATACATGAGGTGTGAGAGATAACATGTTTAGTACAATTTGTTTACTTGTTTGTGTCACTGATTATAATGCGAAAATCTCATCCAGCTCCTCAGAGCTGGGGCGCGTGCCCAAATACAGAGCAGGCCTATTTCCTCTAAACAGCAGTGCTCTGCGTTTGCTGGAATAGAGAACTAGCTTGCCCTGGGATCCCATAGTTACCGCGGATGAGTTTTTGCCTAGCTCCTTAGAAACTTAGATGCACTCTTTCCCCATCAGCCAAGGGTCTCCGAGTCTATGGGAACAAACATATAATGATGGGCAAGTTCTCCATATGTTCTAGACTTTTAGACCTCCCTGAACTGCAGTTGCCCCGTCCGTCCTCCCGGAGTATTGAAGAAAGGTAAACGAAGTAGTATGTAAAATGTGTAGTCCCCACACCACCTGCTTGACCGTCTGTCCAGGTTTGGAAGGGTGAACCATCTGAACGCATCTTTGGCTGCCATCAGATCTGCATAACTGGGGTGGCTCCCTTACTTGCTGGGCTCCGGCTGTTGTGAGCCCTCTGATAATGCTTTTAACCTCATGTCCCTTTGCAATCTTTTCCTCGGATTTACGGCACACGCAGACCATGGTCTTGTGTGCCGGTCTGCTGCTCCACTGCCACAAACACAATACACCTCTCTTCGGCAGAATAGGGCGGAAGTCGAAGGGCAACACCAGATTCGAGGTCTGTGGGTCGAGGCGTGTGCCAGGCTAAAGCTGGGAACATCAACAGAAAGACCCCCTGCATAAGAGCTTTCCATCAAACTGCAAAGGCGGGCCTTTCCTTCCCTGACACACCTCTGAATTCACTGATGAGCTATATTCTCCAGTTTTGGGCCATTCCATGCGACGGTTTGTAGTTGCCTGGGGGACGGTGAGCAGGTCTGGTTAGATTATCCCAGATCCATGGCTCTATAATGATCTTCTGGTCCTGGACTCCAATCAGGGAGAACCGCTGCTACAAGCCTTCAGGATGCCAACGCATAAGGACAGAAAAGCAGGTAGCACAGTCCTGTGATACTTACGGACACAATGCTTCCAATCTGATTGAAAGTGTGGCTTGGTCCCACTGCCCATCTTCTAAAGTAAGGTTAAAAACTTCAAAAAAATCTGCCTCAGGATGCTGTTATATTCATGCAGAATAGGGTTTATTCATATAAGGTGCACATCTTAGGAATAGGTCAACCTGGGCAGACTAAAGCACTTTGTGAGAAGGTACAAGGCATCGTGGATGTCAAGATTGCCTATTCGTTGTTCCATTCCCTTCAACCTTCCAGTTTCTACTCCCTGAGAATTGTTCAATGGTATCATGCCCCAGAAATGCACCAAGCATGACGCTATTTGAGTGGGGCAATGACTGACGCTCCTGGTAGTTTTTTGATCTCACTGCATCTATCACTAGTTGAATTTAACTCCCCAACACTAACCACAACAAAACAACACAACCACAACACCTACCACAACAAAACAAACACAACCCCAACACTAAATAAAATATCTTCAAACCATTGATGCATTGCGGTATAACAATAACGGAACTGTACAGTATTTTAGTATTTTTTCATAAGCAAAATCTTATAATACAATATATTAAAATCTATAGTTTTTTTTTTTAATAATTTCGCCTTTAGTGTTTTCTTTGAATTATAATGTCTTACTGTCCTAGTCTACAACACATATGTGTTTAAGACACATTTATCAATAGCTCATAGGAGAGGTTAATTTTTTAACCCATACGTCCCACAACAAAAGACAGGATGTTTCCTTGATCCCATAAACCTGAGTTACCTTGAACATTAATGTTATCCTCAGTGCAGGTAATTCCTCACCATTCAAACAATATTTTAACTAAATTCTATCTACATATTAAAACATGTTTACCTCAAAACTTGTTTCGGTCCCAAAGAATATTAACTGGTGCAAGTTATGATGATATTACCGGTAAGAATAACGACTCTGAACACTATTTATCTCCCTCCCTCTAGGTTGAGTAAGTAACTACACAATTAATCTCCTCCTTCTAAGTGGGTGTAGTAACTAACAACTATTTATCTCCACCCTTCTAGGGGTGTAGTAACTAACACTATTACTCCCTCCTTCTTGGTTGTGTATGTAACTAACACTATTATCTCACTCACCTCTTTCTAATTTGTGTAGTAACTAACACATTAAACTCCCTCATTCTAAGTTGTGTAGTAACTAACACTATATCTCCCTCCCTCTAGGTTGTGTAGTAATCTAACACTATATCTCCCTCCTTCTAGGTGGTGTATAACTAACACTATTATCTCCCTCCTTCTATGTTGTGTAAGTAACTAACCACTATTATCTCCCTTCATCCTATTGTTAGTAACTAACACGATTATCTCTCCCTCCTTCTTGGTTTGTAGTACTAACACTATTATCTCCCTCCTTCTAGGTTGTGTAGTAACTAACACTCTTATCTCCCTCCTTCTTGGTTTGTGTAGTAACTAACACTATTATCTCCCTCCTTCTAGTTGTGTAGTAACTAACACAATTTCGTCCCTCTTTCTAAGTTGTGTTAGTAAACTAACACTATTATCATCCCTCCTTCTAGGTTTGTATAAACTAACAGTATTATATCCCTCCTTCTAGGTTGTGTATAACTAACACTATTATCTTCCCTCCTTCTAGTTGTGTAGTAACTAACACTATTAATCCCTCCCTCAAGTTGTGTATAACTAACACATTATCTCCCTCCATCTAGGTTGTGTATAACTAACACTATTATATATCCCTCCTTCTAGGGTTGTGTAGTAACTAACACTAATAATCTCCCTCCTTCTAGGTTTGTAGTAACTAACACTATTATATCCCTCCTTCTAGGTTGTGTAGTAACCTAACACTTAATTATATCCCTCCTTCTAGGTGTGTAGTAACTAACACTATTATATCCCTCCTCTAGGTTGAGTAGTAACTAACACTATTATATCCCTCATTCTAGTTTGTGTAGTAACTAACACTATTATCTCCCTCCTTCTAGTGTTAGTAATTAACACTATTATATCCCTCCTTCTAGTTGTGTAGTAACTAACACTATTATCTCCCTCCTTCTTGGTTGTGCAGTAACTAACACTATTATCTCCCTCCTTCTAGGTTGTGTAGTAACTAACACTAGTATCTCCTCCTTTTTTTCTTTTTTTTTTTTTTTCTAGGTTGTGTAGTAACTAACACTATATATCCCTAGCAAGTTTTCCCCCGTCCGGCTAGGCCGAACATATAAAATTTTTAATTATATATATATAAATATATATATAATAATATATATATATATATAAATATAATATATATATATAATATAACTCTTGCTAGCTTGTTATGCTTTCACCCTTAAATTTGAAATTTTTCGGTGCTTAAATGTCTTTTATAAAATTAGTTTTAGGGGTTTTGGGAAGGCCTGGGCTGCTTACCCGTCAGCGCCGAGAATGGGGAAAGTTTCAACGTTTACCTGGGAATACTAAGGGTGTGTCGGCCTGGATGTCAGCTCGGGGGAAATGAACCAGAAAATTTAGGTGCCAGACGGAGAAGAGAGAGAGAGAAGAGAGAGAGAGAGAAGAGAGGAGAGAGGAGAGAGAGAAAGAGAGAGGAGAGAGAGGAGAGAGAGAGAAAAAAGAGAGAAGAGAGAGAGAAAAAGAAGAGAGAGAGAGAGAGAGAGAAAAAGGGGGCGGGGAATTTAATTTCATGGGGAAAAAAAAAACATAAAAAATAATAATTTGAAAATTTGAATTTAAAATTCTGAGCGCCTATTATTTCGAAAATTTTCAAAAACGGTCGCTGTAAAATAGGTAACGTACGTAAAAAAAAATGTTTTTAAGAGCACTTATCATTAGTATCTTGACTTAAAAACAAGAGATGTACGTCGTTTGCGATTTAAAAAAACAGAACAATTCCTGACTAAAAACAGACATTGGAAACCAGATCTGGGAACTACACAAAAAAAGGATATTCTGCAAAGGTTTTTTCCTAAACAGACGAGGCTCAGTCAGTCGTAATCCGAAAAAAATTCGCATAAGTTTTTGAGTCGTTTTAAATATACAACATACAGCAAGAATTTGGGGTTCTTCTAACAAACTTTTAATGTTAAATAAACAGCGTGGGGGAAAATGGAACTCCATTTGGGAAGGGGAAAAGATCGTCTAAGTGCACAATTCATGGTACTGACTGGGGTTCACAAGGGCCAAATTAAAGAACATAAGAAACAAAAGAAAGAAGGAAAACAGCAACAGCCATGACCCAGCGGAGCAGCCAGTCCTCCCCCCCCCCCGGAGTAGCCCAAAAACCCTCCCCCCCATTAGCCCAATGACCCACCCCCCCGGGGGGCCTCTACCAAAGGGTGGAAAAACTGCACCAGACCCAGGAGCACAAGCTAGTCAGGTCCAACTCACACCCACCCACACCCACTCATGTATTTATCTAACCTATTTTTAAAACTACACAACGTTTTAGCCTGAATAACTGTACTCGGGAGTTTGTTCCACTCATCCACAACTCTATTACCAAACCAATGCTTTCCCATATCCTTGCTGAATCTGAATTTTTCCAACATGAAATCATTGCTGCGAGCCCTGTCTTGGCTGGAAGTTTTCAGCACGCTATTTACATCCCCTTTATTTATTCTTGTTTTCCATTTATACACCTCGATCACATGCCCCCTAATTCTACGCCTTTCGAGAAAGTGCAGATTCAGGGCCCTCAGTCTATCCTCATAGGGAACATTTCTGATATATGGGATCATCTTTGTCATCCTCCTCTGTAAGTTTTCCAGAGCATTTATATCCATTCTGTAATAGTGACCAGAACTGAGCAGCATAGTCTAGATGAGGCCTAACTAAGGATATATAGAGTTGAAGAACAACCTGAGGACTTCTATTATTTATGCTTCTAGATGTGAAGCCAAGAATTCTGTTAGCTTTATTGTGAACACTAATGCACTGTTGTCTTGGTTTTAGATTACTGCTAACCAGAACTCCTAAATCATTTTCGCAATCAATATTATTAAGATCTACATTATTTAGTTTACATGTGGCATGGTTATTTAACTGTCCAACATTTAGAATTTGCGTTTGTCAATATTAAACTGCATCTGCCACTTCTCCGACCATTGCATCAGTCTATTCAAATCATCCTGGAGTGCTCTAGTGTCCTCATTAGAATTAATTGGACGGCCTATTTTGGTGTCATCAGCAAATTGGCTTATGTCGCTATTTATTCCCTAATCTATGTCGTTTATGTAAATTGTGAACATCAACGGGCCCAACACTGACCCCTGAGGAACACCGCTTGTGACCTGCCCCCATTCTGATTTTTCCCCATTTATGCAAACTCTCTGCTGTCTATTTCTCAGCCATGCCTCTACCCAGGAAAAAATTTCTCCTCCTATTTCGTGTGCCTTAAGTTTCCTCAATAGCCTCTGGTGTGGAACTCTATCGAAAGCTTTACTGAAGTCCATATACACAATATCATATTCATTACCATGATCTACCTCCTCAAACACCTTAGTGAAAAAAGTTAGTAAATTCGTAAGACAGGAACGCCCCTTTGTAAAACCGTGTTGAGATTCATTAATCAATCTGTGCCTGTCAAGATGGCTATAAATTGCTTCGGCAATTATTGATTCCATAAATTTTCGCACTATGGAGGTAAGGCTTATTGGTCTATAGTTCGAAGCCAAGGACCTGTCACCTGCCTTGTAAATAGGTATTACATTTGCCATTTTCCACTTATCAGGCACTATGCCAGTTTGTAGCGATATGTTAAAAAGATTAGCCAAATGTATGCTAAGTTCCTCTTTACATTCCTTTAGCAAAATTGTAAACAGTTCATCAGGGCCTTGGGATTTGTTAGGTTTTAGTTTCTCTATTTGTCTGAGGACCATGTCACTCGTACATAGTTTATTATCATCGTGTTCTACATAATCTATTATTTCAGGAATATCGCTAGTATTTTCCTGGGTGAAAGCTGAGAGGAAGTAGGTATTGAGAATTTCACACATATCCTTATCACTGTCAGTGATCTGACCAGAGTTACTCTTAAGTGGGCCAATCTTGTCCCTAATCTTACTTCTGTATACCTGAAAGAACCCTTTTGGGTTAGTCTTTGAATCCCTTGCGACCTTAGCCTCATAATCCCTTTTTGCTTTTCTTATTCCTTTCTTTATTTCTCTCTTTAATTGAATATATTGATTTCTTAACAGCCCATCCCCTCTTTTGATACGTCTATATATGCCTCTCGTTTGACCAATGAGATGTTTTAATCTATTGTTCATCCATTTGGGATCATTTTTGTTTCATCTAATTTCCCTACTCGGAACAAAAGTTGTCTGGGCAGCTAGAACTATGCTCTGAAAAACGTCATATTGGCAACCAAGATCACCTACCTGACCCATAGTCAGGACATCCCAATTTAGCCCCACCCAGGTAATTTTTCAGTTTCGGAATCGACATCAAAGAATGACTCTCCACAGAGGGTTCGTCGTTTTATTCAAAAGATGATTACCCTCGACCCATGATTTTGAGCAAATTACCTGATGAAGAAGATTGGATACCACCAGAACCCTTCTATGTATACTGAGAAATCATCGCCCCCAATTAGGGAGACATCTTAATAACTTTCTAATGTAAAATTATGCTATTAACTATTGTTGGACACCACCATTAAGAAGCTATTGTCACGAACTTATAAAACTGACCAGAAAATTAATGCCTTTCTTGTCGTATAAATATCCGTTGTGCAATCGCGGAAAAAAAAAAAAAAAAAAAAAAAAAAAAAAAAAGCAATTGCAAACTTGTATAATTACTACCAATTCAGAGTCATGTAGTTATATACTATTATATCTATGTGACTCTGAGGGGTTATATTATACCTCTTAAAAGAATATCTTATTAATTCACATAACACTTTTTAAATTGCACCAAAGTGGTTGGGCCACTTACCTTTTATATCCTACCTCTCCCACCCCTCCCACCCTTTTCCATATTTCATCCTTACCCATCCTTTTTCCTTACCCATCTTACCAAAGCTCTGGTCATCAGAAGCGAAGCGAATTTTTCAGTCCCACGAAAGTCGGCCAAGCGAAAATCTGGGACACAGATTTTATTGCAGTTATTGGGTAATTCCATGATATATTGAAACTAAGTGATTTGTGATCACTTTCCCCAAGCTCATCATTAACCTCAAGATTATTAATTAGTGAATCTTTGTTGGCAAGAACCAAGTCAAGCAGATTGTTTCCTCTACTTGGTTCTGTCACAACCGTTCTAAAATGCAATCCTGAACCATATCAAGAAGTCATTAGACTCTAGATTTCCTGTCATATTGTTCGAATCAATTTGTCTAAAGTTAAAATCTCCCATTATCACAACATTTTCATATCTAGATGCCTTATGAATTTCGTTCCATAACAGCTTACTGCCCTCCCTATCAAGGTGTGGAGGCCTATAAATCACACCCAAAAATAATTTTTCACGTCCCTCGAGAAACTGTAGCCACACAGATTCTGTGTTCGATGTTTCTAATCTTATATCATGTCTAAGACAATTTAAATTTTCTCTGACACATCACCACACCACCACCCTTCCTTTTGATCCTATCAGTGTGGAATAGTTTATGACCCTGTATGTTGTATTGAGAAGGCATTTCTCTATCTTTCAGGTTGAATCAGGTCTCTGTTATACCAATAATATCTATATTACCTACACTTGCAAGTAATCTTAGGTCATCTATCTTATTTCTTAGACTCCTACTACTTGTATAGTAAACCTTAAGGGAGCTAGTCACTCGTTGCCCTCTACTATCTCTCTTTGTTGATCAATTGATTTGCCATTACTAGCAACTTTATTTTAAATATTGTCTTTTAAACATATCCCTGAGGTATCCCGGTAATAACTGCTGTTTTTAACCCTAATGCTGCAGCCTGATTGTTTCCCGCAAACACCCATACCTCTATAATCTATCAGTTTAAATTCCTAGATAAGTCATTAGTTACCCTCTCAGTTGAATTGGCTAATGCAACCACTCCATCCCCAAAGAGATGAACCCCATCCCTTGCATACATATCATGTTTGCCAAAGAATAGGTCCCAGTTATCAAAGAATGGGATTGCAAGTTCCTTGCAGTACCTGTCTAGCCAGCAATTTTTACTAATTGCTCTAGACATTCATTCATTGCCCACTCCCTTTCTAGGCAAGATGCTACATATGACTGGGATCCCTCCCTTAGACCTAACTACTTCTATGGCTGACCTGTACTTATCCAGCAGCTCCTCTCTCCTGCCCTTCCCAATGTCATTACTCCCAGCACTAAGACAGATAATGGGCTTGTTCCCATTACCTACCATAATATTATCCAACCTGTTGACTATGTCACCAACACCAGCTCCAGGAAGGCACACTCTCTGTCTGACCTTGCTGTCTCTGTTACAAAATGCACGGTCCATATATCTTATACCTGAGAATCGCCTACTATTAAACTATTCTTTCATTGATTAGCAGGGGAATCAGTGGTACCTTCAACCCCACTAACCACTGAAGTACACTCATCTTGGAGAACAGAGAATCGATTTCATACCTTCACATCTTCTCTATTAACTCTCCTCATCTTCCTTCTTCCTGAACTGTGAACCACTTGCCACTTAAAGCAGCTGCCACTATCACTGCAGGTGACCATTCCTTCCTTACCAGCTAAAATCCTTCTCACACTCGCTCCCAAACTCATCTATACGAAGCTTCAGCCTCCTATTTTCCTCCTGAAGAAGTGGAATCTCCTTCTTCAACACTTGAACCTGAGATTCTAAAACACTACAACAAGCCATGTACTTGGTAACAGCCCACGCTAACTCCCAAGAGCAGGTATGACCGCAGGTGACCACTGACCTCAGCGTACTGACCACTGACCTCAGAGTACTGTTTCTAGTTTAAGTGAAAGGTATGTTAGAAGAGAAAAAGTCTGATGTATCCTTGTTCAAAGTTGTAAAGGTAACAAGAGGAGCACAAAGAAAAGTTACAGATGTAAATAGACTTCAGGATTAGTCAAAATTGTGGGTGCTGAAATTCAACTCCAGAAAAATCAACGTTGTGAAAGTAGCAGTAGGTAAAAGGTAACTTTAAGCTCAGGACCTAGTGGTAACCATATTACCGTAAATATCGCCAGAGGCACACAAAAGCCGAATAACCACTACAATGTACGTGTGTTTGGCAAAGCTAATATTAGTTTTCAAATATCTCAGCAGAAGTTTTCACAATCCTATTTATAACATATGTCCGGGAAATGGAAAATACAAAAACCTCTAACAAGGCTAGTCCTGGCATACATGGTAATTAACTATAAGACGAAACTAAAGGAATTAAAACAGGACAGGACAAAAGGTAGCGTGATAAAGAATAATACACTCAAAAGATTTGATATTGTGGACAGCGATATTTGGTAACAAAGGCAGTCAGTGGGTACACAAGAGCACAACTGAAAACTACAGACGCAGAAAATGCATAATGTCAAAAAGTATTTCCTCAGTCTCAAGAGATGGTAGTAGTAGAAGCTGACTACATCCATAGCTTCAAGGGTAAGTATGAAAGAGTTTATGAGAATCGGAGAGAGTAAACCCGTTAGTAGCTAGTTAACAGGCTGGGTCACGAGATGATAATTGACCCAAGTAACAATAGAGGTGAGTACACACAAACACACACACACACACACACACAACATACACACACATACACACACACACACACACACACACACACACACACACACACACACACACACACACACACACACACACACACACACACACAGGTATGAGGAACTTCCTGCAGGAGGTTCAGTGAGACAGAGAATTGGCAGGAAAGTCAGTAAATGAAATGATGGAATATGTAACAACAAAATGCAGGGAGACAGAGGCAAGGTTTGTTTCTAAGGGTAATAGAAATAATGGGAAGACCAAAGCGAATCCTTGGTTTACCCGAAGGTGTAGGGAGGCAAAAGCTAAGTGCCCCAGAGAATGGAAAAGGTACAGGAGGCAAAGGACCCAAGAAAATAAAGAGACTAGTCGAAGAGCCAGAAAAGAGTATGCACAGATAAGAAGGGAGGCCCAGCGACAGTACGAAAAAGACATAGCATCTGTCCCGAAACTGCTGTATAGCCACAGTAGGATTAAGACAGTCAAAGACCAGGTGATCAGGCTGAGGAAAGAAGGTGAGGAACTCACCAGAAGCGATCAAGAGTTATGTGAGGAGCTCAACATGAGATTTAAGGAAGTATTTACAGTGGAGACAGGAAGGCCTCTGGGTGGACAGAACAGAGGGGGACGCCAACAAGGAAGATACCAGTAAGTGCTGGATGACATCCACATAACTGAGGAGGAGGTGAAGAAGCTAAGGGACCTTGATACCTCAAAGGCAATGGGACCAGACAACATCTCCCCGTGGGTCCTTAGATAGGGAGCAGAAATGCTGTGTGTGCCACTAACCACAATCCTCAACACATCCCTTGAAACTGGGCAACTAGATGAGGTATGGAAGACAGCAAATGTAGTACCCATATTTAAAAAAAGGAGACAGAAAAGAGGCACTAACCTATACACCAGTGTCACTGACGTGTATAGCATGCAAAGTCATGGAAAAGATTATCAGTAGGAGAGTGGTGGAGCACCTGGAAATGAACAAGAGTATAAATGCCAACCAGCACGGATTTGTGGAAGGCAAATCCTGTGTCACAAACATACTGGAGTTTTATAATAATAAGTACAGAAGTAAGACGTGAGAGACAAGTGGGTTGATTGCATCTTCTTGGACTGCAAGAAGGACTTCGACACAGTTCCTCACAGGAGATTAGAGCATAAGCTAGAGGATCAGGCACGTATAACAGGAAGGGCACTGCAATGGATCAGAGAATACCTGACAGGGAGGCAACAACGAGTCATGGTACATGATGAGGTATCACAGTGGGCACCTGTGACGAGAGGGGTCCCACAGGGGTCGGTCCTAGAACCAGTGCTATTTCTGGTATATGTGAATGACATGATGGAAAGGTTAGACTCAGAAGTGTCCCTGTTCGCAGATGATGTGAAGTTAATGAGGAGAATTAAATCAGATGAGGATCAGGTAGGACTCAAAGACCCTTGGACCCGGCTGGACACCTGGTCCAGAAACTGGCTTCTTGAATTTAACCCTGCCAAGCAGTCAGAAATGGGAAAAGG
>NC_069411.1:23054206-23246118 GCF_026875155.1 Cherax quadricarinatus
GTGTCTTGGGTTTAAAAAACAAGTACCCAAATTGTTATAATATTTTTGTGTCAAGTGCCAACTTGAATTAAAAAAAAAAATTTAAAGATGAAAAGGTTTGGGTTGGTAATTTTGGGGGGGAGGGGAAATGTGACCAAATTTGCCTTACGGATAAACCTGTTAATGGGGATTGTTGGGGTATTTTTTTTTTTTATATTTTTAAAAAAAATGACACCCCTTAATTTCCCATTTAAATTATAAATTAACCTCCTCTCAGCAAATTTAAAACCTCAACTCCTTGGGTAACCCCCCCTTTTCCCCCCCCCTACCAATCACTCCAAAATTTTTGGGAGCCCCAAACAAATTCATGATAGAACAAATTTTTAAATTCACATCCCCTAATGGATTTAAATAAAACCGAAATTCAAATGCATGAACATATTATACAGACTTTAATACCCCCCCCCCCCGGGTTTCCAACCCCCCCATTTTTTAAACCTAAAATTTAAAACATGTTTACCTAATCTAAAAACCACAGAATGTCAAACTTTTTAATTTGTTTTGCCCCTAAGGTTCATTCATAACAAATTTTTCCAAACAATGGTGATTAGAAAAGTCCGAAAAACTGCTACCAAAAAAAAATAAACTTAGTCCCAAAACCACCTTAAACCCTCACATTTAACTAACCCGTGTTAAAACAATAAAAAACCCAACTTTTCCCTATCCTTTTGGCATTTTCATTGACAACAGAAAATACAACAAAAAAATAAACCAGACAAAGTAACACAAAAATATGTCCCTAGCACACACCTAAAAAAAAACCCTTTAAACCACTGTTGCCCAATTTTATTTCCCATTTCAGATGAAATTTAAACCCTTTACTCGCAAAACAAACTAAAAAATTGCAAAACCCCAGTGACGAAAAATAATGCACAGACTTTAATACAAAATATCACATCAACTGGGGACACGTGCAGATAAACAGATCAACACTATGCAGTGAAAGGCACCTAAAAACAATTGGAGCAAATACAGAAATTATTATAGAAAAACTCCAAAATTA
The DNA here is from genome assembly GCF_026875155.1 of Cherax quadricarinatus. NCBI lineage: Eukaryota > Metazoa > Arthropoda > Malacostraca > Decapoda > Parastacidae > Cherax > Cherax quadricarinatus. The sequence goes on from NC_069411.1 coordinate 23,055,249, forward strand.
CAATGTCATTCCGTAAATCAATTTTACCACACCAATATGTAAATAAGTGTAAAGTCCAGTCACACAAAAACTGGCCAGTCCACAGGTCTACACCCGTGTCCAATATTTTTCACCATGCTTCACTATCCAACACCTCGCAAACTTTGTTATCCTTTACCAGGGAGGCGACCCGTTTTCCCCCCTGACTTCCCTACCTCGCAACACTTTCCAATCATACCCTCCCCTCCCTCGTATATTACAATCAATAAAACCTGTAACGTAAGTTGCCTATATCCCTCTAAAAAACCCTTCCCCCACCTCCCCCCAAAAATTTCCTTATGTCTAATACCGTTTTATAGAACTTTTAAACGAAAAAACCACCCTCCTCTTCACCTCAGTAACCTGTTTCTCCCCCCCCGCAATCCCCACATAAATAAAAAATCGCCATAAGTACCCCAAAGCTTGATTTACAGTTCCCCCCCCAAACCCCCACGTCGAGATTTAATGCTCTCAATACAGAAATTCCCTTTACCCCTACCCTATTTATCACCCTATTTAACACCCCTTGAACTCCTCACCCCCACACAAAATAACACATGAAAAGCCGACCCTCCCCACCACATACCCAAACCCCCCCCCGTCAACGCCGGTCTATCCCTAAACCACACCCACTAAAATGCCGTGCGGGGAAAACGATACTTACATCCGAACCGGGGTTGAAACCCTCACCCTACTAAACCTTTTCCCATATACTTCCCATCATAAGGGGAAAATTCCCTCTACAGCGCTAAAAACCCCCCCGGCTAACAACCCACAAACCTACCATTTTAACCTTTGCGGGCCTCATCCACCCAGAGCCCCAACACGTTTCACATTGAAACTCAACTCCTTAACCCCGTTGAAATCTGTTATGGATCCGGAAAAACCCCCCCCCACCCCTTTTTTCCCTCTCACCTCCCTTTTAATGAAGACACATTTGACCCCCCGCTTTAAGCCCACAACCCCCCGCCCCCCCTTACTTAGGGGTAACATTACCACACCCCTTTTAACCCAAATCCAGTCGAACTACCAAGAATTTAAAAACCTTTCCTAAGTATGTTCGTTATTGCTGGCCCAGTTAATGGGAAACCGGCTGCCACGTGCCAACTTTTTACATAAGATTTTAAAATAACAATGGCACGCTGCCAAGGGGTAAAATGAAAAGGGTCGAAAATGCACCCAGCCCCCTAAATCCTTTCTCCATCCAAGCGATTTTCCATGGTGCCACGGGTAACGTCAGCATAAATAAGCCGCGTTTTTTAAACGAATTCACTTGCCCCTCACAACTCACTACCCAATAAACCCTACCCCCAAGCTCCAAACCCCAGACCATGGTTTTATCTGAATTACCCTCATACCTGTTCCCCCGGAACATTTTACTCCCCCTTAATTGTCCATTGATCCCCTCCCCGAAAGTTGTATCATCCAATCCCCAAATTTAAAAACGGGCCAAACCCTCGAAACCCACCCCTGGTCCCTCTAGTACACTACGCTGCTCCATCAATCTATAAAAGGGCCCCCGTACCACGAAAACAAAAATTTGTGACATGGGACCCCCCTGCCTAAGTCCCCTACCCTTACAACTTCCACCCAATCGACCTTTAACTTACCTCGCCATTGCACCTATACAAACCTCAACCCACCCACTATTTCTTCCCCCAAAACCCCTGACCCCTGGGATGGCTTTAAATGTTTCCGATCCCACCTATCTATGCCCCTTCCCAAATCGGCGCCCACCAAACCTCCCTCCCCCCCCCCCCTTTTCCTCCACGAAATCCCAAGATCCCAGCCCCCCCCCCAAACCTCCCTGGCAAACCAAACTGATTTTTGCTACCCCCCGCCCCCCCCCACACACTTGCCCATTTCCCAAAATCTTCGCAAACAATTTTTAATCTGCGCATAACAACGAGATCGCCCGGTAACCCCCAAAGTGATCTGCCCCTTCCCCCTTCGTCCAATACAATAAAGCCGTTGTGCTTCTCACCCAGCTACCCTCCTCCTTCATGCAATTTAATAACCAACCCAGAAAATGCCCAAAATTTCTCAATGCTGGATAAAATTTCTGCCGGGGTCCATAAATTTCCCCTGCTTTTGCCCTTTCGCTTTCCCATTTTAAAGCCCTCCATATTCCCCCTCATTTATTTCCCCACCCAGTGTTTCCCCTATCACTTTACGCAACTGACAACCACACCCCCCAACACCTGTTTTTAAAAACCCCCTCCCCTACCCCCTTTTCGTTGCCATATTCTCATACCCCTTGTCAGCAAACGCACCCATTCCTTCCGTGCTTGTATGACCTCCCCCCCCCGTACCTCCTATCGATTCATGAACCTCCAACCATGGAAAAAGTCATTGCCTCGTCTTTGTTTCTGCCTACCAATCGCACGATGAAGGGCTATCGCCCCCTAAAACCTCTTCCACCCCCGCCTGTACCCTCACTGCTTGGAACCTCTCATCCGACCCCCCACTCCCTTTTAAATTGCCATAACTCACCTTGGATAAGTGCCCGCCACCGCCCCCCTCGCAAACAACCCCCCTAATCTATCCCCAAATAATTTTCAAGCCCATATTTTTAAAAAATTGATACGTTCCCTTTTCCCTTTTCAATATTGGTTAATCCGTTCTTTAGCCACACCATCCCCCCAATCACCCCATCCTCTCCCCATTTATCTCGCACGTAACCCCCCCCACGCGTTGCAAATTCCCCCTACCCCCCCTCATCACCTAACACACTTGTTTTAATTTCCAAAATCCCCCCAAAATACCCGCTAGTGATCCCACGCCACCTCTGCTACTACCCCCCCGATATCCGAATAAGCCTTTTTATTGTACAAAATGTCAACCCAAAACCCCTTTAATATTAAAGCCTTTCCCAACCCAGCAGGTAACCCCTCTTACAAAAGTGTGCTCTACCTCCCACGCCCCCCCTCCAACCGCATCCCCAACTGAATATCCCCCAAAAAACTCGCAAGGCCCCCGACACTGCCCCCGCCCCTTTTGGTTCCAGTCAGCCCTCCTAATAACGCAGTTTTTCCAGTCCCCACCAACGCGGCCACTGCAGGTAAAACCCCGTAAAAGGAAAACTAGTTTTCACATACAAAATCCCTTTTACCCCCCCACATTTTTTTTCGGGTGCATACACACATACAAAAAAACCCCCCTTTCCCATCCACCCCCCTCCACGCGCATACCTTCCCCCCCCCCCCCCTCACTTTTAGCAACACAAACGGGGTTTTCCCCCTGATCAATATACCCACACACCTTTTAGACGTGCAGATGGCAGGTCAGACCCGAAAAACCCCCCCACCTCAAGCACTCTTCCCTCCTTTAAATTGTGTTTTGCAGGAAAACACTCCACCCTAATTTATACGAAAAATTCGAAAAACCTTCCTTCTTCACATATTACAATCCTTTACGTTCACAGTCATAAAACCAAAACCTCTTTATAGTTTCCAACCCTTCCTCCTCTCTTCATTCACCCAGGGCCCCTGCCCCCGAGCCAGCACAAGGCTTCACACCATCAACCCCTCCCCCTTTTTTGCGATGCCTCTTTTCGTGACCCGCTTCGACATTGCTCTTTCCTTCCCCCCAGACCTTGCGCCCGTCGGCATACTGAGTCTGACGCCCCCCGCTCTCTTTCCCCGGGCCCTCTACATCCATGTTATTTCTGGGTTCCCTCACGATGAACCTCAACCTCCCCCCCCCCCGTTTCCCCAACACACGGCGACAACTCCCTTACTATTGGCCGTCAAACCTGCTATTTTTTTTTCCTTACATTCCTCTACAGCAACCCGTGCCCCTTCCCCCAGCTCAGGGAAAAAATCCCTTCAGCGTGTCAATGTCCTTAACACTTTCCCGAAGCTTTCTCTAGAGCCTGCACCTCCCCGACTGCATTCTGTACTTTTTCCTTTGTGTAGTAACGATTCTTTTACATCACAGCTTACCCACACATGCCAGTCCCCCCTCTTTGGAATCCTCCCCCCTCTTTACTCCAAAGCGCCCAGGCCCTTGCTTTCGCACTGGGCTCTCAACCTATCAGCGGTAAGGGCTTCACCAGTTTGCGCGGCCCCCTCCTCAGCTTCACCAAATCTGCCCCCATATGGTCGTACGCCCCACATATTCTGCACGTAGCTCTGTCCCGCATACGATACCCTAAATTGGTCCTGAAGTCCTCCAACACACGTAAGACGGGGGGATTTTCAATCATCTTCAGGAAAAGGTACCCTCCGGGGCGTCCCCTGTAAAACCTGCCGTCCACTTCCCTTTTGTGCCCGATTACGGTTCCAATGTCCAAAAAAACCCCTTAAAGTCACCTCATCGCCTCAAATGGGGCATTACGTATCTTACCCACGAAAGTGGGGAGATACTCGATCAAAGCACCTTCACGCTGGGGTAGCATCAAGACTCACGTCTTTTGGGAAATTTGTCACCAAAGACTCATACCGACGGGAATCAATTTTTACGAAGATTCTTAAGCCCCTTTAGGGGTCCACCAAAAACCCATGTCCGGGTTCCATAGTTCCCAATGATTGTGGGGGTAAAACTTGCACTGAAAGGGTGAAATCGCCCCAGAAGCAGTTCAAAACCAAAGGTATTTACCCCCCTCCCCCCTCAGCGCCATGTTGATACAAGGACTCGCCTGAAACAGCAGAGGGGGGGCAGCGCCAACCCACCGACCGGGGAGCAGCGTGTGGTATTAGGGTGTCAAACCCTTTTCGTTTAAAGCGGTTTTGGGTCTAAGTACTCGACTTTTTTTTTAGAAAAAGATTTCATTTAATTTTTGGTGTCTATTAGAAGCTCATATCAAAAATCCGTCTGAAATTTCAATCATATCGGCCAAAAAGGAAATGAAAACAAAATTTACGAAAAATTAATTTGGGGAGGGCATTGTTTCTCAGTGGGATTGGGAAAAATGGTTTTGACCTTGCGCTGATAGAACACTTTTAATTTTATCATTTTTTCAGGGAACAATTAAAATAAACCCTTTTTCAGCAAAAAAAAAATAAAGTTTCATAACTTTTTGACATTTTGGGAAAATGTCGGTCTGTTCACCACAAATTGAAAATATTTGGGATCTTCAGAAAGGTCATGTAAACTTGTAAAGCAATCATTTTCTTTGTTTGTTGTGAAAATCAAGTCAATTCTTCAAAATAAGGGGGATTGGGCAAAATGGGAAAAAACTTACTTTCGAGAATAGGCCAAAGCGGGCGGGGCCCCGGTGCCCGGGGAATTTTTTTTTTTTTTTCCAAAAAAATTCCCCTTTTTTTTACCTTTTTCCCCCCTTCAAGGGGGGCTCCTTGGGGTGGGAAAAGGGGCCCTTGGGCGAGGAATTAACCTATCGGTCTTTTTCCTCAAAACCCAACCTAAAACCCCCCAATTTTTCCCTCCCCCCATCCCATCCTCCCCCTCCTCCCCTTTTTCCTTTCCTCCTCCCCCTCCCCACCCCCCCTTTTTTTGCCCTTCCCCCTTTTTGTCCTTTGGGTTTTTCCCCACGGGCCCCGCTATTTTTCCTGGGTAGAGGAAAGGAAAACCGGGGTCCACCCCTTTCCCGGGTTTGGGGTTTTCTTTAGGGGGTGGTGTATTTTTGCCGTGAATCGGGAATCGCCTGGGGATTTCCCGATCCCTCTCCGTACCCCGGGATTTAATTTTTGGGTTTTCCCTTTGGGGCGACGAGGGGATCTCGGGAACCCACCTTTCGGATTCCGGGGGGGGGCCGAAGGGGGATCCTTTGTGGCGGATATCCGGCCACCCTCTTTTTTTGTTCCACCGAGGTAGCTCGGCAGATGTGAGGTTGCTATCCCCGGATTGTTAGTTTACTAGCAAAGATGGGGAGGGTAAAGGGACCCGGGGGGCCCCCCCTGCATCGCGCTACTTTTTCGGGGCTGGGTCCTTTTTGGGCGCGAGGGGGATTTTTTGGCCCTTTCATTCCCCCCTAGGGCCTATCCCTCCCCGGTCCCCCCCCCCCCTTTTTTTTTTTTTTTTTTTTTTTTTATTTTCTTTTCTTCTTTCTTTTTTATTCTTAAAACAAAAAGAAAGAAGTAACCTAACCATGGCAGCCCTAGTCCATGAACCTGGTACCCCCGGGCCCCTTCTTGATACCGCACCCCGTTCTGACCCCGCCTCGTCTTTGGACCACTTTTCAGACATTCCTCATGCTCTGTACCTATTGCCGTGCTTTTCCTCACCCGCTTCAGGTACTGAGGCCTCGACTGACTCTTTCGATTTTATGGGACCTTCGCTCTCCCTGACTATGCTTCCGGCCTCTCCCTCTACGGTGCGGCAATTTTCAAATCGCCGACCCGTTCCACGTCGGACCAACTCGGGTCCCACCCTAAATCCCAACCCGACAATTACCTGCTGATGATACTTCTCCCCCTTTCTCGTTCTTCCAAAAACGATCGACACGTCCTTCACTCCCTTTTTCCACGCTCAGTTTCAGACTGAACAGTGGACTAAATTTTTCCCTTTTAACGACCAATTTCCTCTACTGCCTATCTTTCTGACCATAGAAATTGGCAAGGCACTCCTACGCCATGTTGGTAAAGATATTTCTTTTCATGCTCTTAAGAGCGGTACCGAAACATTACCGTACAGAATCCCTACCCAGGCTCATGAGCTCTCTCGTCTTTCCCCTATCGATACTGTTCCTGTCACTCTTGAAAAACATCATTCCCTCAATTCTTGTAGTGGTAACCGTCAATCTGCTGCCCCATATACCTTACCATAGTTCAACAAAATTTCCAACCATGTGGCACCGACATCTAGAACAGCAGAATCTCCCAAGCTTCTCCCAATCCTCAAGTAGACCACTTACGTTCTTCCTGCCCGGGGGGAGACGCTACCCCTAGCAATGTGCCCGATTAAAACCTTTACAGCCGAGAACTTCCACCCTCATTATATAGCAGAACATCGGTTTACAAGTTTCGAAAGGTGATGCCCTACACCACAACAGTGAAGAAATTGCTGCGCTTTTGGCCATCCAGCGAAATATTGCAGATACTATCTGCCGAATGGCCCAGTCTGTGGTGCCGTTGACCATTCAATACGTCCTGCAATCGATCTCCCTCTGCCTTAACTGTCATGAGCTCACCCTTCTACTCTCGCCCTCGCTCCTCCGTTGTCAGGTCTATTTAAACGATCGGGAATCCATTACCTCAAGAGACAAAGGTCTCCCTTAGGCCATGGCATTTCTCATCTCCACCTCCAAGGAGTCTCCCACGTGTTCTTATTCCCGTGTTTCAAAACGGTCCCCCCCACTTCTGGTATCCCCATCTTATCTACACCGACAACTGTTGTTTTCCTCTCCCATAACAATACTCCTGTATCTAATTCTTTTTGCTGTCCCTCGGACTTCAGACTCCCTACTTCAACGCCTCCGTCCTAATTTCGCTACGTCGAGTTTTCTCTCACAACCCTCATATCCGACGAGACATTCGTACGACAGCCTCCTCCCAATCGTCCCCTCTACTTCTCAAAGTCAAAAAAAGGTCCGGTAACACTCCACACCAGCTTCCACCTCTTCATTTTACCCTCCCTGTCTCTGTCCCTATCTTCCCTCATCACTGGCTCAGTTACAAGTGCAGTAGTTCACAACCCTCCTCCTCGTAATGTACTCTTCCCTCCTCCCCTGTTCCCTCCCAAGTTCCTTCCTCTTCTGCCACCTCCCCAGGTTCCTGCCTCCTCGTCCCCTGCCACGCTTCTCCAGTTCCTCCACCCTTTCGCCCCCCCTCCCTTTGGGTACGCCCAAATACAGTTCCAATTTTTACTCATCCCCCCCCCTCCATTCCCAATATTGTCTCCCTACACATCTCTGAATTCCCGAAACACTTGAAGCAATCTTAATATTTGCAAAACCAAACCACAAGGACACGATCCACCCCCCGCTCTTTCTCTTCCTCTGCTCCATTTTCGCAACCCTTTCTTCACAGCGACCGTTTTTTTCGCTGCTTGAACATTTTCCACTGCCCCGCTGTGGCTTTTCAAACCCCTTTAGTCCGTAGGAACCCTTACTCGGTTTTCAAGTATCTTTATCATTCCCAATCAGGGGCCATTTACAGTGGAATTAGGGGGGCCTCGGGGGAAAGGGGGTGAGTTTCAGATGTTTCCCAGTTTGCCCCTTTTGGTGTTTGTTTACGGGAAACCCAAAAATTTTACACTCTGCTGTTATTCTCCATCTCGGGCTATAATTTATTGTATTTTCTGACCCTTTTTCCCCTAGGGGACCTTTAATGAAAGTGCCTTCTTCTCTGCACTGATATTCCGTACCACAGCTATTTGTTCATACTTTTCTGCATTTCACGCAGCCCGTATCCCTTACATAGGTGGTAACGCTCTGTTCTTTATACCCTCCTTCTCGGCATTATCTATTCGGGTTTTTTCCTTTTTTTTCGTCATTACCGCCACCAATTCTGTTACTTTTTTGTTTTTAATGCCCCCAATTTCCTCTGGGGGGGGGGCTCACTGTGATTCCCCTGGAAATTTAGTTTGAGGGTTTTTTTGCCACCCCCCCCCTCCATTTTTTAAAAAAAAAGTCTCACACCCCTTTTGATCCTCGGCTCATACCTCCTTGATCGATCTTCAATTCTCTTCCTCCGCCGCATTTGACTTCACTTGGGCTGTTCTCCCGACTTACAGACAGTGATCATTTCCCAATCATTCTTACTTCCCCCTTTTCATATTGGGCCCCCTTTTCCCGCACCCCACGCGGCAATTTGATCAGGCAAATTGGAACCTTTATTTCACCCCTAACTTTTTTTTTAAAAGGGGTTTTCCTTCTTCGTCCTCCATCGATGACTTTTACACCTTTTCCCTCGTCCCCCGTTTTTCACCCAGCTTCTCTTTCCCAAACCCCCCAAAATTTCCGGGAAAGGCCCATTCTCAGAAAGGGCGGCCTTGGTGGTCTCCTTTTTTGTGCCCCCCGGGGGGCCAGTACTTTTTGAAATGGCCGGCAGGGGCAGGAACCGGTACAATAAAACCACAGAGCGACTCCTTAAATTTTAAAAACAGAAGGGGTTCAAATCGCTCGCCGGCCCTCAGTGACCCCAAAAAAACGCATTTTGCTGGCGAAAAATTAAATGCCCCAAAACATCACCTCTGCTTCCTCTATGAGGCAGTCGGGAAAAAAAAAAGACAAAAACTAGGGAAAATTTATTCTCCTGACCCGGCCCCCTTTTTCTGCTTTTTGCCGGGTTGATAAACAAACCCACTAGATTTTTTGCCAATAAAAATTGGCAATAAATCTGGTCCGTATTTCCCCAGGGACGGCTTTCTTTTCCCCCCATTTCTTTCCCCCAAAGTCTGCCAGAAAAGGGGGGGGGGGCCCCCCCTTGGAACTTTTTTTTCCTCCCCCAGAGAAAAACATTAAAATTGCCTTTTACATTTCCAAAAAACCTGGGGCCAACGCTCCAGCTTGTCAAATCATGGGCACTGGGCCCGACAAACATTCATTTTCCCTATCCCAATAAAAATTTAAAATCAGTCAGCCCTTGCAGTCCTTTTACCCCTTTTTAAAATTTCTTTTTTGGGTCACAAGGAGTTCTTCCAAGCTGGGAAATCCCCCATTTTTCCCCCCTTTTCCCGCAAACCAGGCACTACGGGACAAAAAACCCCCCCACTATCGTCCCTTTGCTTTTAACCAGTGCAGTTTCCCAAAGTAAGGAACGTCTAGTAAATAAAACCCTTTTTGTGTGGAATTTTAGAGACACACAACAGTCTCTTTCCCCTCGTCAATATGGCTTTTGTAAGGGGGGGTTCAAACCCTAACCCCTTACTGAGGGTTTGGGTACGTATGTTCGAATTTCCTTTGGCCCAATAACCCCCTCAAATTTTTTTTTCCCTAATTTTTTGACCTTGAGAAGGCCCAAAGACACAAAATTTGGAGGTTTTTAATATTTAGGGCCCCAAACCCACTCCTTTTGGCCCTTCGAGGGAAATTCTACCAACCTTCCTTTAAAAAACTTTTTAACTGACAGGCATTTCCGTGTTTGGGTTAAAAAAATTGCTCTCCCCGGACTTTATTTCCCAAACTGAAGGTGTCCCCCCCGGGAAATTTTCTACACAAAAATTTCCTCCTTGCTATTAATGATTTGGCCTCTATCTTCCATCAAATATTTGGACATCACTCTATTTTGATACTTCGCTATTGCCTGTGCAGGCCCCTGACTGTCACCTCCTTACAGTTTCTCTCCAACATGCAGTCGACCCGTGTTTCCAATTGGGCCACCACACATGGGTTTAAATTTTCCAGCACTAAACCCACCAAATCACTTTCACTAGACGCTCTGCCCATCTCCGATCATCCTTTGTACCTCTATGGCCCTCCCCGCATCCCTGAACTTGATACAGTCAAGTTTCGGGGCCTCCTCTTTGATCGTAGGTTATCCTGGAAACCTCACATTACCTCTCTGAAGGCAATTTGTCACAGCCGGGCTGAACCTTCTTAAAACCCTTGCTCATCTTTCGTGGGGACTGATCGCGAACCCTCCTTCACCTACATTCCACCCTTATTTATCGAAACTTGATTATGGGACCAGATCTATTCAGCGGAAACTCGTGCTACTCTCTCTAGCCTTAACCCCACTTTCATCACCAAGGATTACTTTTATGCCTTGGTGCTTTCGCTCTTCCCCTGTCGAAAGCCTCTATGCAGAAGCGAACGTTCCATCCTTATCGATCGCCGTGATGCCCATTCCCTTTCGCAAACTATGTACGCTCTCATGATCTCCGCAACCCTTCCTTTTATAGAATGGTCACTGATATTAGTAGACATTCTTTATTTGTTCGCCGCCCCTGCTTACTCCGTCCCTTCTCTCTCGCCTTCATTTGCTCTTGTCTTCTCTTCAACTACCACCTTTCTATGTACATGTACATCTCACTTTTCCCTACCCCCCTGGGAAGTTCCAGCTGTTCGAGTCTGTTCTTTCTCCCTCCCTTGCTCGAAAGCCCAACTGTCTACAGGTCGCTTCCCGCTCTCTTTTCTTGACCACTTTCCACCCCATTCTCATGCCATTGCTGTGTACACAGATGGCTCTAAGTCTTCTGAACGGGGTAGGATTCGCAGCAGTTTTTTCCGGACAGCGTCGTACAAGGGGAATTATTTCTCTTGGGCTATAATTTTTTACTGCGAATTATATGCCTTTCCTTAAAAAGCCCCTTTTTCCGTATTGCATCTTTTCCTGTGTCTCTTTTGTGGTTGCCCTCAGACCCCTTAGTCCCTTTCCCAGGCTATCCCAAAAATTTGATACACCCCCCCCTTATTTTCCTCCGAACCAATTTTGGCCCTACCCCCGGGGAAACTTACCAAGCATAAAGATATTTTTTTTTTGTTGGGTCCCGGTCATTTTGGGACGTACAGGGAAATAAAAGGGCAGACACGGGGCTGAAAGGGTCAGCGTAAAATGACCAAACCGGGTTTTTTTTAAATAAGGTATCCTTTTAGGGACATTTTGTTTGTAATATCTTCCCACCTTCCCCCCCGTTGGAAAACAACTTTTGGTCTACTAGCTCACCCAAAAAAACTTAAAGTCTTTTAAACCAAGAAAAAGGTTTAACGGGCCGTCTTTTTATCACCATGTCGAGGGGGGGGAGACAACTCTCTCCCCGTCTTCGCTTTGGGCCCAAACCCTCGTCTTACTCAGGGAAAACCAGGGAGAGGCGCTTGTTTTCCCCTCTTGTGAAATTTTCCCCAACCCCCATTATCACCCGGGGCCACATTCTTTTGGGACTGCCCACTTTATCAACGAGCCCCAAAGAATTTCCCTCTTTCGCCCGTCTTCCCCCCCGCGCCTCTCTTTCCCCTTCCCCCTTCTCGCTAAAGACCCACCTTTCCTTCCGGACTCCCCAATTGACTTTTTTGACAACCCCCTGACTTATTTCACAAATTCTATACTTTCAGCCCCTTCAACTTCAATCCCCTTGCAAACCCTCTCCCCCTACTATCCCCTGCCCCGCTTTTTTTCTGTAACCTGCGATCACCCCCCCCCCTTTTCTCCCCCCAAATTTCCCTTTTCTTCCTTCCCAACCCTGCACGCGGTAATAGCCCTTGTGGGCTTAGCTTTTTCTTTTTTGTTTATAATAATAAAAAATAAAAGCCCCTTTCGGGGCTACCCCAAATACACCCATGGGCCCCTGGATTCCATGGGTCTCCCTAATGATTTTTTGGGAGTAAACTTGCACTAAGAGGGGAAATCCCCCCCACAAAGGGCAGCTCAATACCAAGGGTTTTTCCCGCCCCCTCCTCACACTGGCGCCATTTTGATAAAGGTACTCGCCTGAAAACGGGCAGAGGGTGCAGGCACAAACCTCACTCGACCGGGGGTCAGGCAGCGAATAAATAAACGGCCAGATAATTTTAAAAAATCGAATAAATCCTTTTTAGCTACAAATGGAATTACCCTGAATATAAAAATTAATTTAAAATAGAAAAAAAAAATTTGAAAAAGATACCAAGGTGATAATAACAAGAAAATGAAAAAAAAGAAAATTGAACAAAAGGGTGAAAACATAAGGGAAATTTTCCTTTTAATGGTCACCCTGTCCCCCCACCAAGGTGAATGCCCAAAAGGGAATAACCACATATCGCCATTTCCCAATTTCCCCCTCTTTTTTCGATACCTTGGGGCAAAATTCCCCAAAGTCATTTGAGAAATTAGAGAGATTTTTTTTTAAAAGACTGCTCAAAAATTTAGGCCAGCTAAAATTTAAAAGAAGAAGACTTCAAAAAGGGGAAAAGCTTTCCCCATATAAGGGGAACAACAACAAGGTAATGTGAGTGGAAAAATTACTGAATCCTCAAATGATTCTTTTCAATATACAAAAAGCTTTCACCCAAGGTTCCAAGGTTTAATGACGGAGATTTTTTGATACTTATTTTTGAAGTCCCTTTTAAAAAAGGGACGTCTATTAGCGGGCCCCCACAAAACGGGGGAAACCCTTTTTACATCTTTGTTTTTCTGGAAAACTCAAAATTGTACGGGTTTCGTTACCTTTTGAAAAAAATGTGGATTATGATTCCGTTTAAGAAGGGTAACCTAGAGGCTTAAAGATCTCCTCCCATAAGTTTTTAAAAAACCCCTTTAAAACCATTAAAAAAACCCAGCCAACCCCGTCGTATTTAATTTTTCACTGAAAAAAAAATCCTTTTTAGAGATTTGGGGGTAGAGCTTCTAACTGAATTCCCATGGAAAGTCTTTCCCCCAATTTTCCGCATGAGGATTTCTATAAAAATTTAAACCCGAAGACTTTCCCTAGGTTTTTTGATAAGTTGCCCCATAGAAAAATTTTTAGAAACAGCCTCGCCGCCGATAATTTTTAAATATCTCAAAAATTGATTGGCGAAACAAAAAAATAAGGAAAAAAGTACTAAAATAAGCCCCAAAAAAAACGAACCAAACTTTCAGTTTATGCGTCGCATACAGAATCCTTGCCCACCCATATGAAAGCCTCCCCGCCCATTAAAAAAAAAATTTAGATTTTAAAAATCTAGGAAAAGTTTTAAACCACTAAGGCATAACATTGGGGTTTTAACTCACTTTTTGTAATAAAAAGGGGATTTAAGGAAAAAACCAAACCCCTACCCCGGGGGGGTCCTTGGGGTGGTGAAGAGGCTCTTGGTCTGAGGGAAATTTAAACCCGTCGGTCTACTTCCTCCCGACCCCAAGCTAATTAAACCCCCCCAATCCCCCTTTCCCCTTTCCCCTCCCCCCATCCTCCCCTTTTTTTCCCTTTTTTTCCCCCTCCTCCCCCCCGCCCTCCCCCTTTTTTCCCTTCCCTTTTTTTGGCCTTTTTTTTTTTTTTTTTTTTTCCAAAAGGCCCCGCTAGTTCCTAGGAAGGGAAAGGGTACCGGGTTCCACCCCATTCGTTGAGGTTCTTGGCGTGGCGTAGTTTGCCGTGGAATCTGGATTGCCTGGGGATGTCCTGACCCTCTCTGGTATCCCGGAGGTGGTTTTGGGGTGTCTCTCGGCGACGGGGTATCTTCTGGAAGCCACCCTTTCGATTCCGGGGGTGTTGCCGAGAGGTATGCTTTGTGGTGGATTTCCGGCCGCCCTTCTCTTTTGTCCACCAAGGTAGTTCGGCAGATGTAAGGTTGCTACCCGGATTGCCGGTTTACTGGATGATGGGTAGGGTATGGCACGGGTTCCAGCTGCATCTGCGCTACTTGCGGTGCGGGAGTCCTTTTGGGCGGGAGGGAGATTCTGGCCCTTTCATTCCCTGGAACTATCCTTCCCGGTCCCCCTTTTTTATTCTTTTTTTATTTTTATTTATTTTCTCTTTTTTTTTTTTCTTAAAACAAAAAGAAGAAGTACCTAACCATGGCGGGCCTAGTCCATGAACCTGCTACCCCGGGCCCTTCTGATACCGCACCCCGTTCTGCCCCCGCCCCGTCTTTGGACCACTCTTCGGACACTCCTCATGGCCTCTGTACCTCTTGCCAGTGCTGTTTTCCTCACCCGCTTCAGGTACTGAGGCCTCGACTGACTCCTTCGATTTATCTGACCTTCGCTCTCCTCTGACTATGCTTCCGGCCTCTCCCTCTACGGTGCGGCAATTTTCGAATCGCTGGCCCGTTCCACGTGGGACCAACTCTGGTCCCACGCCTAAACGACAACGACAATTACCTGCTGAGGGACACTTCTCCACCTTCTCGTTCTTCTCAGAAAAGATCGACACGTCCTTCACTACCTTTCCCGCTCATTTCAGACTGCACAATGGACTAAATTCTTCATTTTACGACCGACTTCCCCTACTGCCTATCTTTCTGACCACAGTATTGGCAAGGCACTCCTACGCCATGTTGGTAAAGATATTTCTTTTCATGCTCTTAAGAGCGGTAAGCGCATCATCACCATACAGAATGCTACCCAGGCTCATGAGCTTTCTCGTCTTTCCCATATCAATACTGTTCCTGTAACTTGAAAAGCATCATTCCCTCAATTCTTGTAGTGGTACCATCATTCTGTCCCATACCATAGTTCAACAAAATTTCCAGACATGTGGCACTGACATTCTTGAACAGCTGGAACTCCAAGATCTCCCAATCCTCAAGGTAGACACTTACATTCTTCCTGCCCGTGGGCTCGTTTAACTTTTGACAGCTGTGAACTCCCATCCTCAGTTTATGTAGCAGGACATCGGTTACAAGTTCGAAAGGTGATCCCTACACTGCAACAGTGTAGAAATTGCTGGCGATTTGGCCATTAAGCGAAATATTGCAGATCTATCGCCGAATGCCCAGTCTGTGGTGCCAATGACCATTCTAATACGTTTTGCAATCGACCTCCCTCTTGCCTTAATTGTCATGAGGCTCACCCTTCGTACTCTCGCCGTTGTCAAGTCTACTTAAACGAGCGGGAAATCCGTTACCTCAAAGAGGTAGAAGGTCTCCCTTATGCCATGGCAGTTTCTCATCTCCGCCTCCAAGGGAGACTACCTCGTGTTTCTTATTCCCGTGTTTCAAAACGTCCCCCCACTTCTGGTATCCCATTTTCTGCACCCACCTCTGTAGTTACCTCTCCCATAGTCACTCCTGTAGCAAATTTTCTTTCGCTGTCCTCGGCTCAGACGTCCCTACTTCAACGTCTCAGTCTGATCTTGCTTCTTCGTGTTCTCTCTCCCCAAGCCTCAGTAGCGACGAGATCTCGTATGACACCTTCCCCCAATCGCCCCCTCTACTTCTCAAAAGTCAAAAGAAGGTCCGTTAACACCTTCCTACCCATCTTCCACCTCCTCATTTTCCTTCCCTGTCTCTGTACCTGGTTCTCCCCCCTCTCACTGGCTCTGTTACAAGTGTAGAGGTTCACCCTCCTCCTCGTACTATCCCTTCCTCCCCTGTTCCCTCCCAAAGTTTCTTCCTCTTCGGCCACCTCCAGGTTTCTGCCTCTTTGTCCCCTTCCACGCTTCTCCAGTTCCCTCCACCCTTCCGTCCCCCTCTACCTTGGTACAGGTCCATTACAGTTCCAATCTTTACTCATCCTCCCCCTACCATTTCCAATATTGTCTCCCAAAACACGTCTCTGAATTCTGAAACACTTGAAGCAATCTCTGAATATATTGCAGAGACCAAACCATCAATGGACACTGATCCACCCTCCGCTCCTTCTCTCTCCTCTGCTCCATCTGTGCAACTCCTTTCTTCACAGTGCACCGTTCCTTCGCTGCTTGAACGTTTTCCACTGCCTCCGCATGTGGACTTTTCTAACCCCTCTAGTCCGTAGGGAAACCCCTTTCCTGCGGATTTCAGGTAATCTTTATCATTGCCAAACATGGGCCCATTTACAGTGGAATATACGCGGGCCCCAGGGTAATCGAGGTGAGCTTCAGATGTTACTACTCCCAGTTTTCCCCTGTTGGTGTTTGCTTACAGGAACCAAAATTACACTCTGCTGTTATCTCTCCCATCTCAGGCTTTAATTTATTGTATTCTTCAGATCCTTTTCCTGATAGGACCTTTAATGAAAGTGCCCCTTTTTCTACGCACTGATATTCTGTACCATCAGCTATTTGTTCATACTTCGCTGCATTACACAGCAGCCTGTATCCACTTGCATAGGTGGTATATGCTCTGTTCTTTATATCTCTCTCCTTCTCGGGCATTAAACTATTCCGGATATTGCCTTTCTTGTTTCGTCATTACCACCCGATTCTGTTTTCTTGGGGATTTTAATGCCCACCATTTCCTCTTGGGGGGGGTCTCACTGTGATTCCCGTGGCATTCAGTTTTGAGGCTTTTTTGCCACCCACCCCCTCCATGTTTTAAATACAGGTACTTACACCCATTTTGATCCTCGGACTCACACTCTCTCAGCATCGATCTCTCAGTCTGCTCTTCCTCCGCCGCATTAGACTTCACTTGGTCTCTTCTTCCGGACTTACATGACAGCGATCATTTCCCAAACATTCTTACTTCCCCTTCATATTCACCAACCTCTTTTCCCTCCCACGCTGGCAATTTTATCAGGCAAAAGGGGAAACCTTTACTCCACCTAACTGTTTTTAGAGAGGTTCCTTCTTTTGTCTCCATCGATGAACTTTTACAAACCCCTTCTCGTCCTCCGTTTTAACCGCAGCTTCTCATTCTATACCCCAAACTTCGGGCAGGCATTCTCAGAAATGCGTGCCTTGGTGGTCTCCTGCTTGTGCTCGTGCAGTACGTTTTAAACGCGCTGCATTGGGGGAGGTACCGGTGCAATAGAAAACCACAGAGAGACTTCTGAATTTAAGCAGAAGCGTGCGATCGCTCGCCGTGTCATCCGTGACGCTAAACGCACTTTCTGGCGAGATTATGTTTCCACCATCACCTCTGCTTCCTCTATGAGTGCAGTCTGGAAAAAAGTACGAAACTGAGTGGTAAATATTCTCCTGACCCGGGTCCTGTTCTGCGGGTTGCCGGTGTTGATATAGCAAACCCACTAGATGTTGCCAGTGAAATTGGCAATCATCTGGTCCGTATTTCTCAGGGACTGCATCTATGCCCCTCATTTCTTTCCTCAAAGTCTGCCAGAAGGAGTTAGCACCCTTGGACTTTTTTCTCTCAGAGAAGAACAGTATTAATGTCTTTTACCACTTTAAGAATGGAGGCAACACTCTCAGCTTCCGATCATCGGCAGCTGGGCCCGACGACATTCATATTCGTATGCTACAAAATTTACATCAGTCAGTCCTTGCAGTCCTATTACGCCTTTACAATCTTATTTGGTCACAAGGAGTTCTTCCACAGCTGTGGAAATCCGCCATTGTTCTCCCTTTCCGCAAACCAGGCACTACGGGACATGGAAACCTTCCACTATCGTCCCATTGCTCTTACCAGTGCAGTTTGCAAAGTGATGGAACACCTAGTAAATAGACATTTAGTGTGGTATTTAGAGACACACAACAGTCTCTCCACTCGTCAATATGGCTTTCGAAAGGGGACGTTCTACCATAGACCTCTTACTACGCTTGGATACGTATGTTCGTAATGCTTTGCGAAAAAACCACTCAGTTATTCCCCATATTTTTTGACCTTGAAAAGGGAAATTATGACACAACTTGGAGGTATAATATTTTAGTCCAAGCCCACCCCTTTAAAGGCCTTCGAGGCAATCTACCATCCTTCCTTAAGAACTTTGTAACGACGGGCAATTCCGTGTTCGGGCTAATAATTGCTCTCCCCGGACTTTATCCAAGCTGAAGGTGTCCCCCAGGGATGTGTTCGAGCACAACACTTTTCCCCTTTGCTATTAATGATTTGGCCTCTAGTCTTCCATCTAATTTTTTGGTCATCACTCTATGTTGATGACTTCGCTATTGCCTGTGCAGGCGCTGACTGTCACCTTATTACATTTTCCCCGCCAGCATGCAGTCGACCGTGTTTCCAATTGGCCACCACACGTGGGTTTAAATTTTCCAGCACTAAAACCCACCAAATTACTTTCACTAGACGCTCTGTCATCTCCAATCATCCTTTGAAACCTCTATGGCTCCCGTATCCCAGAACGTGATACAGTCAAGTTTCGGGCCTCCCCCCTTTGATCGTAGGTTATCCTGGAAACCTCACATTACCTCCTGAAGGCAACTTGCCACAGCCGGCTGAACCTCCTTAAAACCCTTGCTCATTCTTTCAGGGGGACTGATCGTCGAACCCTCCTTCGCCTACATTCCACCCTTATCTTTATCGAAACTTGATTTTGGTGACCAGATCTATTCACCGCATCTCCTGCTACTCTCTCTAGCCTTAACCCCATTCATCACCCAAAGGATTTACGTTTATGCCTTGGTGCTTTCGCTCTTTCCCCTGTCGAGAGCCTCTATGCAGAAGCGAACGTTCCATCCTTATCCGATCGCCGTGATGCCCATTGCCTTCGCTACTATGTACGCTCTCATATCTCCGCAATCCTTCCATTTATAGACTGGTCACTGATATTAGTAACATTCTTTAAATTTTTTCGCCGCCCTGTTTACTCCGTTCCTTTCTCTCTTCGCCTTCATTCTCTCTTGTCTTCTCTTCAATTACCAAACCCTTTTTATGTACATGTAGCATCTCACTTTTCCCTACTTCCCTGGGAAGTTCCACTGTTCGAGTCTGTTCTTTCTCTCTCCTTGCTCGAAAGCCCAACTGTCTTTCGGGCGCTTCC
The DNA here is from genome assembly GCF_026875155.1 of Cherax quadricarinatus. NCBI lineage: Eukaryota > Metazoa > Arthropoda > Malacostraca > Decapoda > Parastacidae > Cherax > Cherax quadricarinatus. Next base: position 23,074,376 of record NC_069411.1, read on the forward strand.
CGCTCTCATTTTCTTGACCAAATTTCACTCTCATTCTCATGCCATTGCTGTGTACACAGATGGCTCTAAGTCTTCTGACGGCGTAGGATTCGCAAACAGTGTTTTTCCCGGGCAGGGTTGTACAAGGGCATTTTACTATCTTCGGCTAGTATTTTTACTGCTGAATTGTATGCCATCCTTATAGCACTTATCCGTATTGCATCATGCCTGTGTCATCATTTGTGGTTTCTCAGACTCCTTAGTGCTTAAACAGGCTAACAGAAATTTATCCACCTCCCCCTTAGTCCTTCCGTAATCCAACTTTGGCTACGTCCGCATCTTTACCAGCATAAAGGATATTGTTTTTGATTGGGTCCTGGTCATGTTGACGTACAGGGCAATGAACAGGGCAGAACACGCTCGCGGTCAGCAGACTGACCTACCATTTTCATGTAGAGTATCCATTTACGACTAATTTGCGCAATATTCTTCCCAACTTCACACCCATTGGCACAACGTGGCCCACCTTATCTCAGCAACAAACTTCAATCATTAAACCGAGTATAGGTTTACTGGCCTCTTCTTATCACCATGTCGAGGTTGGGAACTACTCTCTCCCGTCTTCGCGTAGGCCCATACTTGTCTTACACATGGATATCTCTTGGAGAGGGCGCCCTGCTCTCTCTGAGAGAATTGCCAAGTCCATTATCAGTCAGCCACATTTGTTGGACTGGGCCCACTTTATCACGAGCACCAGAATTTACCTCCGTCGTCGTCTTCGCTCTGCTGCCTCCTCTTTACCGTTCCTTCTCGCTGATGGACCCAACCTTTCATCCAGAACTCTCTCACTTGACTTTTTTGACAACAACTGACTTACTTCACAAATTCTGATACCTTCAGGCGCTTCTACTTCAATCTCTTGCTACCCCTACCCTCGAACTATCTCGACATGCCCCGCTGTTTTTCTGTAACCTACTGATCATCCCTCCTCCCTTCTGCCATCCAATACCCTCGCTTCCTTCCCCTATGACCCTGCAGCGCTGTATAGCCCTTGTGGCTTAGCGCTTCTTTTTGATTATAATAATAATAATAATAATAAGGAAACACTGTTATTGGCTAGAGAAGGATACCAGGAACGAGCGACTTCGTTTCCCAACCCAGTAATTATCTTCAACGACAACTCAAAAAGAAACTAAACCCATTACCGAACAAGGTTCACAAGAACGAATCAGTAGTCATTCTAGATGACTCAATACTAGAGCTGTTTCAGAAAAAGATATTCACTCAGCTATGAATCCCTACTTTGCTAAAGTGAAAGTTGGAATAGACGAGACTCAATTAGTTGAAATTACTTCCTTCCATGATACTGGAAGTTATTTAACTTGTTGAAGCAGTACATACTTCCCCGTAAGTGATATGACTCGCACAAAGCTAATGTCTTATTAGAACTTAAGGAGGCAACCATTAGTAGAGATGCCTCTCCCAGGATATAACATCCAAACACCAACCTATACTGACTTTGTGTGTCGAGGTATATCCAGTGAAACTTTTTCCTATTCAGGGAAGGTGACTACTCCATAGGCAATGAAAAAAAAATCTAGACTATCCATGTATACCCGAGAGCCTCTAGTTATTGATAATTCTATCTGAACATTAACTATGCCATCGAAGCTCGAAAAAGAGGCTCCTACCTTATTTCCTCTGTTATAACTAGAGCAATGTCTAGAGGCGCCCAAAATCCTTGTCAACTGAAGTCCTAAGTGAAGGCGAAGATTTAAGGTCTCCGATTTATTGTTCATCAGACCGATCCTTACAAACCCGGATCTTCAAATCTGAAATCTTCTATGATCGGCCCTTTTCAAGATCTGATATTAAAAATGTTTAACGAAAGAAGATTAATAAGGATCAGTTTCCATGATCCAATACCCATAGAGAGAAATTACGAGAGATACTAATTACAGAAGACGACGCCAAGCCTGACAATTGTTTTTACTATCTTGCTAATGGTATATTAATGAGAAAGTAAAGACTCTTTTGTCTTCCGACGATCATCTGTTCTACCAGCAAACATCTAGTAGTGCTACCTAGCACCTTTCGAGAAATTGGGCTATTAGTTTCGCCACCATAGCCCATGGGAGAAGAGACTGTGGAAAGCTATCTAAAAAGTTGTCCAAGTCTGCCAAGTGACACGGCAAACCTTCGCACACACCTCCACCAGTTCCCTAATTCCGATTCCCGCAGTGGTGAGCAAAGTAGACTCCAGAGTATAGATTGTGTTGGTCCTTTACGCAGACAAACAAGGGATCAATACGTACAATTATGGATTCGTTACTCGGTATCTGGAGGGCTATCCTTTTGAGAAAACTTAATTCTCCGCATCATTGCTCGAGCCTGTAAAAAAAAATTTTCTCACAGGTGGGGATTCCCCGAATAATTCAATCCGATCAGGGTTCAAATTTTACCTCTAAAGATGTTTCGTGATGCTTATTCGCCTCGGAATTAAGTCCGGTATTTTCTGTTAGCTTATCACCCTCAGTCGCAAGGAGAGCCCTCGAAAAAACGATTTCAACAAAACATTAAAATCAATGATGAGGAGCGTACTGCGACCATTTTTCCATAGATTGGGACGAAGAATACTCATTCCTCTTGTTCGCCTTAAGGGAGAGCGAACAAGAAAGCACTGGGTTAGGTACCATTTGAATAATTTAACGGCCACCAAGTACCGGGGCCCCCCGCTGTAATAAAAGATTCATGGACCGAAAACATAAACCCTCGTTAAAAACAACTCCAACTCTAATGCAAAAGCGTTTGTCAACAACTGAGGAATTAGCCTCAAAAAACTTAGCTAAGCCCCTATCCAAGAAGAAGCATTGTTTATGACAAACACACACGCTCTCGTTTCGTCAAACCAGGTGACAGTGTGATGGCACAGAAAATTTTACAGGACACGCTCTGCAACCTAGATACGAAGGTCCTTTGAGTGATTGAGCGCTCAATGAGGTAATTATGTAACTACAAAACTCCATGAAAGAGAAAAAGCAAAATGTACTTATCACATAAACCAACTTAAGGCTTACCACCCTAGCATCGTACACAGTTACGACAGTTTCTTCCTTTAGCTGAAACTGAAAATGTAAGCCTCCCAGCATCTCTAAAGTGGATAGAAGTACGTTTAAAAAAATTCAGAGAAATTCAATCTCTTGATACCTTTCTAATGGACCTTGAATTAAAGAAAGCAAAAGATAACAAAGACTTGAATTACGTTATGAGGTTTTATTTCGATGACCATCCCTAGTGTTTTTACATGGAATTCACGACATAGAGTCAAGGTGCTAAGCTAGCAACAGACACCTTATAGGGCAAGTCACTCAAACAAGAAACATTAATCAAAGAATATGAATTTTGTTGTCCCATGGACTCATAGAACGGAGTAACAGTCTGTGGGCCTCGCCCTGTATATTAGTTCCCAAGCCCTGATTGAACTCTGAGAATGGCACTGATTATCGGTAAGTTAATGCCTCCTCCAGGACGGTACCAGATGTTTCCACTACCGGTATTGATGATCTAATAGACAGAGTATCAGGACCGCCATGTCACACCGCCTGGATTTATTAAGGGCTATTACCAAGTGCCGCTTACCCAGCCCAGCGAGCCCAAGAAATATCCGCATTTACTATACAAGTCGATTATTACAATATCGTGTTTATGCCCTTTCGGGTTGTGTAACGCGGCGCGGCCGCTACCTTTCAGCGCCTGATGAACCTGCTGACCAATGATTTAGAAGGAGTGGATGCATATCTAGATTCTTGTTAGATATACAATGAGTGAGAAACATTTAATTCGCCTGGTAATAACCTTATTTAAGATAAGAAAAGTACCAACTTCACCATAAATATAGCCAAGTGCAGTTTGGACAAGCGAAGATAAATACCTCGGTTTTTGTATAAGGTCAGGTAAGTTCCTGTTGATGCAAAGTAGGCCATTGCCGAGTTTCCTATCCCTCAAGATAGAAAGTCTAATACCATTGAGGTACCTTGGAAAGACTGGTAATAACCAGTCCATTCATCCGACGTTACTGTCCTAATTTTTCTCAGGTTGCATCTCCTCTTACTGAGTTAACCACTAGTAAGATGAAGTTTTGCTGACGAAAGATTGTGAGATAGCTTTTAATCGGTTGAAAGCAGTTGCTTTCTTCTTCGTTACCCGTATTGAAAAGTCCTGACTTACATCAACCCTTCTATTTAACACATCGATGCCAGCGTTATGCTGTGGGGGCGGAGTTACTCTCAGAAATCCCCCTCGTACTGATATTTTGCATCCTATAACTTATTTTTTCTTCAAATTTGGAAACTCAACCAAAAGAATTACACACTGTAGAGAAAGAAGCTCTGCCTAGGAATATCTATGGAAACATTTTGAAATTTATCTGGGAACCCCCACCCCATAAAAATAATGGATTTTCTGGATCACGATCCCTTAAATTATATTAATCTATGAAATCAAAGAATACCCGGATCCCAGGTGGGCTATGAGAGTCCAACCTTATCTGATTAGAATTCAACACTTAAGTGGATCCCTTAACATAATTGCAGATGCCCTTTCTCGCCCCCTGAAAAAAAAATGTATCCCATCAAATGTAAACTTAAAGAAATGAGATACTCTTAGACCCTAATTTATATATATATATATATAAAATATATCTATATATATATATATATATATATATATATATATATATATATATAATATACATATATATATATATATATTTGTTAAAGATTTTCTTTTATATTGACAGTATGACTATGAAAGCCGGTTTCGTTGATGGGACAAGTGTAAGTCCACATGGATACCCTACAGTCCATGTCCTGAACTCCTATTCCTCCGAAATTGTGATGGAACCACTCCAGATAGTTCTTTCTGGCCATTGATTCCAAAAGCTTCATCCTCAGGCAAATAATCATGCGATCGATTCTTCTTCTCCATTCTTCCGTCATACAACATGCCTTTTTACCAAGGAGGACGCTACAGATAAAGGAGATATTACCAGGACAGCTTGCAAACTCCCTCTGCGACCTATTGTCGTACGGTTGGGGTATTATATCTTCGAAATTGGTCATCCTGTGTTATTTAACTATTGTAAGAGAATATGTTCATCACTTAACATTATAGCGCGAAAGTCCCCGTTTATAGCTAAAATAGAGACTTTCGGCATTATATTTTTTTTTTTTTTTTTTTTTTACAATCACATACTCTTCCCAAAATTAACCCCTATACAATAAGAAGTACCTAAGCACATACATACGTGCCTCACTACAATCTCTTTTTAAGCATTGAAAAAAATCAAAATCAAATCAAATCAAATCAAATAAAATCAAAATCAAAATCAAAATCAAAATCAAAATCAAATCCTAAATCAAAAATCAAATCCTAAGCCTCACACTTATACTAAATAAATATTAACAAATATTACTAAATATTAATACAGCCTCTTCCTCTTCCACCGGCTGAGCACATTATATAAAGTAAGAGACTAACCCATACTGTCCCATTACAAACCTTAATCGAGCATTACAAATAATGGAAGTCATTAACGTTCCATCTAGCAGCAACTGGATGAGCACAAATAAAAGCTAAAATAAAGACAGTACACTCGCTAAAACCCACAACACTAAACACAAACATAATTTAATAACCCTCATTGCGAATACGAATTAATCGCACATGATTTATGCCTCATAAAGCTATAAACGCACACTCTACATAGCCCTAAAGCTCTTCACGGTCTTAAAACTATAATCTTGACACCATTCATCACATAATTCATGAAGAAGGTCATGACGACCCTGACACACAAACACAGAATTTTCCATTGTCAGGTACTACGTACTACTTGATATCATCTTTGTTTCTGTGCCCACTTGCATGCTACTTACATGTATGCCACTCATCTACACCTTCATATACCCACATACACCTACACTCACACCCCCCTCCCACAGGAGGCGACCCCGCTGGTGTCCCCCTGAAAACCCCCTTCCCGTATAGTATTCCCCAACCCCCCCCCTTACTTCACTCAGCCCAAGTCGTAGATTTGATGAGAAAACACTAACGTTAACATTCTATAACCCTTCCGAAAAAATCCCTTCCTCCTCCACCTCCTCCCATACAGTTCTCTATAACTACGACACATCGACGATAACCGTTAACCGCTAGTACCCGCCTGTCTCGCACCTCACAATTCCCCCTCCCCCTCCATCACCCACGAGATCTATATATAATCCAACTATTATATAATCCAAAGCTCGTATGAACACTCTCCATCGAAACCCTACCCACATCTAGCTTAGTGCACCAGAACCGACACCCCTCTGCCCCCCACCCCCTGTACTACCCTACTTAAACCAATACCTAACACCCCCATTTCCCCACAAAAGTATACAGCATGAACGCCGTCTCATCTCCCCACAGATTCCACACGTTAAACAGCACCTTCTGCCCACAATTAACCCCTCTGGTTCTTAACACCCTTCCCCGACGGTAGTATGCCGATGCAAAAAACGATACATTACCTCCCTCCCTACCCGGGGCTTTAACTCAATCCTGCTAACCTATACCAAATACTTCGGTCCATGCGTACAGGGAACAATCCTCAACTGTACAACCAAACCTGATCTGCAAGCAGGCTTAACACAAAACCCCTACTCGAAATTTCCTGTTCTCTAACCACATCTAAGCCCTCAAAATATTTTCACATTCCCACAACTCCACACCACCATACAACTTACCCAAACCTATCATGTACTTTTCCCAGCTTCCCTCCACTCACGCCCTTACGCCAAAACTCCCATTTAAGAAACACACATTAATCCCTCCTCCTCAGATCATCAACGCCCAACCCACCCTGGCGAACAGGTAACATACAACCTCTCTCCTCAGCCAATCGCACCTTGAACCCCACAAAAAGTTAAACAATCGCTCAAATTCCCACAATCGCCGTCCCTGTTAATGGAACACGCGCTACGTGCCAAACCTTACTAATACAATAATTACTTTTATAAACAATCACTCGTTGCACGAGAGTCAGATGATGAGGTCGCAATGCACCCAGACCCCTGAATCCTTTCCATTAATCTATTCGATTTTTCCTCCCGAGCAGCTTCCAAATCAACCCCTTATAGGTGATACGCCCACAATTTTTAAAGACACCGTTTGTTTTTCTCACAACGTTACATCCCCACCCCCCCTCCAACCATCTCCCAAACCCCATGATCATTGACTTCTCTCTATTTACCTGCATCCCCTGTTGCATTTCCAAACTGTTGCACAACAGCACCAAAACACCCAACGTAACCATCCCCTCCGAACCAGACTGTTTTAACGTCTCGTCTCCTATTATTCCCGGCCACACTTTCCTACCCACCCCCCCCACCTCCACTCGTGTCACATACACAAACGTTCCAACCATTCTATAGAAGGGTCCTGAAATGCAAGCAAACAACAGGGGGGGGGTACATGGAACAACCCCTACCTAAGTTCCCCCTACCCATGACAATCCCCTCCCCCAAGCATCCATTAATCTGTTCCCTCATCTTGGCACCATTGTACAACCGTTGTACCCAATTAACTATTTCATTCCCCATAACCCTGCCTCCTAAGTATAAGGCTCCCAATGCTCCTCGTTTCCACCCTTCATAGGCCCCCTGCCAGTATAAAGCCAACAACGCCGCCCTCCTCCCCCCCCCTTTTGACTCCACAAAACGTCCTCAGTATTCCATACCCTCAATCATCGACCTTCCAGGCAAACCATACCTGCGTTTCGAAACCCCACTCTCCCTACCACACATTTTGAACCTATTACCCCAAAAAAGAAAACTTTAGCGGAACAACTTATACTCACACAAACAGGGAGATGGCACGGTACTCCTTGAGGGAGTGCTGCCCCTTACCCTCGGACAACACTAAACTGCTGTTTGCTTTGCTTGTCCCCCATCACTCACCCTTCTCCTTCATCTGATTAAATAACCTACCCATAAACACCTTATCACCTCCCAATGTGAGATAAAATTCACGAGACCGTCTATTCCCGGTGCTTCGCCTTTCCCTCATTCCCCTTAAAGCCAACACTATTCCTCCTCTGTTATAACGCCCCCCTAAAGCCTTTCTATCACTATTCTTGAAATACACGTCACTACACACACACCTTCTCTAAATCAATCCACATTTCCACATTCCCACTTTGTCCAATACCCTTCTACCATTGTATACCCGCATACACACACATTCCTTTGTAGTTAGTATCTCCGAAACCCATTCGTATAACCCCCTCGCCATCCGTGACCTCTAACCTCGGAAAGCTGTAACCTGCTGTCCTTTGTTTTTGACGTCGCAACACACACGCCGATGGTTGTCACCCCAAAAGCACCTCCTCTACTACCCCTGCCTGCACCCTTACCATCCGCTTGCAACCTCTCATTTTGTAACTCCCTCAGTCTCCCCTTGACCTCGACAATTTCATCCATAGGATAGTGGCCCCTCACAGCCCCCTTCTCATAACAGCCCCTAAACCTGCCTCCAGATAATTTGAAGCCCATATTTAAAATCATTTATACGTTTGCCCACCCCCAATAATATTTCCTAATCCTTTTTCCTTGCACACAATCCCACCATTGTACGACATCCTCCCACCCCGTGCCTCCTCACTAAGAAGCTCCTTCCATAGGACAGAAAATCCCTCTAACCCTCCTCATCATCATGCATACGGGTTATACTATTAAATTCCAGTAACTCCCTGTATATTTCTGCAAGCGCCTCCCACCCAACCCCACCAACACTGCTCATGATCTGACCATTCAACTACAACAGTTTTGAAAACTCCTCACTACAACCCCTTGAGAAAGATACACTCTATCTAACCTCGCGCTTACCCTCTCCTAACAAAATGTAAGCTCCTGTCTCCCACGCCCCCCCCTCGAATGCGTCTCTTAACCTAAATATCCCTCAATAAATCTCGTAGGCCACCGACACATAACTGCCCCTTTTGGTTCCACATCACCCTCCTAATGACGCAGTTCCAATCACCTCCTACTATTGCCACCCCGGTAATGCACGGAAAAAAACCACAAGGGTCCGTCCGCACACAAACTCCGCTGCTTCACCTGTACATTATTCTCCTGCAGCACATATACACGAATAAAAGCCACACGTTTTCCCATCCACAAACCATCTTACGCGCAACACCCTCCCCCTCCCCCCCCCTCCACTCTCTGCAAAACCAACGGGCTCGCCTCCTCTAATTAAGATACCCACCCCCCCTTTTAAACGGGCAGATGCAGGGTTTACCACCTGAAAACCCCTCCATCTCCAACACCCTACGGCTACCCTCCTTAAAAGTGTGCTCCTGTAGGAACACAACATCCCCCCACTTTTAAAATTTATTCAGAAACTCTTCGAAACCATTCTCTCTTTTACACTATTACACAAACCATTAACGTTTACTGTCATACACCGAGGCCATAGAGTTTCCACCCTGCCCCTCTCTCACTCTTCCGATGGCCACCAGAACGTGTGGGACCACTTGTCACCTGCACACTTCCCTCTCATCCCCCCCCCCCCTTCTTTCGGTGCCTCCTGTCATGGCCACCAACTACTTCACCTTCTGCCCATATTTCTTCCCAGTCCTCTGCGCCGGCGTTAGGACATCATCTGAATCCGATGCAGCGGCTCTCTTCTTGTGACAGCGCATCCTCCATGGCTTTGGTCTGGGGATGCCTCACAATGTACCTCTACCTCCACTTGTACACAGTGACAAAGATCTCGTGACACCTCAGTCACGCTGTCACTCCCTCGTCCGAATAGTTCTGTTGTCGATGCCCCACAGAGCCTTCCACCTCATCTTCCTACTAACCCTGCCAGGACCAGCCACCCCCTCCCTCAGGCGGTTGACAAGGAACTTCAAAACCTCGCTAATTCCTCCTCATTTCCCAACACTTCCTCCTGTACTTTTTGCTCAACCGATCCACTGGAAGTGTGTCTGGACCCAGGTAACTGGTCAAGGGCCTCACCCTCTCTCCCCAGCCTTATACGGTGCCTCATCCACTAGCTCGCTCCATAGACGACCACCCCTCCTTCAGTCGTTATCAACACCTGCTTCCCTGGTGTAGAAGCGGAATTGTCCTCCGCCTCTGGGCCAGAGCTCGTTGCCGCTTCCCACACTCCGCCGCTATGTGTCATATTCCCCACATAGTCGGCAGGGTACCCCTTTTGCCACCGCGTAATGACACCAAGACCTGTGTCCTGAATTCCTTTAGTACACGTAAGACGGTATGGGGTTTCCCCGCAATGACATTTTTAGGTTAAAAGTCCCTCCGGCATACCTGTGTAGCACCCGACAACCCACTACCATGCTGGCCAATGAACAGTTCCGTAATCCTCAAAAACGTTTCTGATATCTGCCTCATCCGCCTTCAAGGGGACATACGCAATTTAATTCCATGTATAATGTCTGATACATCGATCATCCTCACACGCACAGCTGGTTGTTTGCATCCAAGACTTAACGTTCCTGAAAACGGTTGACCAACGACTCGTAAACCGTTGCTGAAGCATTTCACAAAAATCTACGTGCTCCGTTCAATGCTACGCCGTACAACTCTCCAATCCTAAAGCCATACCGTGTCCTGATTTAATTTTAGTAGTAATACCTGGGCTGAGCTGGGAGCTCTTGCCCCCACTGGAGAAGTTCAACACCGACAGTGTTAATCCTGCGTCTGTAACTGCACGCCATGTTGACTAATAGTAGTTCTCCTGGTCTGACGACAGAGGCGCGACAAGCACCACCTCACACTACTGCTGTCAGGGAACTGAAGAGCGTTTGCGCAGGAGGTCTGCACGGCCCAATAGCGATGCAGACAATATTGCATTATATTATTATCTGTTAATATATGAAAAATACCATGGTATTATCACTATTTTGTTATTATTGCTATTTTGTTATTATCACTATTTTGGTATTATCACTATTTTGTTATTATTACTATTTTGGTATTATCACTATTTTGTTATTATTATCTCTATTATTTTATTATTATTGTTAGGTAGGATTTCTTGTTATTATTATTATTATAATCAAGGGGGAAGCGCTAAACCCGGAGGATTATACAGCGCCTGGGGGGGGGGATGTGGAAGGCATTCAGGCTTAATTCGGGGAACTGGAGCACAGATCCAATTCTCTAAATCAAGAGCCCCTCACCAACATCAAGGAACCTTCCTTGAGGGGAGGATTTCTTGTGTATATAGAGTTTAAGTCTCTGAACTATCCGGTGAATTGTTCAATTGTTTATGTCCGGCTGGCTGACGTTTGGGTCAGCTGATCCAACCTGACGACGCGTCAACAGACTGGCAAGTAGTCAGTCTGCTCCCTGCTCTAGCCCTGACAACTGATCGTATATTGGCTCTTACGGTGTACAGTTTGAATGGTTTCGAGAATTGGACTCTAGAGCTGACTCAGTTTGTTCCTCATTTCTCTGAAAGATTCTTTTGATATTTATATTCTTGGTCAGTTCAGTAATCCATAGAGATACTTTACAGCCAGATTCAAGGGTCTTGTTAAATCTTGTACCTTTTGTATTTTGAGTTTACAGTCTTGTTAAGACAAAGACGTAAGTGTTAATGAAGACTAAATTACAGGAAGAATAATTAAACTTCATTATTAATGTGACATTTCCATGATTTTGAACTAAATGTATATGGTAAATTTATTGTACAAAGTATTAAGTTACATTAACTACAAAGAAGAACTGTATAGCCCTTGTGGCTTAGTGCTTCTTTTTGATTATAATAATAATAATAATAATACAAAGAGAAGATAAAGTATTGTATTTAAATACTTTAATAAATTTGAATATTGTTCTATGGAGTTCCCTAGTTGAAATTATTTCCCCTAGACTCTAAAATGCCTTTAAGTAACTCGGATCCAAAAAGCTTGTTGCATAAGAAATAAATGGTAACAGGCCACATTCTGAAGTTCTTTAAAAAATTTCTTATTCGCAACAGTGGTGGTGGTGGGGTGGTTGGTGGTGGTTGGTGGTGGTGGGGTGGTTGGTGGTGGTGGGGTGGTTGGTGGTGGTGGGTGGTTGGGGTGGTTGGTGGTGGGGTGGTTGGTTGGTGGTGGTTGGTGGGGTGGTTGGTGGTTGGTGGTGGTTGGTGGGTGGTTGGTGGTGGTGGGGTGGAGCGGAGCGGTTGGTGGAGGTGGGGTTGTTGGTGGAGGTGGGGTGGTTGGTGGTGGTGGTGTGGTGGTGGGTGGTTATTACAAAAAAAAATTATTTTTTAAAGATGGTAAGTTTTACTCCTTTTGTAATAAAGAGTCGGGATACATAAATACACACATTAAAATCAATTAATCTTTAATAATATATAAAAATCAACTTTCTTTGGTCTAGAGGTATTTGAACTAACATCTGATAATAATACATTTAAAAATAAAAAATTTAAATTAGATTTTCTAAAATAATAAATAATAATCCGGACCCTACACAGGGTCAACTCTTGACACTACTGTGCATTTTAATTTTAACTATGCTAAAATAAAAAATTAAATAACATTAAAAAAATATATTACAATCAACGCGTTTCTCCGACACTATCCGGTTGTGACGCTCTGTCCCCACCGTGTCACCCGACACCCTTTTTTCCGTTAATACACACTTTCGCAACCGTGTCACACTTTACTTCCTTGTCTCTGCGTCACACTACACGCATAGCGTCTTCGCCCGAGGCCAGTCACATGACACTATTCAATGTACACTACAACCAGGCCATCTTCAGTGTCACACGACACCCTTTTCGTCTCAGTGTTCCACTACGGTCCTGTAGCATATCTCAGTGTTCCACTCCATCATACTTCCCTAAGTGTCACACTACGGTCCTGGCCCAGTTCAGTGTAACACTCCAACCTTTTCTTCATGTAATGTCCCACTAAACAGCATCAGATGTCTCCGGCCCACAGTTGACAAGCGTAGGCGGTGAGTCCGCAGACATCACCGGCAGTCCTGTAAATACTCTCCAAAGCCGGTTGACACACCGCAAGGTGGTCCGGTGCAGCGTACACTATGTTGCAAGCTCACTGAATGCGGCCGTCAGATAACCGAGGCCAACAGACTCGGTGAGCTGCGGTGAGCGCTTCTAAAATCAGTATGTATGTATGTATAATGTTCGCCAAGACCATAGTCCTGGCACGGGTCCCAATCTTGCGATGACCCGTCTCTGGCTCCCGATGGAGAAAGGTTTCCACAATGATGCGACGCATGCCGTTCAAGCGCCCCTCTGGTCAGTTCAACTGGTGCATCTCATAAGCGACACCATATGTAACTATGGACACTAGCGAGGAGGAGGATATGTCATTATTACAGGTAACAGCTTGTCTGGTTCGTTGACTAGTGTGGCCGCAGTCATCTCTGGGTCCTCTTCGGGAGGGAACATCACCCCTAGTTGCCTGCGGAGTGTCTCATAGCTTCGCACTCTAGAAGATTGTGTGTTAGGGGCCGCTGGACAACGTGCTGACAGTACTGGCACATCTCCTCCTCAGCCTTGTCTACCATCATCTTGGCTGTGGGAAAGCCCAAACGAAGCCGATGGATGGCGGTACACTGCGCTCTGGACCAGCTTCTAATCATATGGGGGGGGGTTTTCTCCCTGAGTCGCTGCTCGGTACCACTGTTGAGAGGGGGGTATCACCTAAGACCTCCCCCATAAGTTTCGTGGCTCTGGCAGCCCACCATTTGGTCTGTCGTAGCTGATTGGGGCAGTAATCCCAACATGTGGATAGTCTGTTGCTGCCATTGGCTGCATCATCTCCCCCTCATTTCCCCGGATGCCAGCAAAGGCTGGGGATCCAGTTCAATGTCGATCTATTACCCTGAACTTCTAAAAGGGTCATTATGCTCAGGATCGATGTGATGAGGGGAACATTATCCTGGGTTGAGGATGGGAGAGGGCATTGATTGCAGAGGTGGAATCAACATGTATGACAGGTCGGAGTCGATGTCGTTTGGGCATGTGACAATGCCTGCTGAATCGCCACCAGCTCAGCTTTAAGGATCGTGCAGTGGTCAGGGAGTCGCCAGCCTTGTGTGTGACCATTGTGGTACAGTCCATGTGCTCTCTTCCTGTCAGGGTCGACAGAACCAACTGTGAAATACACTGCACATGTGCCTCCCTCTGCCAGTGCCATGCTTGTCTCAGCATGATTGCTGAGGGTGTCTTGACTGCAGAGACACTTAGAGATGGGTAGCTGCATATGAAAACACGGCGGATCTGGGCGCCAGGGAGGGTGGTGGATGGTACCAGCAACAGGAAGGTCACAACTCTTCTCACAGAGCAGCTGTAACAGCAGCAGCTTCCGCCAGCAGCACAAAACGAACGAATCCAGGAGTAGTCGTGAAGAGTGTGGGATCTTGTGACATGGTTGTTAATATCCGTCTCCTTAGTAGGGTACCTTGCTGCCGGTGCAGAAATCGTGGCCACTTTGCAGGCTTTTATGTATCTTACTTGTCAGCCAAAAGGAAGGAAGCCGGGCCTCAGATCTGAGACATACTGTGTTGGTTCAGATGGGGGGCACCCCAAACATAGATCTTATCGCCTGGTTTTGTACGACCTCCCCTTTGCTGCTCTGCGGGGAAGAGATGAGCTAAAGCCGGTGCACCGTAGTCAATGAGCGAGCGTATAGCTTGTATATAGTACAAGCGAAGTACATCTTTGCTTGCCCCTGCACGGTGGGCCCCGTCATGGCTTTTCATGACGTTGAGTCTGAGTAAGAGCACGTGACCTGACATACTCGGCCTGTTTCTGAAAGGTCAGCTTTTTATCAATGTAGATTCCCAAGTACAGGTAGGAGCCTGTCCACTCAAGTTCTATATCCTGAATACGTAATCTATTCATAGGATCTGGTCCCTTGAACATCATTGCAAGAGATTTATCGGCCGAGATCTTGAGGCCTATTTCCTTGCAAGACTGCGTAATTAGGTCCAAAGCTCTCTGAGCCTGTCGTTCTAAATTGCCTTTCCCATTCACTACTAGTGCAAGGTCATCAGCATAGCTGAGGAGCTGTGTACCACTATGAAAGGGAAGGCTCACTAGTTCCTGCATAAGGATGTTAAACAGGGTAGGACTGAGCACACCTCCTTGTGGCGTACCATTTTCCAGGGAGTAGTCTGAACAACGGAACAATGCTCTTCTCCAGACTGAGGGACTGACCACCTCAAAACTTTAAGGGTGATGGACTGATTACATCGTCTTCAAGTATCTTCTGCTTCTATCAACTTTTCTGTACTCGACTGAAGAAGCCTACTGTGTAGGCGAAACGTTTCGAAATAAAGATACCTAACTGTTGCATATGTGTCTTACCTAACAATCTGTCGGTATTTTATACCATTTTAATGTTAAGTTATATGACTGGTGGTGGTGGTGTGGTTGTTGGCAGTTATGTGACTGTTGTTGGTGTGGTTGCTGGCAGTTATGTGATTGGTGGTGCTGGTGTGGTTATTGGCAGTTATGTGGTTTGCGGTGGTGGTGTGGTTGTTTGCAGTTATGTGACTGGTGGTGGTGATGTAGTTGTTGGCAGTTATGTGACTGGTGGTGGTGGTGTGGTGTTGGCAGTTATGTGACTGGTGGTGTGGTGTGGTTGTTGGCAGTTACGTGACTGGTGGTGGTGGTTTGGTTGTTGGCAGTGTTGCAACCCCTGAATGGGTTGCAATGATTATAATATATATATATTATATATATATATATATATATATATATATATATATAATATATATATATATTATATATATATATTACCTTTCATATAATTTTATATTGCTTGTATTTGCGATAATAGCTATATCGTAAATGTATTGTTTTATACTGTTATTTGACTTAGCTTCCTTTGGTTAGGTAGGATGTAACATATTATGTGCTCACTTCAAGTCTTTATTGTCTAACTACTGTAATTATCGCTCTTTGCTCGTTAGACTGCTGGCTTCTGTTTCTGAGCTGCAGCTGTCCACGGAGCTATCACGTGATCGAGTGGGGGTGTCCTCACCTCGCCTGAAGTATTCAGTCTGGTCTAGACTCTCTTGGTGGTTGGACAGATTGTCTCATTATTCTTGTTAGTTCTGTAGAACTCTGTTCACAGAATATTGTATAGACTTAGTGATTTTCGATGTTGTACTGAGGTTGTGTGTCGCATAGACACTGAGCAACTCAGGTCCTGAGCTGTAGCTTCTGACCTAACTTGTACTGGTATCTGTGTATTATCACAGTCGGGGATTTTCTTATGCTGAACTTAGATTCAGTAGTATGGGAGTTTGGTGACTTGTGGAGGATCTGCTGATGGTCCCTACTTAGTGTCGTTATATTATCTCCTTGTTCCTGATTCTGTGTCGCAGTTGCTTGTTATATTGCTATTGGGCTTAGCATTCTTTTTATTGTTCAAGCAGACTGTTCTGATTGCCAGTTGGTCAAGAAGTCGTGAGTCGTGAGACATAGCGAACTACTTAGAGCACTTACACACATACACACAAACTTACTTGTACATATTTGTAATATCTTATTAAATGTTAATGTACCAGACGGTAATTAAGAATTATAAATGTGATATGTGCTTCAAGCACAATAATATTATACACGAGAGAAGTGATTATTATTATTTTGATTATTATTAATTTAATTTACTTTGATGTACCTCTAGACCATACTCAATAAATTGATTAAATTTTATTTTCTCTAGTTAGTAGCCTACCAGTTGTAATCCTGAAGCACTATTGAATCATACTGAATTCTAATGGATAATTGGACAAGGATACTGACTAATTGTTACGAAAACCCAGTAACAGGCTGGATGCTAGAAGGGCAGTCCTTTCTAGTATTCACTGGAGATCTCTAAGCTTTTAGAATCGCGTTTTTTGTAACAGGCAGTTATGTGACTGGTGGTGGTGGTGTGGTTGTTGGCAGTTATATGACTGTTGGTGGTGTGGTTGCTGGCAGTTACGTGATTGGTGGTGCTGGTGTGGTTGGCAGTTATGTGGTTTGTGGTGGTGGTGTGGTTGTTGGCAGTTATGTGACTGGTGGTGGTGGTGTGGCTGTTGGCAGTTATGTAACTGGTGGTGGTGGTGTGGTTGTTGGCAGTTATGTGACTGGTGGTGGTGCTGTGGTTGTTGGCAGTTATGTGATTGGTGGTGCTAGTGTGGTTGGTGGTGGTTATGTGATTGGTGGTGATGGTGTGGTTGTTGGCAGTTATGTGACTGGTGGTATTGTGGTTGTTGGCAGTTATGTGGCTGGTGGTGGTGGTGGTGTGGTTGTTGGCAGTTATGTGATTGGTGGTGCTGGTGTGGTTGGTGGTGGTTATGGAGTTCATATGGAGAGGTACTCCAGAGAATTGCATAAACCTCCTTTAACACCCACCTGTTGCATCAACTAATGCTAAGCATCACCTTAAAAGATGAGACATGACAACCTTGTAACACCATCTTACTACAGACTATCTTTTAAACACCTTACCTTTGCTTATATAACCTTGAAAATATATTATCTTTCGAAAAAAGTGGCCATGAAAAATGATCGAGCAATACATAAACTCAGGGAAAAGTGATCTTGTGATGACCACATGATTTCTGTTGTTGATAAACCTGCCCAGGAAGATCAAAGAAATTACTAATAAAATTTTTGTTCCTACACTGATAAAAATAAATGAACACACTCAAAACAGAATAAAAGTTAAATGGAATAAGGAAAAAAAACAATGAATAACAGATACGAGGAAAAGTTAAATCCAAAACTGGAAAAGTTAAAGGCGAAGTTAACACAAGAAAACTAAAAAGTGTTTCCTGAGATTTAAATAAATCATATAACCATCTTCAGCGAGGAGACTTTCTTATTAGTCAGTAGTAAGGGAGTGAGACTTTTATTGTAGTGTTAGATCATAATTCATGTTAAGTGCTAAACCCATACGGGCCATTCAGCGCAAGATGTGGTGGAGTCGATCCGCCTCCTGCTGAACGCCAGACAGTCGCGCTTCCTATCTGTACTCTCCTACACATTTAATCGTAGATAAGAACACATGTGGAGTAAGGTATTGGAGGTAAATAGTACATATGGAAGGTTGTAATACAAACATTCCCTATGTGACTCTCTTTTAATAACATATATAAGAAATAGAGATTTTAGTAAAATTTGTTATTGTCATGATGTTGAATAAGACATCATTATGCAAAGGAAGAAAATCAATGTGTACACTCAGGGAAAGTGGGATGGTACATGGGAGGGTTAGTGGTGGCGGTGGTGATGGAGGCAGTGGTGTGGTAATGGGTGCTGGTAATAATGTAAGTGGTAGTGGTGATTGTGTAGTAGTGGCAGTCCTGGCGGCGGGGTGGTGCTGGAGGAGGGGTTGGGGAGGAGGAAGAGGAGGGGTAGGAGAGGAGGAAGAGTAGGGATATGAGAGGAGGATGAGGAGGGGTAGGAGAGGAGGAAGAGTAGGGATATGAGAGGAGGATGAGGAGGGGTAGGAGAGGAGGAAGAGGAGGGGTAGGAGAGGAGGATGAGGAGGGGTAGGAGAGGAGGAAGAGGAGGGGTAGGAGAGGAGGAAGAGTAGGGATAGGAACATAAGAACATAAGAAAGGAGGAACACTGCAGCAGGCCTGTTGGCCCATACTAGGCAGGTCCTTTACAATTCATCCCACTAACAAACATTTGACCAACCCAATTTTCAATGCCACCCAAGAAACAAGCTCCGATGTGCAAGTCCCTCTCAAATCCAACCCCTCCCACTCATGTACTTATCCAACCTAAATTTGAAACTACCCAAAGTCCTAGCCTCAATAACCCAACTAGGTAGACTGTTCCACTCATCAACTACCCTATTTCCAAACCAATACTTTCCTATGTCCTTTCTAAATCTAAACTTATCTAATTTAAATCCATTACTGCGGGTTCTCTCTTGGAGAGATATCCTCAAGACCTTGTTAATATCCCCTTTATTAATACCTATCTTCCACTTATACACTTCGATCAGGTCTCCCCTCATTCTTCGTCTAACAAGTGAATGTAACTTAAGAGTCTTCAATCTTTCTTCATAAGGAAGATTTCTAATGCTATGTATTAATTTAGTCATCCTACGCTGAATGTTTTCTAACGAATTTATGTCCATTCTGTAATATGGAGACCAGAATTGAGCTGCATAATCTAGGTGAGGCCTTACTAATGATGTATAAAGCTGCAGTATGACCTCTGGACTTCTGTTGCTTACACTTCTTGATATAAATCCCAGTAATCTATTTGCCTTATTACGTATGCTTAGGCATTGCTGTCTTGGTTTAAGGTTGCTGCTTACCATAACCCCCAAGTCCTTTTCGCAATCTGTATGGCTAAGTTCTACATTATTTAACTTATAAGTGCTAGGGTTATGGACACTCCCGAGCTTCAGAACCTTGCATTTATTTACATTGAACTGCATCTGCCAATTTTCTGACCAAGAGTAGAGTTTGTCTAAATCCTCCTGAAGTTCCCTAACATCTACGTTTGAATCAATTATCCTACCTATCTTCGTGTCATCCGCAAATTTGCTCATATCACTAGTAATTCCTTCATCAAGATCATTGATATATATTATAAACAACAACGGGCCCAAGACTGATCCCTGTGGAACGCCACTTGTTACTGATCCCCACTCGGATTTAACCCCATTTATGGACACTCTCTGCTTCCTGTCTGTGAGCCATGATTCGATCCACGAGAGCAACCTTCCCCCAATGCCATGAGCTGCTACTTTCTTCAACAGTCTTTCATGCGGAACTCTATCAAATGCCTTACTAAAATCTAAGTAAACAATATCAAATTCTTTATCGTGGTCAACAGCCTCAAAAGCTTTACGGAAGAAAGTTAATAAATTAGTTAGACAAGACCGGCCTCTTGTGAATCCATGCTGAGTATCATTAATCAAGCTATGCTTATCGAGATGGCTTCTTATAATCTCAGCTATAATTGACTCTAGTAATTTGCCTACAATTGAGGTCAGGCTTATTGGGCGGTAATTTGACGGTAACGACTTGTCCTCCGTTTTAAAAATAGGAATTACATTAGCCATCTTCCACATATCAGACACTACACCTGTTTGAAGAGATAAATTAAAAATATTAGTTAATGGTTCACAGACTTCCATTTTGCATTCCTTTAGAACCCTTGAAAAAACCTCATCAGGACCCGGTGACTTAATTTGCTTCAGTCGGTCTATCTGCTTCACAACCATTTCACTAGTGACTGTGATGTTACATAATTTATCTTCTTCTGGCCCACTATAAAAATTAATTACCGGAATATTATTAGTGTCTTCCTGTGTAAAAACCGAGAGAAAATAATTATTTAAAATCGAGCATATTTCATTCTCTTTGTCAGTAAGATACCCATAGTTATTTTTAAGGGGACCTATCTTATCTCTGACTTTTGTTCTATATACCTGGAGAAAACTTTTTGGGTTAGTTTTAGAATCCCTAGCAACTTTAATTTCATAGTCTTTTTTAGCTTTTCTTATTCCCTTTTTAATGTCCCTCTTAATGTCAATATACTGATTCATAAGATGACCCTCGCCTCTTTTGATACGCCTATAAATTCCTTTCTTATGCCCTAGTAGATATTTCAACCTATTATTCATCCATTTTGGGTCATTTCTATTTGATCTAATTTCTTTATAAGGGATAAACGTTCTTTGAGCAGCATGTATAGTGTTCAGAAAACTGTCATATTGATAGCTCTGTTCGTTACCCCAGTCAACAGATGATAAGTGTTCTCTAAGCCCATCGTAATCTGCTAAGCGAAAATCTGGGACTGTTACTGAGTTATCCCTACTATCATACTTCCATTCAATTCTAAATGTAATTGATTTGTGGCCGCTAGCACCCAGTTCCTCTGAAACTTCTAAATTATTAACAAGGGATTCATTATTTGCCAGAACTAAGTCAAGCAGGTTATTACCCCTTGTAGGTTCTGTCACAAACTGCTTCAAAAAACAATCCTGAACTACTTCTAAGAAGTCGTATGATTCTAAATTCCCAGTCAAGAAATTCCAATCAATATGACTAAAGTTAAAGTCTCCTAGAATTACTACATTATCGTGCCCTGTGGCCCTAACAATTTCCTCCCATAGTAGTCTCCCCTGGTCCCTATCTAAATTTGGGGGACGGTATATCACACCTAAAATTAACTTTTCATGCCCCTCTGAAAATTGTATCCAAACAGACTCTGTATGTGTTACTTCAGACTTAATACCCGTTTTTATGCAACAGTTCAAGCGATCTCGGACAAACAGTGCCACCCCACCCCCCTTCCCGATACTTCTATCTACTTGGAACAATTTAAAACCCTGAACGTGACATTCTGCAGGCATGTCCCGACTTTTTGAATTAAACCACGTCTCAGTAATGGCAAATGCATCTATGTTACCTGCACTAACAACTAGTCTCAACTCGTCCATCTTATTCCTAGCACTGCGACTATTTGTGTAATAAATACTTAAAGACCCTCCTCTCTCTTTACCCTTCCTGCTCCTTTCTGTTATTCCACTAAACCTATTACTGTCCTTGTCAATTAGTGCCACTGGCTTTCCAATATCCACCTTATTTTGCCTATTACTAGTTCTCTTAGTACTCATATTACTACCCTGAGACTTCACAGTTTTCCCGCAAAAACCCATACCACTAACTATTCCTAGTTTAAAGACCTAACAGCTCCCTCCACTGCGTTGGCCAGTGCTCCCACCCCACACCTAGATAAGTGAACCCCATCCCTGGCATACATGTCATTTCTGTCATAGAAGAGGTCCCAGTTGTCAATGAATGTTACCGCATTTTCCTTACAGTATTTGTCCAGCCAGCAATTGACACCAATTGCTCTGGACAACCATTTATTTCCAGCTCCTCTCCTTGGCAAAATGCCACATATGACAGATTTCCCACCCTTCCTCCTAATTATCTCTATTGCTGACCTATACCTGCTAATCAGGTCCTCACTCCTACGTCTGCCAACATCGTTGCCTCCAGCACTGAGACAGATAATAGGATTGCTCCCATTACCTCTCATGATGTCATCCAGATGGCTAACAATATCCTTCATCCCAGCCCCAGGAAAACACACTCTCTGCCTCCTACTCCTATCCTTCAAGCAGAATGCCCTATCCATGTGCCTAATCTGGCTATCCCCAACAACAACAATGTTTTTACCTTCCTTGGCGTCGTCCGTCGTGATGCTCCGAGTAGTCGACTCACATTCGCCAGGTAGCATTACGCCACTTGTAGAATTCGTCAAGACGTTGTCGATGGTCTTCGTTGGGGTTTCTAGGGATGTCTCACTCACGTCTGCCAATGCTTCTTTGGTGCTCGTTGTGGCATTCCCAGTAGAACACTCACATTCGTCAGGTAGCACCGAGAATGGGTTGGAAGTTTCCACGGTAGTCTTCTGGTTTCTCGTTGTTTCTGTCTCTCCAACCGTTTTCTTGATCTTCAGCTTGGTTCCATGTTGCCCGGCCACTGACCAAGCTCCCCTCTTAACCTGGGGACTCACAACAGGAGGATTACTACGAATCCTCTTGTTCTCCTTCGTTAATCGCCGTATCTCCATCTTAGCAACTCTGAGCTCTTCTCTCAGCTGCTGGTAAAGTTGCTCAAGAGAGGGCATCCTGGTTCAGATTCACAGAGAGCACACAAACAGGTCTTCACAGGAGAGGAAGATGAGGAGGGGTAGGAGAGGAGGAAGAGTAGGGATAGGAGAGGAGGATGAGGAGGGGTAGGAGAGGAGGAAGAGGAGGGGTAGGAGAGGAGGATGAGGAGGGGTAAGGGAGAAGGAAGAGGAGGAAGAAGAATATGAGGTGGAAGCAAAGGAGGCAGTATTGGTGGTAGTGGTGGTGGTGGTGGTGGGGGTGGTAGTAGTAGCAGTAGTAGTAGTAGTGGTAATAGTGGTGGTGGTAGTAGTGGTGGTGGTGGTAGTAATGGTGGTGGTAGTAGTAGTGGTGGTGGTAGTAGTGATGGTGGTTGTAGTGGTGGTGGTAGTAGTGGTGGTGATAGTAGTAATGGTGGTAGTAGAAGTAGTAGTGGTGGTGATGGTAGTAGTAGTGTTCCTTGGGTTCGGTAACGTGGATTGGGTAAGGATACTCACATAGGCAATAATGGAGTAAAATTAAAACGGAATATATGGGAAGCACCATGCCTGACCGCTTGGGTACGCTACTGGAAAATGCACTGGCTTTTAAGGACTTAATCTGAACGTCATACTCTGCGGCAGTATAGCAGATCTCGGATCCAAGCTGGCAACCCCAAAATGGTACGATTAAGTCATCAATTTGGGGCATGCCATCGGTAAGGGTCGAGCACAATACGTAAGTCTCTCATTGAAGCAAATCCCAGCAGAAGATCAAAGGGGAAATTAATCTGGTCGACAACAAGGAAGGAAACAGTAAAGTCTCTACCTTGGATAGAAAAGGTGTGGGAAGTCCGACCTCGGACACGCAGGTGAGAACCAGCTACTCCACTAAGGGAGGACACATGAGTCTGTTCCACGAGTAGGACATGTCGTAACTGCTTATCCTTAAACAAACTAGACCTGATAACATTGACTTGCACACCAGAGTCCAGAGTTATGTGCAGACAAAAAGGACGGTTGTCATCAGAGAAGGTTGGCTCCACTTCATCTCCAAAATCATCTACGTCAGAGACGTGTGAAGCAACATCATAAGCGGGATTGGCATTCTCGAGACTGCTTAAGGCTTCAAAGGAATTATGAATGGGGATGGTGTACTCATTATCACCTACAGTCACCATGGGACGGTTTGACTGGGAAGCTCGAATTTCCCCGAAACTCATGCCATGGTTGAGGCAGCTCTGAATTGGTAGTTACAAATGATACTTGAGGATTTCTCAATACCTGTCGTGTACGTAGGGAATAACAACAGGATCAGGAGGATTGTCAGAGTCTGTCACGTTAGTCTGAGTTGGAACATCATGATCATCACATACTAACTTCATATGACCTAAATGTGATTCTTTATACTGACCAGTACTAATTTCTCTAACATTATACTTGTTAGGTAAGACACATATGCAACAGTTAGGTATCTTTATTTCGAAACGTTTCGCCTACACAGTAGGCTTCTTCAGTCGAGTACAGAAAAGTTGATAGAAGCAGAAGAGACTTGAAGACGATGTAATCAGTCCATCACCCTTAAAGTTTTGAGGTGGTCAGTCCCTCAGTCTGGAGAAGAGCATTGTTCCAAAGTCTGAAACAATGTGGAGTTGAAGTGACAGGATGGAGCCTTATATAGCGCCAGGAGATGAGACGTAGGTCACTAGTAGAACGCAGATGTTGGGAGGTCAGGTCCCTCTCAAATCCAGCCGTTCTCACTAGTAGAGGTTGTCGAAGTTGATTTAAGGTCTGTACCAAGATACCCTTGTGTTGCAGTGTCTGACAGGTTGAACATTAAAATGGTATAAAATACCGACAGGTTGTTAGGTAAGACACATATGCAACAGTTAGGTATCTTTATTTCGAAACGTTTCGCCTACACAGTAGGCTTCTTCAGTCGAGTACAGAAAAGTTGATAGAAGCAGAAGAGACTTGAAGACGATGTAATCAGTCCATCACCCTTAAAGTTTTGAGGTGGTCAGTCCCTCAGTCTGGAGAAGAGCATTGTTCCAAAGTCTGAAACAATGAGGAGTTGAAGTGACAGGATGGAGCCTTATATAGCGCCAGGAGGTGAGACGTAGGTCACTAGTAGAACGCAGATGTTGGGAGGTCAGGTCCCTCTCAAATCCAGCCGTTCTCACTAGTAGAGGTTGTCGATGTTAATTTAAGGTCTGTACCAAGATACCCTTGTGTTGCAGTGTCTGACAGGTTGAACATTAAAATGGTATAAAATACCGACAGGTTGTTAGGTAAGACACATATGCAACAGTTAGGTATCTTTATTTCGAAACGTTTCGCCTACACAATAGGCTTCTTCAGTCGGTTCTACGAGAAGGACATGTCGTAACTGCTTTTCCTAAACAAACTAGACCTGATAATATTGACTTGCACACCAGAGTCCATGAACACGTGAACGGGCGCATTATGAACAGATGCTTGCACTATAGGACTTATCGTTGCATTGGAAGTTATGTGCAAACAAAAAGGAGGGCTGTCATCAGGGAAGGTTAGTTCCACTTCATCCCCAATATCATCTACGTCAGAGACGTGTGAAGCAACATCATCAGCGGGATTGTCATTCTCGAGACTGCTTAAGGCTTCAAAGGAATTGTGAACAGGGATGGTGTATTCATTATCACCTACTGTCACCACGGGACGGTTTGACTGGGACGCTCAATTCCCCCGAATTGGAAAGAGCCTGGTTCTGGTTAGTCTGAGAACCACGACCTCTGTTTCCTCTCCTGGTTCTGCGGTTGGAACGGCCACGGAAAGATCTAGAGTGATGGTGGTGGTGGTAGCAGTAGTGGTGGTGGTAGTAGCGGTGATGGTGTTGGTAGTGGCTGTAGTAGTAATAGTGGTAGTGGTGGTGGTAGTAGTAGTGATAGAAATTGTAGTGGTAGTGGTAGTAGTGGAGGTGGTAGTGTTGGTGGCAATAGTAGTAATAATAGTAGTAGTAGTAGTGGTGATGGTAGTAGTAGTAGTAGTGTTGGTGGTGGTAGTAGTAGTGGTAGTTGTGGTGGTAGAAGTAGTAGTTGTGGTGGTAATAGTAGTAGTAGTGGTAGTAGTAGTAGTCGTAGTGGCATTAACAGTAGTTCTGGTGGTAGTAGTGGTGTAGTAGTAGTGGTGTAGTAGTAGTGGTGGTAGTAGTGGTGGTAGTTGTAGTGGTGGTGGTAGCAGCAGCAGCAGTAGTAGTAGTAGTAGTAGTAGTAGTAGTAGTAGTAGTGGTAGTAGTAGTAGTGGTAGTAGTAGTAGTGGTAGTAGTAGTAGTGGTAGTAGTAGTAGTGGTAGTAGTAGTAGTAGTAATATTAGTGGTAGTGGTATTAGTTGTAGTGGTGGTAGTAGTGGTGGTGGAAGCAGTAGTAGTGGTAAGTAAGTAAGTTCATTCAGGTATACACAAATACAGTTACAAAGATTATCATACACAGCAGCATACGTGTAAAGTACCTAGGATAACCCCCCAAAAAAGTCAGACAGAGCGACTTACCTTATTATTATAATATAAAGGTGATAATATCTTATTATAATTCTATAAAGGAGATAACATCTTATTATCATACTATTAAGACTATCTACTACACGAGGGTCATTAAGACTATCTATAATACGAGGGTCATTACTAGCAATAAGATAAAATTACACGCGTGTTAGCTAAAAAAATAAAAAAAACATTCCCCTCCCTTTCTGTAGCTACATTCATCAGACACCTTTTGGCACTCTTCTTGAACTGGTTCACGCTATGACTGGCTTTGACATGTGCGGGCCGTCTGTTCCATTCCTTTATTGCTGTACAATAAAAGGTGTTTGAGGCCTGGCCAATGACTGTGGATGCTACAAAGTTGTGCTCTCTCCCCCTAGTACTATGATTGCTTTGGTTCCCAACCTTGACAAAATTGGCAGCAAGATATTCTGGACACTGTTTGTGAAAATTTTATAAACATGATTTAGCTTCAGTTGTTTTACTCTGTCTTCAACATTCAGCATATCCAACTGCTATAATTCATCCTGGCCTACATGCTCTCTTGGACCCAGGTCCAGGATGAGTTTTACCGTCTTGTTCTGGGTGATTTGCAGTCTATCTTTCACGTTTTTTGCCAAGGCAGAGTACCATGAAGAGCAAGCGTAATCCATATGACATTGTATGAGGGCTAGACATAGGGTCCTGCGAGAATCAGTAGGTAGACACTGTGCTTGTCTACAGAGGAATTTCAGTCTGGCATTCGATTTCTTTACTACACTGTTCCTTATCAATTCTCCTGACATGCATGAATCAAAGGGGATTCCCAGATATTTTACAGAGGAAACTGAAGTGATAGGCTCCCCATTACACTGGACATCAAAATTATTTACCCTTCTCAGTTTAGGTTTCGTGCCAAAGAGAAAGGCTTCAGTTTTCCCGAGGTGTAATGATAGTTTGTTGTCTACTAACCATTTGCTGCAGGACTCCAGTTCCAGTGTTAATACATTGCGGGTCTTTACCTGACACTAACAGAGCACTGTCATCTGCACACATTAGAAGTTTGCACTTGACACTGATAGGAATGTCGTTAACATAGAATAGGAATAATACGGGATATTAGAAGTAGTAGTAGTGGTGGTGGTGGTGGTGGTGATGGTGGTGGTGGTGGTGGTGGTGATGGTGGTGGTGGTGGTGGTGGTGGTGGTGGTTGTAGTAGTAGTAGTAGTAGTAGTAGTAATAGTAGTAGTAGTAGTAGTAGTGGTAGTAGTAGTAGTAGTAGTAGTAGTAGAAGTAGTGGTAGTAGTGGTAGTAGTGGTAGTAGTAGTAGTAGCAGCAGTAGTGCAAGTAGTAGTAGTGGTGGTAGTAGTAGATGAATAAAAACAGTTGAATTATCTTTAACGTGTGGTGCACACATAACATATACAAGCCACCCAAGAGTCCACTCAGACTACAGGCTGAGTGCCAGAGTAACTCAGCAGATGGCTCAAATTAAGCAGAGCTTTTGAGAGTAGAAAGCCATCATACCAGCGAGAACACCAGCCCTGACACCACTTGAACCCAAGCCGTCCACCACTATTGTAGCTTACTGCTACACCACTTGTGCTGACGACGACTCACCGTGCCCTTGTCAGAGTGCTGTCCCCACCATAGGCCTGTAAACGGTACTGTTGGGTCAGTACATGGAAAACATCCTGGCCAGGATCAGTTCTGGCAAACATTATACACTACATACTACACTTTAATTAAGAATAACCAGAGAGGTGAGGCAGCAAGCAGCTGCCGGGTGAGTCAACAAGTCTCAGTAGTACCAGTTACCAGTAACCAGTTACTAATGTCAGTAGTAATGACTCATACACCGACCGTTACTGCTCCTCTGCGAATCACTGACTTATTCACTGTTACAGCTGACCTAGCATGATTTGTATGCCGCTCACCCCCTAGGCACCACTGTGAGTTAGTTGAAGGATAGACAGGAGAGACGCAGGTCAGGCTTGGCGCTTCCCACATAGTCCGTCGAATATACGTACTTACAGCCTATGCTACGTGAGTGTTATTACCCAATCCACGTTTCGAACACCCCACACGACAATTGGTGGCAACGTTGTGGGTGTGGATTTACGGGTATTTCCAGTTTGAAGATTATTTGAGGGGTGCCCGCAGGTCAGAGGGGATGCCTCTGTACCGCCGCCTCCAGCCAGCCTGCTTCTTCCCTCACCCATCTCCGCCAATGTCGCTCCAGCCTGCAAAGCCAGTTGCAGCCGCCTCTCAAGCTTTCTGGCTTGGTTGTGTGCTAATTGCTTCAATCTCTGAGGAGTTGGTCCGGATTTTGCCAGATTAAGCCAGCCAGTAAGCCAGTCTGTGGGAGAGTACGCCAGTTCGTCAGCCTGCTTCAATCATCCAGCCTGTCTCCTGTCATCCACCTGCTCCTTCATGCTGTGTGCATCGTTACACGTCTTTCAGTCAGCCATTCTCGAGGGTTAAGCCAGCAAGACACCCTAGCTTCCTTACCCAGCTGAGAAAGAGAAGTAAGCCACGCAAGTTCCTCTTGAAGTATTGTCTCCAATATCACTTTATGCTACCAGTTGGATGCTGGTAGCACCACTATATGCCACAGGGATGGTATTCACCATCCCTGTGGCATATAGTGATTTAAGCCACCTAGGTTTTCTCGTGAGTGGTGAGTGTGTGTGCCAGTGAGAGCATGCAGAGTGGGCCAGGTTGTTCCATCTGCTCCCACCACCACCCAGTCACCATCACCACCCGCCACTCACCCATCTGACCCACCATAGGGTGTTCACCTTTCTACCTTGTGGAGAAATTTTCTCCAGGAGGGAGGTATCAGCCCCCTTCAGCCTCTTTCAGCCCTGAGGGGCCAAGCTCTCTCAGAAATGGCAAACATCTTGTTTACTGCTACAGCAAGTAATTGATCCCAGATGCAGTACAAGTATGTGACGCGTTCAAGTGACCGCCGCTCCTTGCAAGAGTCTGGTGTTGCAAAGTGTAGTTTAATAAGAGACAAAAAAAATCTCAATAAACACTTACATAGAAGTGTGATCAGCTTCTTTAGTGACATGGTGTGAACAATTATTGATGAACAGTGTAACAACGAGTGTTGCGATCCAACAGAGTGTAGTGTGACATGCTTAAAAGAACGCTATTCTTCAATCAACACATCGGATATCCGGGCGTAACTACGGGTTAGATACATATACCCAGGTAAGTGTTCTAACTCGTGATGTACTACTATTGACTGTGCAGTTGAGGATAAGTTACGAGTTAGTCACTTATCATAAACTCCGGTGATAAGTGGACCTTTGAGTCCACACAAGTGTCGTCAGCCATCAGTGTCTGATATATGCTGACATAACTCCCCCTAGGGGTAAGTTATAATCATACATAATATACTTTATTTCAGCCCGTTGAGAAGTGGTCAAGACAGCTTCTCAAGACCTCGCCTGCAGGGACGGCTGTGTGGGCAATAGCTGTCTTATCAGATAAGTTTTCCCTATATTTAATCTTTAATCTTAGCTGGTAAACCATTTCTCAACATACCACTCACACACTGGGTCAAGAACTGTACTTCACCTTTGTTTTACCTGAGCACCGCCATTAAAGCCTAAGTGTGTGTCTCCAGGTTATGTGCATTCCTTCCAGTTTCTTCCAGTGGTGTCCCGCTAACAGCCGTGGCTCCCTCACCGTTCACCACCCAACACCACCGTCCACCACAGCTTCCAGATTTCAGTGATAATTTTCTGTTTAGAGACATTTTTCTTTGCATTTACAGACGTTTGCTTGTGTAAGACATTTACAGTGGATTTCTTGTGTACTCTAAGCCTTGTATTTTCAGTGTAGACTCAGTGTTTTCTTTAAGATATTATTTTACATTATTCTCCCAGTATTCTCCTTCATCTCTCAAGTTTCATTTTTATATTTATGTCTGTTCTTTTGTGTTCATTCTCTGCCTGTAGTATTATTTTGTAGTGTACAAATTTATTCTTTATTTGTGTGCAGTATTTTATTCCTTACCCCAGTCATTCACTCCGTGTGAAGTAATTCATTCATTTTTTTTACCTTGTGTTAATTCAGTATTGCATAATTTTTTTTCCCCAGCATTTCCGCTATTCACAGCAGTATACTAAATTACCCATTTATTTGTGTGTCTCCCACTTTTCTATGATAAGCAGTGTCTCATTCCCCCTTTTTTTTGCTGACTCTTGCAACATTATTTTATATACCAGTAATTCTTGTCGTATCTGTCACAGCAAGATTTTGTTGCAGAAACAATTAACCGATAAGTGAAGTGAATAATCCTTGTTGTGTGTACCCTGCCACTTGTAAGTGTAACACTTCCCGTTCTGTATCTTGTGTCATGCATAGTCCGTCGAATATACGTACTTACAGCTTACATGAGTGTTATTACCCAATCCACGTTTCGAACCCCCCACACGAGAGCAAGTAGCTGCCGGGCGAGGCAGCAGCTTGCGTCACAGTGGGAGCCGAGACTGGGGCTGCCCGTGGACTGGTGCTGCCTGTGGACTGGTACTGCTCGTAAACTGGTGCTGCCTGTGGACTTGTACTGCTCGTAAACTGGTGCTGCCTGTGGACTGGTACTGCTCGTGGACTAGTGCTGCCTGTAGACTGGTGGTGCCCGTGGTCTGGTGGTGCCCGTGGACTGGTGCTGCCCGTGGATTGGTACTGCCCGTGTACTGGTACTGCTCGTGGACTGGTGCTGCTCATGGACTGGCACTGCCCGTGGACTGGTGCTGCTCGTGGACTGGTGCTCCTCTGGTGCAGCTCGTGGACTGGTGCTGCTCGTGGACTGGTACTGCTCGTGGACTGGTACTGCTCGTGGACTCGTGCTGCTCGTGGACCCGTGCTGCTCGTGGATTGGCGATGCCCATGGACTGGTGCTGTCCGTGGAATGGTGCTGCTCGTGGACTGTTGCTGCTCGTGGACTGGTACTGCTTGTGAACTGGTACTGCTCGTGGACTGGTACTGCTCGTGGACTGGTACTGCTCGTGGACTGATACTGCTCGTGGACTGGTACTGCTCGTGGACTGGCGCTGCTCGTAGACTGGTGCTGCTCGTAGACTGGTGCTCGTGGACTGGTGCTGCTCGTGGACTGGTGCTGCTCGTGGACTGGTGCTGCTCGTGGACTGGTGCTGCTTGTGGACTGGTACTGCTCGTGGACTGGTGCTGCTCGTGGACTGGTGCTGCTCGTGGACTGGTGCTGCTCGTGAACCGGTGCTGCTCGTGGACTGGTACTGCTCGTGGACTGGTGCTGCTCGTGGACTGGTACTGCTAGTGGACTAGTGCTGCTCGTGGACTGTTGCTGCTCTTGGACTGGTACTGCTCGTGGACTGGTGCTGCTCGTGGATTGGTGCTGCTCGTGGACTGGTACTGCTCGTGGACTGGTGCTGCTCGTGGACTGGTACTGCTCGCGGACTGGTGCTGCTCGTGGACTGGTACTGCTAGTGGACTAGTGCTGTTCGTGGACTGTTGCTGCTCGTGGACTGGTACTGCTCGTGGACTGGTACTGCTCATGGAATGGTGCTGCTCGTGGACTGGCACTGCTCGTGGACTGGTGCTGCTCGTGGACTGGTACTGCTAGTGGACTAGTGCTGCTCGTGGACTGGTGCTACTCTGGTGCTGCTCGTGGACTGGTACTGCTCGTGGACTGTTGCTGCTCGTGGACTGGTAGTGCTCGTGGACTGGTACTGCTCGTGGACTGGTACTGCTCGTGGACTGTTGTTGCTCGTGGATTGTTGCTGCTCGTGGACTGGTGCTGCTCGTGGACTGGTACTGCTCGTGGACTGGGGCTGCTCGTGGACTGGTGCTGCTCGTGGACTGGTACTGCTCGTGGACTGGTACTGCTAGTGAACTAGTGCTGCTCGTGGACTGGTACTGCCCGTGGACTAGTACTGCTCGCAGACTGGTACTGCTCGTGGACTGGTGCTGCTCGTGGACTGGTACTGCTCGTGGACTGGTACTGCTAGTGAACTAGTGCTGCTCGTGGACTGGTGCTGCTCGTGGACTGGTGCTGCTCGTGGACTGGTACTGCTCGTGGACTGGTACTGCTCGTGGACTGGTGCTGTTCGTGGACTTGTGCTGCTCGTGGACTGGTACTGCTCGTGGACTGGTGCTGCCCGTGGACTAGTACTGCTCGCAGACTGGTACTGCTCGTGGACTGGTGCTGCTCGTGGACTGGTATTGCTCGTGGACTGGTACTGCTCGTGGACTGGTGCTGTTCGTGGACTGGTGCTGCTCGTGGACTGGTACTGCTAGTGGACTAGTGCTGCTCGTGGACTGGTGCTCCTCTGGTGCTGCTTGTGAACTGGTGCTGCTCGTGGACTGGTACTGCTCGTGGACTGGTACTGCTCGTGGACTGGTACTGTTCGTGGACTGTTGCTGCTCGTTGACTGTTGCTGCACGTGGACTGGTGCTGCTCGTGGACTGGTACTACTAGTGAACTGGTACTGCTCGTGGACTGGTACTGCTCGTGGACTGGTACTGCTCGTGGACTTGTACTGCTCGTGGACTGGTGCTGCTCTTGGACTGGTGCTGGTCGTGGACTGGCACTGCTCGTGGACTGGTACTGCTCGTGGACTGGTACTGCTCGAGGACTGGTACTGCTCGAGGACTGGTACTGCTCGTGGACTGGTACTGCTCGTGGACTGGTACTGCTCGTGGACTGGTACTGCTCGTGGACTGGTACTGCTCGTGGACTGGCACTGCTCGTGGACTGGTACTGCTCGTGGACTGGTACTGCTCGAGGACTGGTACTGCTCGAGGACTGGTGCTGCTCGTGGACTGGTACTGCTCGTGGACTGGTACTGCTCGTGGACTGGTACTGCTCGTGGACTGGTACTGCTCGAGGACTGGTACTGCTCGAGGACTGGTACTGCTCGTGGACTGGCACTGCTCGTGGACTGGTACTGCTCGTGGACTGGTACTGCTCGAGGACTGGTACTGCTCGAGGACTGGTACTGCTCGTGGACTGGCACTGCTCGTGGACTGGTACTGCTCGTGGACTGGTACTGCTCGAGGACTGGTACTGCTCGAGGACTGGTACTGCTCGTGGACTGGTACTGCTCGTGGACTGGTACTGCTCGTGGACTGGTACTGCTCGTGGACTGGTACTGCTCGTGGACTGGCACTGCTCGTGGACTGGTACTGCTCGTGGACTGGTACTGCTCGAGGACTGGTACTGCTCGAGGACTGGTGCTGCTCGTGGACTGGTACTGCTCGTGGACTGGTACTGCTCGTGGACTGGTACTGCTCGTGGACTGGTACTGCTCGAGGACTGGTACTGCTCGAGGACTGGTACTGCTCGTGGACTGCACTGCTCGTGGACTGGTACTGCTCGTGGACTGGTACTGCTCGAGGACTGGTACTGCTCGAGGACTGGTACTGCTCGTGGACTGGCACTGCTCGTGGACTGGTACTGCTCGTGGACTGGTACTGCTCGAGGACTGGTACTGCTCGAGGACTGGTACTGCTCGTGGACTGGCACTGCTCGTGGACTGGTACTGCTCGAGGACTGGTACTGCTCGAGGACTGGTACTGCTCGAGGACTGGTGCTGCTCGTGGAGTCTTAAAAAAAATGTTCTGAAGGTCGAAGACAGGCTCGACCTTGTTTCCCTTCCCGTGTTTCTTGACAACCTTCATCGTCTTAATGAGACCTCTGGTTAGGTAATATCAAGGAGACAGGTGATAAACTTGTTCTGCACTATTTCTCCACTCACAATGAAATCTGCAACACCAACTTCAGCAGGGGTAATTTGGACTGTGACAGAATTATATAGATATGAGAGTAGATTTTCACTTCCGCAACAATGAGATGCCGGCCATTTGGATCTTAGATATGCTGGTGCTTTAACTCTTCTGTTTTTTTTCTGTTTTCTCTAGTCTGACCTGGTGGATTAGTAGAGTAGATGTAGTCCATGCAAGCTGACACTTGTACAATGGTGCGAAAAATGTCAATCCACTCAAAAATAAGGTCAGCAGACACAGTTATGCCCTTGAGAGCTCAATTGCCAGTCTTGATGGCAGTCTGCTCACCAAAATGGTCACTGGTGATGGCATTCCAAAATATTCTTCATGGTGACGGCAAACAAAGGCGCCAAACACAAATTTCATGTTGATCTCCAGCAATACTGGATGAGATAGGGTGGGTGTCCAGTACATATCTTTCGATTTGCATACACCTTATCAACCAGCAGCTTCGTAGCTTCATCATCAACCAATAAGGTCTGGTGAACATTCACAGGGGTTATTCTAAACTCATCGTAACAACGAAGACGAAACTGTACCTCACTATCATACCGTAACAACGCATAGCAGCTTCCCTTCCCCCACACATTATGGTCATCGCAGTAATCTAAAACATTTTTAGAAGGTGCATCACTTGCGGCACTATTTTTTCAAACTTTAATACCTTGTCCCAACTATTAGGTTGGCTAAGATCTACAGATTTACAAACTTTAGCACAAAACATTTTTACCTTTTCAAATAAAACACTTTTACTCGTGCCCTTATTGGTAATTAGTAGGTCATTGCAATCGGGTGAGCATCTGTCCTTTTCTTAGAAGCTTTTTTTTGACATGTTCCTTATAGGTGAATGAACAATAACAGTTTTATGAAGTTCTACAGAGGTTTGTTTTCAACGAGAGTCCAAAATAGCCATCATTTAGTTAAGGGTCTCATAGTCATGCCGCTGTATGGCACACTCACTTTCCCAACTCCTCGTAGCTTGATTGTTAGTGGTGCAGACCTGGTGCAATGTGAGAGAAGGAACTTATCATCAACAGTTGCATCAACCATCTCGAACTCCTGCATTACAAATTTGAAATAAAATATAAGAAGAACGATCTAGTTAGTTTACTAAAGATTTTCATTACCCACCTTGAATCCCTAATAATATATTAAATATAAGAAATAAGAGAAATCTAGCCATTTAAAGTCGCGTTTGGATAGTATATTATTCCCTTTTACCTGAGCCTAATTAAAAATCTCTGTCTGTTTTGAAAATTTAACTACTACTGTCCAGTTATTTATGACGCCATTTTGTATTTATGCATTTACGAAAATTCCCCATAGATAACGTAAAGGAAACCAAGCTAATTTTGCGTTAGAATTCAATTTAAATACAAAACAAAATGATTTCATCAATCAGAAATACCGGGCTTCCGAGTGAATGCAACAGAATGTCAAGTGAACTAACGGGCGAGAAAGTGGGTACTGGGCACACCCGCACCACATCACTGGGTGCCAAAAAATGACTCTCATTCCACAAAACAATGCATCACTCTGCATTGCGTCCTACAACTTTCATCTACACTACTTACCTACCTTCGGCAAAAATATCACTAATTTGAGAGACTGAATGAAGGGTCAGTTGTGAAAGGGACCCTTCCATATTCAAACTGATTCGGAGATAGACATATGTGAGTTCCAGATAACTCACTGTTCTCATATTAACCTTACGTTCCACAAACTTGCAAATGAAACCAAGTTCACTAGTGGGACGGATTGCGTCCCGCCTTATCTGGTTTTCAGTAAGAAATGGTGGAAGTGACAGATTACTGGTCCAGAGAATGTCGACATATTGCAATCCATTGGAAGGAGAGGGATTATGGGATCAATGGGGAATGACAGATTGCTGTCCAGCATCAGGTGACAGATTGCAGGTCCGGTGGCGGGTGACAAATTGCATCCGAAAGCCTTGTTTTTGATGACACTAGTGGCCTTAGAAATTGTCGAAGAAATTTAACTTTTTATGCTTTTCTCCAAACTTTTACAGTACTTCATACCCTCAACATACTTGTACTATCTTGACGTTAACAGAGTACCAGATACACCAATTTATTTCTCTTGCTTTTACCATTTAAAACTACTCGATTCTCTACTTTAGAAAGAAATATGATTGTCTTCTCTATTAGCGACGATAATATTTACATTTTAAATAAGAAACTTAGAAAATCATTCTATTTACAGTATTTTAGGGATTATATTTCATAACTAAGCCCCCTGTAATTATCTTTACTTTGTTCCTAATATCAGTACAATATTTCAATAGTGAATAATGTTTTTGCACGACAGCGCCAGTAATTCCTCTGGTTTAGTACATCGTAGCGTTGTATGTGATTTGTTCTTCTCTTGAACTTGTCCATTTCACTTGTTTTTTTTTGTCTATCGCTTGCTTTGTATCTGCTTTGAACTTTTGTATCTGTTCTGTATTTATGTTTTTTTAATTGTTTTGAATATGTTTTTAAACTACCAATTTTAAATTTCAGTAACAAACAATAATAATGAGATATGAAGGCTTAATTTCAATATTTGTAGCGCTTTTTTTTCTATCTTCGTTGTGTTTTTGTCTTTTCTTCCATTTCATCTTCCCTTCTTTACATTTAGTCCTGCAATTACTACATTCGTTAATTCCTTTTTCTCCTTTTCATTTTCCTTTCATTTCTCATTATCTTATAAATTATCTTTTATTCCTCCTTTTCCTCCTTTTACCATTCGTTCATTCACCCTTTATGCCATTTCTTGCCCCAACTGTGTATCTGTACGCATTAGGGTTCTAGTGATTATATTTGTCGTTGTGGTTGTTATTGATCATACGTGTGGTTGTGGTTGTTAGTGATCATGTGTGTGGCAGTTGTTTTAAGTGATCATACGTGTATGTATGTATGTATATATATATATATATATATATATATATATATATATATATATATATATATATATATATATTATATATATATATATTTATATATATATATATATATATATATATATATATATATATATATATATATATATATATATATATATATAATAATATATATCAACATTCATTTTAGGGTAAGTTTTTGGTGCTGATTCCGAATATGTCATTGGCTCAAGTTTTTGATAAATTTGGTATCCCACTGAAAAACATAAAAGATGTGAAAAATATACTGATCAGGTGGGGCTAACTTACAAATCGCATTGAAATTATTTTCTAGATCATTCAAAAGTTAAATCATATGATACATACTAGGACTTCATTCTATATAATAACAGATTAATAGAGTAAGATAATTTAGGTACCACTAATTACTGTAGATGAAAACGTTGTTTGTACGATTTTCTTCTATGTTGGTCATCAGCACAGTTTTGTTGAGTGAGCAACTGGAAGAGATGCATATTGGTTACCATTGTGCAATAACACATTTCAAGCCTCTATTGGCGCTGTCTATAAACAGCTGCCAATCTCCTGGTCAGTTTTCGAGTCCCATTCAAAGAAGTCCAGGGATGTTATTGCTGTAACAAGTTCTTCATCTTGGCTGTTTAACATCTCTTGACCGATAAGCTGTTATTTTAACTTCTACCTGTAGAGAGTTCTTTTAGTCTGGATGCTAAAAGCCAGATGCTTGCTTTGACAGACTGAGGTCACATACCAGATCATTGAGTTCTTCTTGGGAGAACTGCTGGGGTGTTGAAATGCTTACTTCATATTCCTTTCCATTGTTATCACCTGTGCTACATCCTAAACCCTAAGTTTCTTCAACGTCTGACAACGGAAGGTCAGGCAGTGTTGTAAACACTGGTATGGTAACGTCTTCGCTGTGTGGCACAGGTCTCCTTGCTGAGGATATTCCTACTTGACTTTCTTGTATGAACTGAAACCTTTCATAGTCACCTTACAGAAATAACAATTGTCGTGGTTTCTCGGCTCTCCACACCATAGGCATGCTGAAGTTTAAACTTTTCCTTTGCCAATTTTTCCACTATCGTAAACATTCTACACAGGTTTTGAAAACCGTGTGTGAAACAAAGAATTTGTCTTCTCCAAGCGCCACTCCAAAATAAGCAAGACGAGCTTGTTTTACAAAATATGTGATGTTTTTTCTTTGTTTTTGCAAAGAGTATTCGACACAAATGTAGCAAAATGCTTTGGGATTGTTTAAGCAGACTCTTCGTGAAGAACTCATGTTGATCTGGAAAAAATAACATAAAAGTTACAGTATTGTCACGTGGTCGTTGTTGATACAACTCCCTTCGTTAAAAATTAAATCATTTAAAAGTAAAGTCGAAATCTTTATTTAAACTATCTGTAAATACAAATTTTCACTACATTTACGTATAACCGAGCTTTGGCTAAGATGCCTGTTAACTGAGGGGAAGATATGTAATATCTCACAAACCAGAGCAAATATGAAAAATCTACAGCTATTTTCAGATTCAGCAATCCCAAAATATCTTCAAATATCTTTGAAAACCAAATTTTGTTGTTGTTGACCAATGATGAGTGATCATTCGTGTAGTAGTGATAAGTTATCATTCGTGTGCTAGTAGTTATGACTGATCATTCGTGTGAGAGAATTTATGAGTGAACTTAAAATGGTCCTGTGAAATATCCCCAGAAAGGAATGCCAACAGTGCCTTTCATAATTATTTTCCTTTTTAAGATTTCAGTTCAATAACGTGAGTAAGCCACTTCTGACTGACTCTAAATTTCAACGGTTATGTATCGTACTTAAAGGAAAGTCCGATTGTTATTGGAATGTATAAATACAAATTTGCTAATTATATTTTAAAATCTTTTGCAAATTTTCGATATAATTCCTTGAGAATGCCTCTTCTGTTAGGCTTCAAACTCTCAACGGTGATATTTATTACACTGTGGAAAGAACGTATTTTAACCCTTAAGCTGTGCAATGTTGATAACTGAACCAACTCATTTCTCATACTGGAATGTGGAACATTAAAAACCGAATAATAATGAAAGAACAACAACCGTTGTATAGCACACTGAAATATGATAAATTTAATTAAGAAAGAGAGTGCAAAAATTACAGGGTGATAAGTCTGTTGAGTATACCTGGTAAAGTGTATGGTAGAGTTATTATTGAAAGAATTAAGAGTAAGACGGAGAATAGGATAGCAGATGAACAAGGAGGCTTTAGGAAAGGTAGGGGGTGTGTGGACCAGGTGTTTACAGTGAAACATATAAGTGAACAGTATTTAGATAAGGCTAAAGAGGTCTTTGTGGCATTTATGGATTTGGAAAAGGCGCATGACAGGGTGGATAGGGGGGCAATGTGGCAGATGTTGCAGGTGTATGGTATAGGAGGTAGGTTACTGAAAGCAGTGAAGAGCTTTTACGAGGATAGTGAGGCTCAAGTTAGAGTATGTAGGAAAGAGGGAGATTATTTCACAGTAAAAGCAGGCCTTAGACAAAGAAGTATGATGTCACCGTGGTTGTTTAATATTTTATAGATGGGGTTGTAAGAGAAGTAAATGCGAGGGTCTTGGCAAGAGGCGTGGAGTTAAAAGATATAGAATCACACATAAAGTGGGAGTTGTCACAGTTGCTCTTTGCTGATGACACTGTGCTCTTGGGAGATTCTGAAGAGAAGTTGCAGAGGTTGGTGGATGAATTTGGTATGGTATGTAAAAGAAAATTAAAAGTGAATACAGGAAAGAGCAAGGCTATGAGGATAACAAAAAGATTAGGTGATGAAAGACTGGATATCAGATCGGAGGGAGAGAGTATGGATGAGTTGAATGTATTCAGATATTTGTGAATGGACGTGTCAGTGGATGGATTTATGAAAGATGAGGTGAATCACAGAACTGATGAGGGGAAAAGGGTGAGCGGTGCACTTAGGAGTCTGTGGAGACTAAGAACTTTGTCCTTGGAAGCAAAGAGGGGAATGTATGAGAGTATAGTTTTACCAACGCTCTTATATGGGTGTGAAGCATGGGTGATGAATGTTGCAGCGATGAGAAGGCTGGAGGCAGTGGAGATGTCATGTCTGAGGGCAATGTGTGGTGTGAATATAATGCAGAGAATTCGTAGTTTGGAAGTTAGGAGGAGGTGTGGGATTACCAAAACTGTTGTCCAGAGGGCTGAGGAAGGGTTGTTGAGGTGGTTCGGACATGTAGAGAGAATGGAGCGAAACAGAATGACTTCAAGAGTGTATCAGTCTGTAGTGGAAGGAAGGCGGGGTAGGGGTCGACCTAGGAAAGGTTGGAGGGAGGGGGTAAAGGAGGTTTTGTGTGCGAGGGGCTTGGATTTCCAGCGGCCATGCGTGAGCGTGTTTGATAGGAGTGAATGGAGAAAAATGGTTTTAAATACTTGACGTGCTGTTGGAGTGTGAGCAAAGTAACATTTATGAAGGGATTCAGGGAAACCGGCAGGCCGGACTTGAGTCCTGGAGATGGGAAGTACAGTGCCTGCACTCTGAAGGAGGGGTGTTAATGTTGCAATTTAAAAACTGTAGTGTAAAGCACCCTTCTGGCAAGACAGTAATGGAGTGAATGATGGTGAATGTTTTTCTTTTTCGGGCCACCCTGCCTTGGTGGGAATCAGCCAGTGTGTTAATAAAAAAAATATTGGAGGTGTTAGGCTTAAGCTCATGAGCCTCTTGAAAAGGTTGATAATACGGTTGCTGGACCTTTTAAGAATGTGTTGGAACTACAGGACATAGGTCTCTTAACGGAGTTAAGAGACATCTCTTCTGCCTGTCGAGTGTGTTAAGGTACAATATAACAACGATGACTGTGCCATGCATGGAGGTACAGCATAACAACGATGACTGTGCCATGCATGGAGGTACAGCATAACAACGATGACTGTGCCATGCATGGAGGTACAGCATAACAACGATGACTGTGCCATGCATGGAGGTACAGCATAACAACGATGACTGTGCCATGCATGGAGGTACAGTATAACCACGATGCCTGTGCCATGCATGGAGGTACAGTATAACCACGATGCCTGTGCCATGCATAGAGGTTCAGTATAACCACGATGCCTGTGCCATGCATGAAGATACAGTATAACCACGATGCCTGTGCCATGCATGGAGGTTCAGTATAACCACGATGCCTGTGCCATGCATGGAGGTACAGTATAACCACGATGCCTGTGCCATGCATGGAGGTTCAGTATAACCACGATGCCTGTGCCATGCATGGAGGTACAGTATAACCACGATGCCTGTGTCATGCATGGAGATACAGTATAAAAACGATGCTTGTGCCATGCAAGGAGGTACATTATAACCACGATGCCTGTGCCATGCAAGGACGTACATTATAACCACGATGCCTGTGCCATGCAAGGAGGTACATTATAACCACGATGCCTGTGTCATGCATGGAGGTACATTGTAACTGCTACGCAGTGACATGCAAAAAAAAATATTTTATATAACATAGTCCTGGGAGAATACTGAAAGCGGACGTGTATTATTCCCTGAGAGTGAACGCGTTTTATACCTATCAGTCAGGCAGTGGCCAGGACAGGAGCAGATGAGGTTTGTTTAGGCGGTTGGTTACGCACAGCACAGGAGGCGTGATGTAGCGGTCTTGAGTAGGTGGTATTGGGTAAGTTTTTTTTCTTTTTAGTGTATCCTATTTTGTGTATTTGCTGTTGCTCTCATTTATTTATAAATCCCTAGTGCAAGGGCATGTGTTTTAGAGAGTAATTAATATTTTAACTGTAGGCTAAGTAGCCGGTAGGAAGGAAGGAAGGGGGAGGGGGTGTCATAAAGCCTCCCAATTTATGTATTTTAACTCATTAGTAGCAGTGTGCTAGTGAGCTAATGCGAACTGGAGTGTGGTAGTTTTTTGGGGTAGATTGTAATTTGTATAAGTTACTATTAATACAGATATATTTTTATATAGGTGAGTTTTTATGTCCTTCTTTATACAACATTAATTATTTGCGCTCATGATTCTTAATTAATATGAGTACATGCTAGCACAAAAGTTGCTGTGTTTTTCAGTGTAATTTTATAACCCCTAGACAGCAGTGTGAGCGGCCTTTAGGAGCCAGGACCATTTTATAAAAGTTATGACTTCAAAGTCGTAACAATAACCACGATGCCTGTGCCATGCATGGAGGTACAGTATAACCACGATGCCGGTGCCATGCATGGAGGTACAGTATAACCACGATGCCTGTGCCATGCATGGAGGTACAGTATAACCACGATGCCTGTGCCATGCATGGAAGTACAGTATAACCACGATGCCTGTGCCATGCATGGAGGTACAGTATAACCACGATGCCG
The DNA here is from genome assembly GCF_026875155.1 of Cherax quadricarinatus. Classification (NCBI taxonomy): domain Eukaryota; kingdom Metazoa; phylum Arthropoda; class Malacostraca; order Decapoda; family Parastacidae; genus Cherax; species Cherax quadricarinatus. Next base: position 23,116,586 of record NC_069411.1, read on the forward strand.
GTGCCATGCATGGAGGAACAGTATAACCACGACGTCTGTACCATGCATGGAGGTACAGTTTAACCACGATGCCTGTGCTATGCATGGAGGTACAGTATAACCACGATGCCGGTGCTATGCATGGAGGTACAGTATAACCACGATGCCTGTACCATGCACGGAGGTACAGTATAACCACGATGCCTGTGCCATGCATGGAGGTACAGTATAACCACGATGCTTGTGCCATGCAGAGGGTACAGTATAACCACGATGCCTGTGCCATGCATTGAGGTACAGTATAACCACGATGCCTGTACCATGCATGGAGGTACAGTATAACCACGATGCCTGTGCCATGCATGGAGGTACAGTATAACCATGATGCCGGTGGCATGCATGGAGGTACAGTATAACAACGATGCTTGTGTCATGCAGAGGGTACAGTATAACCACGATGTCTGTGCCATGCATTGAGGTACAGTATAACCACGATGCCTGTACCATGCATGGAGGTACAGTATAACCACGATGCCTGTACCATGCATGGAGGTGCAGTATAACCACGATGCCTGTACCATGCATGGAGGTACAGTATAACCACGATGCCGGTGCCATGCATGGAGGTACAGTATAACCACGATGCCTGTGCCATGCATGGAGGTACAGTATAACCACGATGCCTGTACCATGCATGGAGGTGCAGTATAACCACGATGCCTGTACCATGCATGGAGGTACTGTAAAACCACGATGCCGGTGCCATGCATGGAGGTACAGTATAACCACGATGCCTGTGCCATGCATGGAGATACAGTATAACTGCGATGCCTGTGCCATGCATGGAGGTACAGTATAACCACGATGCCGGTGCCATGCATGGAGGTACAGTATAACCATGATGCCTGTACCATGCAGGGATGTACAGTATAACCACGATGCCTGTGCCATGCATGGAGGTACAGTATAACCACGATGCCTGTGCCATGCATGGAGGTACAGTTATATCTTCGAAATTGGTCATCCTGTGTTATTTAACTATTGTAAGAGAATATGTTCATCACTTAATATTATAGCGCGAAAGTCCCCGTTTATAGATAAAATAGAGACTTTCGGCGTTATATTATTATATGTTAATATATGAAAAATACCATGGTATTATCGTTATTATCACTATTATCGTTATTATGACTATTATCGTTATTATCGCTATTATCACTATTATCACTATAATCACTATTTTTTTAGTATCACTATTATTTTATTATTATTGTTAGGTAGGATTTCTTGTAGAGTTTATGTCTCGGAACCATCCGGTGAATTGTTCCATTGTTTATGTCCGGCTGACTGACGTTGGGTCAGGTGATCCAACCTGACAATGCGTCAACAGACTGGCAAGTAGTCAGTCTGCTCCCTGCTCTAGCCCTGACAACTGATCGTATATTGGCCATTACGGTGTAAAGTTGAATGGTTTTGAGAATTGGACTCTAGAGCTGACTCAGTTTGTTCCTCATTGCTCTGAAAGATTCTTTTAATATTTATATTCTTGGTCAGTTCAGTAATCCATAGAGATACTTTACGTCCAGATTCAAAGGTCTTGTTAAATCTTGTACCTTTTGTATTTTGAGTTTACAGTCTTGTTAAGACGAAGACGTAAATGTTATTGAAAACTGAATTACAGGAAGAATAATTAAACTTCCTTATTAATGTGACATTTCCATGATTTTGAACTAAATGTATATGGCAAATTTATTGTACAAAGTATTAAGTTACATTAACTACAAAGAGAAGATAAAGTATTGTATTTAAATACTTTAATAAATTTGAATATTATTCTATGGAGTTTCCCAGTTGAAATTATTTCCCCTAGACTCTAAAATACCTATAACTCGGATCCAAAAATCTTGTTGCATAAGAAATAAATGGTAACAGGCCACATTCTGAAGTTCTTTAAAAAAATTTCTTATTCGCAACAAATGGGGTACCCGTCCGGGATCTCTGTTGTTCTAAGACATTGATCAAAGGAACAATATTGAAGTTATATACAGGGAATTTATCTTTAGTTAATTTCAAAATATTGATCATGGAAGATCACATTAAAGAGTTATTTGAAGATTTAACATTGTCAAAGCTGGACTCCTTGAAACTTCAAACGTGCTGGCAGATATCCCATAAATTGGGAGTACCTTACGATAGATATTACACAGCCAATACCGTAAAGGCAATAATTAGAAACAAATTGTTTCCAGGGGCCTCTAACCATCATGTAGCACGAGATTCTGACTCTGAAAGTTTAGTTTCTCAAGTAAGCTACCAGTCGAGATATGAAGTACTGCAGGGTGCAGCCGCTGTTAGGCATTCGCCCGTTACTGAAGGAATTCCTATTAATGGTCAGCCTGGCCCTCACCAAGGTGCACGTCCAAAGGAATATCCACATACCGCCAGTTCAATTCCCTCATTTTCGATACCATCGGGGCATATTTCTCGAAGTCAGTTTGAGAAATTAGAGAGACTATTTATTTTACAGACTGCTCAAATTGAGGATCAGCGTAAATTAAATGAAGAAGACTTTCAAAGGGAAACGCTCCGCTATATAAGACAACAACGACAAGGAAATGTGAGCGAAAGATGTACTGAATCCTCAAATGATTCTTTCAATATACAAAAAGCTGCATCTATGGATCCAAGATTTAATGACGGAGATTTAGATACTTATTTTGAAGTCTTTGAGAATCAAGCAAGTGCTATGAGCTGGCCCCGACAACACTGGGCAACCTTATTACATACTTCGTTGTCTGGTAAAGCTCAAAGTTGTACGGCTACGTTACCTTTTGAGAAATATGTGGATTATGATTCCGTTAAGAAGGTTATCCTAAAGGCTTATGATCTTCTCCCAGTAAGTTATCAAAAAACCTTTAGAGCATTAAAACGCCAGCCAACTCAGTCGTATGTGGATTTTGCTCGTGAAAAGAAAATCGCTTTTGAGAGATGGTGTAGAGCTTCTAACTGTAAATCTATGGAAAGTCTTTCCCAATTGATCCTGCATGAGGATTTCTATAATAATTTACCAGAAGACCTGCATAGGTATTTGATTAGTTGCCCCATAGTAAATATACTAGAAACAGCCTCGCTCGCCGATAATTATGAAATATCTCAGCAATTGATTGGCGAAATAAAAAGTAAGGAAACAGTGACTAAATATGCCCCTAAGAAAGGACGATCCAATCTTAGAGATGCGTCGCATACAGAATCCTTACCCGACCTCCTATGATGCCTCCACACCCATTAATAATAAATTTAGATCTAACTCTAGGAAAAGTTCAAAACCACTAAGGCATAACAGTGAGTTGAACTGCACTTATTGTAATAAGAAAGGGCATTTAAGGAAACACTGTTATTGGCTAGAGAGGGATACCAGGAACGAGCGACTTAGTTTCCCAACTCAGGTAATATCTTCATCGACAACTCAAAAGAAACTGAACCCTAGTACCGAACAAGGTTCACAAGAACGAATCAGTAGTCATTCTAGATGACTCAATACTAGAGCTGTTTCAGAAAAAGATATTCACTCAGCTATGAGTCCCTACTTTGCTAAAGTGAAAGTTGGAATAGACGAGACTCAATTAGTTGAAATTAATTCCTTCCGTGATACTGGAAGTTATTTAACATTGTTGAAGCAGTACATACTTCCCGTAAGTGATATGACTCGCACAAAGCTAGACGTCTTATTAGAAGCCTATGGAGGCGCCATTGTAAGAGTGCCTCTTCACAGGATATACATCCAAACACCAACCTATACTGGCTTTGTGTCGGTAGGTATATCCAGTGAAACTTTTCCTATTCAGGGCGTTGACTTACTCATAAGCAATGATCTAGACTATCCGGGTATAAGCCGAGAGCCTCTAGTTATTGATAATTCTACTGACATTAACTATGCCATAGAAGCTCGAAAAGAGGCTCCTACCTTATTTCCTCTCAATGTGATAACTAGAGCAATGTCCAGAGCGCCTCAAAATCCTTTATCAACTGAAGTCCTAAGTGAAGGCGAAGATTTAGGTCTCGATTTATTGTTCAGCAGATCCTTACAACCCGGATCTTCAAATCTGAAATATTCTATGATCGGCCCTTTTCAAGATTTTGATATTAAAATGCTATCGAAAGAAGATTTAATAAGGGATCAGTTCCTTGATCCATCCCTAGAGAAATTACGAGAGATAGCTATTTCAGAAGACAACGCCCAAGACCTGGACAATTATTACTATCTTGCTAATGGTATATTAATGAGAAAGGAAAAGTCTCTTTTGTCTCCCGACGATCATCTGTCTACCAGCAAACATCTAGTAGTGCTACCTAGCACCTTTAGAGAATTGGCTATTAGTTTCGCCCACCATAGTCCCATGGGAGGACATATGGGAGTAAAGAAAATGCTGGGCAAAATAGCCAAGCATTTTCATTGGCCCAGAATGAAGGAGACTGTGGAAAGCTATCTAAAAGGTTGTCAAGTCTGCCAAGTGACCGGCAAACCTTCGCACACACCTCCACCAGTTCCCCTCATTCCGATTCCCGTCAGTGGTGAGCCCTTCTCACGCCTGATAATAGATTGTGTTGGTCCGTTACGCAGGACTAAACAAGGGAATCAATATCTATTTACAATCATGGATGTCGTTACTCGAAATCCAGAGGCTATCCCTTTGAGAAAAATTAGTTCTCGCATCATTGTTCGAGCTTTGCAAAAATTTTTCTCACAGGTGGGGATTCCCCGAATAATTCAATCCGATCAAGGTTCAAATTTTACCTCTAAGATTTTTCGCGATGCCTTATCTCGCCTCGGAATTAAGTCCGTATTTTCTGTTGCTTATCACCCTCAGTCACAAGGAGCCCTCGAACGATTTCATCAAACATTAAAATCAATTATGAGAGCGTACTGCGAGCAGTTTTCCAGAGATTGGGACGAAGGAATACCATTCTTCGCCTTAAGGGAAAGCGATCAAGAAAGCACTGGGTTTAGTCCATTTGAATTAATTTACGGACACCAAGTACGCGGCCCCTCTCTGTAATAAAAGATTCATGGACCGGAAAATCAGAACCCTCGTTTAAAACAACTCCAACTCTAATGCAAAAGTGTTTGTCACAACTGAGGGAATTAGCCTCTAAAAACTTAGCTAAGGCCCAATCCAAGACGAAGCATTGTTATGACAAACACACACGCTCTCGTTTCTTCAAACCAGGTGATAGTGTGATGGCACAGAAATTCTTACCTGGACACGCTCTGCAACCTAGATACGAAGGTCCTTTGGAAGTGATTGAGCGGCTCAATGAGGTAAATTATGTACTACAAACTCCAGGAAAGAGAAAAGCAAAACATACATAAACCAACATACAAAACATACATAAACCAACTTAAGGCTTACCACCCTAGTATCGTACCAGTTACGACAGTTCTTCCTTTAGCTGAAACTGAAAATGTAAGTCTGCCCAGCATCTCTAAAGCGATAGAAGTACGTTTAAAAAATTCAGAGACATTGCAATCTCTTGATACCTTTCTTATGGACCTTGATTTGAAGAAAGCAAAAGATATCAAAGACTTGATATTACGTTATGAGGTTTTATTCGATGACATCCCTAGGTGTTGTACATTGGAAATTCACGACATAGATGTACAAGGAGTAAAGCCTTGCAAACAGTCACCTTACAGGGCAAGTCCACTCAAACAAGAAACGTTAAACAAAGAAGTAGAATTTTTGTTGTCCCATGGACTCATAGAAATGAGTAAAAGTCCGTGGGCCTCGCCCTGTATATTAGTTCCCAAGCCTGATGGAACTTCTAGAATGCGCACTGATTATCGTAAGGTTAATGCTCTTACGGAACCAGATGGTTTCCCACTACCCCGTATTGATGATCTAATAGTCAGAGTTTCAGGAGCCGCCTATGTCACTCGCCTGGATTTATTAAAGGGCTATTACCAAGTGCCACTTACCCAGCAAGCCCAAGAAATATCCGCATTTACTATACAAGGAGGATTATTCAATTATCGTGTTATGCCCTTCGGGTTGTGTAACGCGGCCTCTACCTTTCAGCGCCTGATGAACCTGCTGACCAATGATTTAGAAGGAGTGGATGCATATCTAGATGATCTTGTTATATATAGCAATGAGTGGGAGCAACATTTAATTCGCCTGGAAACCTTATTTAAGAAGTTAGAAAAGTACAACTTCACAATAAATTTAGCCAAGTGTCAGTTTTGACAAGCCAAGATTAAATACCTCGGTTTTTGTATAGGTCAGGGCGAGGTACGTCCTGTTGATGTAAAAGTTAGGGTCATTGCCGAGTTTCCTATCCCTCATGATAGAAAGTCTACACAGAGGTTCCTTGGAATGACTGGTTATTATCGACGTTTCTGTCCTAATTTTTCTCAGGTTGCATCTCCTCTTACTAAGTTAACCAGTAGTAAGATGAAGTTTTGCTGGACGAAAGATTGTGAGATAGCTTTTAATCGGTTGAAGCAGTTGCTTTCTTCGTTACCCGTATTGAAAAGTCCTGACTTTAATCAACCCTTCTATTTACACATCGATGCCAGCGGTTATGCTGTGGGGCGGAGTTATTTCAGAAATCCCCCTCTACTGATATTTTGCATCCTATATCTTATTTTTCTTCAAAGTTAAAACGTCACCAAAAGAATTACGCAACTGTAGAGAAAGAAGCTTTTGCCCTAGTAATTTCTTTGGAACATTTTGACATTTATCTGGGAACCTCCCCCCATAAAATTATGGTATTTTCTGATCACAACCCTTTAATTTATGTTAATTCTATGAAATCAAAGAACACCCGAATCCTCAGGTGGGCTCTGAGGATCCAACCTTATCTGATTAGTATTCAACACTTAAGTGGATCCCTTAACATAATTGCTGATGTCCTTTCTCGCCCCTGAAAAAAAAAATGTATACCTTAAAATGTAAAGTTAAGAAATGAGTACTCTTAGACCCTATTTATTATATATATTATATATATATATATATATATATATATATATATATATATATATATATATGTCGTGCCGAACAGGCAGAACTTGCCATCTTGGCTTAAATAGCAACGCTCATCTTGCCATATAGGACAAGTGAAAATTTGTGTATGCAACAATTTCGCAAAAATCATTCTGAACCTAACGAAAAAAATATATTTGACTGTGTTTGTTTACTACTAAATTATTGTAAACGAATTTAAAATATATTTAGTTGGGTTAGGCTAAAATAAATTGTTCTTGTTATAATAAGGTTAGGTAAGTTTTCTAAGTTCCTTTTGGTGCAAAATTAAAAATGTTTACATTAACATTAATGAAAAAAATATATCTTTAAACGTATAAGAGAAAATTTTACAAAGAACTTAATTTTTAATGAGTTCTTGCTAATTGACCAGTTTTACATATTCGGCACGACATATATATATATATATATACATATATGTCGTGCCGAATAGGCAGAACTTGCCATCTTGGCTTAAATAGCAACGCTCATCTTGCCATATAGGACAAGTGAAAATTTGTGTATGCAATAATTTCGCCAAAATCATTCTGAACCTAACGAAAAAAATATATTTCACTGTGTTTGTTTAGTATTAAATTATTGTAAACAAATCTAAAATATATTTAGTTGGGTTAGGCTAAAATAAATTGAGCTTGTTATAATAAGGTTAGGTAAGTTTTCTAAGTTCCTTTTGGTGCAAAATTATAAATTTTTACATTAACATTAATGAAAAAAATATATCTTTAAACGTATAAGAGAAAATTTTAGAAAGGACTTAATCTTAAATGAGTTCTTGCTAAATGACCAGTTTTACATATTCGGCACGACTATATATATATATATATATATATATATATATATATATATAAATATATATATATATATATATATATATATATATATATATATATATATATATATATATATGTTAATGATTTTCTTTTATATTGACAGTATGACTATGAAAGCCGTTTCGTTGATGGGACGATGTATTAAGTCCACATGGATGACCTTGACAGTCATGTCCGAGACTCCTATTCTCGGATTGTGATGGAAGCCACTCCAGATAGTTCTTCTGGCCATTGATCCAAAAGCTCATCCTCTGGCAAATAACCATGCTGTTCGAGTTCTTGTTTCTCCATTCTTCCGTCGTACTACTTGCCTTATTTACCAAGAGGACGCTTATTATAAAGGAGATATTACCAAGGACGCTTGCAAACTCCCTACTGTGACTTATTGTCGTACGGTGGGGGGGGGGGGGGGTTATATCTTCGAAATTGGTCATCATGTGTTATTTAACTATAGTAAGAGAATATGTTCATCACTTAATATTTTAGCGCGAAAGTTCCCGTTTATAGCTAAAATAGAGACTTTCGGCGTTACATTATTATCTGTTAATATTTGAAAAATACCATGGTATTATCGTTATTATCACTATTATCGTTATTATCGTTATTATCGCTATTATCACTATTATCACTATTATCACTATTATCACTATTTTGTTATTATCACTATTATTCTATTATTATTGTTAAGTAGGATTTCTTATAGAGTTTAAGTCTCGGAACCATCCGGTGAATTGTTCAATTGTTTATGTCCGGCTGACTGACGTTGGGTCAGGTGATCCAACCTGACGACGCGTCAACAGACTGGCAAGTAGTCAGTCTGCTCCCTGCTCTAGCCCTGACAACTGATCGTATATTGGCTCTTACGGTGTACAGTTGAATGGTTTTGAGAATTGGATTCTAGAGTTGACTCAGTTTGTTCCTCAATGCTCGGAAAGATTCTTTTGATATTTATATTCTTGGTCAGTTCAGTAAGCCATAGAGATACTTTACGGCCAGATTCAAAGGTCTTCTTAAATCTTGTACCTTTTGTATTTTGAGTTTACAGTCTTGTTAAGACAAAGACGTAAATGTTATTGAAAACTGAATTACAGGAAGAATAATTAAACTTCCTTATTAATGTGACATTTCCATGATTTTGAACTAAATGTATATGGTAAATTTATTGTACAAAGTATTAAGTTACATTAACTACAAAGAGAAGATAAAGTATTGTATTTAAATACTTTAATAAATTTGAATATTATTCTATGGAGTTTCCCAGTTGAAATTATTTCCCCTAGACTCTAAATTACCTATAACTCGGATCCAAAAAACTTGTTGCATAAGAAATAAATGGTAACAGGCCACATTCTGAAGTTCTTTAAAAAAAATTCTTATTCGCAACAATAACTACGATGCCTGTGCCATGCATGGAGGTACAGTATAACCACGATGCCTGTGCCATGCGTGGAGGTACAGTGTAACCACGATGCCTGTGCCATGCATGGAGGTACAGTATAACCATGATGCCTGTGCCATGCATGGAAATACAGTATAACCACCATGCCTGTGCCATGCATGGAGGTACAGTATAACCACGATGCCTGTGTCATGCATGGAGGTAGAGTATACCCACGATGCCTGTGCTATGCATGGAGGTACAGTATAACCACGATGCTTGTGCCTTGCATGGAGGTACAGGATAACCACGATGCCGGTGCCAAGCATGGAGGTACAGTATAACCACGATGTCTGTGCCATGCATGGAGGTACGGTATAACCACGATGCCTGGGCCATGCATGGAAGTACAGTATAACCACGATGTCTGCGCCATGCATGGAAGTACGTATAACAACGATGTCTGCTCCATGCGTGGAAGTACAGTAAACCTCGATGCCTGCGCCATGTATGGACGCACAGTATAACCACGATGCTTGTACCATGCATGGATGTACTACTAGTATAACCATGATGCCTGTACCACGCATGGAGGTACAGTATAACCACGATGCCTGTGCCATGCATGAAGGTACAGTAACCACGATGCCTGTGCTATGCATGGAGGTACAGTATAACCACGATGCCTGTGCCATGCATGGAGGTATAGTATAACCACGATGCCTGTGCCATGCATGGAGGTACAGTATAGCCACGATGCCTGTACCATGCATAGAAGTACAGCATAACCACGATGCCAATGCTATGCACGGAGGTACAGTATAACCACGATGCCGGTGCCATGCATGGAGGTACAGTATAACCACGATGCCTGTGCCATGCATGGAGGTACAGTTTAACCACGATGCCGGTGCCATGCATGGAGGTACAGTATAACCACGATGCCTGTGCCATGCATGGAGGTACAGTTTAACCACGATGCCGGTGCCATGCATGGAGGTACAGTGTAACCACGATGCCTGTGCCATGCATGGAGGTACAGTTTAACCACGATGCCGGTGCCATGCATGGAGGTACAGTGTAACCACGATGCCTGTGCCATGCATGAAGGTACAGTTTAACCACGATGCCTGTGCCATGCATGGAGGTACAGTATAACCACGATGCCTATGCCATGCACGGAGGTACAGTATAACCTCGATGCCGGTGCCATGCATGGAGGTACAGTATAACCACGATGCCTGTGCCATGCACGGAGGTACAGTATAACCACGATGCCGGTGCCATGCATGAAGGTACAGTATAACCACGATGCCGGTGCCATGCATGGAGGTACAGTATAACCACGATGCCGGTGCCATGCATGAAGGTACAGTATAACCACGATGCCTGTGCCATGCATGGAGGTACAGTATAACCACGATGCTTGTGCCATGCATGGAGATACAGTATAACCTCGATGCCTGTGCCATGCATGGAGGTACACTATAACCACGATGCTTGTGCCATGCATGGAGGTACAGTATAACCTCGATGTCTGTGCCATGCATGGAGGTACAGTATAACCACTATGGTTGTGCCATGCAAGGAGGTACAGTATAACCACGATGCCTGTGCCATGCATGGAGGTACAGTATAACCACTATGGTTGTGCCATGCAAGGAGGTACAGTATAACCAAGATGCCTGTGCCATGCACGGAGGTACAGGATAATCACGATGCCGGTACCATACATGGAGGTACAGTATAACCACGATGCCTGTGCCATGTATGGAAGTACAGTATAACCACGATGCCTGTGCCATGCATGGAGGTACAGTATAACCACGATGCCTGTGCCATGCACGGAGGTACAGTACAACCACGATGCCGGTGCCATACATGGAGGTATAGTATAACCACGATGCCGGTGCCATACATGGAAGTACAGTATAACCACGATGCCTGTGCCTTGCATGGAGGTACAGTATAACCACGATGCCTGTGTCATGCACTGAGGTACAGTATAACCACGATGACGGTGCCATACATGGAGGTACAGTATAACCACGATGCCTGTGCCATGCATGGAGGTACAGTATAACCACGATGCCTGTGCCATGTATGGAAGTACAGTATAACCACGATGTCTGTGCCATGCATGGAGGTACAGTATAACCACGATGCCTGTGCCATGCACGGAGGTACAGTACAACCACGATGCCGGTGCCATACATGGAGGTATAGTATAACCACGATGCCGGTGCCATACATGGAAGTACAGTATAACCACGATGCCTGTGCCTTGCATGGAGGTACAGTATAACCACGATGCCTGTGTCATGCACTGAGGTACAGTATAACCACGATGACGGTGCCATACATGGAGGTACAGTATAACCACGATGCCGGTGCCATACATGGAGGTACAGTATAACCACGATGCCTGTGCCATGCATGGAGGTACAGTATAACCACGATGCCTGTGCCATACATGGAGGTACAGTATAACCACGATGCCTGTGCCATGCATGGAGGTACAGTATAACCACGAGCCTGTGCCATGCATGGAGGTACAGTAATAACCACGATGCCTGTGCCATGCATGGAGGTACAGTATAACCACGATGCCTGTGCCATGCATGGAGGTACAGTATAACCACGATGCCTGTGCCATGCATGGAGGTACAGTATAACCACGATGCCTGTGCCATGCATGAGGTACAGTAATAACCACGATGCCTGTGCCATGCATGGAGGTACAGTATAACCACGATGCCTGTGCCATGCATGGAGGTACAATATAACCACGATGCCTGTGCCATGCACGGAGGTACAGTGGGCTAGTGTAGTGGGACAATAGGGACACCTCTCTCGGATTGTTACGCTAATTTTCTTTTTATCCAACGCAGACCCTACGACTAAAGTGCTCAGAGCTTAAGTATTCACGCGATAAACGAGGCACCAGTGTTGTCCCTCATGTATATGGAACATTTAGAACACTGTATTGTTTCATTTTCGTAATTGATGTATTTTTTATATGCGAGTATAATTTGTGATGCTGTTACTGTTTTATTATTTACCTAACTGCACATGCAACACAATTTACCTAACTGCTCATGCAACACAATTTACCTAACTGCACATGCAACACAATTTACCTAACTGCACATGCAATACAACATAAATTATAAATGAGAAACTGTGTAGGTAATTTCATGGAAAATATTTGATTATAGACATACATCGCAAAGGTATTCAAAGCCTAATACTGTACACAACAGTTGTGGAGGTTTGTACTACCTGGAGGCTGTTCCGGACGTCAAGGTCACGGCGGCCAGGTCCATGACCAGACCTCCCGGTGGATCAGGGCTTAATCAAGCAGGCTGTTACTGCTGCCCGCACGCAATCCAACGTACGAACCACATTTCAGCTGGTCAGGCACTGACTTGAAGACAGCCAGGGAGCTGTTAGTAATCCCCCATTTGCGTGATGCATGACTGTTGAACGTTACCCCTGCTTTTCACTGAGGGCGTTGCACCGTCTACCACGTCTTTTGTTTTTGTAGGGAGTGATTTCTGTGTGTAGATATGGAATCAGTCCCCCGAGGATTTTCCAAGTGTAAATTATGACATATATTTCTCGCCTGCTTTCCTGAGAATACAGGACAAGGGACTTTAAACGTTCCCAGTGATTAAGGTGCTTGACTGAACGTATATGTGCGATGAAGATTCTCAGAACATTCTCCAGAATCTGCTATTTTGTCTGCCTTGACTGGGGTTGTAAGTGCACAGCAGTTTTATAGTCTGGAGAGAACAAGTGACTTAAAGACGGTCATCACATTGGCATGGCATCCTTTATTTTGAAGGTTTTCATTATCCTTCCTAGCATTTTCCTCGCAGTTGTGATATTAACACTATAATGATCACTGAAAGTATAATGACTCCAACAGTAATAACACCAGCAATTGCGGCCCCAGCAATGGAGATCCTAGCAACAAAAATCCCAGCAATAATTACCCCAGCAATGATAAAGCCAGAAATGAACCCAGCAATGATGACTCCCAGCAACGATAAATCAACAATGATAATCCATTTTATTATCAGCCTAGCACTGACGACCCTAACAACGACCGCCCCAGCAATGACCCCAGCAACAATCAAACGAAAGAAATGAAGATATTAAATTTTTATAAATTTGTATTCTGTTCACACATGCTCAAATTACCTCATGTCAATGCTTAGAAAAAACTTAGTTTGGCTGGAGGTTGCATGTAAACTTAGCCAGCCGCTACATGTAAGCTTGTCCACCCGCTGAATGTAAGCTTGAACAATCTGCTGTACATAGGCTTGGCCAGCTATTGTACATAAGCTTGACCAGTTGATGTAAGGTTTTACAGCCTGTGAATCAGACATGCTGGTTTTATTAAAAATAAGCAGATTCAACAGTGAGAAGGGGACACTGACGTTCAGGAGCCCGTCACCAGGGTCAAGGCTGAACCTTGGAGACACTTCTTTGAGACGTGATCCTCCTAAACCACTAACCACAATTTTCCCGCAACTACGCGTCTACGAGACTGATCATGTGTATCTGGCACTGACTACGTGTCTATGAGACTGACCATGTGTCCCTGGCACTGCGACGTGTCTCCGCCTCAATGATCACTCATTAATATACCATAGAGATCAATACAAAAAACGGAAACAAAGATAGTACATGAAAAATAATATAATTAATATGAAGATAATACTTTTCTGAGGGTGAGGATGGAAGGGGAGAGGAGCAATGGGTATCTTTCCTGTGACATGCCTTTGATAAACCTATGATATATCTTTGGTCGGTATCGTTTGGTTTTCTACCTTTGCAGTCCGGTCTGGGACTGATCAACTAGGGTGTTGCTGTTGGTGGTCCGCTGGCCACATAGCCGTCATAGGGCTGGTTGATTTGGCACTAGGCTGAGGTAGTAGTCTACTGTGGCGAAATCTCTGATACCTGCTGATAGTAGGTAGAATTGTGTTTGATGACGGTGGTGAACAGTGTTAAGGTAACGGGCGAGGTAATGCACTTGGCGGAGCTGCCTCGCTCCGTCGTACCTCCATGCTCTCTAGAAATGAAGGGGGGGGGGGATGGGGAGGTAGGTAGGGGGAGAGTGTGTGTGTGTGTGTGTGTGTGTGTGTGTGTGTGTGTGTGTAAAATACATTATTCTTTTCTGTAATGATGATTTTCTTAAATTCTATTACTAGTTGGCTATGTTATTCCGAGTGATGGTAATTCTCACGGAATAGTAAACTCCAGCATTCCTGAAACGAAGATTTTTAAGCTCTTACGCAGCTGAATATTTTGCGCTACGTAAGACTCCCAGGTCGGGGTGACAGATTTCATTATCTCCTGCATGCAACCCATGCCTAGTAATGGAATATGAAATGGAAATGGCCAGTGTTAGGGGCAACAATGTAGCTCTCATATGGATTAGGGTAACCAAGCACCACAAGTTTTTAATGAGGATGGTGAGGCTCAGCTTAGGGTATGATGGTGAGAGATTAGCTTCTAGTAATAATAGGTATTAGACGAAGATATGTGATGTCACATTGGTTGTTTAAAATATTTATGGATGGGAATGAAAAAGAAGTGAATGCTAAGGTGTTGGGAAGAAGGATGGGATTAAAAGATAAAGAATCTAATAGAAAGTGGGTTGTCACAGCTAGGTATTTTTTTTTTTCTAATGACACAGTGTTTTTGGGATATTCTGAAGAAAAGTTACGAAGGTTGGCAAACGAATTGGGGAGGACATGTAAAAGGAAATTAAAAGTGAGCATAGGAAAGAGCAAGGTAGTGAGAGTAACAAAAGAAATAGGAAATGAAAAACAAGATATCAGATGGAAAATAGGGAGTATGGAGGAATTAAACGTGTTTATATATTTGGGAATGGAGTTGTCAGCAGATGGGTCCATGAAAGACGAAGTGAACTAGAGAATTGGAGAGGAAAAAAAGGTAAGTGGTGCACTGAGGAATCTGTGAAGACGAAGAACATTATCCCTGGAAGCAAAAAGGGTCACGTACCAGAGTATAGTGGTACCAACACTTTTATATGGGTGTTATGTATGATATTTAAATTTTGCAGAGAGGAGGAGGCTGGGGGCAGTGGAATGTCGTGTCTGAGGGCAATTTGTGATTTGACTATTATGCAGAAAATTCGTGGTTTCAACTTTAGAAAGAAAAGTGGTGTTACTAGAAGTATTATCTAAAGGGCTGAGGAGGGGTTATTAAAGTAGTTTGGACTTTTAGAGAGGATGGAGCAAAATAAGATGACTTGGAGGGCGTATAAATCTGTAGTGGAAGAGATGGCTGGGTAGGGGTCGTCCTAGGAAATGTTGGGGGGAGGGGTAATGGAGTTTTTTTGTGCGAGGAGCTCAGACATCCAGCAGTCGTGGGTAAGCATGTTAGATAGGAATGGAGGCAAATGGCTTTTATGACTTAACGTGCTGTTGGTGTGTGAGCAAAGTAGTATTTGTAAAGGGATTCGGTAAAATCGGTTAACCGGACTTAAGTCCTGGAGGTGGAAACTAAAGTGCTTGCACTCTGACGGAGGGGTGGAGATATTTGCAGTTTTGAATAGTAAGTAAATTTATTCAGGTATACACAAATACAGTTACATAGATTATCATACATAGCAGCATATGTGTAGAGAACCTAGGATAACCCAAAAAAAGTCAAACAGAGTGACTTATTTCCATTGTATTGGTACCTCTCTTGCAAGAGAGTGATTGAGTGAACGATGGTGAAAGTATTTCTTCTTTTTCGGGTCACCCTGCCTCGGTGGGAGACGGCCGATGTGCCAAAAAACAAAGCAAAAAGAACAAAATTAGAAGTAGTTTCCTTTTCCCGTATTAATCACTGTGTGTATGGCTATACAAAGAGCGTCACACGTATACTCTCTCCTCCTGCCTTCCATTATAAACACCTTGCATTACTTCCCTCAATTTAAATCTCTGTTTTCCTTTTCTGTTTTCGTCATTTTTCAGCTTTATCAGTATTTCAAACATAATCATCTCACTAAAGACCTTTCATCTCTCCAGCTCTCGTCTTTTTCCTTTCATCTCTACAGCTTTCATCTTTCTCTTGTCTCCATTTCAACTCTCTAGCTTTCGCCTCTTTTCTTCCTTTTTCTCATATCTCTTCAACTTTTCGCTTTCGTCTCTCTTTTCTTTCTCTCCTCAGATTTACTTGACGCGTTTTTTCATCTTTTCAAGTATCCTTGTTTCCTGTTTTTTTTTCCTCTCTCATTTTATGAGGCAACACGAGTCTCAAAGTTTTTTCTTAATTCCAACGACCACTTAACCCGCACAATATTATCTCTCGTGTCATTCAGTTCAGTTTAATCTGTGTATAACAAATAAAACTTATATCACCCATAAATTTATTCTCTAAGAAATAAAACTATTAGATCTATGTATCTCTAATTTATTTTTAATTAACTATACACACACACACACACACACACACACACACACACACACACAAAATCCTGAATCATTCCACATTTTTTTTTTTTTGACCTAGCAGCGACCAGCGAATCAGCGGAGCCAGGAGTTGTGAATCAACCCCTGCAACCACAAATAGGCCAGTGCAAATAGGTGAGTATACACACAAAAAAAGACAGGAGAGGAATGGGTAGACTGCATTTTCTTGGACCGCAAGGTACCTTTTGGAACATACCACCCAAAAGACTGGTGCAGAAACTAGAGGAGCCGGCAAGAATAGCAAGGAAATCACTGCAATAGATCAGGGAATACCTGACAGGAAGGAAGCAACGCGTGATGGTAAGGGACAGTGTCAGAGTGGGTGCATATTCCTAGTGGGGTTCCACAAGGGTCAGTCCTAGGGCCGGTGCTGTTTCTTGTATATGTGAATAACATGACGGAAGGGATGGATTCAGTGGTGTTTCTGTTTGTTGACGACGTGAAGCTAATGCGGAGAATTCAAGTAGACAAGGATCAGGTAAGACTACAAGGGTATCTGGACAGATTGTAAGTCTGATCCAACAAATGGCTCCTGGAGTTGAACCCCGCCAAGTGCAAAGTCATGAAGCTTGGGGGAAGGATAAAGAAAACCACAGATCGAGTACATGCTCAGGTAATAAAGGTTGCAAACTTCACTCATGGAAAAGGATCTTTGGGTGAGCATCATCACTCGTTCTGTCTCTGTATAATGACACTAACGACACAAACACACAAACATATACCGAGAGAAACAGATCCTCATAAGCCCTTTGGTAAATGCCAGATGTGTTATTGATCAATGGGTAGTTGGGCAGTTCACGATTTCAAGTAAAATACTGAGTAGAAACTTAAACGAACATTAACATACTATGTATACAGTATAGGAATATATATATATATATATATATATATATATATATATATATTTTATATATATAAAATATATATATATATATATATATATATATATTTAATAAAAGGTACCACCTCTAGAACTGTCCTGGGGACCCTCATCCTCAGAGAAAAGAATAAACTTGCTTCAGGGAAAACTCAAGGTTCTTTCTGAAGCTGTTTGAGAATTTTCTCCTACCACCCCCTATATTTAATATATATTTTATTTAAAGACAAAATACATTGACAAGACATTCACAAAATTACAATAGAAAGTAAAACAACATAGGTAACTCAGAGCTACATCTCGAATACTTCGTCCAGCTCCCCGGCGGTGGGCCGTGTGCCAAGATTGCTGCAGGCATTTCCTCTCTGGATCGCACCACTGAGTCTCTGAAAGAGGAAGCTGGTCGCCCTGTGGTCCTTGGTTTCTATGATGAGCTTTTCACCCAGCTCTTTGAGGAACTTTAGAGCACACTTGCCCCATGCTCCAAGGGTCTCCGACCCTATTGGGATGAAGTTATAGCAAGGGGGAAGGTCTTCATATTTGCGGAACTTCTGGGTCTCCCTGTGGCTCGCAGCTCCACCCCCTTCCACTACGGAGTATGGCAAGTACTCAGTGGTCAGTCGCGAGTACTCAGTGGTCAGTCGTCAGTACTCAGTGGTCAGTCGTCACGTGAGGTCACAGACCCTGAGCTGCCTTGGGGATTAGTGTGGACGGTTACAAAGCATGGCTTGCTTCTGCAGTGTTTTAAAAATTGAGGTTGGAGAGTTGAAGGAGGAGGTCTTGCTTCTCCAGGAGGAGATTAGGAGGCTGAAGGTCCACCTCAATGGGTCTGGGAGAGAGTGTGAGGTGGCTGGAGTTGTGGGGAATGAGGCTTCTAGCAGCGAGGTGCAGTCTGTCTCTCGCTGTGAGGAGGCTGTAGTTGGGGAGGCAGCAACGGCTACCAGCAGTGAGGTGCAGCCCAGCACCTGCTACAAGTGGCGAGTAGTTCACAGTAATGGAAGGCGCATCAGAGTAAGGAAAGTTAAGAGTGAAGATCTGAAGGTAGGAAATCGCTTCTCTGTTCTTCAGGATGAATGTACTTCGTGGCCATGAAAGGAAAGGGTACACTGCCCGCTAATGGAGGTAAGCGATTCTTTTTTTTTGGTGACTCTCGGGTAAATACATTACCTGCTTTTGAATGGGAATAAGAAGATGGAGAAGAGTGTGCTTCCCTGGGCTGGTGTGGGACATTGTCAACAGGCTGATAATACTGTCAGGTTGGGAGCAACCCCTTTAACTGTCTCAGTGTGGTGGAAATGATTTTGGGAAGGGGTAGGAGAGAAAACTGCAGATAAGTACGGTCACTATGATTTCATAAGTCAAGGGGGGGATCCCAATCATATGTAGCTTTTGGGGAAAAGGGTGGAAATGAATGGTTTCTAGGGCAATTGGTGTAAATTGCTGGTAGACAGAACGAAAGGAAACTTGCAATCCCTTCATTGACAACTGGAACAATTTTATGGCAAAATAAATTGTATGCAAGGGTGGGGTACATCTCTCTGGGTGGGGGTGATTGCAGACTCAAATTTGAGAAGGCCTTTGGGTTAAATCCCTATTTTTTTAAACTGATGGAAGATAGAGGTATGGGTGTGTGTGGGAAACAAGCAGGTTAAACCCTTTGGGTTGGAAACAGAAAAGGGTAAAAGGTTTCGCATGAAGTTATAAATAAAAAATAGATCGGGCCCAGCAAACAAAGGGGGAAGCAAGGGCAGAAAGGGATTTGCCCCCTTAAGGTTTACTATACTATAGAGAGTGTAAGAAAAAAGATAGATGACTAAGATAATTGCAATGCAGGGGAATGATATTATTGCTATAAAGAGACCTGGTCAATCTGAAAGATAGAGAGATGCCCCCTGAATGTCACATACAAGGGTAAAAATTATTCCACACTGAAGGTCAACAGGAAAGGTGGTGGAGTTTGCGAGTTGTCGAGCAATTTAAATTGTTGTGTTAGACAAAATTAAATTAGAACTCAGCCACTAAACTGTTTGGTTAAGTTCTCGAGGGGGGAAAAATAATTTTGGGGGTGATTTCAGGGCCCCAAATCTTGATAGGAGGCAGTAAACTTTTATGGCGAAAATTGAAGCATTTCTACGAAAATGTTGTCCTAATGGGGATTTTAACAAAAACAGATTGATGGAGCAATTTGACAGGAAATTTTGAGTCAGGGACTTTTGATACGATCCGGATTTTTTTTAAAACAGTTTTGACAGAGCCAACTAGGGGAAATAACCTCCTTGACTTGGTTCTTGCCGTAGGGAAACACTAATTAATAATCTTGAGGGTTTAAAGATGAGCTTGGGGAAAGTGATCACAAAACCTCAGTTTTAATTATCTGGGAATTCCCCTAATAATGGCAATCAAGTTGTCCCTGACTTTCCCCTTGGGTGATTTCATAGGACTGAAAAATTACTTAGGTGGTGCTGAACTGGAATGACCTGACTAAGGGTCAGGTAGGTGGTGATGGTTGCCGATATGATGCATTTCCAGGGCATAGTTCTAGCTGCTCAGTCAAATTATGTTCCAAATAGGGAAATCAGATCAACAAAATGATCCTAAATGGATGAACAATAGATTAAAATATCTGATTGGTCAAAAGAGAGGCATATATAGGCAAATCAAAAGAGGAGAGGGGCAATTGAGAAATCGATATATTCAGTTAAAGAGAGAAATAAAAAAGGGAATTAGAAAAGCAAAAAGAGATTATGAGGTTAAAGTTGCAAGAGAATCGAAGACTAACCCAAAAGGATTCTTTCAGGTATACAGAAGTAAATCAGGGACAAGATAGGCCCACTCAAAGTTCCTCGGTCAGCTCACTGACAGTGATAAGGAAATGTGTAGAATTTTTAACACATACTTCCTCTCAGTTTTTAACACAGGAGGATACCAGCGATATTCCAGTAATGATAAATTATGTAGAACAGGACGATAATAAACTGTGTACTATTAGGGTCACAAGTGACATGGTCCTTAGGCAAATAGATAAATTAAAACCTAACAAATCCCCAGGCCCTGATGAACTGTATGCAAGGGTTCTAAAGGAATGTAAAGAGAGCTTAGCACAACCTTTGGCTAATCTTTTCAACATATCACTACAAACTGGCATGGTGCCAGATAAGTGGAAAATGGCAAATGTGATACCTATTTTCAAAACAGGTGACAGGTCCTTAGCTTCGAACTATAGACCAATAAGCCTAACCTCCATAGTGGGAAAATTTATGGAATCAATAATTGCCGAGGCAGTTCGTAGCCACCTTGAAAAGCATAAATTAATCAACGAATCTCAGCATGGTTTTACAAAGGGGCGTTCCTGCCTTACGAATTTATTAACTTTTTTCACTAAGGTATTTGAGGAGGTAGATCATGGTAATGAATATGATATGTGTATATGGACTTCAGTAAGGCTTTTGACAGGGGCCCACATCAGAGACTATTGAGGAAAATTAAAGCACATGGAATAGGAGGAGAAATTTTTTCCTGGATAGAGGCATGGTTGACAAATAGGCAGCAGAGAGTTTGCATAAATGGGGAGAAATCAGAGTGGGGAAGTGTCACGAGCGGGGTCCACAGGGGTCAGTGGTTGGGCCCCCTGCTGTTCACAATCTACATAAACGACATAGATGAGGGCATAAAGAGCGACATCGGCAAGTTTGCCGATGACACCAAAATAGGCCGTCGAATTCATTCTGACGAGGACATTCGAGCACTCCAGGAAGATTTGAATAGACTGATGCAGTGGTCGGAGAAGTGGCAGATGCAGTTTAATATAGAACAAATGCAAAGTTCTAAATGTTGGACAGGACAATAACCATGCCACATATAAACTAAATAATGTAGATCTTAATATTACGGATTGCGAAAAAGATTTAGGAGTTCTGGTTAGCAGTAATCTGAAACCCAAGACAACAGTGCATAAGTGGTCGCAATAAAGCTAATGAATCCTTGGGCTTCATATCAAGCCAGCCGATAATAATATTAATAGAGTCTCAGGGTTGTTCTTCATCTATACATTCCTTTGGTTAGGCCTCATTTAGCTTATTATGCTGCCACAGTTTTGGTCACTATTACAGAAATGGATATAATTCTCTGAAAAAATGTAACAAAGGAGGATGACAAAGTTGATCCCGAGGTATCAAGAAACTTCCACTATGTGGATTACGGACCTAGGGCCCTGAATCTGCACTCTTCCGAAAGACGTAGAATTTGGGGGGATATGTTGAGGTTGATAAGATGGAAGACAGGAATAAATAAAGCGGGATGTAAATAGGTTGTGCTGAAAATATCTAGCCTAGACGGACTCGCTGCAATGGTTTAAGTGGAAATAAAAATTCAGATTCGGAAGGATATAGGAAAGTACTGGTTTGGTAATAGGAGTTGTGGATGAGTGGGAACAAACTTCCAAGTACGTTTTAGAGGCCTGAACGTTGTGAGCTTTAAAAATAGGTTGGATACATACTCATGAGGGGTGGATGTGGGTGGGTGTGAGTTAGACCTGATAGCTTGTGCTACCAGGTCGGTTGCCGTGTTCCTCCCTTAAGTCAATGTGACCTGACCTGACTAGGTTGGGTGCATTGGCTTAAGCCGGTAGGAGACTTGGACCTGCCTCGCATGGGCCAGTAAGCCTTCTGCAGTGTTCCTTCGTTCTTATGTTCTTAAGTAGGTGTCTGCCAATGTGGCGGCACAGGTGTAGTCGCAGGCAATCTGCTTTCCGTCCTTCCAAGGTAGCATAGTGGCTCCATCTGGACGCTTTTGACTTCCGTCACACCTCTGCACTTGGAGTTTCCATTGAGCTGGGCAACGGGCTGTGGCGAGGCTTCTCTTATATGAAAAGATGGGGTGGTAGGGGAAGTGGAATATTCAAACGGCGTCAGGAAGAAATCCAAATATTCTTCCTTGAAGCCTTTTTATCCACTTCTCCGAGGCAATGGATCCCACAATTTACACCAGAGGTGGACCCCATATATATATAACATTCACTGACTATTTATTTGGGTCTATTACCATTCTAATCAGAAATTTATGTTCACGCCCCAACAAACACCGACAGTTAAGTGCTAAAAATTCGACTTTTTCTTAAAATTAGATCTCAGATCGATTAATTTCTCGTCTAGAGTTATAAGTCCTTTTCTATGTAGCCATTTTAGGCTATTTTCCTCGGTTTTAGCATGAAATTCCATTTTTGAAGAAAGGAAACAGGTAGCATTACACAATAAACCGGTGTCATTGACTTACAAAAATGCAAGGTTATGGATAAGATTATCAGAAGAATGGTGGAGCACCTAGTAAGGGCTGGGCTCCGCACGGCTTAAAAGACAGTAAATCATGTCTCACAAACCTACTGGAGTTCTACAAAGTAACGGATGTAAGGCAGGTGAAAGAGAATGGGTAGACTGCATATTTTTGGACTATAGCCAAGCCTCTTTGACACAGTACGCGCACAAGAGTCTGTCTGTGGCAATTGCAGAGGGTGAGCAGCAGGAATTACAGGGACACATTCAGTGAGGTGCCAAAATAGGTGCATGGAATGAGCGGGAATATAACAAGGATTCAGTACTAGGATCGGTTACTTTTTCCTGTATACGTGAATGACGCTTTACAGAAGGTGACAGCCATGTATATCCTCTTCCAAATGTGAAACTAATGGAAATACAAGCACATGTGGACCAGGGACGCCTACAGTAAGAGGCTATAAGGTCTGGTTGACAAAAGTGGCTATTAATATTTAACCCCCCCCCCACTTAGCTAAGAGTAAGTTATGAAGTTTGATGTTTGAGAAAGGGCTCGAGGAAGACGGACAGACGGAAGTACAGGCTCAGGAGGGGAAGGCTCAAGGCTGCTAACAATCACTCATGGAGGAAACTCAGACGAGTAAAGTATTGAATAATTGCTGCCGCAAATGCAGCAGTTTGTTGGGTATGTAACACCAGTTTGGAACCCATTCCTGGTCAAGAACGTCAAGAAATTGGATAAAGCGCAGAGATTTGCAACGAAACTAATTCCAGAGTTACGGGGTATGTCCTACGAGGAGAGGTTAAGGGACCTCAGTCTGATGACACTAGAGTAAAGAAGGACTAGAGATGACATAACGTACAAAATACTGAGAGGAATTGATGGATTGGAAAGGGACAGATTGCTGGAGAGACGGGAAACAGAAACACGAGGGCACAGCAGCAAGTTGAATACACACATTATTCACAGGGCTCTTAGAAAATATTTCTTCAGTCTCAGAACAGTCAGGAAGTGGAGCGACCTGAAAAATGTAGAGGTGCGAATGAAGAAAAGGTACGATAAGGCTATTGAGGCCAAGAGGTAACCTAATAACGACCAACAAAAAGGCGGGACCAGGAGCTGAGACTCGGCCCCTGCAATCACATATAGGTGGTACACATACACAATGGCAAAAACGAACGGCTAATGAATGGCATTATTTGAATGGTACGCACATTCCAACAATTGTTTCTGAGGTGTTAGAGAGATTCACACCTCCTGGCTCCGCCTCTTCGCTGGCCGCTTCTAGGTTCACTCTCTCGTGGCTTCGAGAGCTTTATCGTGCCTCTCCTTAAGCTTTGTATGGATCCTGCCCCCACCACTTCAGTCTCCAGCTAATTCCACTTCCTGACTACTCTGAAGCTGAAGAAATACTTCCTAACATCCCTATGACTCATCTGAGTTTGTAACTTCCAGTTGTACCTTCGTGTTTCTGTTTCCCATCTCTCAGTCTGTCCCTATTCACCCTGTCAAAGTTTATTTGTGTGGTTTCGCCGTGTGATGGTGTGTGAGTGATGAGAGAGAGAGGTGTGAGTAGAGAGAGGAGGGAGGAGAGCGAGAGAGAGAGAGGAGAGAGAGGAGAGAGAGACGAGGAGAGAGAGAGAGAGACAAGAGTGAGAGCGAGAGAGAGAGGAGAGATGAATGAATATTTTTGCGTGTCAGTTGGTGGGAAGTATAATGGCTCTTCACCGCCTGCCATTAGGATTACCAAATTGGGGGGGGAAAGAAAATTACGGGCGGGAGAAAATCAAAGTTATGACTAGAATAACTGGTGGTTAAATGTTGCATGGGATGAATTAGGAGGGAAAATATTTTCCAAAATAATGGGGTTGGTTTTAAAGTCGTGAGATATAATTCTCTTGTTTATATCTCTTCGGGGTTTCCCTCACCGTATCAGATTTGCGCGACTACCAATCATAATGTTTGACGTTGTCAGTACTGTCGTGTCTTTAATAATAAACAAGTTCAAACTACTCTTTTTAATTCCACTATTCTCCAATGATCGGTTTATATCGATGACACATTAGTCACACTAAATCTATTCGTCTCGCTGATCAGAAAATATTTACATATAAATCTTTGGACGTGGTATATAGATAGATAAGATATATTTAAAATATTTAAGTTCTATATAGTAAATATTTTTAGGGCTAGTTAGATTTGACTATTTGGCTTAAATTAAAGTAATGTTTTATAGAATACAAATATAAGTCATTTCAGGTCAACTCAAGTGTCTTTTTCTTCTGTACATAATTCTTCTTGCAAATAAAACCACTTGTATAGACTATAAATAATTTAATACAAGTATAAATAATTATGTAACTACCAACAACAGAGAAAAAGCCAGAAGGGAAGGGGGATAAACTGGGTCACCATTGGGGCGTAGTAACGAGATTTATCTGGCAATCAGCTGCCCACACCAACACAACCTCTATCCTAGTATCCTCTCTGGGTCGCCTTCCTGGAAAGGTTACGTTCCTCCTAAGGCTGACTTCCTCTTTGAACTGCCTCCCTACTTTGAGAGCCTTCCTGCTTATGCTGTTATTCTTATCTGGGCTATTTTACTGCTGTTTTTAGGATGCCTTCCTCATTAGGCTGCCTATCTCCTTGAACTACCTTCCTTTTTAGACACAGTTCTTAGGCTGCTTTCCTTCTTAGATTGACTTCCTGGGCTGCCTTCCTTCTTAATAAAAAGGCTGCCTTCTACTCCTGCCTTCATTGGGCCACATTCCGTGTTTACATTTTCTTCTGTCATCACTTATATTTTTTCACCCATAATGATCCCGTTTTACGTTTGGCCGCCTGTGATATGTTGGTTATCTCTGAGCAAGCTTGAACCACCACTGCAACGTGTCAGTATACCACAACACTGCCACAACAACACTGCCACAACAATACTGCAACAGCAACACTGCCACAACAATACTGCCACAACAACACTGCCACAACAATACTGCCACAACAGCACTGCCACAACAACACTGCCACAACAATACTGCCACAACAATACTGCCAAAACTGACTGCACAACAACACTGCCCCAACTACACTGCACAACAACATGCACAACAATACTGCCACAACAATACTGCCACAACAGTACTGCCACAACAACACTGCCACAACAGCACTGCCACAACAACACTGCCACAACAATACTGCGACAACAGCACTGCCACAACAACACTGCCACAACAATACTGCCACAACAATACTGCCACAACAGTACTGCCACAACAACACTGCCACAACAGCACTGCCACAACAACACTGCCACAACAATACTGCCACAACAAATACTGGCCACAACAGTTTTAAAACTGCTCACAATCGCTCAAACACTGCCATCAACAGCACTGCCACAACTACCATACCACAAACATTACTGCCACAACCGCACTGCCACAACAAACATGCCACAACAATTATCTGCCACAACATTACTGCCACAACAGTTCTGCCACAACACACTGCCACTACAGGCACTGCCACAACTCACTGCACAACAATACTGCCACAACAATACTGCAAACCAGTACTGCCACAACAACACTGCACAACAGCACTGCCACAACCAACAATGCCAAGAACAGATACTGCCACAAAAGCACTGCCCACAACAACACTGAGACAACAACACTGCCACATCATCAGCTGCCACAGCATCACGCCACTAACATACACTGCCACAACAATCACTGCCACTGCACCACTGCCACAACAAAATGCCACAAACAAACACTGAGACACAATACAACACTGCCACTGTAAAACAGAGACAACAACACACTGAGACAACAACTCTGCCACTGCTACAATGCCACTACATCTCTGCCTCAACAAACACTACCTCAACGACTATACCACACTACCATATTACCACGGGCAACGCTAGATTATAAAATACTACGACAGCAGTTATCACTCAAACATCGCTTCCACAATATCAGTATCTAAAACATTCACACAGCACTGTTTACAAACATCTGCCACAACACTGTCACAACACTGTCACAACAACGGTCACAACACTGCCACTAACACTGTCACAACACGGTTTTCACAACACTGCCACAACACTGCCACAACCTGCCACAATCACTGTCACAACCTAACTGCCACATCACTGCACAAACACTGTCACAACACTGCCACAACACTGTTACACACTGCCACAACTCTGATCAACAACATTGCCACAACACTGGCTTACACACACTGCCACAAATCTGTCACAAACACTGCACAACACTGCCAAATCTCTGGCACAAACACTTGCCACAACACGGTCACAACACTGTCACATACACTGCCACAAACACTGCCACACACTGTCACAAAACGGCCACAATCCTACTGCCCAAACATGCCACAACACTGTCACAAACAATGTTACAAACACTGCCTCTACATGTCACAACACTGCCACAACACTGCAAAAACCAATGTCACACACTGCCACAACACTCCCACACCCACTGTCTACAAAAACTGCCAAAAACACGGCACAACTCTGTCACAAATCACGGCATCAACACGGCCTCATCATTTGTCTCATACACTGCAACAACACTGCCACTACACTGTCACAACACTGTCACAACACTATCCAACGCTAGTCACAATCTCTGCTCACATACTATGCCACAACACTGCCACAACCTCGGTCTACAACATGCCAAAACACACTGTCACATATACCACGTGTCACTAATCACTGCCTATCAGTTCAAAAACACTGCCATCAACACTGTCACAACTACTGCCATCAACACTGTCATACAATTCACTGTCACAATATGTCACATCACTGCCACAACATCTGCCTCACAACACTTGCAAAACACTGTTACATATACACTGTCACATCACTGTCACATAACCTCGGCCATCAACAAGCCACAATAAAACTGTACTACTCTGTCACAAACACTGTCACAAGCTCTGCCACAACAGTCACCAACCACAAGCCTCTTTATGTCCAAAACTGCCACTACACTGTCACTATTACACGGTCATCAACGTCACAACACTGCTACATAACTCTGTCACTATCACTGTCATCATACAAGGCTCAACATCTGTCACTGCACGGGCACTACTCGGCCCACAAACTGTCCAACACGGCCACATTTAAAGGTTCTCTACACTGTCTCAAAACTGTCACAACACGGCCTCAACACTGCCACAACACCTGTCACACACACTCACAACATCTGCCACCTCTGTCCACAAAAACTGTACACAACACTGCCACAACACTGTCACAAACACTGGCACAACCACTGTCAATAACGTGTCGCAACACTCCACATACACTTCATTGTCACAACACTGTACACAAACACTGTAACAACACTGTATCACACACTGTCACATCATACTGCCACAAACACTGTCACAACACTGTTCAACAACTCTGTCACAAACACTCTACTACATGCCACACCACTGCCACAACACTGTCGCTAAACACTGTCACAACACTGCCACAACATTGCACAACACTGTCTCAACACTGCCACAACTCTGTCACAACACTGTATCAACACTGTCACAACGCGGTCACACACTGCCACCAAACAATGCACAACACTGCCACAAACACTTTCACAACATGCCAAAAATCACTGTCACAACACTGTCACAACACTGCCACAACAGTCCACCAACACTGCACAACACGTCACAAAATGCCACAACATGTCACAACACTGTCACAACTGTCACAACACTGCCAAAACTTGCCACACACTGTCAAAACACTGTCACAACCACTGTCACAACACTGTCACAACACATGCCACAACACTGCACAAAAAAACTGTCACAACCACTCTGTCCACAAACACTGTCACAACACTGCCACACTGTCACAACACTGCCACAACACTGGTCACAAAACTGCCTACAACACTGTCCAACACATATTGTTCAACTGTCACAACACTGCTACAACACTGTCTACCACGCTAACACTGCATCAACACTGTAACAGGCATCTGTCACAAAACTGGCCACAACACTGCCACAACAATGCACAACACTGTCACAACACTGCCACAACCCACTGCCATACAACACTAGTCACCACAACTGCCACAACACTGTTACAACACTGCCACAACACTGTCACACACTGCCACATATCACTTGTTTACAACTCTGCCACAAAACACTGTCCACAACAGACTGCCACAACACTGCCACATCGCTGTCACAACACTGCCAAAACACGTCACATACACTGTCACATCTCTTTGCCACAAACACTGCTCCACCACACTGTCAATAAAACTGCCAAAACACTGCCACAACACTGCCACTAACACTGTCACAACACTGTTACATCACTGCCACTAACCACTGTCACAACTACTGCCACAAAACTGCCTCAAAACCACTGTCACAACACTGCCACAACACGCACACCACTGATCAAATATCTGCCCACAACTCTGCCACAACACTGTCACTACACTGTCACAACACTGCCTCAAAACATTGTCTCAAAACACGGCTCCACCAACACTGCCACAACAACTGGTCAAACAAACTCTGTCACCACACACTGTACCAACGCTGTCACAACACTGCCACAACAATGCCACAACACTGCCACAACACTGTCACAACACTGCCAAAACACTGTCACAACACTGTCACAACACTGCCACAACAGTCACAACACTGCCACAACACTGTCACAACACTGCCACAACACTGTCACAACACTGTCACAACTGTCACAACACTGCCACAACATTGCCACAACACTGTCACAACACTGTCACAACACTGTCACAACACTGTCACAACACTGCCACAACACTGCCACAAACACTGTCACAAGACCAATGTCACAACACAGTCACAACTCTGCCAAAACAGTCACAAAACTGCCACTACACTGTCACAAAACTGCCACAATACACTGTCAAACACTGTCACAACTTGTCTCAACACATGCTACAAACACATGTCACAACATGTCACAAGCACTGCACACAAAACACTGTAACAGCACTGTCACAACACTGCCACAACACTTTCACAACACTGCCACAAATATGTCACAACCACTGTCACAACACTGTCACAAACGGCCACAACCACTGCCACAACACTGTCAAAACACTCACAAACACTGCCTCAACATGTCTCAACACTGTCACAACCCTGCACACACTGTCACAACACTGGCACAACACTGTCACAAAACACTGTCGCACACAATGCCCAAACCTACATTGTCACAACACTGTCACAATAACTGTCACAATCACTGTCTCAACACCTGTCACAACTCTGCCTCAACACTGTCACAACCACTGTCACAACTCTGTACAATCACTGTCACAAACACTGCCACAACACTGCACACAACACTGTCGCATACACTGTCACATCTCTGCCATCAACATTGTCACAAACCTGCCACAACACTGACACAACACTGTCACAACACTGTCACAACACTGTCACAAACGGTGCTGTACATACACTGCCACAACAAATGCCACAACACTGCCACAACACTGTCACAACACTGCCAAAACACTGTCACAACACTGTCACAACACTGCCACAACAGTTACAACTCTGCACAACACTGTCACAATAACTCTGCCACAACACTGTCACCAACACTGTCATCAAACTGTCAAACACTGCCTCAACAATGCCACAACTCATGTTCACAACTACTGTCACACAACACTGTCACAACACTGTCACAACACTGCCACAACACTGCCACAAAACTGTCACAACACTGTCACAACACTGTCACAACACTGCCACAACAGTCACAACACTGCCACAACACTGTCACAAAACTGCCACATCACTGTCAAAACAAACACTGTCACAACTGTACAACATGCTACTCAACACTGTCACAACACTGTTCTCACACACTGCCACTACTACTCGTCACAGCACTGTCACAACACTGCCACAACACTGTCCACACTGCACAAATCTGTCACAACACTGTCACAACACTGTCACAACACTGCCACAACACTGCCACAACACTGTCACAACACTCACAACACTGCCACAACACTGTCACAACACTGTCACAACACTGCCACAACACTGTCACAACACTGGCACAACACTGTCACAACACTGTCGCAACACTGCCACAACACTACATTGTCACAACACTGTCACAACACTGTCACAACACTGTCACAACACTGTCACAACACTGTCACAAACACTGCCACGAACACTGTCAAAACACTGCCACAACACTGTCACAACACTGTCACAACACTGTCACAACACTGTCACAACACTGCCACAACACTGCCACAACACTGTCGCAACACTGTCACAACACTGCCACAACACTACATTGTCACAACACTGTCACAACACTGTCACAACACTGTCACAACACTGTCACAACACTGCACAACCGCTGTCACAACACTGGCCACAACATTGCCCACATACACTGCCAACAACCACTGTCAATCAACTCTGCAAAACACTGTCAAACACTGTCACAACACTGCACAACAGTCACAAACTCTGCCACAATCACTGTCACAAACACTGCCACAAACACTGTCACAAACTCTGTCACGCTATAAACTGTCACAACACTGCCACAACATTGCTCCAAAAAAACACTGTCACAAACAACTGTCTCAACAACTGTCTCAAACTCTGTCACAACACTGCCACAACACTGTCACATCACTGCCACAAAAACTGTCACAACACTGTCACAAACACTGTCAATCACTGCCACAACACGGCACACAACACTGTCAAACCACTCACAACACTGCCACAACCATTGTCACAATCACTTGTCACTATCTCGGCCACAACACAGTCACAACACTGGCACAAACACTGTCACAACACTGCGCAACCACTGCCCACAATCATACATTGTCACAACACTTAACAACATATTTCACAACACTGTCACAACACTGTCACAACTGTCTCTACTCTTGCACAACACTGTCAAACACTCTGCCACAACAATGTCACAACACTGTCACAACACTGTCAGAAACACTGTCACAACCACTGCCACAACACTGCCACATCCACTGTCGCAACACTGCCACACACTGCCACAACACTGTCACATGGCCACAACACTGTCACAAACTGTCGCAAACACTGCCACAACACTTACTCTGTCACACACTGTCACAACACTGTACAACACTGTTCACAAATCATGCCAAACACTGTCACACACTGCCACTAACTCTGTCACATGAACTTGTCGCAACACTTGCCACAACACTACACTGCAAAAACTTACACTGTCACAACACTGTCAACACTGCCACACAACACTACACTGTCACAAACACTGTCAACAACTCACTGCCCAACAACACTGTCACTACAATGACCACAAAAAACTTACACTGTCACAACACTGTCACAACCACTACACTGTCACAACACTGTCACAACACTGGCACAACACTACACTGTCACAACACTGCCACCAACCACTACACTGTCACAACACTGCCACAACACTACACTGTCACAACACTGCCACAACACTACACTGTCACAACACTGTCACAACACTGCCACAACACTGCCACAACACTACACTGTCACAACACTGTCACAACACTGCCACAACATACACTGTACAACACTGCTCCACAACGCTGCCACAACACTGCCAAACACTTCACTGTCACAACACTGTCACAACACTGCCACAACACTACACTGTCACAACACTGTCACAACACTGCCACAACACCACCACCAAACTTTCACAACCCACAATAACACAACAACAATATACTGATGGTATAAAACACCAACAAGTTAATAAACAAGACGCATTTGTTACACTTAGGTATATTTATTACCGAAAATTTTTTTGCTTACATGTCAGGTTTCTTCAGTCGGATACAACGCTGAAAGCGTAGGAGGCCGCTTAACATGGTCAGTCAGTCACCCTTAGTAGGTGGTCAGTCCCTCCAAGTCTAAATTTAGACACTACCACAAGTAAAGACAACACCAGTCCACAACACTACCACAAGAAAACAACACAGTCACAACACTACCACAACAAAACAACACAGCCACAACACTACCACAACAAAACAACACTACCACCCCCCACAACACAGCCACAACACTGCCACAACAAAACAACACGGCCACAACATACCACAACAAAAACAACACAGCCACAACACTCTCCACAACTAAAACAACACTGCACAACATACCACAACAAAACAACACAGCCACAAACACTACCACAACCCAAAAACCAACACGGCCACAACACTACCTCAACCAAACCAACACAGCCACAACTACAACAACATGAAACAACACAGCACAAACACTACCACAAAAAAAAACACAGCCACAACACTACCACAACATAACACCACAGGCCACAACATACCCACAACAAAACCACACAGTCACAACACTACTCCACAACAAAACAACACGGCCACAACACTGCCACAACAAAACAACACAGCCACAACACTACCACAACAAACAACACAACCACAACACTACTACAACAAACAACACAATCCCAACACTACCACAACAAAACAACACAGTCACAACACTACCCACAACAAAACAACACTACCACAACAAAACAAACACAGTCACAACACTAAACCACAACAAAACAACACAATCCACAACACTACCACAATAAAACAACACAGTCACAAACACTACCACAACAAAACAACACTCACAACAAAACAACACAGTCACAACACTACCACAACAAAACCCAAAACTAAACCCCAACAAAACAACACAGCCAAAAACACTACCACAACAAAACAACACTACCACAACAAAACAACACAGCCACAACACTACCACATCAAAACAACACAATCACAACGCTTACACAACAAAACAACACAGCCACAACACTACCACAACAAAACAACACAGCCACAACACTACCACAACAAACAACACAGCCACAACACTGCCACAACAAAACAACACAGCCACAACACTACCACAACAAAACAACACAGCCACAACACTACCACAACAAAACAACACAGCCACAACACTACCACAACAAAACAACACAACCACAACACTACCACAACAAAACAACACAACCACAACACTAAATAAAATATCTTCAAACCATTGATGCATTTGCGGTATAAAATTACGGTAACTGTACAGTATTTTAGTATTTTTCATAAGCAAAATCTTTTATAAAATATATTAAAATCTATAGTTTTTTTTTTTAATAATTTTCGCCTTTAGTGTTTTCTTTGAAATTAAATGTCTTACTGTCCTAGGTCTACATCACATATGTGTTTTAAGACACATTTATCATTAGCTGCATAGGAGAGGTTAATTTTTATCCTACATCCCACAACAAAGACAGGATGTTCCTTGATCCCATAACCTGAGTTACCTTGTACATTAATGTTATCTCAGTGCAGGTAATTCCCTTCAGCCATTCAAACAATATTTTAACTAAATTCTACTACATATTATAAACAATGTTTACCTCATAACATATGTTCTGTCAAAAGAATATTAACTGGTGCAAGTTTGATGATATACCGGTAAGAATAACGACTCTGAACACTATTATCTCCCTCCCTCTAGGTTGTGTAGTAACTAACACTATTATCTCCCTCCTTCTAGGTGGTGTAGTAACTAACACTATTATCTCCCTCCTTCTAGGTGGTGTAGTAACTAACACTATTATCTCCCTCCTTCTTGGTTGTGTAGTAACTAACACTATTATCTCCCTCTTTCTAAGTTGTGTAGTAACTAACACTATTATCTCCCTCTTTCTAAGTTGTGTAGTAACTAACACTATTATCTCCCTCCCTCTAGGTTGTGTAGTAACTAACACTATTATCTCCCTCCTTCTAGGTGGTGTAGTAACTAACACTATTATCTCCCTCCTTCTAGGTTGTGTAGTAACTAACACTATTATCTCCCTCTTTCTAAGTTGTGTAGTAACTAACACTATTATCTCCCTCCTTCTTGGTTGTGTAGTAACTAACACTATTATCTCCCTCCTTCTAGGTTGTGTAGTAACTAACACTATTATCTCCCTCCTTCTTGGTTGTGTAGTAACTAACACTATTATCTCCCTCCTTCTAGGTTGTGTAGTAACTAACACTATTATCTCCCTCTTTCTAAGTTGTGTAGTAACTAACACTATTATCTCCCTCCTTCTAGGTTGTGTAGTAACTAACAGTATTATATCCCTCCTTCTAGGTTGTGTAGTAACTAACACTATTATCTCCCTCCTTCTAGGTTGTGTAGTAACTAACACTATTATATCCCTCCCTCTAGGTTGTGTAGTAACTAACACTATTATCTCCCTCCTTCTAGGTTGTGTAGTAACTAACACTATTATATCCCTCCTTCTAGGTTGTGTAGTAACTAACACATTATCTCCCTCCTTCTAGGTTGTGTAGTAACTAACACTATTATATCCCTCCTTCTAGGTTGTGTAAGTAACTAACACTATTATATCCCTCCTTCTAGGTTGTGTAGTAACTAACACTATTATATCCCTCCTTCTAGGTTGTGTAGTAACTAACACTATTATATCCCTCCTTCTAGGTTGTGTAGTAACTAACACTATTATCTCCCTCCTTCTAGGTTGTGTAGTAACTAACACTATTATATCCCTCCTTCTAGGTTGTGTAGTAACTAACACTATTATCTCCCTCCTTCTTGGTTGTGTAGTAACTAACACTATTATCTCCCTCCTTCTAGGTTGTGTAGTAACTAACACTATTATCTCCCTCCTTCTAGGTTGTGTAGTAACTAACACTATTATATCCCTATTTCTAGGTTGTGTAGTAACTACCACTATTATCTCCCTCCCTCTAGGTTGTGTAGTAACTAACACTATTATCTCCCTCCCTCTAGGTTGTGTAGTAACTAACACTATTATCTCCCTCCTTCTAGGTTGTGTAGTAACTAACACTATTATCTCCCTCCTTCTAGGTTGTGTAGTAATTAACACTATTATATCCCTCCCTCTAGGTTGTGTAGTAACTAACACTATTATATCCCTCCTTCTAGGTTGTGTAGTAACTAACACTATTATATCCCTCCCTCTAGGTTGTGTAGTAACTACCACTATTATCTCCCTCCCTCTAGGTTGTGTAGTAACTAACACTATTATCTCCCTCCCTCTAGGTTGTGTAGTAACTAACACTATTATCTCCCTCCTTCTAGGTTGTGTAGTAACTAACACTATTATCTCCCTCCTTCTAGTTGTGTAGTAACTAACACTATTATCTCCCTCCTTCTAGGTTGTGTAGTAACTAACACTATTATCTCCCTCCCTCTAGGTTGTGTAGTAACTAACACTATTATCTCCCTCCCTCTAAGTTGTGTAGTAACTAACACTATTATCTCCCTCCTTCTAGGTTGTGTATTAACTAACACTATTATCTCCCTCCTTCTAGGTTGTGTAGTAACTAACACTATTATCTCCCTCCTTCTAGGTTGTGTAGTAACTAACACTATTATCTCCCTCCTTCTAGGTTGTGTAGTAACTAACACTATTATCTCCCTCCTTCTAGGTTGTGAAGTAACTAACACTATTATCTCCCTCCTTCTAGGATGTGTAGTAACTAACACTATTATCCCCTCCTTCTAGGTTGTGTAGTAACTAACACTATTATCTCCCTCCTTCTAGGTTGTGTAGTAACTAACACTATTATCTCCCTCCTTCTAGGTTGTGTAGTAACTAACACTATTATCTCCCTCCCTCTAGGTTGTGTAGTAACTAACACTATTATCTCCCTCCCTCTAAGTTGTGTAGTAACTAACACTATTATCTCCCTCCTTCTAGGATGTGTAGTAACTAACACTATTATCTCCCTCCTTCTAGGTTGTGTATTAACTAACACTATTATCTCCCTCCTTCTAGGTTGTGTAGTAACTAACACTATTATCTCCCTCCTTCTAGGTTGTGTAGTAACTAACACTATTATCTCCCTCCCTCTAGGTTGTGTAGTAACTAACACTATTATCTCCCTCCTTCTAGGTTGTGTAGTAACTAACACTATTATCTCCCTCCTTCTAGGTTGTGTAATAACTAACACTATTATATCCCTCCTTCTAGGTTGTGTAGTAACTAACACTATTATATCCCTCCTTCTAGGTTGTGTAGTAACTAACACTATTATCACCCTCCCTCTAGGTTGTGTAGTAACTAACACTATTATCTCCCTCCCTCTAGGTTGTGTAGTAACTAACACTATTATCTCCCTCCCTCTAGGTTGTGTAGTAACTAACACTATTATCTCCCTCCTTCTAGGTTGTGTAGTAACTAACACTATTATCTCCCTCCCTCTAGGTTGTGTAGTAACTAACACTATTATCTCCCTCCTTCTAGGTTGTGTAGTAACTAACACTGTTATCTCCCTCCTTCTAGGCTGTGTAGTAACTAACACTATTATCTCCCTCCCTCTTGGTTGTGTAGTAACTAACACTATTATCTCCCTCCTTCTTGGTTGTGTAGTAACTAACACTATTGTCTTCCTCCCTCTTAGTTATGTAGTAACTAACATTATTACATCCCTCCTTCTTGGTTGTGTAGTAACTAACACTATTATCTCCCTCCTTCTTGGTTGTGTAGTAACTAACACTATTGTCTTCCTCCCTCTTAGTTATGTAGTAACTAACATTATTACATCCCTCCTTCTTGGTTGTGCAGTAACTAACACTTGGTTGTGCAGTAAATAATACTGATGATACAGCAGAGTTTCGTCTCACCGGTTTTTTGTATTTTAAATGTATAACTGTATTGAGTTCAAGATTCTAAGTATCTTCATGCAGTTGATCAACAGCTCCTGTGCCTCTTGATGGCATTGGCCTACTTATTACCGGATCTTCTGAGCTATTGATACATATCTCCTAGGCCCTTTGAGGCTGGTAAATATATTAAGTTTATTTAACTAAAGCTCTTGGACTTCAAAACATTTTGAAAGTGTTAAGGTATACTTCCAAGATCTCATGAGACAACTGAGCTGCAACTCCTCTCCTATGACTGAAACACATCTAGTTAGGTTAGTGGGTCATGCAATGTCATGCAGAGCCTGGGAAAGCGAGCGGTGAGTGGAAATCTAAGGAAGGGAATGTTAGCACCATTTCCTTGTACCCAGAGACTTTCACCAGAATCAATGCACTCCCTTTCTCCCCCCGTGAAAAGACTAGCTGAGATAGAACTTCGATTAGACTTCTATTGTTCCCTAACCCTAACACTGCCGCTTGCTGCCCCGATACCAGACTACATATTTCTCAAGTTACTATGGGCATACCTGAAAATGTTAAATCGAAGTGGATAGAAGCAAATGCTTTTGGGATCTGATGGACTGTTGGAGTGTAACGAAGGTTACATTTATGAAGGAACTCAGAGGTATAAAAATAGATGGAGCAGTAACAGAGTCTGTTTGGGTAGAGTTCGTGGAGGGTCAAGAAAAACTAATTCTAGGTGTAATATACCGACCTCCAGGCTTGGATCACGATAGAGGGAGACTTCTTTGGGACGAAATTGTTAGGGCTTCTGGACACAGTAACATAGTCATAGTAGGGGACTTTAACTTTAGTCAAATTGACTGGAATTCTTTGACAGGTAATCTAGAGTCCAGTGACTTTATGGAAACAGTTCAGGACTGTTTTCTGAAACAGAGCGTAACTGAGCCTACCAGGGGTAATAATTTGCTAGACCTAGTCTTGTCAAATAAGGAAACACTCGTGAATAATCTGGAGATCACTGAAGAGCTTGGCGCAAGTGATCACAAATCCATCACTTTTAGCATTAATTGGGAATGCAAGAATAATGATAATACAGTAAAAATCCCTGATTTTCGTTCTGCCGATTATAATGGACTTAGGGAACATCTGTCTAATCTTGATTGGGGTTATCTAGCTAATGACTTTATTGACGATAATCATACTTATGAATATGAAGGGATCTGCTTTTATGATTGTTTTCTTAATAATGTACACAGTGCCCAGAGTATATACATTCCCCAGAGAGAATTAGGTCTAATAATAACGATCCCAAATGGGTTAACAGGAGGCTAAAGCATCTATTAGGGAGAAAAGGGGAATTTATAGGCGCATCAGAAGAGGAGAGGTTAACCTTACTGACCAATATGTTCAGCTTAAAAGAGAAGTAAAAAAGGCGATTAGAAAGGCTAAACGTGACTATGAAATTAGAGTTGCTAATGAATCAAAGACTAATCCAAAGGGTTCTTTCAAGTGTATAGGACGAAGGTGAAGGAAAAAGTAGGACCTCTGAAAACTGGGAATGGACAGCTTACGGATAATGAACTGGAAATGTGTTCCTTATTTAATGACTATTTTTTGTCAGTTTTTACACAGGAAGATGTAAATGAGATTCCAGTAATTAACAATTATTTAGTTCCTGATGAATTTAAGTTAACTAATATTACTGTCACGAGGGACATGGTTATTAAACAGATAGACAAACTGAAACAAAATAAGTCCCCGGGACCCGATGAGTTGTTTTCAAGGGTACTTAAGGAATAAGAACATAAGAACATAAGAAAGGAGGAACACTGCAGCAGGCCTGTTGGCCCATACTAGGCAGGTGGAGCTTAGTCAGCCATTAACGAGTGCATTCAATGCGTCCATCCTTACCAGTGTTGTGCCAGAGTTGTGGAAGATGGCTAATGTGGTTCCTATATTCAAATCAGGGGATAAGTCCACTCCTTCAAATTACCGTCCAATAAGCCTGACATCTATAGTGGGCAAGTTATTAGAATCAATTATAGCTGACATTATCAGAAGTCACCTTGAAGAGCATAACTTGATAAATGAATCTCAGCATGGATTCACGAGAGGTCGTTCCTGCCTGACAAACTTGCTGACGTTCTTCAATAGAACATTTGAGGCAGTTGACAGTGATAAGGAATATGATATTGTTTATTTGGATTTTAGTAAAGCCTTCGACAGAGTACCTCACAAGAGACTCTTACGAAAAGTGGCAGCTCATGGTATAGGAGGTAAAGTTTTAGCATGGATTGAGGCATGGCTTACCAATAGAAAGCAGAGAGTTACCATTAATGGAGTGAAATCTGAATGGGGATTAGTCACTAGTGGCGTTCCACAAGGATCAGTTTTAGGCCCTCTCTTGTTCATAATTTACATTAATGACCTTGATGAAGGGATTACTAGTGACTTGAGTAAGTTTGCTGATGATACAAAGATAGGCCGTATAATTCACTCTGAGGAGGATAACAATGAACTCCAGGACGATTTGAACAAATTAATGTCTTGGTCTGAAAAATGGCAGATGAAGTTTAATGTGGATAAGTGTAAGGTACTTGCCCTTGGTAATGAAAAAACCCTCGAAGCTATAAACTAGGTGAAGTAGAGCTTGGTCATACAGAATGTGAAAAAGACTTGGGAGTCATGGTAAGCAGAAATCTAAAGCCAAGACAGCAGTGCCTTAGTGTGCGCAACAAGGCCAACAGATTACTTGGATTTATCTCAAGAAGTATAAGTAACAGAAGTCCAAAAGTTATTTTACAGCTCTATTCATCACTAGTGAGGCCTCATTTAGATTATGCTGCTCAGTTTTGGCCCCCTACTACAGGATGGACATAGACTCATTAGAGAACATACAGAGAAGAATGACTAAAATAGAATATTTACTGTGTAAGGAACCTCCCGTATGAAGATAGACTTAAAGCCTTAAATCTCCACTCTCTTGGAGAGGCGTAGAATGAGGGGAGATATCATTGAAGTGTATAAGTGGATGACGGGCATAAACAAGGGAGACATTAATAAAGTACTGAGGTGTCGAACCAGTAGAAACCAGGAATAATGGATTTAAGTTGGATAAATTTAGATATAGAAAGGACATAGGTAAGTACTGGTTTTCTAACAGAGTTGTAGATGCGTGGAACAGTCTTCCCAGTGGGGTGATAGAGGCTAGGACCTTGGGTAGCTTTAAGAAGAGACTGGACAAATATATGAGTGGGAGGGGCTGGGTTTGATTGGTGTCATGGGGTACGGGAGTTATTTCTTGGCTAGCTTTAGGTAGATGTCGTTTTGATAAGGACCTGCCTCGTATGGGCCAGTAGGCCTTCTGCAGTGTTCCTACATTCTTATGTTCTTATGTTCTTAAGAAACTATTCAGTTGTAACTAAGCTCTGGAGGCAAGAAGTTACGGTATCTGAACTTGGAAAGAAATATGTGAAGAAAAAGTTCACTTGTATATATTAACCCCAGTGTCAATGACTGTACTGCAGGTCGTTTGCCTCTGTTTACGCTGATTTGCATAAGTATGTTGCTTCAGCGCAGAGTGTTGGCCACCACTTGAAACTTTCCTTGTGGCTTGTAGGTGACTGACTCCTTCCTCAGTTTATCTTGGTGCTGATCGTGTCTTTTTACATCTGTTACTTATCTTGACTTTTGACCCTTTTTTAGGAATATTTTTATTTCAAACTAATTTCTTTAAAGGCCTCCAGCTTACTGTATAAGTATTTCACTGTATGGCAACTGTGCAAGAAAGGTATACAATACCGACATGATGAAAGTTAAGACACTCTGCAACATCTGGGTATCTTTATTGTAGACGTTTAGCCATCCAGTGATCTTGCCTGTGCTACAGAATCTCTACAACCACGGTGATCTTCACACCAACTCCATGGCTGAGGGACTGATTACCTCATCTTTCGTATATAGTTCTACTGTCTTCTAGTTATGTCCTAGAATCTGTATTGATGAAGCCACTGGATGGCGAAACGTCTACAATAAAGATACCCAGATTTTGCACATGTGTCTTAACTTTCATCATGTCAGTATTGTACACCTTTCTTGCACAGCTTGTCAGACACTGCAACATCAGGGATCTTGGTTCAGAGGACATCTACATGACCTTCTTCGCGGCTACTACAACTACGGCTACAACTAAACCATCCCTTTGGGTATGACCTACTTCCACTGGGGAATTCCGCCTACCAGTGACTATGTTCTCGTCTGCTACCCATCCCTATCCACTGACGCGTATAAGCGCAAGCCTCCTTGTCTGTGCTACAGAATCTCTACAGCCACGGTGATTACCTCATCTTTTGTACATAGTTGCACTGTCTTCTAGTTATGTCCTAGAATCTGTATTGATAAAGCCACTGGATGGCAAAACGACTACAATAAAGATGCCCAGATATTGTGTCTTAACTGTATGGTAACTGTCAATCTTTCTCTGAGTCCATTGGGATCAGGTAAGATCCTTCATCCCAAGCATAAGGAAAAGACCTACCTTGGCCACAAGAGCATCGTGTTTGCCACTCCACATCTATTGCTTCACCTGCGGTATTGTGTTAGGTTGGCTTCACTTCAACTGTGCAAGGCGGTTGTGAGGTATGTGTGTGTTCATAACCTAAGAAGAGTCACCTACTCTTTCCTTCATTAGCTCATTCTCAAAAGCAGCCTGTAGTCTTTCATCCCTACCTTCGCTTCGTGTGTAAAGGCAGCTTTCACTCACTGCTCCGACTTAAAGCTTCAAATGCGGCTGTACGCTCTCTGTGCAGCTTTGATTCTCAGCTCCACTGCATAATATTAACACCACACTACCCTCAGACACATCTCCACTGCCTCCAGCCGCCTCCTTGCTGCAACATTCACATCCCATATTTCACACCCATAAAAGTGTCGGTACCACTATATTCCCATACATTCCCTCCTTTTCGTCCATAGATATCGTTATTTTTTCTCCATAGATTCCTCGATGCACTACCCACCTTTTTTCTCATCAATTCTATGGTTTACCTTGTACTTTATATACCCCTCCGCCGACTGTTACAAAAAACGCGATTCTAAAAGATTAGAAATCTCCAGTGAATGCTAGAAAGGACTGCCCTTCTAGCATCCAGCCTGTTACTGGGTTTTCGTAACAATTAGTCAGTATCCTTGTCCAATTATCCATTAGAATTCAGTATGATTCAATAGTGCTTCAGGATTACAACTGGTAGGCTACTAACTAGAGATATTAAAATTTAATAAATTTATTAATTAAGTTGTCTAGACGTATATTAAATTAAATTAAATTAAATTAATCACAGTAATCAAAATAATATTAATCACTTCTCTCGTGTACAGTATTATTGTGCTGAAAGCACATATCACATTTTTATGTCTTAAGTACCGTCTGGTACATAAACATTTAATAATACAATATACAAATAAGTTTGTGTGTATGTATGTAAGTGCTCTAAGTAGTTCACTATGTCTCATGACTCGACTAGACTTAAACAAGTGACTGACAAAGTCCTCAAATAAACTAACTTCTTGACCAAATGGCAGTCAGAACAGTCTGCTTGAACAATAAAAAGAATGCTAAGCCCAATAGCAATATAACAAGCGACTGCGACACAGAATCAGGAACAAGGAGATAATATAACGACACTAAGTAGGGACCATCAGCAGATCACCAAGCTCCCATAATACTGAATCTAAGTTCAGCATAAGAAAATCCCCGACTGTGATAGTACACAGATACCAGTGCAAGTTAGGTCAGAAGCTACAGCTCAGGACCTGAGTTGCTCAGAGTGTCTTTGCGACACACAACCTCAGTACAACGTCGAAAATCACTAAGTCTATACAATGTTCTGTGAACAGAGTCCCTTAGAGCCTACAACAATGAGGCAAGAGACGATCTTCCAACAAGAGCCAATAAGGGAGATTTAGGCACTTGTCAGGAATACGTCAAACCACCAAGCGAGTCTAGACCAGACTGAATATTTCAGGCGAGGTGAGTACACCCCCCCTCGATCACGTGATAGCTCCGTGGACAGTGAGAAGCCGGCAGTGAGAAGCCGGCAGAGTAACGAGCCACAAGTGATAAATACAGTAGTTAGACAATCAAGACTTAAACTATGAGCACATAATAATATGTTACATCCTACCTAACAACATAACTAACTCAATAATATAAAGCAATATATTTACGATTTAGCTATTATCGCAAATATAAGCAATATAAAATTACATGAAAAGGTAATATACATGTAATATATATACATTGTAACCCATTCAGGGGTTGGAACACCGACACATCCACTACCAAATATCTCAACACATTCACATCTTCCATAATCCCTCCCTCCAATCTGATATCCAATTTTTCCTTACCCATCTCATTTGATGCCCTCACTACTTTGCTCTTATCCATGTTTATAACGACTTCGGTATCGTAACTTAAATAAAATGTTCTGGCTCCTAAATGGCTGCTCAATCTGCTGTCTAAGGGCGTTTAAATTACACTGAAAAGCACAGCAACTCTCGGGTCAGCATACACTCACGTGTTAAACAATATTAATTATTATTATAAGGAAAGACACAAAAACTCGCCTATATATATATATATATATATATATATATATATAATATATATATAATATATAAATATATATATATATATATAT
This sequence comes from Cherax quadricarinatus, assembly GCF_026875155.1. Classification (NCBI taxonomy): domain Eukaryota; kingdom Metazoa; phylum Arthropoda; class Malacostraca; order Decapoda; family Parastacidae; genus Cherax; species Cherax quadricarinatus. The sequence goes on from NC_069411.1 coordinate 23,160,969, forward strand.
TACACTCCACTACAACATCACCTTAACTCCAGTTTACATTAGCTCACTAGAACATTGGTACTAGTGAATAAAATGAACATTTATAAACAGGGAGGCTCCATGACACCCCCTCTTTTCTGCAGGTTTACTTAGCCTACAGTTAAAACGTTAATACTCTCCAAAACACAGGCCCTTGCACACACTAGGACCTTACAAAGAACATGAGAGCTTAAACGCTACCAAAGCTATAGTATACACTAAAAAAAATAACAAAATTACCTACTCACACTACCGCCCAAACATGATGACCACTCCGTCACCACCGTCTCCTACTAACTCATAAACATCTCATCTGATCCTGTCTCCTGGCCACTGCCTAACTGACCTGGAATAATAAGCGTCCGGATTCAGTACAATCCGGAACTATGGAGCATCCCCTCCCCTAGAGTGGAGCTAGCTTGAACCCCATTGGGTGCAACTAGTCAAGGAAAATGGGAAATGAACCCTAGGCCTGGGGAAACACAATGTGCTCCAAAAAGTAAGAAAATTGCATCAAGCACTATCTTGATGCAATTGACTTGTACATAGAAAAACAGAAGAAGCATTTATTAACGGAAAACGTAACTGTACAATGAGCACTGCTAATCCGCAGTCGTGTGAAACCTGCTTGACATAAAAGTGATCAGGTTTTACGCTAAATGAGTCACAGTCATGCTTTATAGCTGCACTCTGAAACAAACAGGAAAATGCACCATTACAACACAAAAAAGGAAATAACCCGCACATAGAAGAGAGGAGCTTACGTCGACGTTTCGGTCCGACTTGGACCATTTACAAAGTCACAGTGTGACTTTGTAAATGGTCCAAGTAGGACCAAACGCCGTCGTAAGCTCCTCTCTTCTATGTGCGGGTTATTTGTGCATTGGCCAAACACCTACGGTGATGCATTTTCAATACATGACACAACAAGATCGACACCATGCCCAGCCCTTCTAGGGCAGGGTAGGTGCCTGAGCCAAAGTTTGCAGCTCACAAGACTGTCATTCCCTTGGCCTCCTTGAGACGGGGATGGCAGACCAGAGAGGCCTAGCTTCTCCCTACGAGCCCGTGAGGGTGGGGAATGTGGCTATGTCTGGGGACAGTTGGCCCCAACGATGAGGGGATACTTGTGCCTCCTCCCCTGGGAGACTTAGGTCTCAGACACTCCCTCGACAAGGAGCCAAGGCCGGGCCACCACTTGGAAGAGGCCCAGGCCGGGAGAATACCGGCGAATCAACAATAACAACAAGAATACATGACAGACAATTAAAGAGCTGACTGGGGTACCTCTGTACATGTTATATAAAAAGTTTACACAAGATATATATACAAGGTTACGTATGATAAACTGAGAAAAACATCAGAAGTGTTCATTAGCACACAACTCTGTTTGCAAAAATAAAACGTGCAAATTATGAAAATGTATAACCAGTCTCCAGAAACAGTGCAAAATTTTAGTGTACATATTAAAAAAGAAAAGACAATATCAACTCTGTGTCTCATAGCAATATACAATGAGAGCAAAACTGGCTATGCAAAGCACACCACTGGGAGAAACTGGAAAACACGGGAGAGAAAATTACCAGACTCCAAACCTGGGTAGTAAGTCATATATAAAATTATTCAGTGGGACTGTGACCTTGAAAAACACACTGGAGTCATCACCATTGACCCATCTAAAGGTGGATCTCCCAGGCCTTCACTTACACAGTCATTCCAAGGAACCCTGGAGTCATCCTAGTTGGTGATCCAAAAAATAAAACAGGTGGGTCCTGGAGAAAACACACAAAACACACAGGATCACTATTCATAACCCAAACATGGTGAGGCTTCACCGCCAACACCGTACCTCTGCCTGTGGTCCAACAGTCCATACACCAACATCACACAGGTGAGACATCATAACACCCCCTCCTTTCTGCAGGTTACTTAGCCTACAGTTAAAACATTAAATACTCTCCAAAACATAGGCCCTTGCACACACTAGGACCTTACAAAAAACATGAGAGCTTAAACACTACCAAAGCTATAGTATACACTAAAAAACTTAACAAAATTACCTACTCACACTATCACCCAAACATGATGACTTCACTCCGTCACCGTCTCCTATTAACTCACAAACATCTCATCTGATCCTGTCTCCTGGCCACTGCCTGACTGACCAGGAATAATATGCGTCCAGATTCAGTACAATCCTGGAACTATAGAGCATTATTTTATAAAATACTTTTTTTCTGCAGCAACCTTCGTAACAATGTTCACTTTCAACTTTCTTTACACACCCTCCCAAACTCGGTCCACTAACCTTTGCAACTTCTCTTCAGAATCTCCCAAAAGGACAGTATCATCAGCAAAAAGTAACTGTTAACTCCCATTTTGTATCTGATTCCACATAATTTAATACGTCCCTTCTCCCCAACACCCTAACATTTACTTCTTTTACAACCCCCACTATAAATATGTTAAACAACGAAAGTGACATCACGGATCCCTGTCTAACACCTACTTTTACCCAAATCTGAGCCTCACTATCCTCATAAAACTCTTTACAAGTTACTATCTATTCCATACACTTACAAATTCGGCCACATTGCTCCCTTATCCACAGTATCATATGCCTTTTCTAAATGTATAAAAGCAACAAAAACTTCCCTGCCTTTATCTAAATATAGTTCACTTATATGTTTCAACATACACATTCCCTACCCATTCTGAAGCATCCTTCTTCATTTGTGATCCTGCTTTCCTTCTTATTCCTAATTCTTACAGCAATAACTCCACAATACACTTTACATGGCACACTCAGTAGGATTATTTCCTTATAATTTCTACACTCACTTCTGTTCCCTTTGCCTTTATACAAAGGAACTATGTATTCTCTTTGCCAGTCGCTAGGGACCTTCCTCTCATTCATTCATTTATTGAACAAAAACACAAGCCACTCCAAAACTATATCCCCACCTGCTTTTAATATTTTTGTCATGATCCCAACAATTCCAGCTATTTTTACCATCTTTCATTCTATGCAATGTCTTAAGCACCTCTCCCACACTCACATCTGGCTCTTCTTCACTCCTAAAAGATATTATACCTCCCTGGCCAATGCATGAAATTACTGCCTCCCTCTCTTCATCAAAATATTCCCACCATATTCCCAATACCTCCAACTCCCCATCTACTAACTCCCCTATTTTATTTTTAACTGTTAAATCCATTCGCTCTCTAGTTTTTTTTTTTTTCAATTTATTTCGCTTCAATTTTTTTCTTTTTATTGTCAGCAAGATTTGTTGAGAGCACCTCACCCACTATATCATCTGCTCTACTTTCACATTCCCTTATCACTCTCTTCACCTCTCTTTTGCTCTCCATATACTCCATCCTTTTTGTATCACTTCTGCTTTGTAAAAACTTCTCGTAAGCAATTTTTTTCTTCCTTATCACACCCTTTACCTCCTCATTCCACCAATCATTCTTCTTTCCTCCTGCACCCACCCTCCTATATCCACAAACCTCTGTCCCACATTCTGCCACAGCATTTTTAAAACTTTCCAGCCCATCATCCCACCTTTCTCCTAGTAGTTGCTCATATCTCAACCTAACTTCTTCCTCCCTTAGTTTATAAAAACTTTCACCTCTCTCTTACTGCTGGTGCCATTTGCCCTCTGCTCCATCTACCTCTTACTCTAACTAGCTACAGCTAAATAATGCTGTGATATGTTAAGTAAAAGGACACAAATACAACTAATGTGACATTTGTGTCTTTTTACGTAACATATTGTCGGTAATTCTACCAATATTAATACATTGCTCTGATATGTCTGTTGCCCCTCTATAAACATGAAGATCCTGAAGTCTACCCATTAATCTTTTATCCACCAACATATAATCCAGTTATTTTCATTTTGCCCTTTATCATATCTTGCATACTTATTTTATCCTCTTTTTCTTATATTATGTATTACCTATTACCAAACGTATGTAAAGTTCAATTAAAGGCCTATTATTATTTACCCCCTGACACTCCAAACTTACCTTCTACTCCCTCCACAACAGCATTTCCCACTTTAGCATTTAGGCCCCCACCATGATATGTGTATATATATATATATATATATATATATATAAATATATATATTATATATATATATATATATAATATATATATATAAGTACCTCTGGTGTAAGTTGTGGGCCCATAGCCTCGGAGAAGTGGATAAAAAGGCTTCAAGGAAGAAGCCATTTGAATATTCCACTTCCTCTACCACCCCATATTTTTATTCTTTTTTACCAATAAGTATATTTTATTACATAATGTGGTACAAAGTTTAAAAAGAGTACATTGTTGACTTAAAGATGGCATATACAGTACATGAGGTGTGAGAGATAACATGTTTAGTACATATTGTTACTTGTTTGTCACTGATTATAATGCGAAAATCTCATCCAGCTCCTCAGAGCTGGGGCGCGTGCCCAAAATACAGCAGGCCTTTTCCCTCTAAACAGCAGTGCTGCGTTGCTGGAATAGAGAACTAGCTGCCCTGGGATCCATAGTTACCCTGATGAGTTTTTTGCCTAGCTCCTTAAGAAACTTAGATGCACTCTTTCCCCATCAGCCAAGGGTCTCCGAGTCTATGGGAACAAACATATAATGATGGGCAAGTTCTCCATATGTTCTAGACTTTTAGGACTCCCTGAAGCTGGCAGTTGCCCCTCCGTCCTCCCTGGAGTATTGAAGATAGGTATAAGCGAAGTTAGATGTACATGTGTAGTCCCACACCACCTGCTTGCCGTCTGTCCAGGTTTGAAGGGTGATACCATCTGGACGCTTTTGGCTGCCATCAGATCTGCATAACTGGGGTGGCTCCCTTACTGCTGGGCATCCGGCTGTTGTGAGGCTCCTCTTGATAATGCTTTTAACCTCATGTCTTGCAATCTTTCCCTCGGATTTACGGCACACAAGACCATGGTCTGTGTGCCGGTCTGCTGCTTCACTGCCACAAACACAAATACACCTCTCTTCGGCGAGAATAGGGGCGGAAGTCGAAGGGCAACACCAATTCGGATGGTCTGTGGGTCGAGGCGTGTGCCAAGGCTAAAGCTGGGAACAGCCAACAGAAAGCCCCCTGCATGAGGAGCTTTCACTGCCAGAAGGCGGGCTCTTCCTTCCCTGACACACTCTGAATCACTGTTGAGGCTATATTCTCCAGTTTTGGGCCATTCCAGTGCGACAGGTTTGTAGTTGCTGGGGGACGGGGAGCAGGTCTGGTTAGATTATCCCAGATCATGGCTCTATTAATGAACTTCTGGTCCTGGACTCCAATCAGGGAGAACCGCTGCTACAAGCTATCTGGATGCAACGCATAAGGACAGAAAAGCAGGTAGCACAGTCTGTGATGACTTACGGACACCAGTGCTTCCTAGTCTGATTGAAAGTGTGGCTTGGTCCCACTGCCCATCTTCTAAAGTAAGGTTAAAAACTTCAGAAAAAATCTGCCTCAGGATGCTGTTATATTCATGCAGTATAGGGTTATCATATGAAGGTGCACATCGTAGGAAATATGTCAACCTGGGCAGACTAAAGCACTTTGTGAGAAGGTACAAGGCATCGTGGATGTCAAGATTGCCTATTCGTTGTTCCATTCCCTTCAACTCTTCCAGTTTCTCCCTGAGAATTGTGTCAATGGTATCATCCCCAGAAATGCTCCAAGCATGACGCTATTTGAGGGGGCAATGACTGACGCTCCTGGTAGTTTTGATCTCACTGCATCTATCACTAGTTGATTAACTGAGATGATTTCGCATTTGGATGGATTCAGGATGAGATCCATTTCCTGTCCCCGTGTCATCATCTGTGTAAGATCATCTAGAAGGGACTCCTTTGTACCTGCTAGTGTGCCATCATCCAGGAACCAGATGTGTAGCTCACTGGTCAGTCTGACTGTGATTTCCCTAACCGCTATACAGAAGAGAAATGGTCCGAGAGGATCCCCTTACTGGACACCCTCTGATGATGTGATTTCATGCTCTCCAAACAGGGGCATTGATTCCTTTCTGTATCCAGCTGAAACAAAAGGGAAGAGATCAGGGAGATGTTCTTGTACAGCTGCTAATACCACGTCTCTTTAAAGGGGATTAAATGCATTCTTCAAATCTAATTTTACCACTGCATTGTCCTCAGGCAGGTTATATATATAAATATATATATATATATATATATATATATATATATATATATATATATATATATTATATATATATATATATATATATATATATAATATATAGGGAAGTACCACCTCTATAGGTGGAATGGACCTCATCCTCAGAGAAGACAATAAACGTACCTCAGAGAAAACTCAAGGTTCTTCCCGGAGCTGTTTGAATATTTTCTTCTCTACCACCCACTATATATTTTTTATTCTATGTGAACATTTATTAATAAACAAAAATACATTTACAGGAAAAAACATAAACATGAATACAATGGCACAATGTATCAAAGATGATGAATTTCCTCCAGCTCCTCCGAGGCTGGACGTGAGCCAAGTATGCAGCAAGCATTTCCCCTCTGGATGGCGACGCTGAGGCGCTGGAACAATATATATATATATATATATATATATAATATATATATATATATATTATATAAATATATATATATATATATATATATATATATAATATTATTATCTGTGCTAGCTTGTGTATGCTTTCACCTCTTAAAGTTGAAATTTTCGTGTGCTTGAATGTCATTTATAAAATTAGTTTTAGCGTGTTGGAAGGCCTGGGCTGCTTCATCCCGTCAGCGCCGAGAAGTCGGGAAAGTTTCAACGTTTACCTGAGGAATACTAATGGTGTGTCGGCCTGGGAGTGTCAGCTCGGTGGAATGAACCAGAAAATTTATGGTGCCAGACGGAGAGAGAGAGAGAGAGAGAGAGAGAGAGAGAGAGAGAGAGAGAGAGAGAGAGAGAGACAGAGAGAGAGAGAGAGAGAAGAGAGAGAGAGAGAGAGAGAGAGAGAGAGAGAGAGAGAGAGAGAGAGAGAGAGAGAGAGAGAGAGAGAAAGGGGCGTTGGAATAATTTCATGAGGATAAGAGAAAACATAATAATAATAATAATGATAATTTGAATTTTACAATTCTTGAGCGCCTATTATTTCGATAAATTCACAACGGCTCGCATGTAAAATAGGTAACGCTACGATAAAAAAAAAATGTTTTTAAGAGCGACAGTCTGATCATTAGTATCTTGAGCTCTATAAAACAAGAGATGTACTGTCAGCTGCGACTTAAAAACATGAACATATTCCTGACTCAACAGACATTGGAAACCATTGAGTCTGGGAACTACACAAGAAAAGGATATTTCTGCAAAGGATTTTTTCCTCAACAGTACGAGGCTCAGTCAGTCTGATAAGGTCCGCAAAAATTCGCATAAGTATTTCTGAGTCAGTTGTTAAATATACAAGCATATCAGCAAGATACTTGGGTTCTTCTAACTAAATCTCTTTAATTGTTAATAAACAGCGTAGGGACTAATGGGAACTCCAGTTGGAAGGGAAAAGTATCAGTCTAAGTGCACAATTCAGTGCGTACTGAGCTGGGGTATCACAAGGACCAGAATTAAGAACATAAGAACATAAGAAAGAAGGAAGACAGCAACAGGCCTACTGACCCATGCGGAGCAGGTCCATGTCCTCCCCCCCCCCGGAGTAGACCAATAACCCTCCCCGGATTAGCCCAATGACCCACCCAGTCTGGGCACCTCTACTCAAGGATGGAACACTGCACCAGACCCAGGAGCACAAGCTAGTCAGGTCCAACTCACACCCACCCACACCCACTCATGTATTTATCTAACCTATTTTTAAAACTACACAACGTTTTAGCCTGAATAACTGTACTCGGGAGTTTGTTCCACTCATCCACAACTCTATTACCAAACCAATGCTTTCCCATATCCTTGCTGAATCTGAATTTTTCCAACATGAAATCATTGCTGCGAGCCCTGTCTTGGCTGGAAGTTTTCAGCACGCTATTTACATCCCCTTTATTTATTCTTGTTTTCCATTTATACACCTCGATCACATGCCCCCTAATTCTACGCCTTTCGAGAAAGTGCAGATTCAGGGCCCTCAGTCTATCCTCATAGGGAACATTTCTGATATATGGGGTCATCTTTGTCATCCTCCTCTGTAAGTTTTCCAGAGCATTTATATCCATTCTGTAATAGTGACCAGAACTGAGCAGCATAGTCTAGATGAGGCCTAACTAAGGATATATAGAGTTGAAGAACAACCTGAGGACTTCTATTATTTATGCTTCTAGATGTGAAGCCAAGAATTCTGTTAGCTTTATTGTGAACACTAATGCACTGTTGTCTTGGTTTTAGATTACTGCTAACCAGAACTCCTAAATCATTTTCGCAATCAATATTATTAAGATCTACATTATTTAGTTTACATGTGGCATGGTTATTTAACTGTCCAACATTTAGAATTTGCGTTTGTCAATATTAAACTGCATCTGCCACTTCTCCGACCATTGCATCAGTCTATTCAAATCATCCTGGAGTGCTCTAGTGTCCTCATTAGAATTAATTGGACGGCCTATTTTGGTGTCATCAGCAATTGGTTATGTCGCTATTTATTCCCTAATCTATGTCGTTTATGTAAATTGTGAACATCAACGGGCCCAACACTGACCCCTGAGGAACACCGCTTGTGACCTGCCCCCATTCTGATTTTTCCCCATTTATGCAAACTCTCTGCTGTCTATTTCTCAGCCATGCCTCTACCCAGGAAAAAATTTCTCCTCCTATTTCGTGTGCCTTAAGTTTCCTCAATAGCCTCTGGTGTGGAACTCTATCGAAAGCTTTACTGAAGTCCATATACACAATATCATATTCATTACCATGATCTACCTCCTCAAACACCTTAGTGAAAAAAGTTAGTAATTCGTAAGACAGGAACGCCCCTTTGTAAAACCGTGTTGAGATTCATTAATCAATCTGTGCCTGTCAAGATGGCTATAAATTGCTTCGGCAATTATTGATTCCATAAATTTTCGCACTATGGAGGTAAGGCTTATTGGTCTATAGTTCGAAGCCAAGGACCTGTCACCTGCCTTGTAAATAGGTATTACATTTGCCATTTTCCACTTATCAGGCACTATGCCAGTTTGTGTAGCGATATGTTAAAAAGATTAGCCAAATGTATGCTAAGTTCCTCTTTACATTCCTTTAGCAAAATTGTAAACAGTTCATCAGGGCCTGGGGATTTGTTAGGTTTTAATTTCTCTATTTGTCTGAGGACCATGTCACTCGTACATAGTTTATTATCATCCTGTTCTACATAATCTATTATTTCAGGAATATCGCTAGTATTTTCCTGGGTGAAAGCTGAGAGGAAGTAGGTATTGAGAATTTCACACATATCCTTATCACTGTCAGTGATCTGACCAGAGTTACTCTTAAGTGGGCCAATCTTGTCCCTAATCTTACTTCTGTATATCTGAAAGAACCCTTTTGGGTTAGTCTTTGAATCCCTTGCGACCTTAGCCTCATAATCCCTTTTTGCTTTTCTTATTCCTTTCTTTATTTCTCCTTTAATTGAATATATTGATTTCTTAACAGCCCATCCCCTCTTTTGATACGTCTATATATGCCTCTCGTTTGACCAATGAGATGTTTTAATCTATTGTTCATCCATTTGGGATCATTTTTGTTTCATCTAATTTCCCTACTCGGAACAAAAGTTGTCTGGGCAGCTAGAACTATGCTCTGAAAAACGTCATATTGGCAACCAAGATCACCTACCTGACCCATAGTCAGGACATCCCAATTTAGCCCACCCAGGTAATTTTTCAGTTTCGGAATCGACTCAAAGAATGACTCTCCCACAGAGGGTTCGTCGTTTTATTCATAAAGATGATTACCCTCGACCCATGATTTTGAGCAACTTACCTGATGAAGAAGATTGGATACCACCAGAACCCTTCTATGTATACTGAGAAAATCATCGCCCCCAATTAGGGAGACATCTTAAATAACTTTCTAATGTAAAATTATGCTATTAACTATTGTTGGACACCACCATTAAGAAGCTATTGTCACGAACTTATAAACTGACCAGAAAATTATTGCCTTTCTTGTCGTATAAAATACCCGTTGTGCAATCGCGGAAAAAAAAAAAAAAAAAAAAAAAAAAAAAAAAAAAGCAATTGCAACTTGTATAATTATTTACCAATTCAGAGTCATGTAGTTATATCCCTATTATATCTATGTGACTCTGAGGGGTTAGTATTATACCTCTTAAAGAATATCTTATTAATTCACATACACTTTTTTAAATTGCACCAAAGTGGTTGGGCCACTTACCTTTTATATCCTACCTCTCCCACCCCTCCCACCCTTTTCCAATATTTCCATCCTTACCCATCCTTCTTCCTTACCCATCTTACCAAAGCTCTGGTCATCAGAAGCGAAGCGAATTTTTCAGTCCCACGAAGTCGGCCAAGCGAAAATCTGGGACACAGATTTTATTGCAGTTATATGGGTAATTCCATGATATATTGAAACTAAGTGATTTGTGATCACTTTCCCCAAGCTCATCATTAACCTCAAGATTATTAATTAGTGAATCTTTGTTGGCAAGAACCAAGTCAAGCAGATTGTTTCCTCTACTTGGTTCTGTCACAACCTGTTCTAAAATGCAATCCTGAACCATATCAAGAAAGTCATTAGACTCTAGATTTCCTGTCATATTGTTCGAATCAATTTGTCTAAAGTTAAAATCTCCCATTATCACAACATTTTCATATCTAGATGCCTTATGAATTTCGTTCCATAACAGCTTACTGCCCTCCCTATCAAGGTGTGGAGGCCTATAAATCACACCCAAAAATAATTTTTCACGTCCCTCGAGAAACTGTAGCCACACAGATTCTGTGTTCGATGTTTCTAATCTTATATCATGTCTAAGACAATTTAAATTTTCTCTGACACATCACCACACCACCACCCTTCCTTTTGATCCTATCAGTGTGGAAAGTTTATGACCCTGTATGTTGTATTGAGAAGGCATTCTCTATCTTTCAGGTTGAATCAGGTCTCTGTTATACCAATATATCTATTTTACCTACACTTGCAAGTAATCTTAGGTCATCTATCTTATTTCTTGGGCTCCTACTACTTGTATAGTAAACCTTAAGGGAGCTAGTCACTCGTTGCCCTCTACTATCTCTCTTTGTTGATCAATTGATTTGCCATTACTAGCAACTTTATTTTAAATATTGTCTTTTAAACATATCCCTGAGGTATCCCGGTAATAACTGCTGTTTTTAACCCTAATGCTGCAGCCTGATTGTTTCCCGCAAACACCCATACCTCTATAATCTATCAGTTTAAATTCCTAGATAAGTCATTAGTTACCCTCTCAGTTGAATTGGCTAATGCAACCACTCCATCCCCAAAGAGATGAACCCCATCCCTTGCATACATATCATGTTGCCAAAGAATAGGTCCCAGTTATCAAAGAATGGGATTGCAAGTTCCTTGCAGTACCTGTCTAGCCAGCAATTTTTACTAATTGCTCTAGACATTCATTCATTGCCCACTCCCTTTCTAGGCAAGATGCTACATATGACTGGGATCCCTCCCTTAGACCTAACTACTTCTATGGCTGACCTGTACTTATCCAGCAGCTCCTCTCTCCTGCCTTCCCAATGTCATTACTCCCAGCACTAAGGACAGATAATGGGCTTGTTCCCATTACCTACCATAATATTATCCAACCTGTTGACTATGTCACCAACACCAGCTCCAGGAAGGCACACTCTCTGTCTGACCTTGCTGTCTCTGTTACAAAATGCACGGTCCATATATCTTATACCTGAGAATCGCCTACTATTAAACTATTCTTTCATTGATTAGCAGGGGAATCAGTGGTACCTTCAACCCCACTAACCACTGAAGTACACTCATCTTGGAGAACAGAGAATCGATTTCATACCTTCACATCTTCTCTATTAACTCTCCTCATCTTCCTTCTTCCTGAACTGTGAACCACTTGCCACTTAAAGCAGCTGCCACTATCACTGCAGGTGACCATTCCTTCCTTACCAGCTAAATCCTTCTCACACTCGCTCCCAAACTCATCTATACGAAGCTTCAGCCTCCTATTTTCCTCCTGAAGAAGTGGAATCTCCTTCTTCAACACTTGAACCTGAGATTCTAAAACACTACAACAAGCCATGTACTTGGTAACAGCCCACGCTAACTCCCAAGAGCAGGTATGACCGCAGGTGACCACTGACCTCAGCGTACTGACCACTGACCTCAGAGTACTGTTTCTAGTTTAAGTGAAAGGTATGTTAGAAGAGAAAAAGTCTGATGTATCCTTGTTCAAAGTTGTAAAGGTAACAAGAGGAGCACAAAGAAAAGTTACAGATGTAAATAGACTTCAGGATTAGTCAAAATTGTGGGTGCTGAAATTCAACTCCAGAAAAATCAACGTTGTGAAAGTAGCAGTAGGTAAAAGGTAACTTTAAGCTCAGGACCTAGTGGTAACCATATTACCGTAAATATCGCCAGAGGCACACAAAAGCCGAATAACCACTACAATGTACGTGTGTTTGGCAAAGCTAATATTAGTTTTCAAATATCTCAGCAGAAGTTTTCACAATCCTATTTATAACATATGTCCGGGAAATGGAAAATACAAAAACCTCTAACAAGGCTAGTCCTGGCATACATGGTAATTAACTATAAGACGAAACTAAAGGAATTAAAACAGGACAGGACAAAAGGTAGCGTGATAAAGAATAATACACTCAAAAGATTTGATATTGTGGACAGCGATATTTGGTAACAAAGGCAGTCAGTGGGTACACAAGAGCACAACTGAAAACTACAGACGCAGAAAATGCATAATGTCAAAAAGTATTTCCTCAGTCTCAAGAGATGGTAGTAGTAGAAGCTGACTACATCCATAGCTTCAAGGGTAAGTATGAAAGAGTTTATGAGAATCGGAGTGAGTAAACCCGTTAGTAGCTAGTTAACAGGCTGGGTCACGAGATGATAATTGACCCAAGTAACAATAGAGGTGAGTACACACAAACACACACACACACACACACACACATACACACACATACACACCCCACACACACACACACACACACACACCACACACACACACACACACACACACACACACACACACACACCCCACACACAGGTATGAGGAACTTCCTGCAGGAGGTTCAGTGAGACAGAGAATTGGCAGGAAAGTCAGTAAATGAAATGATGGAATATGTAACAACAAAATGCAGGGAGACAGAGGCAAGGTTTGTTTCTAAGGGTAATAGAAATAATGGGAAGACCAAAGCGAATCCTTGGTTTACCGAAGGTGTAGGGAGGCAAAAGCTAAGTGCCCCAGAGAATGGAAAAGGTACAGGAGGCAAAGGACCCAGGAAAATAAAGAGACTAGTCGAAGAGCCAGAAAAGAGTATGCACAGATAAGGAGGGAGGCCAGCGACAGTACGAAAAAGACATAGCATCTGTCCCGAAACTGCTGTATAGCCACAGTAGGATTAAGACAGTCAAAGACCAGGTGATCAGGCTGAGGAAAGAAGGTGAGGAACTCACCAGAAGCGATCAAGAGTTATGTGAGGAGCTCAACATGAGATTTAAGGAAGTATTTACAGTGGAGACAGGAAAGGGCCCTTTTGGGTGGACAGAAAAGAGGGGGACGCCAACAAGGAAAGGGATACAGTAAGTGCTGGATGACATCCACAACTGGGAGGAGGTGAAGAAGCTAAGGGACCTTTATACCTCAAAGGGAATGGGACCAGACAACATCTCCCCGTGGGTCCTTAGATAGGGAGCAGAAATGCTGTGTGTGCCCCTAACCACAATCCCCAACACATCCCTTGAAACTGGGCAACTAGATGAGGTATGGAAGACAGCAAATGTAGTACCCATATTTAAAAAAAGGAGACAGAAAAGAGGCACTACCTATACACCAGTGTCACTGACGTGTATAGCATGCAAAAGTCCCTGGAAAAGATTATCAGTAGGAGGTGGTGGGGCACCTGGAAATGAACAAGAGTATAAATGCCAACCAGCACGGATTTGTGGAAGGCAAATCCTGTGTCACAAACATACTGGAGTTTTATAATAAGTAACAGAAGTAAGACGTGAGAGACAAGTGGGTTGATTGCATTTTTCTTGGACTGCAAAAAAGGACTTCGACACAGTTCCTCACAGGAGATTAAGCATAAGCTAGAGGATCAGGCACGTATAACAGGAAGGGCAAATGCAATGGATCAGAGAATACCTGACAGGGAGGGGCAACAACGAGTCATGGTACATGATGAGGTATCACAGTGGGCACCTGTGACGAGAGGGGTCCCACAGGGGTCGGTCCTAGAACCAGTGCTATTTCTGGTATATGTGAATGACATGATGGAAAGGTTAGACTCAGAAGTGTCCCTGTTCGCAGATGATGTGAAGTTAATGAGGAGAATTAAATCAGATGAGGATCAGGTAGGACTTCAAAGACCTTGGACAGGCTGGACACCTGGTCCAGAAACTGGCTTCTTGAATTTAACCCTGCCAAATGCAGTCATGAAGATCGGGAAAGGGCAAAGAAGACTGCAGAGAGAGTATACGCTAGGTGGCCAAAGACTGCAAACCTCGCTCAAGGAGAAAGATCTCGGGGTGAGTATAACACCGAGCACGTCTCCGGAAGCATACATCAACCAGATAACTGTTGCAGCATATGGGCGCCTGGTAAACCTGAGAATAGCGTTCCGATACCTTAGTAAGGAATCGTTCAAGACACTGTACACCGTGTACGTCAGGCCCATACTGCAGTATGCAGCACCTGTTTGGAACCCATACTTGATCAAGCACGTCAAGAAATTAGAGAAAGTGCTAAGGTTTGCGACAAGGTTAGTTCCAAAGCTAAGGGGAATATTCTACGAAGAAGGTTAAGGGGAAATCGACCTGGCGACACTGGAGGACAGGAGGGTTAGGGGAGACATGATTACGACATACAAAATACTGCGTGGAATAGACAAGGTGGACAGAGACAGGATGTTCCAGGGGGGGGACCCAGAAACAAGGGGTCACAATTGGAAGTTGAAGACCCAAATGAGTCAAAGGGATGTTAGGAAGTATTTCTTCAATCATAGAGTAGTCAGGAAGTGGAATAGCCTAGCAAGTGAGGTAGTGGAGGCAGAAACCATACATAGCTTTAAGATGAGGTATGATAAAGCTCATGGAGCAGGGAGAGAGAGGACTTAGTAGTACTCACTGAAGAGGTGGGGCCACAATTATTGAGTACAATTAGGTGAATACACACACACACACACACACACACACACACACACACACTCGGAATACGAGACATATCTGAGAGCCACCAACCATCCTATCCTGTACTGATACCCGAGTAACTTGAGTGAAGAATATCAAGAGGGGAGAGTAATCATATCACAGAAGAGAATTATTTGAAAACTAAGAGGATTCCTGAATGCATTATAATGGCTGGAGGAAAAATGGGAGAATAGTCAACGAATAAGAAGATTGAGTACCTACCCGGAAGGTAGAGGAGAGCTTCATACGCAGACACATATAATGGTAAGAATAGAGAGATCCCATTGTTAATAATTATGTGCAAAGAGGAAAAACAAAGTACATGAAAAAAAGAACATGAAAAACTTATGTGAACGACAGAAGAAAACAGGTAAGTGAGAAGAAGAGCCAAATGAAAGAAGCTGAATGACCTTTAGAGAACGGCGTACCAACAATAGGGAAGTCTGAAACGAAACGACATTACAAGAAAGGCTACAGGAGAAGAGCAGGGAAAAATTTAAAAAAAAGGAAAAAGGGAGTTCACGATAAACGACAAAGAAAACTATGAAGAGCCAAACAAGTTTTTAAAAGACGTGCGTCGTGGAACCCAGGAGTAATAAAAAAGAAACCAAACGAAAACACGCACCAACAGGTACTTAATTTAATGTAAAAAAAAGGCGGAAATTTAAGGACAGATGTTTAAATATTAAAACCAGAGTCAACGACAGACCAGTGAAATAAGGGAAAAAGAACTCAGTCCTCCATAAAGGTAGTTAGTGCCAAATAATAATAATAATAATAGAAATAACAATAATTTTTTTTTTTTTCCTGCGAATACAGGTAATGTGTTTACATTAACAAAATACTGTTGGCAAAAAAGAAAGCTACTCCCATGGGGTGTTTTTTGGGCGAAATTAAAAAGAATGTAAAAGACATCCTTCCCCCCTCCCCCCAAAACCCCAACACGGCACCCGGGAAAACTTCACCTCCCCCCCTTACACCTGACAATCCCCCCTCACTGTGGCTTGCCCCCATTCGTTGACCACCCTCCGTACTTGCCCTTGTCCAACTCCTTTATCGTACCATACACGGCTCCCTCGTTCACCCACCCCATACAGAAAGAAAAATCCAATCCAACACCCTACCCACGAGCAATCCTCTCAAACCCTCCCCCTCCCCCGTGAACTCAAACCCTTTTGTAAACCTCCAAAACAACCCTCAAAAATATTCCCCCATTGTTTTTCCCTGTCAAACCCAAATATTACCCTCCTTTCAACCGTTTTTTTTTTTCTTTCTTTCCTTCATTTCCATTTTATCCATTTCTGGGTTTTTAAAAAACGTCATCTCCGCCCCCTTCCCCCAACCCGGACCTCCTACTACAAGCACCCGGGGAACCGTTTTTGCTAATTAGTGAGAACATTCTATTCGCACTTAGAAAATCCGAGTTCGATTCCTTTTGGGGGAGAAATTTTTCCAGGAGGGGGGTATCAGCCCCTTCAGCCCCCCAGCCCCTTTTTACCCCTTTTGCCCCCGAGGGGCCCAGCCCCCTAGAAGGGGCAAATATCTTGTTTCTGCTAAGCGGTAATTGACCCAAGATGCAGTTCCCCGTATGTGAGGGGCTCGACGCTCTTGCGGTCCCGTGTTGCAAAGTGTAGTTTAATAAGAGCAGCCCCTTTCTTTTAACCTTTACCCGGGAAAAATTAAGGAAAATCCGTTTCCCACTTTATTATCATGGTAAAGATAGGGGTATATTGTTGTTTATGCTTAAGACAGCAAGAATAAAACTTTCACTTTGCCTCATGGGGAAGGGGCAAGGAAAGAAAAAGTACGGGGTCGGGTTTTTATGTGGGGAAGCAGAAACGGTTTTGGGGGCGCTGGGGCTTTTCCCAGATTACTTTTGACTCCCCTGGATTTCACATGACGCCCGGAAATAACCAACAAAGAACACGAAATTCCGAAAGGTTGTGTAAACCCAAAGGGGTCCACAAAAACCAAAATAAGCCCTTCCCGGAAGTGTGATAAACTTTTAGTGATATTGTGTGAACAATTTTGATGAACATGAACGAGTTTTTTTGGCAACCCAAAACGAGTGTAGTGCGACATTTTTAAAAAGAAAATATTTTTCAGTCAACTCAACGGATACCCGGGCAAATTTTAAGGGGTCTTTTTATTTTTACCCTTTAAGTGTTCTAACTCGTGAGTACACTTTTTAAACGGGCGCATTTTGAGTATAAATCCGGTGATATGGGGGAACCTTTTGAGTCCAAAAAACGAAAAGTTTGCCCAGCAATCAGTGAAGGGAAATATGCTGAAAATAACACCCTTAGGGGAAAATTTATTGTTTACAAATATGTTTCAAATTACCCCCTGTTAAAGGGGGATGATTTTCGACGCTTCTCAAAACCTCTCTGTACAGGGGGCCCTGTGCAGGCGAGAGCTGCCCTTTTTTAAATTTAAGTTTTCCCAAACCCAAAATGTATAAGCTTAGTGGAAAACCCATTTCTCAACTTTTTGGTAGTCCCGAACCGGAAAAAGGCCACACGTGGTCCAAAAATTTTGTACTACAGTTACAAATCCCTTTGGGCCCAAGGGTTTCCTTTAAAAAAAGCGGGTTTCCCAATAAAAAAGCTTTTTTACAATTTAATCAGTAGAAATGAGTCCGTCCAGAGTCAATCACAGAGAATGGGCACCCCGAAAAAAAAAGGGTGCTCACCCAGCGTTCCCCCAAAGAAAACAGGGGGCTGGGGGGGACAACCCAACAAGAAAACGGGGGGGGGTACCCTGATCCACTGCTCCAATCTCGAAAACCCGCTGACTACGAAAAACAACCCAACGAGGTTGGGTTTGGGGTCTGAGTGTATATACACATAGTGTTTTTAATGTTTAAAAAAACCGAAATTAAGCGACAAAAATTTTTTTTTTAAAGGGTTTGTTTCTTAAAGTTTATCCCCTATTTTTTAAAAGGACTATATATAAAAAATTTAATTTTTCCCATATTTAACAGTGACATTTTATATGTGTAAGAAATTTTTCATGTGTGATTTAAAATTTAAAACAATGACAAAGTGTTTAGTGAATAAAGTTAAAACCCATCGTTATTTACGTTTTAATCATTTTTGGCCCATGCTGACCCAGCAAACTCAAGCCATAAACCCAGCCTTTGAACTCTGACCCTTCATGGTCTTTGGGCCCTGGGGTTTAAGCTTAGTGGGTTTCCTTTAGTGTCTGATTTGTTATTGCTGATTTAAAGCATAAAAAAAAACTCAGCTGTTTATACAAAACAGTGTTTTTTAAACATTCTAATTGTGGTGCAAAAATTTTTAAAAATATCCCCATTAAAATGGTTGGGTTTAAAAAACTCGTTTCAGTCTTTCCCGACAAAGGATTACACAATTAGAAAATCTTTTTTTCATCGTAGAGGATTAACTCGAGATACAAACATAGATTTTGATAAATCTTGGGGTCAAGTTTAAAATTATTTAAAACAACGCCCTGAAAAAAATTTAAATTTTCAACTATACAGATCAGTCTAAAGAGGGAAATTTTAAAAATTTTTTTTTGGGGATATTTTTTATTTTTCTAAAAATTTAAAGGTGGACAAGGAGAAAAGGTTTTTCTGCCCCCAAAACTCTGTCCCGAGCCCCTACTGAAATAGTGGTCAAACACCTGTTAAAACCTTTTTAAACAAAAAACAAGTGTTCCATTCCCAAGTTAAACCAAACCTTTGGGCATTACCTATTTCCCCAAGGGGTCAAAATTAACGAAAAAATTCATTTAGGGGTTTTTTTCAGTCTAAACTAAATTCACAAACCCTGAAAATTGATGAGATTGCTAAGTTCAATTATTTTAAAAAACGTTTTGTGAAGGGAAACCCATGAATGTTTTAATTCATTTCCGGGGGTTTAAAAAGGAAATTTTAAATCAAATACCTTAAACGGCCTTGAAAACCCAAATTATTTTGGGAGGGCTGACAAGGTTTGGTTAGACATGCAGCCCTTAATATCAAGCTTTGAACCCAAACCCAAAAACATTTTTTTTTTCAGATTAAGGCATTTAAAATCGCATTTTGACAATAGTCTCTGATCTCTGGGTGCTAAATATGCCTAAGGCAATGTAAACGGGTTTTATCAGGGGTTTTGGTACAAGTTATTTTGGTACCAAAAACTATTGAAGGGTTTTAAAATATTATTTCCCAAAAAACGCTATTTCACTTGTGAAGAAATTGGGCAAGGGTTTAAAAAACAATATTTTTCAGGGCATGCAAGAAAACCGAGACAAGATAAAAATCCACAAATCAACCGGTTTAAAAAACCTTCAACTTCAAAAAAAGGGGAAGAAAACCCTACCCCCCACTAAGCCCAGAATGGGAAAAAAATTCCTTATAGGCATTTATCAAGTTGTGAAAAACAAAAAGGTCAACAAACTGTCGCACTAAAACTACTCCCAAAATTTGTGTACTTTTTTGAGGGAACCCAGGGGGCACAGTATTGTATAAATACACACTGGGAGGCACGTAAAAAAACGTGGTTTCATCAGGGGAAAAGGGTGCATAAATGTTTAGGGAACACAAGGGAGGAAAATGCCCCACAAAGAAGTTTTTTTAAAGGAAAGGGTAGCATCAAACGGCATTATGCCCAAAATTCTTTTGCTGAACAGCGGGAAGATTTTCCCACAAATCAGGAATTTCAACAAGCAACGCTTTAAAAATGTGAGAGAAAAGGGTAAAAAGCAACGGGCTCTCCCGAATAGCTCGAGTTTGGTTATCTAATAAATTACAAAAAAAAACCAATGTGCAAACTTTATTTGATAAAGGGCCCCACAAAGGGCCTTTCATAAAAAAGAAACATTTTGCAAAAAACTAAAATAAAAAACCCCTATCCCAAAAATACAGTTAGATTTAGCGGGTTTTTTTTTTCCACAATTTTGGAAAACAGACATTGACCTAGCCAAAATCACTTTTGGTCAAAAAAACGGAAAAAAAACAGTAAAAGTTTGTGGTATTAGATGATTTGCATAAGTCTGTGCAGCCCCAGGGATTTAAAAAAACAGTTCCCAGAACTGAAAGCGTTTAAGGTCAAGTTAGCCTGTCCCTGACATAAGACGGAAAATTTAGCCAATTAAATTTAAATTTCATTGGAAGTGTTTAAATTATCATTTTTTTTGCAAAATATAGTAATAAACATGAATTTTCACTTGCTGAAAACAGCAGGAGGCCAATGTTTATGTGGCCCCTTTTTTCCCTCTCAAAGGGGGGAAAAAGCTGTATTGTTTCAGTGGAAAATGAAACAAATTTACAAGAAAAACCCCTTTGAACATGAAACCACAGAAAAAATTATCTTTTAACGGGGAAGAAAAAAAATAAAACCCAGTTGAAAATTGGGGGGATTTAATCGATAGGTTTTGATGAAAATTTAAACCAACCCAAAAGGTCTTAAAATTATACCCAAATTTGGGAAACACTGCCCGATTTTAAAAAAGGGACAGAAATTGGGTTGGGTTTACCATGGTTTTTAAAACCCACCCATCGTGCAATTTTTCGCATGGCTTTCGGAAAATGAAAGCAAAAATTACATGAGCTCCGGAAAAATTTCCAAGCTACGGGCCCTGTCTATGTTTAATATCATACAAGAACTTTGGAAACAAAAAAAATTTTTGGGGAAAATTTGTAAGAATTAAGTTAAAGACAAAAAGCTCTTTAAATCTCCCGCCCCAAATTGAGTCAGAAAGATTCTGAAACCACTCCATTTCGTGTTGTATATAATTCCCGCGAAAACGTGAAAATAAAGAGCAGCAAGCCCTTAATGACTGTCTGATGACCGGGAAACCCTCACAAAACTGAAAAAGCTTGGAGACGTCCCTTATAAAATTTCGAAACAAACCCATACCAAACAGGGCAAATATTTCCAAATTTTTCCCTTAAAGAGTAGGTTTTAAAAGAATAGATAGGATTAAAATCGATTTTTGGGGCCCCTAAAAAAACCCAAAAGAGCCTAAAAAGGGTCCTTTTAAAACTTATTTTTCCCAAAATGGGTTTTGGGTTTGGGTGCAAAACCCCTCTCCATTCTTACTAGAAGCTACTTTTTAAATCCCACATTTGGGAAGAAATTAAAGGGGTCCCTTCAAAAAAATCTTAAAGAAAAGTTTCTATGGGGGACAATCTTCAATGTAGGGTGAAAAAGAGGAGGATTTGAAAACCTTTTAAAACAGAAAAGCTAACAAGGAGATGAAAGAAGCAAATATGCCTCTAAGGATTTTGGAATCTAATTCAATGCTTTTAAAAGGGAAAACCTTATCAAAGAAGTTTTCCCCCTGAAGCTGAAATTCCCGATTGAACAATAAGCGGGGGCTAAAATTTTTGGGAAAACACAGGAAGAAAACTTTAAAAAATTTAAACCCTGCAGTACGTCAATAAACGTAGTTTACTGTGAGAGGGATCACAAAGTTTTTTATCCCTAGGTTTGTCTTTACCAATTTACCATAATGGGGAAAATGCTTATTCAAGATGGGAAACGAAGCTCAAAATTGGATGGGAAAGAGAAATTTTCCCCAGAAATGAGTCAAGGGATGGGATAAATATCCGGAGGGGTTTTAAAAACTTCAAACAAAATTTTCATTTCCCAGACAAATGGGCAAGAGGGAAAAAAGTACCAAAATTAAATGGGTTCTGTGAAGCCTCAACTAGGGTTATGGTGCTGTACCTTCATGAAATAATGCTGAAGGGAAAAAATACACAATTTCTTTTTAAAGGCCAGGGTTCGCCCCCCTTGAAGGTCAGAAAAAATTTCCACAATTTGGGAAAAATGCAGCACTTTTATGTAGGTCAAAAAATTTGCTTTTTATCTCAAAAAAGTACTTGATATCTCACATTAAAAAACCGTGATCTGGAGTGATAATGAAGCAGTTTTCCAGTGGTTAAGTTTATTTAAAAAGAGTTTAAATTGGTCTATGGGACAAAACAGGGGAACAGAAATAAAAGGATGCAGGAAATTTTCTCTTTTTCCCCCCGGCTCTAAACCCCAAAAGAATACAGATTTACATGTTGTCAAATGGTGGCCCAATTTAAGAAATTTGGGGGATAAAAAATTATGGCTCCCCGGAACCCAATGGCTCCTAATTAAAATAAAATGGCCTAAACAAAAAGCCACATTTGCCCAAAAAGAAAAAAGCTGCCCTTTAAAAACGGCAGAAATAAGTTGTGGGAAATACCCGCAGACACAACAGATATAGTCCCTTGATGGATCTAAAAAATCATCTTTTGGGGAAAATCTTAAGAGTTTCAGCCTTTGTTTTTTAAATTCATTAAAGGAATAAAAAGATTTTGAAAGTCCTTTTAACCCCAAATTTAAAAAAATGGGGAAACTAATACGAAAGGAAAGTTTTCTCACAAAATATAAATTTCTAGAAAAAACAAGATAAATCCCCAAAAAAACCTTTTTAGGGGGAATTTTTTTAGGACTTCATCTCGACTCAGAAAAGATTAAAGTTTCAAAAGAATTCATAATTCTTTTATACCTATAGAAGCCATAACATCCCAAAATTTATCCCCAAAAAATCAATTGGGTAAAAAATGATTTTGCAAAACGCAAACCGTAAGGTTTTCATGGGGGGGTAGCTACACAAATTTGTATATACGAAAAAATCCCACTGGATACCTCCAAAGGGCGACCTTTGTGTTTAAAAAAAAAAAATAAAGGACTGGGATTACTTGTCGTCAATATGTATGCGAGTATGTCAGTATCCAGGGCCAAACCATATATCCCTCTAAAGAGTTTGTCATATCACCCATTTGAGGTGACCCGGGGGTAGGGTTACATGGCCCAAAAATTTTAAACCAAAACATTGACAAAGTTTTCCCCTCAAGGTGTACATTGTTTGTTAAATTTTGGACAAATAACATAATTTTAGAAGGGGGAGGGCCCCTTTACATTCTGCTGAAACCTTTTTCAAATTAAAAGAAGGTTTTTCAGCCAGAGGGGGATGTCCAAGACTGATTTTATTTTTAAAATAATGCCCAAAGAACTTGGTTTCTGGTGCTGCTTTTTAAGAAAAATCCTTTGATCAACCCGAAGTACAACAGATGCTGAATCAAACCCCGTTGTCGGGTTGGGGATAAATTCCCCCTAAATCCCATGGACGGGGGGATTTTATGAAAAAAATGATTTGGGATTGAAAAAGTTGTTTTAAAGGAAAAACTCTTTCCCTCGGGCAAAAAGAAAAGACTTAGAAAAATTCCGTTAAGGGTTGGGGAATGAAATAGAAAATAAAATCAAAAAACAGATCCCCTAACTTATGTTACCGATTTAACTGGACAATTTAAAAAGGTTAAATCCATTCCCTTTGCTCCATGGCAAAAAAAGGGGGGGCCCAACCTGTTTTCCCCCCAAGAATGAAAAAAGAAATCAAAAGAGGGGCCTTTTATTTCGAACCCGAGCAACCCCCGGGCGTAAATTCAAACATCTTAATAAAATGATTGAACGTTTGGGGAGAAAATTTGGGGAGAAAGGGGCTAAAAAATCTCATTGAGAGAAAACTTTTATGGAGGGTGATGTTCCCGAAAATAATTTAAATCCTTTAAAAAAATTGGGGGGGAAAAGGGGATTTTGGCACTGATGGTCCGAGGTCCCAATGGCCCCTTTTGGGAAAAATTGGGGACCATATGTCCTGATGCAAATAAAGTCCTTAAGAAATGGTGACATAGTGGGTTTTTGGCACTAAGGTCCGAAAGGGGGGCCCAATGGCCCTTGGAAAAAATTGTGACCCTAGTCCTGAAGCAAAAGGAAAACATCAGGACAGTTGATGTTTTAAGCAAAAAGGTGTTTGTGGAATAAGCGGGCAAAAATAAAAATATTTCCGTAGAATTACACAGTGTTGAAAATAAAATTTTGTGATTCTCCAGAAACCAAAACAGACAAAGCTGCCCGAAGAGACAAAACAAACAGTTGGGGGCGAGGTGAAAAAAATCAAATTAATTTCTAAGTGATGAATTTGTTCACCCCAGCAAACTCCCCCCCCGCCCCCCATTTTCGAGAAAATTTCTCCAGAGGGGTATCAAACCCCCTTTTAGCCCCTTCGCCCCTTTTTAGCCCTAGGGGGCCCCGCCCCCCCCCCCTGAAGGGGCAAATATCTTTTTTTACTGTACAGCGAGTAATTGCCCCAGATGCAGTCCAGTATGTGAGGGGCTCGGCTCCCTGGGGGTCCTGGGTTTGCAAAATGTTGTTTAATAAAGACAGTCCATCTCTTCCTTAGCAGGAAAAAAAAAGGAAAATCCTGCTCCCACTTTATTAACTTTTAAAAAAGTGGTATATTGTTGTTTATGGGTTAAGACAGCAAGAATCAAAAATTCTACTTTGCTTTTATGGAGGGGGAAATGGCAAGGAAAGAAAAAGTACTAGGCCCGCTTTTTTGCTGGGAGCAGTAACGGCGTGGGACGCTGTTTGGGGTCCCCCAGATTAAATTTTGATCTATGAGGCCCCACCCGATGCCAGGATAACCAAAAAAGAACGATCTTGCGTTAGTGTGAAAAAAAGGGGTCCCCACAAAACACGATAAACAATTTCAGAGAATGTGGGTCAACTTTTTAGTGAAAATTTTTGGGGAAAAAAATTTTTGATGAACGTGTAAAAACGGTGTTGCGATCCAACAAAAAGTAGGCACATTCTTCAAAGAACACTTTCTTTTAAAACAACTCAACGGGGTATTTGGGCATAATTAAGGGTCAGTTTCATTACCCAGGTAAGGGGTTCTAACTCGTGATGTACTACTATTGGGGCTGCGCAGTTGGTATAAAAATCGTGGTTACATTTTTCATAAACCCCGGTGATATGCGGACCTTTTTAGTCCACAACACGTAAGGTTTTTCAGCAATCAGTGAATGAAAAAGCTGACATAAACCCCCCAGGGGGAATTTATTTGGGTTTAAAATTTAAAATGAACTTTTATAGGGCCCTTGAGAGATGACTTCGACGCTTCTCAGGACCTTGTCTGTAGGGCGGCTGTGGAGGCGATGACTGGGGCCTTTTTAAGTTAAGTTTTTCCCCAACCAAAAGTATAAGTTAGCTGGTAAAACCCTTTCTAAAAAACTGGCCCTTAAAACCCAAAAAAAAGGGGCCCGGGTTTTCCTTTCATTCTTGCTGCTTTGCCTTCCTTTTTTGGGTTAAAAAAATTTTTCCCGTGTTCCCTTTGCCGACTGTAGGTCGCAAGATGGGGAAAATGTTAGGAAACCCCCAATACAACCCCCGGGAAAGTTTTTTTTTATCCTGTGTAAAAAAAAAAAATTCTGTGTAAGAAACCCAGTACCTGCTGGAAGAATTTAAGTGTTGTGC
Source organism: Cherax quadricarinatus (assembly GCF_026875155.1). NCBI lineage: Eukaryota > Metazoa > Arthropoda > Malacostraca > Decapoda > Parastacidae > Cherax > Cherax quadricarinatus. Next base: position 23,186,671 of record NC_069411.1, read on the forward strand.
CCTTTAAATATCGCAACCTAATGATGTTATAAATAACTATTCCCCTCTTTTATTTAATTCTTTTATTTTTCCTGTCCCCCCGTAAAAAGATAGCTTCCTTTTTTCCCCTCGTCAGTCCCTTTTCCCTCCACCCCTCTCACTTTTTTCCTTTTTTCCCCCCTCCTTTCCCTTTTATCCCTTTTTTTTACTTCAAATTTTTATCTTTAATGACTTTTCCCCCGGTTTTAAAACCCCCAAAAAACCAAAGAAAAAAAAAGGGTATTTGAAGAAAAAAAAATGTAAATTTTGGGGTATAGAAGCAGCTCTGAAAATACAGGCGGGTTTACAGGAAAAAAAAAAAAAATTTCATAAAGAACCTTTAAAAAGAACCCGGGGTTCAAATATGGTGCCAAGTATTTCACCGGAAAAAACCCCGAACACAACACCCGAGTGGCCCTTTAACTAAACCCGCAAAATGCAAATGTTTCAAAGGACAAACTTAAAAATTTTTTCCCCCTTGAGACCCCCTTTTTCACGGTGTGTGCCAGGGCTGATTGTAATGGAGCAACACCTGTTTTGGGTACACCTGGTTTTGCATATCCAAAAAAAAATGGAATTCAAAAATTCGCAAAGGCCTATGGGTTTGGCCTAAGTGGAACGACATATGATTAGAGATTAGAAAACATTACAAATGAACGAAATATGGTCATAATGCACAAGATAACCATAGGACTAGACGTGGACAGAACTGTACATATTTGAAAGTCTGAGACTGGAATCAAAGCAACATAGATAAAAGTTAGTCGTGCAATTGTGTCTTTGACACAATTGCACGAAGAACCTAGATGGAAAAGTGGAGGAGTCAGACTCCATACACGTTGTAAGAAGTCTTACAAAGATCGCTACCTGCTCTGATAATATTTTGCATTTATTAAATACTTTGTCAGAGGTAAAAAAAAAAAGTATATAAATGGTTTGCTAAAGGTAATAAAGACTTAAACATTTTTTAATACTTGGACTTTCAAAATATTAAAGTTAAACAGAAATTAAAAATTAGCCAAAATCTAAAAAAAAAAAAAAAAAATGCAAACACTATACAGACTAAATGATAATAGATGAAGGATTTTAGTTTAAAAACGCTTAATTTTGTAAGATATATGTAAAAGTAAAATTCCCCCTATGAACATAAGTAATAATTTTTTAGGATATTCTAACAAAGATAAAGACTTGAGGGTGACCATAAATAAAAAAAATCAAATGTACCTCGGTGGCTGCGCGAACCGAGCAAGTCATCCCATTATTTCATAATCGCAGTTCCTTGTGCATCAATGCGTGAGACTGGAACAGCGCTGAGTGCGGCGTAAGTTGATAATGCTGAATATCTGACAGAAATTATAAGAGGCATTAGTATGCCATCATCTGCAAATATTTTCCAAATTTCTTCAATAAGAATTGTAAATTACAGCATGTACGATCTAGATCTAATTCAAACGTTTAAGAGAGTCTAAAGAGACCAATATCCTAAAATACACAAGCACATTCAGCTTGAAGCCGCTCAGAAGTTGAATTATCATGTTATAATCAGATACGATACTCAGAAATTATCGCATAAAAACGAGTATTTCAACAAATCCATTTTTTTTTTACGAAAAAACTAACTGGGACCTACGTAGGCTAAAATCAATCATTAATTTTCCTTAAGAGTGACCAGCGTTAAAGAAAATTTTATGTATACATAGTGAACAAAACAGATATTTAAGAATTGCAATAGAGGCACACAGGTGCTAATATTTAAGAACTGTAATAGAGGCACACAGGTGTTGAAATTTAAGAACTGTAATAGAGGCACACAGGTGTTATAGACACAAAATAAGATTAGCTGATTTAACCTAGACTAACCAAGCAGAGTCAAACACCGTGACATATTTATTATCAGAGAAGACATTCTTCAGTTATTTCACAGAAACCAATCTGAGTAATAAAATTGTCACATCATAACTTACACAATCTAAAATCAAGTGATTATTACCATTGAGGAAAAAAACATCAACAGTAAGACGTTAAAGCTGACCAGAAGTTACATTTTCCAGTTATTGCACAGAATCCAACAAAATTTGTACCTACACAGCCTTAACCCATAACTTTCCATCCATTTCATAAGATGCATCAGCCACTGAAGATTGATGCTTCTTACAATTGTTATATTTTATTTAGAAGAAAGCTATAAGCCCATAGGGGTTATATAGAGCCTGTTGAATGGGAGACATTTAAATTCCGCTCAAAATCCCATCATCAGCTTCAAAGGAAAAATAATACAAAAAGGTTAAATGTGACATAATGGCTCATCAGACGAACCTTTCTTCAGTAATAACACGGAAACCAAAATATGTGCATGACCTTCATAACACTGTGCATGAGGTCACCCACGCATGCAAACAGTATGCAATAATTTCACAAAAATCGTACTGAACCTAACGAAAAAAAATTATTCATTGTGACTGTTTATTATTAAATTACTGTAAACTTACCTAAAATATATTAGTTATATATATATATATATATATAAATATATATATATATATATATATATATATATATATTATATATATATATATATATATATATAACTGTCTTAGGGACCCTCATCCTCAGAGAAAAGAATAAACTTGCTTCAGGGAAAACTCAAGGTTCTCCCTGAAGCTGTTTGAGAATTTTCTCCTACCACCCCTATATTTCAAGTATGTTTTATTTAAAGACAAAATACATTGGCCAAACATTCACAAAAATACAACAGAAAGTAAAACAACATAGGTAACTCAGAGCTACATCTCGAATAGTTCGTCCAGCTCCCCTGCAGTGGGCCGCGTGCCCAGAATGCTACAGGCATTTCCACTCTGGAACGCAACACTGAGCCTCTGAAAGAGGAAGCTGGTCGCCCTGTGGTCCTTGGTTTCCATGATGAGCTTTTCACTCAGCTCTTTGAGGAACTTTAAAGCACACTTGCCCCATGCTCCAAGGGTCTCCGACCCTATTGGAATGAAGTTATAGCAAGGGGGAAGGTCTTCATATTTTCGGATCTTCTGGGTCTCCCTGTGGCTGGAAGCTCCACCCCATATATATATATATATATATATATATATATATATATATATATATATAATATATATAATATATATATATATATATATATATATATATATTATAGGTAGTAGGTTGGTAGACAGCAACCGCCCAGGGAGGTACTACCGTCCTGCCAAGTGAGTGTAAAACGAAAGCCTGTAATTGTTTTACATGATGGTAGGATTGCTGGTGTCCTTTTTTCTGTCTCATGAACATGCAAGATTTCAGGTACGTCTTGCTACTTCTACTTACACTTAGGTCACACTACACATACATGTACAAGCACATATATACACACCCCTCTGGGTTTTCTTCTATTTTCTTTCTAGTTCTTATTCTTGTTTATTTTCTCTTATCTCCATGGGGAAGTGGAACAGAATTCTTCCTCCGTAAGCCATGCGTGTTGTAAGAGGCGACTAAAATGCCGGGAGCAAGGGGCTAGTAACCTCTTCTCCTGTATATATTACTAAATGTAAAAGGAGAAACTTTCGTTTTTCCTTTTGGGCCACCCTGCCTCGGTGGGATACGGCCGGTGTGTTGAAAGAAAGAAATATATATATATATCGTACCGTATAGATAAAACTGGTCAATTAACAAAAACTAGTTTAAAATAAAGTAATTTCTAAAATTTTCTCTTATACGTTTAAAGATACATATTTTTTTAATTTTTGTTAATGTAAAATTTAATAATTTTGCACCAAAAGAACCTTATAATAACAAGCGCAATTTAATTTAGCCTAATTCAACTAAATATTTTAGATAAGTTTACAACAATTTGATAATAAACAAACACAATGGAATATATTTTTTCGTTAGGTTCAGAATGATTTTTGCTTAATTACTGCATAAACAAATTTTCGCTTGCCTTATTTGACAACAAAAGCGTTGCTATTTAAGGCAAAATCGAAAGTTTTACCTATTCGGCAAGACACGCACACACACACACACACACACACACACACACACACACACACACACACACACACACACACACACACACACATGATACTATGGCCAGGAGCTGTGAATCGACCCCTCAACCACAAATAGGCGAGTACATGCACACATACACAAAACGCAACATTTTTCCGTTACCGTGAATGCGGGTGATACTTTTGTTGTGCGCCTAAAAACTTAATGGCTTTCCATACAAAAAAGAATGCAAATGTTCTGCTATTAGACAAACAAGACTGCAGAGCAACTGTGCCAACACTGCAGGAGAGAGAGAAAACAGTTAACATACGTGGAATAAGACCTCTGTATTCAGTCATTCAGTTCTGATCATACAGTCCTTCAGGAAAGAAAAGTGTCTCAGTCGGGTCCCCGAAGACTCAATAATCGAACAATAGCTCCGGAGCTCGGAGGGAAATGTTTACATGGTGATGAGGCAGCCGTGGAGTGCAGGTCAAACACCTCGCCCCGGGGTAATGAAATCCTGATGACACCCACTAGGAGGGGAGGGTGGGAGAGGGAGAGAGACAGTGTGTGTGGGAGAGGGAGAGAGACTGTGTGTGGGAGAGGGAGAGTGAGAAGAAGAGGGGGAAGGAGAGGGAGAGAGTGTACTCACCTCTTTGTGGTTGAGGGGGTCGATTCACAGCTACTGGCCCCGCCTCTTCGCTGGTCACTACTAGGTCCACTCCTTGCTCCAAGACCTTTATCATACCTCTTAAATTATGAATGGTTTCTTCCTCCATACAGCATTCTCCAGATTGTTCCACTTCCTGACAATTCTATGACTAAAGAAATATTTCTTAACATCCCTGTGAGTCATCTGAGTTTTCAACTTCCAGTTGTGATCCATTGTTGTTGTGTCCTATCTCTGAAACATTCTGTGCCTATCCACCTTGCCAGTTCCTCTGGGTATTTATATAGTCATCATGTCTCCCCTATCCCTTCTGTTCTTCAGTGTCGTCAGGTTCATATTCCTTAACCTCTCCTCATAGGACATATCCCTTAGCTCAGTGACTTGTTTTTTGCATTTTCTCTAATTTCTTGACTTGGTTTAACAGGTGTGGGTTTTATACTGGTGCTGCATACTCCAATATAGGCCTGACATACAGGGTGTATGGTGTCTAGTCTTAGGTTCACCAGGCACCCATAGGTTGCAGCAGTTATTTCGTAGCATGCACTCCGTCTGCAATCTTCTTTGACCTTCCATGAGCCATTTGTCCGACCAGGTTTGCAGACTGTCCAGATCTCTTTGTAGTCCTACTTGATCCTCGTCCGTTTGAATTCTCCGCATTAGCCTCAAGTCGTCTGCAAACATGGACATCTCTGAATCTGTCCCTTCCGTCATGTCATTCACACATACCAGAAACAGCACCGTCCCTTGTGGAACCCCGCTCGTCATATGCGCCCACTCTGACACCTCGTCACCTACCATCACTCTTTGTTTCTTTCCTGACAGATGTTCCCTGATCCACTGGAATACCTTTCCTGCAATTCCTGCCTGTTCCTCTAGCTTTTGCACTGACATCTTACGCAGAACTCTGTCGAAAGCTTTCTAACAGTCCAAGGAAAATACTGTCTACCCCCCCCCCCGCTCTCCTGTCTTATTTTTGTTACCCTGTCTTAAAACTCCAGTAGGTTTGTGACAGGATTTTCCCTCTCTGAAACCTTGCTGGTTATCCTGTATAAGCTCACTCTTTTCTAGGTGCCCCACCACTCTTCTGATAATCTTTTCCATGACTTTACATAGTACATGCCAATGACACTGGTCTGTAGTTTAATACTGCATCTATGCCTCCTTTCTTAAAAATTGGGACTACATTTGCTGTCTTCCACACCTCAGGTAGTTGCCCTGTTATGATAGATATGTTGAAGATTGTTGTTAGTAGCACACTTAGTGCCTCTGCTTCCTCTCTCAGGACCCATGAATAGATGTTGTCTGGATCCACCGCCTTTTAGGTATTTAGTTCACTTAGCATTCTTTTTCACCTCCTCCTCGGGTGTGTGTAGTGTGTCCGGCACTTATTGGTGTACCCTACCATCCCGATTTGCTGGAATCCTTTCTGTATCCACTGGAAATACCTCCCTAAATTTCGTCTTGAGCTTATCACATGCTTCCTCGTCATTTATTGTTTTTCTCCTTCTTTGGATGCACAACAGCTTTGGGTTAGATTTAGGTTTCGATGCTATCATTCTTGTATTGCCACTTTGCGTCTTTATTCATGCATATTCGTTTCTAACTCTTGGCCCATCCCATTATTTTCCTGGGTCCTGTCTTCTATACTTTTTTGTATACTCAAGCACACTTAGCCGTGGCCTCTCTACACCTCTGGGTGACCCAAGGGCTCGTTCTGGTTTTATCATTGTTTCCATTTCCTTTGGGTATGAACTTGTCCGTCTCCCTGCACTTTGTGGCCATGTATTCCATCATTTCATTTCCTGTCATTCGTTCAAGTTATCTGTTCCACTGCAGCTCGTGCAGGAATTCCCTTATGTCTGTGTAGTCCCCTCTTTTTGCAGTTTGGTTACCCTCATCCTTCTCATGCTGTGTCACTCCTCACTGTTAACTCTACAATGTATTCGAGTCCCAGGACGACGTGGTCACTAGCTCCAAGGGGCTTTTCATAAGTGATATCCCCATTTTCTGAACTATTCAAGGTGAATATGAGGCCCAGCCTTGCTGGTCATCATCCTCTCTCTCTCTCTCTCTCTCTCTCTCTCTCTCTCTCTCTCTCTCTCTCTCTCTCTCTCTCTCTCTCCCTTAGCTAGTGTCGGAACACGGTAGTGGATGAGGTTCTCCAGTACTGCCTCCATCATCTTAGCCCTCCATATTTCTGGTCCCCCATGTGGCTCCAGTTTTTCCCAATTCCCTTGTGGTTGAAATCACCCACAACTAATAACTTGTCCTACCCATATGGGCCCTTCTGGCCACCTCAGCTAGTGTGTCCACCAATGCCCTGTTGCAGAGCTCTCATCATACTCATGTCTTGGCCTCCTTCTATTCTGTGGCAGGTTTATATTACAATAACCACCTTGGGCCTTCCCCCAGTCTGAAGGAAGTGTGCCTACTATACAGTCCCTTAATTACCTTCAATTCATTCATTCCAACTCATAAAAACTTCACTGGTTTTTGAAAAGCAGTGCAACTCCTTCCTCTCTGTTCCCTTTATCGTCCCTCAAGATCTGATACCCAGCCGGAAAGATCTGGTGTCTTATCCCAGTGAGTTTTGTTTCTGTGAGTGCTATGTCTGGGGATGCCTCATGTCCGGGGCTAAGGGAGTTGGAGATCGAGTAGGATATTATAGGAAGTTGCTGTGAAGGTGGGGTTTGTGCTGGGGGGGGAGGGTGCTGTGGGTGCAAAAGTGTGGGTTGTTTTGGGTTATTGTTTGGTTGCAAAATGGGGGACTGAGGGTGTTCTGTGGGAAGTTGTGTTTGCTGGTCCTCCCAAGTCTGGGCTTCCCTGCCTGTCTCTATCCTTGTCTCTCTTTCCTGCCCCTTACATCTTTGTACCCTCTCATTTCCTGTCATTCTGTTTGTGTTCTGTCAGGATCAAGGTACACCCACTTGTATTTCAATAAGATCTTTAGCCATGGTTTCTTTGAGTGTGTGTGTGTGTGTGTGTGTGTGTGTGTGTGTGTGTGGTGTGTGTGTTGTGTGTGTGTGTGTGTGTGTGTGTGTGTGTGTGTGTGTGTGTGTGTGTTTGTGTGTGCACTCACCTATTTGTGGTTGCAGGGGTCGAATCATAGCTTCTAGCTCTGCCTCTTAACTGATTGCTACTGGGTCCTCTCTCTCCCTGCTCCATGAGCTTTATCAAACCTTGTCTTAAAATTATGTATGGTTCCTGCCTCCACTACGTCACTTTCTAGGCTATTCTACTGCCTGACAACTCTATGACTTAAGAAATACTTCCTAGCATCTCCTCGACTCATCTGAGTCTTCAACTTCCAATTGTGACCTCTTGTTTATGTGTCCCATCTCTGGAACATCCTGTCTTTGTTCACCTTGTCTATTCTGCTCAGTATTTTATGTGTCGTTATCATGTCTCCCCTGACCCTCCTGGCCTCCAGTATTGTCAGGCCAATTTCCCTTAACCTTTCTTCGTAGGACAATTCCCTTAGCACTGGGACTAGTCTTGTTCCAACCTTTGCACTTTCTCTAATTTCTTGACGTACTTGACCAGGTGTGGATTCCAAACTGGTGCTGCATACTCCAGTATGGGCCTGATGTAAATGGTGTACAGAGTCTTGAACGAACGATTCCTTACGAGGTATCAGAATGCTATCCTTAGGTTTTCCAGATGCCCGTACGCTGCAGTAGTTATCTTACTGATGTGCGCCTCAGGAGATGTGCTCGGTATTATACTCACCCCAAGATCTTTTTCCTTGAGTGAGGTTTGCAGTCTTTGGCCACCTAGACTATAATGTGTCTGCGGTTTTCTTTCCCCTTCCCCGATCTTCATGACTTTGCATTTGGCAGGGTTAAATTCAAGGAGCCAGTTGCTGGACTAGACTTGTAGCCTGCCCAGGTCTCTTTGTAGTCCTGCCTAATTCTCGACCGATTTGATTCTCATCATTAACTTCACATCATCTGCAAACAAGGACACTTCTGAGTCTATCCCTTCTGTTATGTCATTCACATATACCAAAAACAGCACAGGTCCTAGGACTGACTGCTCGTCACAGGCGCCCACTCTGACACTTCGTCACGTACCATGACTCGTTGTTGCCTCCCTGTCAGGTATTCTCTGATTCTTTGCAGTGCCTTTCCTGTTGTGTGTGCCTGATCCTCTAGCTTTTGCAGTAACATCTTGTGAGGAACTGTGTTGAAGGCCTTCTTGCAGACCAAGAAAATGTAGTGTATCCACCCCTCTCTCTCTATTGTCTTACTTCTGTCGCTTTGCCATAAAACTCCAGTACGTTTGTGACACAGGATTTTCCTTCCCTGAAACCATGCTGGTTATCGATTACACACTTGTTTCTTTCCAGGTGCTCCTCCACTCTTCTCCTGATGATCTTCTCCATGACTTTGTTTACTATACACGTTAGTGACACAGGTCTGTAGTTTAATGCCTTACGTCTCTCCCCTTTTTTAAAAATTGGGACTGCATTTGCCATCTTCCATATCACAGGGAGTTGCACAGTTTCAATGGATGTGTTGAAGATCTTTGTTAGTGGCACACATAGCATCTCTGCTCCCTCTCTAAGGACCCATGGAGAGATGTCTGGCCCCACCACCTTTGAGGTATCAGGTGCACATAGCAGCTTCTTCACCTTCTCCTTGGCTATGTGTACCTCATACAGCACTTGTTGGTGTACCTCCCTGTTTTGATTTCCTCGAGTCCTACCGGTTTCCATTGTAAATACATTTTGTGTGTGTGTGTGTGTGTGTGTGTGTGTGTGTGTGTGTGTGTGTGTGTGTGTGTGTGTGTGCGTGTCTGCATATGCGCACACACTCTTGGCCTCACGTTTTAAAGAACAGTCACCAGCATTATTTGTTCCTGGCACCATAAGCACTATCATGCCTATTCTTGAATCTGCTTGAATGGCTTGTTGTAGTGTTTTAGAATCTCAGGTTAAAGTGTTGAAGGAGATTCTACTTCTTCAGGAGGAAAATAAGAGGCTGAAGCTTCGCATAGATGAGTTTGGGAGTGAGTGTGAGAAGGATTTAGCTGGTAAGGAGGAAATGGTCATCAGCAGTGATAGTGGCAGCTGCTTTAAGTGGCAAGTGGTTCACAGTTCAGGAAGAAGGAAGATGAGGAGAGTTAATATAGAAGATGTGAAGGTATGAAATCGATTCTCTGTTCTCCAAGACGAGTGTACTTCAGTGGTTAGTGAGGTTGAAGGTACCAGTGATTCCCCTGCTAAACAAGGTAAGAATATTTTAATAGTAGGCGATTCTCAGGTAAGATATATGGACTGTGCATTTTGTAACAGAGACAGAAAGGTCAGACAGAGAGTGTGCCTTCCTGGAGCTGGTGTTGGTGACATGGTCAGCACGTTGGACAATATTATGGAAGATAATGGGAAAAAGTCCATTATCTGTCTTAGTGCTGGGGGTAATGATATTGGGAAGGGCAGGAGAGAGGAGCTGCTGGATAAGTACAGGTCAGCCATAGAAGTTGTTAGGTTTAAGGGAGGGATCCCAGTCATATGTAGGATCTTGCCTAGAAAGGGAGTGGGCAATGAATGGATGTCTAGGGCAATTGGTATAAATTGCTGGCTAGACAGGTACTGCAAGGAACTTGCAATCCCATTCATTGATAACTGGGACCTATTCTTTGGCAAACATGATATGTGTGCAAGGGATAGGGTTCATCTCTCTGGGGATGGAGAGGTTGCATTAGCCAATTCAATTGAGAGGGTAATTGATCACTTATCTAGGAATATAAACTGATAGATTACAGAGGTATGGGTGTTTGTGGGAAACAATCAGGCTGCAGCATTAGGGTTAAAAACAGCAGTTATTACCGGGATACCTCAGGGATATGTTTAAAAGACAATATTCATAATAAAGTTGCTAGTAATGGCAAATCAACTGATCAACAAGCAAAGAAAGATAGTAGAGGGCAACGAGTGACTAGCTCCCTTAATTAAGGTTTACTATACAAAAAGCAGGAGTCTAAGAAATAAGATAGATGAGCTAAGATTACTTGCAAGTGTAGGTAATATAGATATTATTGGTATAAAAGAGACCTGGTTCAACCTGAAAGATAGAGAAATGCCTTCTGAATGCAACATACAGGGTTATAAAGTATTCCACACTGATAAGGTCAACAGGAAGGGTGGTGGAGTGGCGATATATGTCAGAGAAAATTGAAATTGCTGTCTTAGACATGATATAAGATTAGAAACATCGAACACAGAATCTGTATGGCTACAGTTTCTCGAGGGACGTGATAAATTAATTTTGGGTGTGATTTATAGGCCGCAAGCCTTCATAGGGAGTGCAGCAAGCTGTTATGGGACGAAATTCATAAGGCATCTAGATATGAAAATGTTGTGATAATGGGAGATTTTAACTTTAGACAAATTGATTCGAACAATATGACAGGAAATCTTGAGTCTAGTGACTTTCTTGATATGGTTCAGGATTGCTTTTTAGAACAGGTTGTGACAGAACCAACTAGAGGAAACAATCTGCTTGACTTGGTTCTTGCCAACAAAGATTCACTAATTAATAATCTCGAGGTTAATGATGAGCTTGGGGAATGTGATCACAAATCACTAAGTTTCAATATATCATAGAATTTCCCAGATAACTGCAATCAAATCTGTGTCCCAGATTTTCGCTTGGCCGACTTCATGGGACTGAAAAATTACCTGGATGGGCTAAATTGGGATGTCCTGACTATGGGTCAGGTAGGTGATCTTGGTTGCCAATATGACGTTTTTCAGAGCATAGTTCTAGCTGCCCAGACAACTTTTGTTCCGAGTAGGGAAATTAGATGTAACAAAAATGATACCAAATGGATGAACAATAGATTAAAACATCTCACTAGTCAAAAGAGAGGCATATATAGGCGTATCAAAAGAGGGGATGGGCAGTTAAGAAATCAATATATTCAATTAAAGAGAGAAATAAAGAAAGAAATAAAAAAAGCAAAAAGGGATTATGAGGCTAAGGTCACAAGGGATTCAAAGACTAACCAAAAAGTGTTCTTAGGTATACAGAAGTAAGATTAGGGACAAAATTGGCCCACTTAAGAGTAACTCTGGTCGGATCACTGACAGTGATAAGGATATGTGTGAAATTCTCAGTACCTACTTCCTCTCAGTTTTCACCCAGGAAAATACTAGAGATATTCCTGAAATAATAGACTATATAGAACAGGATAATAAACTATGTACGATTGCGGTAACTAGTGACATGGTCCACAGACAAATAGAGAAACTAAAACCTATCAAATCCCCAGGTCCTGATAAACTGTTTGCAAAGGTGTTAAAGGAATGTAAAAAGGAACTTATCATACTTTTGGCTAATCTTTTTAACATATCACTATAAAATGGCATAGTGCCTAATAAGTGGAAAATGGCAAATGTAATACCTATTTACAAGGCAGGTGACAGGTCCTTGGCTTCGAACTATGGACCAATAAGCCTTACCTCCATAATGGGAAATTTTTTGGAATCAATAATTGCCGAAGCAATTCGTAGCCATCTTGACAGGCACAGATTGATTAATGAGTCTCAACCCCCGTTTTACAAAGGGGCACTCCTGTCTTATGAATTTACTAACTTTTTTCACCAAGGTGTTTAAGGAGGTAGACCATGGTAATGAATATGATATTGTGTATATGGACTTCAGTAAGGCTCTCGATAAAGTTCCACATCAGAGGCTATTGAGGAAACTTAAGGCACACGAAATAGGAGGAGAAATTTTTTCCTGGGTAGAGGCATGGCTGACAAATAGGCAGCAGAGAGTTTGCATAAATGGGGAGAAATCAGAATGGGGGCACGTCAAAAGCGGTGTTCCTCAGGGGTCAGTGTTGGGTCCGTTGTTCACAATTTACATAAACGACATAAATGAGGGAATAAATAGCGACATAAGCCAATTTGTTGATGACATCAAAATAGGCCGTCCAGTTAATTCTAATGAGGACACTAGAACACTCCAGGATGATTTGAATAGACTGATGCAATGGTCGGAGAAGTGGCAGATGCAGTATAATATTGACAAATGCAAAGTTCTAAATGTTGGACAGTTAAATAACCATACAACATATAAACTAAATAATGTAGATCTTAATACTACTGAATGTGAAAAGGATTTAAGAGTTCTGGTTAGCAGTAATCTGAAACCAAGACAACAGTGCATTAGTGTTCGCAATAAAGATAACATAATTCTTGGCTTCATATCTAGAAGTATAAATAATAGAAGTACTCAGGTTGTTCTTCAACTCTATATATCCTTGGTTAAGCCTCATTTAGACTATGCTGCACAGTTCTGGTCACCGTATTACAGAATGGATATAAATGCTCTGGAAAACGTACAGAGGAGGATGACAAAGATGATCCCATGTATCAGAAATCTTCCATATGAGGATAGACTGAGGGCCCTGAATCTGCGCTCTCTCGAAAGGCATAGAATTAGTGGGGATATGATCGAGGTGTATAAATGGAAAACAGGAATAAAGGGGATGTAACTAGCGTACTGAAAATTTCCAGCCTAGACAGGACTCGCAGCAATGGATTCAAGTTTGAAAAATTCAGATTCAGCAAGGATATAGGAAAGCACTGGTCTGGTAATAGAGTCGTGGATGAGTGGAACAAAATCCCGAGTGCAGTTATTCAGGCTAAAACGTTGTGTAGTTTTAAAAATAGGTTAAATAAATACATGAGTGGGTGTGGGTGGGTGTGAGTTGGACCTGACTAGCTTGTGCTGGTGGGTCTAGTGCCGTGCTCCATCCTTGAGTGGAGGTGACCAGACTGGGTGGGTCTTTGGGCTAATCCGGGGGGGTGGGTCATTGGGCTAATCGGGGGGGGGCATGAACCTACTCCACATGGGTCAGTAGGCCTGTTGCAGTGTTCCTTCTTTCTTATGTTCTTATGCATTTGAGTTTGGAGAGGATCTCCACCTTTCAGATTATTATAATTATAATCAAAAAGAAGCACTAAGCCACAAGGGCTATACAGCGCTGCAGGGTAGGGAAGGAAGCGAGGGTATTGGGCGGTAGAAGGGGGGAGGGATGATCAGTAGGTTACAGAAAACAGCGGGGCAGGGGATAGTGCGGGGGTAGAGGGCAGCAAGAGATTGAGGTAGAAAGGGCTGAAGGTATCATCAGAGTTTGTGAAGTCAGTTGTTGCCAAAAAGTCAATGAGAGAGTCCAGATGAAAGATGGGTCCATCAGCGAGAAGGGAAGGTAAAGAGAGAGCAGCGGAGCGAAGACGACGTTGGAGGTATATTCTGCGTGCTCGTTGATAAAGTGGGCAGTCTAATAGAATGTGGCTAACCGATAATGGAACCAGACAATTCTCACATAGAGGAGCATGGCGCCTCTCCATGAGATAACCATGAGTAAGACGAGTATGGCCAATGCAAAGACGGGAGAGAGTAGTCTCCCAACCTCGACACTGGTGACAAGAAGACGGCCAGTAACCTAGACTCGGCTTAATAGATTGAAGTTTGTTACCTAGCAGAGTAGACCAACTTTGTTGCCAACGGGTGTGAAGGTGGGTAGCTATTGCAGCAAAATAGTCCGTAAATGGAACACCTCTATATGAAACTGGTATGCCATGTACTGCTGACCGCGGAGCAGTGTCTGCCTGTTCATTGCCCTGTACGTCAACATGACCAGGAACCCAACAAAAAACAATATCTTTATGCTTGGAAGAGATGCGGCATAGCCAAAGTTGGATATGGAGGACTAAGGGGTGAGGTGTATCAAATTTCTGTATAGCCTGTAAAGCACTAAGGGAATCTGAGACAACCACAAATGATGACATAGGTATAGATGCAATACGGATAAGTGCTGCAAGAATGGCATACAATTCAGCAGTAAAGATACTAGCTGAAGAGAGTAAATGCCCTCGAACGACGCTGTCCGGAAACAATGCTGTGAATCCTACGCCATCAGAAGGCTTAGAGCCATCTGTGTACACTGCAATGGCATGAGAATGAGAGTGGAAGTGGTCAAGAAAAAGAGAGCAGGAAGCTACCGTAGACAGTTGGGCTTTCGAGCAAGGGAGTGAGAAAGAACAGACTCGAACAGCTGGAACTTCCCAGGGGGGTAGGGAAAAGTGAGATGCTACATGAACATAGAGAGGTGGTAATTGAAGAGAAGACAAGAGCGAATGTAGGCGAAGGGAGAAGGGATGGAGCAAACAGGGGCGGTGAACAAATAAAGAATGTCTACTAATATCGGTGACCATTCTATAAATGGAAGGATTGCGGAGATCATGAGAGCGTACATAGTAGCGAAGGCAATGGGCATCACGGCGATCGGATAAGGATGGAACGTTCGCTTCTACAAAGAGGCTCTCAACAAGGGAAGAGCGAAAAGCACCAAGGCATAAATGTAATCCTTGGTGATGAATGGGGTTAAGGCTAGAGAGAGTAGCAGGAGAGGCCGCTGAATAGATCTGGTCACCATAATCAAGTTTCGATAAAATGAGGGGGAATGTAGGCGAAGTAGAGTTCGACAATCAGCTCCCCATGAAAGATGAGCAAGGGTTTAAAGAAGGTTCAGCCGGCTGTGACAAGTTGCCTTCAGAGAGGTAATGTGAGGTTTCCAGGATAACCTACGGTCAAAGAGGAGGCATAGAAACCTGACTGTATCACGTTCAGGGATACATGAGCTATAGAGGTACAAAGGATGATCGGAGATGACAGAGCGTCTAGTGAAAGTAATTTGGTGAGTTTTGGAACTGGAAAATTTAAACCCAAGTGTGGTGGCCCAATTGGAAACATGGTCGACCGCATGTTAGAGAGAAACTGTAAGGTGTCAGTCAGCACCTGCACATGCAATAGCGAAGTCATCAACATAGAGTGATGACCAAATATTGGATGGAAGACTAGAGCCCAAATCATTTATAGCAAGGAGAAAAAGTGTTGTGCTCAGAACACATCCCTGGGGGACACCTTCAGCTTGGATAAAGTCCGGGGAGAGCACATTATTAACCCGAACACGGAAATGTCTGTTGGTTAAGAAGTTCTTAAGGAAGGATTGTAGATTGCCTCGAAGGCCTAAGGAGTGGGCTTGGGCTAAAATATTAGACCTCCAAGCTGTGTCATATGCCTTCTCAAGGTCGAAAAATATGGCAATAACTGAGTGGTTATTCGCAAAGGCATTACGAACATACGTATCCAAGCGTAGTAAGGGGTCTATGGTAGAACGGCCCTTACGAAAGCCATATTGACGAGTGGAAAGACTGTTGTGTGTCTCTAAATACCACACTAAACGTCTATTTACCAGGCGTTCCATCACTTTGCAAAATGCACTGGTAAGAGCAATGGGACGATAGTGAGAGGCTTCAAGTCCTGTAGTACCCGGTTTGCGGAAAGGGAGAACAATGACAGATTTCCACAGCTGTGGAAGAACTCCCTGTGACCAAATAAGATTGAAAAGACGTAATAGGACTGCAAGGGCTGACTGATGTAAATGTTGTAGAATACGAATATGAATGTCGTCGGGCCCAGCTGCCGATGATCGGCAAGCTGAGAGTGTTGCCTCCAGATCCTGGAGTGTAAAAGGCACATTATATTGTTCTTCCCTGAGAGAAGAAAAGTCCAAGGGTAATAACTCTCTGGCAGACTTTGAGGAAAGAAACGAGGGGCATAGATGGAGACCCTGAGAAATACGGACCAGATGATTGCCGACTTCATTGGCAACATCTAGTGGGTTTGCTATATCAACACTGGCAACCCACAGAACAGGAGCCGGGTCAGGAGAATATTAACCACTCAGTTTTCATACTTTTTTCCAGACTGCACTCATAGAGGAAGCAGAGGTGATGGTGGAGACATAATCTCGCCAGCAAGTGCGTTTAGTGTCACTGATGACACGGCGAGTGATCGCACACTTCTGCTTAAAATCAAGAAGTCTCTCCGTGGTTCTATTGTACCGGTACCTGCCCCACGCAACGCATTTCAAACGTACTGCACGAGCACAAGCAGGAGACCACCAAGGCACGCATTTCTGAGAATGCCTGCCCGAAGTTTGGGGTATAGAATGAGAAGCTGCGGTTAAAACGGAGGACGAGAAGAGGTGTAAAAGCTCATCAACGGAGGACGAAGAAGGAACTTCACTATAAACAGTTAGTTGTGAGTAAAGGTTCCAATTTGCCTGATCAAATTGCCAGCGTGGGTTACGAAGAGGTGGTGAATGTGAAGGGGAAGTAAGAATGATTGGGAAATGATCGCTGCCATGTAAATCCGGGAGAACAGACCAGGTGAAGTCTAATGCGGCAGAGGAAGAGCAGACTGAGAGATCGATGCTAGAGAGAGTATGAGTCCGAGGATCAAAATGGGTGTGAGTACCTGTATTTAAAACATGGAGGGGGTGGGTAGCAATTAAAACCTCTAACTGAATGCCACGGGAATCACAGTGAGACCCCCAAAGGAAATGATGGGCATTAAAATCGCGAAGTAACAGAAGTGGTGGCGGTAATGACGAAACAAGAAAGGCAATATCTGGGATAGATAATGCCCGAGAAGGAGAGAGATACAAAGAACAGATTATATACCACCTATGCAAGTGGATACGGGCTACTGTGTAATGCAGCGAAGTACGAAGAAATAGCTGATGGTATGGAATATCAGTGCATAGAAGAAGGGCACTTTCATTAAAGGTCCCATCAGGAAAAAGATCTGAAGAATACAATAAATTATAGCCTGAGATGGGATAGATAACGGCAGAGTGTAATTTTGGTTCCTGTAAGCAAACACCAAGAGGGGAAAACTGGGAGAGCAACATCTGAAGCTCACCCCAATTACCCCTGAGGCCGTGAATATTCCACTGTAAATAGGCCATGATTGGCAACGATAAAGATACCTGAAATCCGCAGGCAAGGGTACCTATGGACTAGAGGGGTTAGAGAAGTCCACATGCGGTGGCAAAGGAAAACGTTCAAGTAGCGAAGGAATGGTGCGTTGTGAAGAAAGGACTTGCGTAGATGGAGAAAAGGAAAGAGAAGGAACAGAGGGTGGATCAGTGTCTGTTGATGGTTTGGTCTCTGCAAAATATTCAGAGATTGCTTCAAGTGTTTCGGAGTTCAGAGACGTCGTTTGGGAGACAATATTGGAGATGGAAGGAGGAGGAGTTTGAGTAAAGATTGGAGCTGTAATGGACTGTACCAAGGTAGGGGGGGGGGCGAAAGGATGGAGGGAACTGGAGAAGTGTGGGAGGGGACAGAAGAGGCAGAAACCTGGGAGGTGGCAGAAGAGAAAGAAACTTGGGAGGGGACAGGGGAGGAAGGCACAGAACGAGGAGGAGGATGAATCTCCACACTTGTAACAGAGCCAGTGAAAGGGGAAAGGGGAAGACTCAGGTACAGAGACTGGGAAGGTAAAATGTGGAGGTGGATGAAGGGAAGGAGGGGTTATAGGAGATTTTTTGGGCCTCTGAGAAGTAGAGGGACGATTGGGAGGAGGTGTCGTACGAGGTCTTGCCGATACCGGGTTTGTGAGGGAGGACACGAAGAAGTGAGGACAGACTGAGCCCAGGACAGCAAAAGAATTAGACACAGGAGTGACTATGAGACTGGCAACCACAGAAGAGGCTGCAGAAGATGTGACCCCAGAAGTGGGGGGACGCTTTGAAACACGAGAATAAGAAACACGGGGCAGTCTTCCTTGGAGGAGGAGATGAGAAACCGCCATAGCATAAGAGAGACTTTCTGCCTCCTTGAGGCAACGAATTTCCCGCTCATTTAAGTAGACTTGGCAATGGCAAGAGTACAAAGGGTGAGCCTCATGACAATTAAGGCAAGAGGGAGTTCGACTGAAAGACGTATTAGAATGGTCATCGGCACCACAGACTGGGCATTCGGCTATAGATCTGCAATATTTTGCTGGGTGGCCAAATCGCCAGCAATTCCTACACTGTTGCGGTGTAGGGATCAACTTCCGAACTTGTAACTGATGTCCTGCTACATAAACAGAGGATGGGAGTTCACGGCTGTCAAAAGTTAAACAAGCCACATTACAAGGGTATCGTCTTCGCCCACAGGCAGGAAGAACATAAGTGTCTACCTTGAGAATTAGGAGATCTTGGAGTTCCAGCTGTTCGAGAATGTCAGTGCCACATGTCTGGAAATTCTGTTGAACTATGGTATGGGGCAGAATAACAGTACCACTACAAGAATTGAGGGAATGGTGTTTTTTGATAGTGATAGGAATAGTATCGATATGTGAAAGAAGAGAAAAATCATGAGCTTGGGTAGAATTCTGGACTGTGATGATGTGCATACCACTCTTAAGGACATGAAAGGAAATATCTCTACCAACACGGCGTAGGAGCGCTTTGCCAATACTATAGTCTGGAAGATAGGCAGTAGAAGAAGTCGGTCTTAATGTAAAGAATTTAGTCCATTGTGTGGTCTGAAACTGAGTGTGGAGAGGGAGTGCATGACGTGTCGGTCTTTTCCGAGTAGATAGGGAAGGTAACGAAGTAACATCATTAGGCGATTGTCGTTGACGTTTAGAAGTGGGACTAGAGTCGGTTCAACATGGGACGGGCCGGCAATTCGAAAATCGCCACACCGTAGAGGGAGAAGCTGGAAGCATAGTCAAAGGAGAGCGGAGGTCAGACAAATGGAAGGAGTCAGTGGATGCACCGGTACCTGAAGTGGGTGAGGAAACAGCACCAGCAAGAGGTACAGGGGCCTTAGGAATGTCCGAAGAGTGGCCAAAAGACGAGGCGAGGTCAGAACGGGGTGCGGTAACAATAAGGGGCCCGGGGGTAGTGGGGTCATGGATCGGGTACTCCATGGTTAGGTTACTTCTTTCTTTTTGTTTTTAAGAAAAAAAAGAAAGAAGAAAAGAAAAAGAAAAAAAGAATAAAAAAAGGGGGGATCGGGGAGGGATAGTTCCTAGGAGGAATGGAAGGGCCAGGAATCTCCCTCTGTGCCCAAGAGGACCTCAGCACTGCAAGTAGCACAGTTGCAGCATGGAACCCATGCCATACCCTACCCATCATGCCAGTAAACCAGCAATCCGGGATAGCAACCTCACATCTGCCGAGCTACCTCGGTGGACAAAAGAGAGGGCGTCCGGATATCTGCCACAAAGCATACCTCCTTCGGCCACCACCCCCAGAATCCAAAAGGTGGCTTCCAGAGATATACCCATCGCCCAAAAGACACCTAAAGCCACCCTCTTGGATACCGGAGAGGTATCGGGACATCCCCAGGCAATCCAGATTCCATGGCAAACTAAGCCACCGCCAACGGAATGGGATAGACTCCAGTACCCTTTCCCCTACCTAGGAACTAGCGTGCCTGTGCAAAAAAAATCCCAAAGGCCAAAAAGGAAGGGCAAACCATACCCCGGCCGGGAATGAACCCGCGGTCAGAGAGTCTCAAAACTCCAGCCCGTCGCGTTAGCCACTAGACCACTCTCTGACCGCTGGTTCAATCCCGGCCGGGGTATAATTTGTTTGCAATTGTGTCATTACTATTTTGTGAGTCAGGAAGGGCAAAAGGGAGGGGTGGGGAGGAGGAGGAGGAAAGGAAAAAGGGGAGGATGGGGAGGATGGGATAGGGATGGGGGGATTGGGGGGTAATTAGGTTCGGTCTGAGGAAGGAGACCGACAGGTTTAATTCCTCGGACCAAGAGCCTCTTCACCATGCCAAGGAGCCCCCCTTGAAGAGGTCCACCTTTCAGAGAAATGAGAAAGAGAGAGTAGACAGGTACAATCATTGTGTAAAACTGATTTCTTGCTAACCGATTTTTGGATTCTCTTCTCATCAAGAAGCTTTTCAATATTTGGACTGGTACTTAATAATTTGCAACGAATAGCTCTTTCCACTGCATGCCGATTTCTCTGTTTTGACTGAATGTGCAACAAACAAAAATCCTGCTTCACACAGACAAGTTGATGCAAATGGCAAAAAGACTCTGACTTTATGTGCTGAATAATTTGCGTAATTCTCACTCATTCTGACCCAAAATTTCGACTGCTGGTGCACGTCTTGAGCCAACAAACAATTTTTCATTTCCAAAAGTTCCCGCAGATCCATGGGAACACTATTGACATCTATTGTGAATGGATTTCTGATGAAAACTAACCCATTCTTGTCCTGTCTACCTCCGGAATGTATCGTTGGCATTCGTCTATAGTTTCCGTACATAATCGAGAATTTGCATAGGAATGGTTTCTTTCCCCCGAGCATACTATCCATATGCCTTTATGAGAAAACAGATTTGCACCTTTTTCTTTCAGCTGAAGATTTACTTTGTTCAAGGATCCAAAAATATCGACAAAACACGTAAATTGTAGATTGACTACATGAAAACATTTAGGAATTCCTCTTTTCCTTGAGCATAGAGAAATAACTAACTCCTCTCTCAGCTGAAAAATTCTGTCAAGTAAAATCCCTGCTGATAACCACACTCCAGAAGTGCAGAATAGCATGCAAAACTTTTAGAGAGCCTGGTGTTCACAGCCGATAATTTAATGTAACCGACCACCTTCACCAACCCAATGAAAACAGCATTCGGTTGTTCCGGCAATGTTTTTAATGCCACAGCATCTATATGACAACTAAAAAGCACAATATGGTGACTGGAACAATACGCAAATAACCCGCACATAGGACAGAAACTGAACAAAGAGAGGAATATTTGACGATGTAATAAAAAAGAAATGCATCTACAGAGACAAAGCCAGGAGAAGGATTCATATAAGTTGTGTATGATGGATACTTCTATAAGACGGCGACTGTGAAGGCTAGGAGTAGGTTAGTTTTCGCAGAGGACCAGACAGTAGGATGACTGTGATCTCTAACATGACAGAAAAGACTATTATTTGTGTTAGCGTGACTAAAACTCTTCGTGTTCTTTGAATCTGTCAGAAACAGAGCGACCAGGCTCTCCAAAGTATTGGAGAAGACAAGAGGGGCATGAAATAAAGTAGACACCAGGGGTATCTATAGCAGGAGGAGAGGTACAAACTAGATTACTGCAAAGGGTGTTAGTCTGGCGAAAAGTAAGTTTTATGTCCAAAGAACGGAGAGAGTTGTTGAGATCAGAAAGACTGGAAATATAAGGAAGGCAGAGAACAGGATAATTCACAGGAGTAGAGAGCTTGGGAGAGA
The DNA here is from genome assembly GCF_026875155.1 of Cherax quadricarinatus. Taxonomy (NCBI): domain Eukaryota; kingdom Metazoa; phylum Arthropoda; class Malacostraca; order Decapoda; family Parastacidae; genus Cherax; species Cherax quadricarinatus. Next base: position 23,208,471 of record NC_069411.1, read on the forward strand.
AGAAAGTCCATTTAGCACGTGAGAAGGCAGAGCTTATGAAATTGGAAGGGCAGCCAAGACGAAAGAACAAATTACGATGAGTAGAAATTTCCGATCCATGGAACTGAGCGGTCACAAATACGGAAGGCATGGAGAAAGTGAGAAATAAGAACACTTTTCTAGACAGAGGGAGCATGGTAAGAAACGTAGTGAATCTACATGTCACTGGGCATGGCCTGAGATAAACGGAAAAAGAAAAGCTTGTAGCTAACGGTGAACGTGTACATCAAGAAAAGGAAGCAAAGAGTTAAGGACATCGAAAAATAATTGGAAGAGACTAGAATCATGGGGCCAAAGAGCAAAAATGTCATTTACATAGCGGAACGCGAGGGAAGGACGCACACCAATGGTACTCTCCCACTACCAGCTCTACCCCTACCACTGCTTCCTTATTTTTTTCCTCTCTTGGTCCTGTCCGCCCCACTTGTCTATTTAAACTGCCTCCCTCATTCTTGTGTTAGTGTGACTTTGTCAATGGTTCAAATGGGACCGAAACGTCATCTTTAGCTTCTTTCTTTCTCTCTCTCTCTCTCTCTCTCTCTCTCTCTCTCTCTCTCTCTCTCTCTCTCTCTCTCTCTCTCTCTCTCTCTCTCTCTCTCCTCTCTCTCTTTCTCTCTCTCTCTCTCTCTCGCCACTGAGAGAGAGAGAAATTGTTAACAATTTCGAACACATCCTCAAGTTTTGTGGTTATATCAAGTCTCTTTAAAAAAAAATCATCTTTGAAGTCTCCCTCAACAACATGCCGTGTGAACACCAACTGCTGAGAGCACAATGCAACACTGGTCGATTCATCCAATTTTATGGCAAACAATGGAGACTTCTTTATTTCATACACAACTTGGTTACTGATATTTTGTGATAGCTCATTTATCCGTCTCGATACTGTGTTAGTATCAGGTATATTTTTCAGCTAGTTGTTTCCTCGCCAAAACAACGCTGCACAGTTTCTTTTGCACAAGGGAACACAAGTTGCTCTGCAATAGCACGAGGCTTCATGGTCTATGGAAATTTGGATGCAACAGTTTAGGAAGCGCTGTCACTATAGAGATAACTGCCGCTCGAAATACAATTCATCTTTCTTCTTCAGGTTCGGGTGACACTTGTCGAGATGAAGTTTCAGCTTAGCCGGCTTCATTGAGTCATTACTCAAGAATTTAAAACAAATAATACATTTTGGATAATCAACGTAATCTTTTTCACGAAAAGTGAAGCCGAATTTGATGTAGTCCTCCCAATACTTGCACTTGACATTCCTTCTTGACGGCTCCATTATTGGGGATAATGGCGACAACATTATCCCCGATAATGCCAATGCAACGATATTTACTTATTTTTTTTTTATTAAGTTCACTTCCAAATACAAAAATGTGTGTAATTTAATGTAATGTATGCACTTTAAATTCTAAAACTGTCTATAATAAAACTCTGTTCGGGCTTCTGACAGGTCTGCATTTTAGCAGTCACAATGTTTAGCCTTAATATCAGCTATTAGATATTTATTATCCAGTGCTTATAAAACGGTGCACTGTTAGCTGATTTTGAACTTGCTTCCTACGATATGTGGTTTCTATACCACATAGAAGGCAATATTTGGTGACTTATAATCACTTGCTGATCCGGACACAGTTAATCTGAAGTACTTTGTATAATTATCGAGAACACTAGAGAGCTGCCTCTAAATTTGCAGCAGCTCTTCATAGACCGATTTACACAACACTGTTTTGCTGGTCAGCTGGTGGAATCTTGTGTCACATCACGATCGCTTCCTAGATGCTGTAAATGTAATTAATATTTATGACTGAGAACAGAGAATAATTTGTGCTGCAGAAAGCAACAGTGAAGTACAATAGAACCTGTAATCTAACCATACTACTCCTATTCAACTACACCGGACAAACGACGCAGCCACTCAGCACGACGACAGCAGTTATGCTGTCACTCAGTTCCAGAAACAGGGTCGTGCTGCCGTTAACGTAAGCTATTGCACAGAAATGTTAAGGGAATGCTAGCCAAATGGCGGCGCCTGCTCACGCAGTGTGAAAATGGACAATGTTCTTGTCGGATACCCAAAGGTTCGCCATGGACCAGCAGTGGGCCGTACACCATCGGTTGAAAACCGTTTGCTTAATATATGACATGCAGAGTTTTTAAAGATAATTTATTGAGGCTTGTGAAGGCAGTTCTGAGATTATCAGTTATCTCATATGGTTTTATATTCAATTTATGTGTAATTGTGGCGATATTTTGGGTGTGATGTTCACTCAGAGATCCTTATCCTTTGAGATATTTTTAGTTTTTCGCTTCTCAAGCTGTAGTCCATGTATTGCCGCCTCTCTCTACGTCCCCAAATTTCATGACCTTGTACTTGCTTGCGTTGAACCACAATAACCACTTGTCTGACCATTCTTGCAGTTTGTTCAGGTCTTCCTGTACCCTGTCTCAATCCTCTTCTGTTTTTCTTCTCATTAGTTTTACATTAACAAACAATGAAACACGTGAGTTAATCTCCTCTAGCAGGTCATCAACGTTTATTAAGAATAGTAAATATCCTAGAACTGATCCTTGGAAAATCCAACTTGTTACACTTTCCCATCCCGAAGCATCTGCTCTTGCCATCACCCTCGGTCTTCTGTTCGTTAGATATTCCTTGTATCCGTGCTTGCTCTAATTTGTGAATTAAGCTGTTGTGAAGTACGATGACAAATGCTTCCCTACAATCCAAGAATACCCTGGTCGCTCTTACTGGATTTCCTATTTTAGTGAGGCAAGACTTACCTTCCCTAAATCCTTGCTTGTTTTCTATAAAAACATCCCACGTTCTTAGATGCTCAATCGATCATTTCCTGATAATACTTTCCAATACATTGAACAGTATACACGTCAGTGATACAAGACTATATATAATTCAGTACCTCCGATAGTTCGTTCCTCCCACGGCTTGTATATTGCAATCATGTTTGCAGTTTTCCAGCTGTCTGGTAGGTTTCCTTCCTCTCAGCATCCATGGTGATACACTATCATGCCCAATGGATTTTGATGTGGACTACTCTTTTAGTAGTTTCATTACTTTCTTTGATGCCCGAATTTAATCTAATAAATGCTAAATGACCATTTTATTCCTGTATTCTAGCTCCATCCCTTTTCCTTACTGAAAGGCTTGAGGACTTTTGCTTAATTCCTTCTCAAATTCTCTATTGTGGGTTCCTTCCTCTTTAACAGTTCATAATCTTTTACAGTCGTTTTCCTTTTTAAATGGCAGTGTTGTAGTTTTGGCTCTGATTTGGCGATTTACTGGACTGTCATTCTAAAACTGACATAATACTTCTCTTCTTATCCTTACTTAGTCATAAAGGTGAACTTGGCAAAAGCCAGAATCAGTCAGCTATACAGGTTAAATCAGCCCCCCTCTCATATCAAGAAGCATCTACATAAGATGATGATACGACTTATGCTTGGATATCCTTTGGTGCTCATGTCGCTAAAAACCACAAAAATGTTACAGCTGAAAAGAGTCTAGAACAAAGCACTTACTCTTGTGAGTTTTTTTTTAACATGTTGGGCCATGAAATTTTCCATTATTGCCTCAGTTTTGCTTCCCATATTTCTGGCCTTCCATTTGGATCCCAGTTCTTCCAGCTTACCTTGTGATTGAAATCACCGACAATCAGTAGATTTGCTTGGGTTTTCTTGTTTCTAGAATTTGAACAGTGGCTCTGTTGTTCTTATACTTGTGCCTAGGTCTTCTGTTCTTCAGTGGGGATTAGAAATCACTGTTACTATTACCTTGTCTCCTGGTCATTATTTTTCCTCGAAAATAGTCATCAAAATTACCAGTGTATCAAAGCTACACTGTTTCTTTTCCATTAGTCCCACCCCACCTCAATTTCTGCTTTCTCTCTCTCTCTCTCTCTTCTCTTCTCTCTCTCTCTCTCTCTCTCTCTCTCTCTCTCTCTCTTCTGTGACAATCCCTCTTGTAATAGTTCACTGGTTAATATTCCAGAAAGCTTCATCTTCGTGAGTGCTATAATACCTGGATGCTCTTAATTTATCATTTTTGTTTGTGATATTCTGTGTGTTTGTATATCTTACTGGTTATTTATGATTCACTTTAAGCCGAATAGAAGGCGTTGTCATTGGTGTGAACAGAGATATCAGGGAATGGGGAATACAAGTGGGAGTAGGGGAAGCAATAATAAGGAAAGTGGGTCAATAGAGTGAATGTATGTGTGTGCGTGTGTGTGTGTTAGTTACCATTTAGTTGTATGTGTGTGCGTGCGTGCGTGCTTGCATGCGTGCGTGTGTGCGTGCGTGTGTGTGTGTGTGTGTACTCACCTAGTTGTGATTGCAGGGGTCGAGTCATAGTTCGTGGCCCTGCCTCTTCACTGGCCGCTACTGGGTCCCTCTCCCTGCGCCATTAGCTTTATCATACCTCTACATAAAGCTATGAATGGATCCTGACTCCACTACATTGCTTCACAGACTATTCCACTTCCCGACTACTCTGTGACTGAAGAAATACTTCCTAACATCACTGTGATTCATTTTTGTCTTAATATCGTAGGGGTTCTTAAAAGGAGATATCGAGGGTTGAAGGTAGACACACTTGTTGGATGGTAACGATATATTGTCAGACTGTGGTAATGGGAATGAAACTGTCAACTGTGTTTTGTTATTAGCCGAACAGTGTGTCAGAAATTTTCGTGTTTACGCTCCCTCCGTATTCTAAGAATTTGACAGTAATGATCTGAGTGCGCACCAGATGCCCTGCTGTTAATTTCACCTTGTACATATATATATATATATATTTATTCTTCCTCAGAATCCGTAGAGTGCATGAATACAGATCGATCGATCAATTCCATCCCATATTGTACAATGATTTGTTCTTACAGTTTGTAATGCATTACGTTAAAACTCATTACGTTAAAAGTGATTACGTTAACACCCATTACATAAAACTCATTTTGTTAACATCCATTATGATACCATCCATTAATTCTAAGTTATATATGAATTTGTTATTGTATAGAATCAGTCCAGAACCAGCTGCCTGTTCAGCCTATAGGATAGTAGTGTATGTCGAGACGACATACGTAACATGACTGAGCTGTCAGCATAGTTGCTGATCTCCTTATATGTGTTGTATAGCATATCATAGTACCATCCATGTGTTTATATAGAAGATCCCTTTTAGGCCTGTGACTGTTTGTGTGACGTCACGGGATGCGCATGTGTGCGTTCGTACCTCTGCCTCCCTCTTAGTCGGCGCATAGACATCCAGGCTAGAACACGGTAAGGCTGGGCTCCATCTCCCATTACCACAGTCTGACAATACAGCATTACCATCCAACAAGTGTGTCTATCTTCAACCCTCGATATCTCCTTTTAAGAACCCCTACGACATTAAACTTCCAACTGTGTCTCCTTGTTGTTATGTCCCATCTCTGGAACATTCTGTCTCTGTCCACCCTGTCAATTCCTCTCAGTATTTTATATGTCATTATCATGTCCTCCCTATCAATCCTGTCCTCAAGTGTCATCAGGTCGATTTCCCTTAACCTCTCCTCGTTGGACATACCCCGTAGTTCTGGGACTAGTCTTGTTGCAAACCTTTGCACTTTCTCTAGTTTCTTTACGTGCTTGGATAGATGTGGGTTCCAAACTGGCGCTGCATGCTCCACTATGGGCCTAACATACACATTGTACAGGGTCCAGAACAATTCCTTATTAAGGTGGCGGAATGCTGTTCTTAGGTTTGCTAGGTGCCCAAATGTTTAAGCAGTTATTTGGTTAATGTGCGCCTCAGCAGACGTACCTGTTGTTATACTCACCCCAAGATCTTTTTCCTTGAGTGAGGTTTGTAGTCTTTGGTCCCTTAGACTGTACTCCATATGCAGCCATCTTTGCCCTTCCCCAATCTTCATATGAAGACTTTGCACTTGGTGGGGTTGAACTCCAAGAGCCAATTGCTGGACCAGGCCTGCAGCCTGTCCAAATCCCTTTGTAGTTCTCCCTGGTCCAGTCCTAGGACTGACCCGTGTGGAACCCCACTCGTCACAGGCGCCCACTCTGACACCTCGCCTCGTAACATGACTTGCTGTTGTCTTCCTGACAGGTATTCCCTGATCCATTGTAATGCCTTCCCTGTAATCCCTGAGTGGTCCCCCAGTTTTTGCACTAATCTCTTGTGTGAAACTGTGTCAAATGCCTTCTTCCATTCCAAGAAAATGCAATCTACCCTCCCCCCTCTCTCTCTCTCTCTCTCTTGTCTTACTACTGTCACCCTGTCATAGAACTCCAGTAGGTTTGTGACGATTTCCCGTCCCTGAAACCGTGTTGGCTGTGGTTGATAACCTCATTTCTTTCTAGGTGTTCCACCAATGTTCTCCTGATAATCTTCTCCATGACTTTGCATACTATACATGTCAGTGACACTGGTCTATAGTTTAGTGCTTCTTGTCTGTATTCTTTTTCAAAAATTGGGACTACATTTACTGTCTTCCATACCTCAGGTAATCCTCCTGTTTTGATAGATGTTATCCAGCCCAATCGCCTTTGAGGTGTCTAGCTCACTCAGCAGCCCCTTCACTTCTTCCTCGGCTGTACGTATTGTGTCCAACACTTGGTGGTGTACCCCTCCTCTCCGTCTTTCTGGAGTCCCTTTTTTTTTTTTTACACAGGGTTTGACAAGGTTAAGAATCCCTAGCTTTATTGACAAGCTATTTACAGGTTAAGGATTCATAACTTTATTGGCAAGCTAAGAGCTGTTACCTACATCAGCTCATTTGAAAGCATTTTTATTGTTATGAGACATACAAGTAGGGAACAGGATGAAATTGGAGCCATCTGTGGGCCAGCATTTTCATATGATCAACTGACTTTATCTCGTTGACATCATTATGCTGTACGAATGTGTTCCATACTCGAGTCATCCTGGGTATATAGGATCTCAGATGGAGTGAAGTTCTGGAGAAGGGTACGGCCAGAGTGAAGTTGCTGCTTTCTGCCCGTCTTGTAGCATAAAAGCTTGTTTCATGCTGTCCTCAAAGTGGATCCAAGTGTGGTACTTTGACAATATTGGCCTTGTACATAACAGTGAGGCCACCCACATCCCTCCTATGTTGAAGGCTCTGCTGAAATGACAGATCTATCCAGGATGGGTCCAGGCGAGAGATGAGACGTCTTGCTCTGTTCTCTACTCTGTCAAACAGTCGCAGATGAGAGGGGGGGCAGGCAAACCAAGAAAGTGGATCATACTCAAGGTGCGAGCGTACTTGTGCCTCGTACAGAATCTTGCAACCCCTACTGTCAAGTAGATGCCAGATACGGCGAAGTGCTGTAAGCTTCCTGGCTGCCTTGTTTGCAAGATTTACAACATGGTTCTTCATGGTTAGTCTGGAGTCAAATTTCACCCCAAGGATATCAACTTCTTCTCCAGGTGCCAACACCCTCCCATTCATCCTTACTACTGCACCAGCATTACCATCATGGTGCCTAGAGACGATCATCATTTGCGTTTTCTCAGGTGCAAATGTTACTTGCCATCTATTTCCCCAAGCTGGGTGATTGATGTAGCTTAGAGCAGCTGGCATTTCTTCTCTTGGATAAGTGAATGTCAGTGTGCAGTCGTCTGCATATGCATGTGATTCTGGGATGAGATGAAGAAGGCCGTTGAAGTAGACATTCCATAACAATGGTCCCAGTACGCTTCCTTGTGGAACACTTGCCCCAATAGGATGTCTTGCGCTTCTGTCTCCTCTGTGAACACCTCTTTGTGTGTGTGTGTGTGTGTGTGTGTGTGTGTGTGTGTGTGTGTGTGTGTGTGTGTGTGTGTGTGTGTGTGTGTGTGTGTGTGTGTAGGTGTGTGTAGGTGTATGTAGGTTTGTGTGTACTCACCTATTTATGGTTGCAGGAGTCGAGTCATAGCTGCAGGCCCTGCCTCTTCACTGACTGCTACTAGGTCCTCTCTCTTCCTGCTTCATTAACTATATGAAACCTCGTTTTATAACTACGTATGGTTTCTGCCTCCACTACATCACTTTGTAAGCTATTTCACTTCCTGATAACTTTGGAGAAATTTTCTCCAGGAGGGGGGTATCAGCCCCCTTTAGCCTTTTCAGCCCCTTTCAGCCCTGAGGGGCCCAGCCCTCTCAGAAGGGGCATGCAGCTTGTTTACTTCCACATCAAGTAATTACAAGCAGATGTTTAACCCTTCTGAGAGGGCTGGGCCCCTCTGGGCTGAAAAGGGCTGAAGGGGGCTGATACCCTCCTCCTGGAGAAAATTTCCCTACATGCCTGATAATCTAGCTTTTTGCATTAACCTCTTATGAGGAACGGTGTCGAAGGCTTTCTTGCAGTCCAAGAAAATGCAGTCTATCCACTCCTCTCTCTCATGTCTGTCTTCTGTTACCTTGTCATAAAACTCCAGTATGTTTGTGACACATAATTTTCCTTCCCTGAAACCATGCTGGTTGTCGTTTATAAGCCTGTGTCTTTCTAGATGCTCCAACACTCTCCTGATGATCTTCTCCATGACTTTGCATACTATACATGTCAGTGACACAGGTCTGTAGTTTAATGCCTCGTGTCTGTCTATCTTAAAATTGGGACTACATTCGCCATCTCCCATACCTCAGGTAGTTGTCCAGTTTCAATGGATGTGTTGAAGATTTTTGTTAGTGGCACACACAGCATCTCTGCTCCCTCTCTAAAGACCCATGGTGAGATGTTGTCTAGTCTCACCACCTTCGAGGTATCAGCTTCACATAGCAGATTCTTTATCTCCTCCTCGGTTGTGTGTATTTCTTCACAGCACTTGTTGGTGTGTCTCCCTATTCTGAATTCCTGGAGTCCTTCCTGTCTCCACTGTGAATACTTCTTTAAATCTCATGTTCAGCTTCTCACATACCTCTCGGTCATTTCTTGTAAACTGCCCACCGTCCTTCCTCGGCCTAATTACCTGGTCTTTGTTGTTTTCCTCCTGATGTGGCTATACAACAGTTTCGGGTCAGACTTGACTTTCGATGCTATGTCATTTTCGTATTGTTGCTGAGCCTCCCTTCTTATCTGTGCATATTCGTTTCTTGCTCTTCAGCTAATCTCTTTATTTTCCTGGGTCCTTTGTCTTCTGTACTTTTCCATTCCCCAGTGCACTTAGTTTTTGTCTCCCTACACCTTTGCGTGAACTAAGGACTCGTTCTGTTCTTCCCATTATTTCTGTTTTTCTTGGGAACAAACCTCTCCTCTGCCTCCCTGCATTTTGTTGTCACACAGTCTATCATTTCTTTTACTGGTTTTCCTGCCAATTCTCTCTCCCACTGAACGTCTTGTAGGAAGTCCCTCATGCCTGTGTAGTCCCCCCTTTTGTAGTTTGTTTTTTTCCGTCCTATTCCTGCTACTCTCTCCACTTACAGCTCGACTATGTAATCAAAGGGCAGAACCACATGATCACTAGCTCCAAGGGGCTTCTTGTACGTGATATCCTCGATGTCCGAAAGTACTCAAGGAGAATACATGATCCGCTCTTGCTGGATCATCTTCACCTCTCTGGTAGTGTCTCCAACATGTTGATGCATGACGTTTCCAGTACCACATCCATCATCTTGGTTTTACATGTTTTGGGACCCCCATCGGGCTCCAGGTTTTCCCAGTCATTCTCTTTATGATTCAAATCACTCATAACTAGTAACTTTGCTCTCCCCATGTGAGCTTTTCTGGGCACCTCGGCTAGTGTGTCTACCATTGCTCTGTTGCTCTCATCGTATTCTTCTCTTGGCCTACTACAGTTCTGTGGTGGGTTGTACATTACTGCAATTACCACCTATGGCCCTAAGACTGGATTGTTTCTATGTAGTCCCTATCGCCCATTCTATTCATTCCTACCATTTCCTAAAATCACCACCTGTTTTTAATGAACAGTGCAACTCCTTCTCCCCCTCTGCTCCCTCTATCTCCCCTGAGGATTTGATGTACAGATGGAAAGATTGCATCTGTTATCCTGGTGAGTTTCGTTTCTGAGAGTGCTATTATATCTGGGGATGTCTCCTCGATTCTTTCATGCCTCTCCTCACATTTATATGTTATTCCATCTGCATTTGTATACCAAACCTTCAACTTTTCTAAAACTGTGGTCTGGGAGGTATGCAGGGGTTTTAAACCCAAAATTCCCTTTTTAACCCCAAAGGGGGGGGCCCCCAAAATTTGGGGGGGGTTTTTTCCCCAAAAATTTCCCCCCCCCCCTTTAAAAATTTTTGGTTTTCCCCCCCCCGGTTTTTTGGGGAAAAACCCCCCCTTTTAATTTTCCGTTTTTTTCCCCCCCCAAAAAAAGGGATTTTTTTTTTTTTTTTTTCCCCCCCCCCCCCCTTTTTTAAATTTTTAAAACCCCCCCTTTTTTAAAAAAACCCGGGGGTTTTTTTCCCCCTTAAAATTTTTTAAAAAATTTGGGGTTTTTTTTAAAAGGGGGTTTTTTTTTTCCCCCCAAAAAAAATTTTTTATTTTTTTGTTTTTTTTTTTTCCCCTTTTTTCCCCCCTTTTTTTTCCCCCGGTTAATTTTTTTTCCCCCCCCCGGGTTTTTTTTTTTTTTTTTTTTTTTTCCCCCCCGGGGGCCCCCTTTTTTTTTAAAAATTTTTTTTTTTCCCCTTTTTCCTTTTTTTTTTTTCCCCCCCAAACCCCAAAAATTTCATTTTTTTAAACCCCCCCCGGGGTTTTTTTTTTTCCCCTTTTTTTTTCCCCCCCCCCAAAGGGCCCCCCAAAAAAAAAAATTTTTTTTTCCCCGGGGTTTTTGAACTTTTCCCCGGCCCCCCAAAAAAAATTTTTTTCCCCCCCCTTTTTTTTTTTTTTTTTTCCCCCCTTTTTTTTTCCCCCTTTCCCCCCCCAAACCCCCCCCCGGGGCCCCCCCCCCTTTTCCCTTTTTTTTTAAAAATTTCCCCCCCCCAAATTTTTTTTCCCCCCCTTTTTTTTCGGGGCCCCCCCTTTTCCCCCCCTTTTTTTTTTTTTCCCCCCTTTCTTTTTTTTCCCCCTTTTGTGGTTTTTTTTTCCCCCAAAAACCCCGGGTTTTAAAATTTTCCCCCCCGGGGCCCAAACCCCCAAACCCTTTTCCCCCCCCCTTTTTTTTTTTTTCCCCCCCCCCCCTTTTTTCCCCCCCTTTTTCCCGGAATTTTTTGAAAAGGCCCCTTTTTTTTTTTTTTTTAAAAAAAAATTTTTTTTCCCCTTTTTTCCCCCCCCCCTTTTTTTTTTTTTTTTTTTTTAAAACCCCCCTTTTTTTTTTTTTTTTTGGGGGGTTTTTGGGGGGGGGGGTTTTTTCCCTTGGATTTTTTTGGGGGGAAATTTTTTTTTGGGGGGGCCCTTTTTGGGGGGTTTGTTTTTTAAATTTTTTGGGGGGAAATTTTTTTGGGGGGGGTTTTAAAAAAAAAACCCCGGTTTTTGAAAAATTAACCCCCCTTTTTTCCCCCCCCCTTTTTTTTTTCCCCCCCCTTTTTTTTTTTTTTTTGGGGGGGGAAAAAATTTTTTTTTTCCAAAATTTTTTGGGGGCCCCAAAAATTTTGCCTTTTTTTTGAAACCCATCTTTTTAAAAAACCCCCTTTTTTAAAACTTTTTTTTTGGGGGGGGGGTTTTAAAATTTTTTTTTTTTTTTTTGGTTTTTTTTTTAAAAAAAACCCCCCCCTTTGGTTTTTTTTTTTTTTTGCCCGGGGGGCCCTTCCTTTAAATTTTTTTTTTCCCCCTTTAATTTCCTTTGTTTGGCCCGGGGTTTTTTTTTTTTTTTTTTTTCCCCTTTTTTTTTCCTTTTCCCCCTTTTTTCCGGGTTTTTTTTTTTTCCTGGGTTTTGGGGTTTTTTAAAAACCCCCTTTGGGGGGATTAAAAAAAAAAAATTTTTTTTTTCCCTTTATTTTTCCTTTTTTTTTTTTTTTAACCCTTTTTTTCCCCCCTTTTTTTTTTTGGGGGGGGGGGGGGGGGGGGGGGGGGGGGGGGGGGGGGGGGGGGGGGGGGGGTTTGGGGGGGGGGGGGGGGGGGGGGGGGGGGGGGGGGGCCCCCCGGGGGGGGGGGGGGGGGGGTTTTTTGGGGGGGGGGGGGGGGGGTTTTGGGGGGGGGGGGGGGTTTTTAAGGGGGGGGGGGGGGGGGGGGGGGGGGGGGGGGGGGGGGGGGGGGGGGGGGGGGGGGGGGGGGGGGGGGGGGGGGGGGGGGGGGGGGGGGGGGGGGGGGGGGGGGGGGGGGGGGGGGGGGGGGGGGGGGGGGGGGGGGGGGGGGGGGGGGGGTTTTTTTCCCCCCCCTTTTTCCCCCCCCTTTTTCCCTTTTTTTTAAAAATTTTTTTTTAAAAAAAAGGGGCCCCCCTTTTTCTTAAAAATTTTTTTTTTCCCCCCCCTTTTTTTTTTTTTTTTGGGGGTTTTTTTTTTTTTTTTAAAAAAAAAAAAAAGGGGGGGAAAAAATTTTGGGGGGGGGGGGGGGGGGAAAGAGGGGGGTTAAAAAAAGGGGGAAAGGGGGAAAAAGGGGGAAAAAAAAAGGGGGAAAGGGGGGGGGAAAAAAAAAAGGGGGGGGGAAAGAGGGAAAGGGGGGAAAAAAAAGGGGGAAAAAATTTTGGGGGGGGGCCGGGGAGGGGGGGGGGGCGGGGAAGGGGGGGGGGGGGGGGGGGGGGGGGGGGGGGGGGGGGGGGGGGGGGGGGGGGGGGGGGGGGGGGGGGGGGGGGGGAGGGGGGGGGGGGGGGGGGGAAGGGGGAGGGGGGGGGAAGGGGGGGGGGGGGAAAGGGGGGGGGGGAAGGGGGGGGGGGGGGGGGAAGGGGGGGGGGGGGGGTTGGGGGGGGGGGGGGAAATTGGGGGGGGGGTTTTTTTTTTGGGGGGGAAAAAGGGGGGGGATTTTGGGGGTTTTTTGGGTTGAAAAAAAGGGGGGGAAATTTTTTTTAAAAAAAAAATTTTTTTTTTAAAAAAATTTTTCGTGCTCCCCCTTTCCTCCCCCCCCCAAAAAGGGTTTTTAAAAAACCCCCCCTTTCTTTTTAAAAATTTAAAAAACCCCCCCCAAAAAGGGAAACCCCGGGGCCCCCCCCCCCGGGGGGGTTTTGGAAAAAAAGGCCCCAAAAATTTGCAAAAAATACCCCAAAAAAAGGGAAAGGTGCAAAAAACTAAAAAAAAAAATTTTTTTTTAAAAAAATTTTTTAAAAAAGGAAAAAAGGGGTTTAAAAAAAATTTTAAATTTTTTAAAAAAGGGGGTTTTTTAAAAAGGGGGGCCCCAAAAAAAAATTTTTTTTTGGGGGGAAAATTTAACCAAGGGGGGGGTTTTAAAAGGGGGGTTGGGGGGGGGAAAAAAACCCCCGGGGGGGGGGCCAATTGAAAAAAAAAATTTTTGGGGGGGGGGGAAAAAAAGGGAAAACCCCCCTTCCCCAAAACCCCCCCAAATTAAAATCCCCCCCCTTCCCTTTCCCCCCCAAAAAAACCCCCAAAAAAAAAACCCCCCAAAAATTTTTTAAAAATTTAAAAAGGGGGTTTTAAAAATTTTTTAAAAAATTTTTTGGGGTTTTTTTTAAAAACCAAAAAAAAACCTTTTGGGGAAAAAAAAAAAAAACCCCCGGGCCCCCCAAATTTAAAAAAAACCCCTTTTTTTCCCCAAATAATCCCCCTTTTTTTTTTAAAAATTTTTTAAAAAAATTTTTTTTTTTTTGGGAAAAAAACCCCCCCCCCCCCTTTTTTTCCCCAAAAAATTTTTTGGGTTTTTAAAAAGGGGGCCCCCCCCCCCAAAACCCCCCCCTTTTTTTTAAAAATTTAAAAAAAAGGGCCAAAATTGTAAGGGGGGGTTTTTTTTTTTTTTAAAAAAGGGGGCCCCCCGGAAAATTTTTTTGGGTTTTTCCCCCTTTTTTTCCCCCCCCCTTTTTTTTCCCCCCCCCTTTTTTTGGGTTTTCCCCCCCCCCCCCTTTTTTTTAAAAAGGGTTTTTTGCCAAAAATTTTTCCCCCCAAAACAAAAAAAAAATTTAACCCCCCTTTTTTTCCCCCAATTTTAACTTCCTTTTTTCCCCTTTTTTCCCCCTTTTTTTTCCCTTTTAAATTTTTTTCCCCCTTTTTTATTTTTTTTCCCCCCCCTTTTCCCCGGGCCCCCTTTTTTTTTTTTTTCCCCCCCCCTTTTTTTTTTTTTGGGGGTTTTTTTTCCCCAAAATTTTTCCCCCCCGGGGGGGGCCCAAAGGGTTTTTTAAAAAATTTTTTTAAAATTAAAAGGTTTTGGGTTTCCCCCCCCTTTTTTTTTGGGGGGGGCCCCCCGGGAAACCTTTTTTTTTTTTTGGGGGTTTTTCCCCCCCCTTTTTTCCCTTTTTTTTGGGTTTTTTTTCCCCCTTAAATTTTTTTTTCCGGGCCCCCAAAAACCATTTTTGGGGGGGGGGGGGCCCCCGGGGGGGGGCCCCTTTCCAAAATTTTTTAAAAAAATTTTTTAAAAAACCCCCCTTTTCCATTTCCCTTTATTAATTAAAACCCCAAAAACAAACCCCCCAGCCCCCTTTTTCCCCCCTTTTTTTTCCCCCCCCCCGGGCCCCCTTTTTTTTTCCCCCCCCAAAAAATTTTTTTAAAAAACCCCCCCTTTTTTTTTTCCCCTTTCAGTCCTTTTTGGGGGCCAACCCTTTTTTAAAAAAATTTGGGGGTTTTTTTCCCCCCTTCTTCCCCAAAAAGGGAAAAAAAAACCCCCCCTTTTTTTTCCTTTTTTTTCCCCCAAAAAAAAAAATTTTTTTAAAAATTTTTTTTTCCCGGGGCCCCCCCCTTTTAAATTTTTTTCCCCCCCAAAACCCCTTGTTAAACCCCCCCGGGGGCCAAATTTTTTTTTTTCCCCCCAAATTTTTTTTTTTAAAAAAATTTTTTTTTTTTGGGGGGGGATTTTTCCCTTTTTTTGGGGGTTTTTTTTTTCCCCAAAAAACCCCCCCTTTTTTTTAAAGGAAAAAGGGGGTTTTTTTTCCCCCGGTTTTAACCCCTTGAAACCCCCCCCCCCCTTTTTTTAAAAAATTAACCCCCCCCCCCCCCCTGTTTTTTGGGGGGCCCTTTTTCCCCCAAAAATTTTTTAAAAAAATTTTTTTTTCCCCAACCCCCGGGTTTTTTTTTTTCCCCCCCCCTTCCCCCCCCTTTTTCCCCCCTTTTTTTTTTCCCCCCCTTTTTTTTTCCCCGGGGGCCCCCGGGCTTTTTCCTTTTTTTTTTTTCCCCCCTCCCCCCCTTTTTTTTTTCGGGTTTTTCGGTTTTCCCCTTTTTTTTTTCCCCCCCTTTTTTTTTTCCCCCCCCCCAAAAACCCCCTTTTTTTCCCCCAACCCCGGGGGAAAAGGACTCTTTTTTTCCCCTTTTTTTTTTCCCCTTGGGAACAAACCCCCTCTGCCTCCGCATTTTTTCCAAAAACCCTTTTTTGAAAAGGTTTTTCCTGTCAGTTCCCCCCCCCAAAATTCTTGAAAGAACCCCCAACCAGTTCCCCCTTTTTTTTTTTTTTTCCCCCCCCCTGCCCCCCCCCAAAAAAAATTTTAAAGCACCCCCCGGAAAAAAAGGGGCCCCCCAAAATATCCTCGATAAAAAAACCCGGGGGAAAAAACCTTTTTGCTTTTTTTTCCCCTCCCTCTCTTTTTGGGGTTCTAAAAAAAATTTTTAAACCCCCCCCTTTTTTTTAAAATTTTCCCCCCCATGGGGCTCCATGTTTTTTCCCCGTCCCAAACTCCTTGGATTGAAAACCCCATAACTAGTAAATTGCTCCCCCCATGTTTCTCCCTGGGCCCCCTCGGGTAGTGTGTCGACCATTGCCCTTTTTCCTCATCGAAATTTTTCCTTGGGCCCCCTCCGGGCCCCCGGTGGGTTGTACATTACTGGGAAATTTTCCCCTTATGGGGCGCTCAGACTGGATTGTTTTCCCACTAAGTATCCCCCTTCGCCCCTGCCATCCTTTCCCCTTTCCCTTTTCTAAAAACCCCACACTGGTTTTTTAAAGACATGCAACCCTCCTCCCCCTCTCCCCCCCTCCCTTTTTTTTCCCGATAATTTGGGGATCCGGGGGAAAAATTAATCTGTTATTATTCTGGGGGGTTTTTTTTTTTCTGTGAGTCTATTAAAAGTCTTGGATTCCCCCTTTATTTTTCCCCGGGGCCACTCCTCATTTCTTATTTGTTTTCCATCCCGCAATTTGGGATCCCACCCCCAACTTCATTTCTAAGATGTGGTCTGGGAGGTGATTGGGGGTTGGGGAAGTGGAGACCTGATAAGGAACAAAAGGGGGTTGCCCGTGGGGGTAGGGTTTTTAATGCAGTGGGGGGGGGCATTTGGGTGTGGCAGGGGTGTTTTTGGTTAAAAGGTTTGGGTTTCCTTTGGGTTCCTGGTTTGGACTTCTATAGGAAGTTGTAGGGAGGCCGATTTTATCTTCCTGTGTCTGGGATCTCCTGTTTTTTTCCCTTTTCCATTTCCCCCCTCTTTTCCCCCTTCGCCTTTGTACCAACTCTCTCTGTTTCTGCCTTTTTGCTTGTGGTTTTGTTGGGAGTCGAGATACCCCTCCTGTATGCCGGCATTTCCCCCTTTAATTTAGCTTTCTCCTGCAGGGTCCTGTTCTGAGTTTATTCTGCCCTTTAAGGTCACTTTTACTGGCCCGGTTTTTTTTTTTTAAAAAACCCCTCTATTTCCCCCGAAAAATTTTTTCCCGCTGGGCATGTCACTCCTATTTCCCTTTTATGATGCTTTCCAAAATTTCTTTTTTTCCCCCCTTTTTTTTCTTGCTTCATTTTTTTTTTTTCCCCTTCAACTTCCTGGACCCCTCAAAAAGACTGACCTCATCCTTTCAAATTTTCGCCCCTGCAAAATCCCTGGTAACCCCTCATTTACTTTGATTTCCTCCCTTTCAGTTTTCCTTTCTTCAGTTTCACTAGTTTTAAATTTCTTGGGCTTTAGTGGCCTGTCCCTTTTTTCCCCTTCCCCGCCTTTTTCCCCGGGCCCCTTCTGTGGGCTTTTAGGGCCTCCCCAAAAAGCTTTGCCTTTCCAAAATTTTTTACAGTCTCCACTGACTGAGCTTTAACATGCAGTTTTTTTTCTCCTTCTTTCCCTAAAACCCCCTTAATTTTTTGGGGTGAGGTAGCAGCTCTGTTGCAATCCCAAAAAGTTCCCTTTTGAATCTTTAGGGTGTTTCAAAATTTTCCCGTTCCGCTTCTAAAATTTTGGGATCCTGGCCTCTGCTGTTTGACTTTTAAAAAACCCCCCCCTTTGGGGAAAAAGCTATCCCTCTTTCCAAATTTTCAGCAAAATTTTCCAATTTTTTTCCCATTCATGTTCCCTTTTTTTGAGCTCTGTTGCCCAAGCCCTTCCCCTTTCAAATTTTTTCCCTCCCTGTCCCTTGGGTTTTTTTTGTTGCTCCCCTGGGAACCCCTTTTTTTTTTTTATCCTGATTGCCTCAGATTGGGGAAAATTATGTAATTCTGTATGTTTGGTTTTGAAATTTTGAATTTTTAAGTGGGGGGGGTGGGGAAATGGGGGAACTGTGGGGATGTGGGAAGGGGTGTGGGAGGGGGAGGGGAAGGGGAAAAGAAGTGGGGAGTGGGGGAGGGAGAGAGGGAGGGGGGGGAGAGGGGGGGGGGGGAGGGTGAAAGGGGGGAGGGGAGGAACAGGTAAGGAAATGAGATGTTTGGGGGGGGGGGGGGAGTGTAAAAAAAAGTTTGAGTCGGGAATGTGTAACACCTAGTTGTACCACCTATTGAGGTTTCGGGGCGAGTCCCCAGCCCTTCCCCCCTCTTTTACTTTATCGGGTACTAGGGCCCCTCTCCCCCGAGCCCCTGAGCTTTTTTAAACCTCGCTTAAAGGGAAAATAAAGGGCCTGCCCCCACTACAAACGCTTCCCAAACTAATTCCCCTTTCTGACTACTCTGTGGCGGGAAAAAATACTTTTCCCAACATCCCCTGTGAATTTTATCTGTTTCTTCAGCTTCCAACTGTTTTCCCCCTTGTTAATGTGGGCCCCAAACTCGGAACCCTCCTGTCTTTTTCCACCTTGTCAATTCCCCCTCAGTATTTTTTTATGTCTTATCGTCCCCCCTATCTGTTTCCGTCCTCCAGTTTTCGCAGGTTGATTTCCCTTAAAACCCCCCCTCGTAACATAAACCCCCTTAAACTCTGGGACAAAATCTTTTTTGCAAACCTTTTTTTTACTTTCCTAGTTTCTTCACGTCTTGGCTTTGGGTAGTTATCTTGGGTTGAAGTGTTGGGCCCCAGGAGATGTGCTCCGGGGTTATACTCACCCCAAGACTTTTTTCCCCTTTACAAGGTTTGCCCGCCCTTTTACCACCTAGACTTTTACGTTCCCACAAATCCCTTTTTGCGTGCGTGCGTGCGTGTGTGTGTGTTTTGTGTGGGGTGGGTTTGGTGTGTGAGGTGTGTGGGTGTTTTTTTGTGTGTGTGGTTTTTGTGTGTTATGGTGTGTCTGTGTGTTGTGAAAGGGGTGTACCCACCTAAATTTTTGGTTGCAGGGGTTTTGGCAAAGAACCTAGCCCCGCCCTTCACTGAATTTCAAAAGGTTCCCTCTTAAAACTGCTTTCCCTGAGCTTTTTTCAAACCCGTAGGGAAAACCCTTTTTAAAGGTTTTTCCCCCCGGCCCCCCACAAACCCCTTTCTAGGCCCATTTTCCCCCTACCTGACAACTCTATTAAAAGAAAAAAATACTTCCAAAACCCTTTGATTTAACTGAGTCTTCAACTTCCAAAAAAAAAACCCCTTTTTTCCCGTTCCCATCTCTGGAACATCCCCGTCCTTTTGTCCACCTTTCCATTCCCGCAGGGATTTTTTTAAGTCGTTTTTCAAGGTCTTTTTTGACCCTCGTGTTTTCCCCAGTGTCGTCAGGGCCCTTTTCCCCCAAACCTTTTTTTCGTAGGGCATTCCCCTTTTTCTCGGGAAAATAGTCCCTTTTTTCACACCCCTTTTCACTTTCCGAATTTTTTTGAGGGGCTTGACCAGGTGTGGATTCCAAAATGGGGCGGGATAACCTTTAGTAAAAGGTCCCTGATGTAAATGGTTTTATAGAGGGCCCTTTAACGATTCTTTACTTTAAAGGTTTTCGGGGAAAGTTTTCCTTAGGTTTCCAATGCCCTGTACGCTGCAGCAGTTTTCTGATTGGGTTTGCCCCAGGGGATGTGTTCGGTGTTATCTCACCCCCAAAAATCTTTTTTCCCTGAGGGAAGGGGTTTTTCCGTCTTTGACCACCTAGACTATACTGTTCCCACATCCCTTTTTTGCGTGCGTGCGTGGTGTGTGTGTGTGTTTTGTGTGTGTGTGTGTGTGTGTGGTGGGGTTTGTGTGTGTGTGAAAGTTTTATGGTGTGTGAGTGTTTAGGGTGTTTGTGTCTAGGTTTTGTTGAGTAGGTGTGTGTTTGTGAGGGGGTGTGTGTGTGGTGTGTGGGGTGTGTGTGTTGTGGGGTGTTGTGGTGTGTTGTGGGGAGTGTGGGGGTACTCACTTATTTGAAATCACCTATTTGTGGTTTCAGGGGGCCCAGTCCAGGGCCCTGGCCCCCCTCTTCGCTGATTGCTACTAGGTCCTCTCTCTCCCTGCCCCAAGAGCCTAACATACCCGCCTTTTAAAAAATGTATGGTTTCCCGCCTCCACCACCCCCCCCTTTTTTAGGCTATTCCATGGCCTGACTACTCTTTTGACTGAAGAAATACTTTCCCAACATCCCTTTGATTCATCGAGTCATCCAAATTCCAATTTGACCTCTTGTGGGCTTTGGGCCCATCTCTGGAACTCCCGTCTTTGTCCACCTCCCTCTATTCCGCGCAGTTTTTTAAATGTCTTTTTCAAGTCCCCCCCTGACCCTCCCGTCCTCCAGTGGGTTTTTAGGGCCCGGTTTCCCTCAACCTTTCTTCAAGGGAAAACCCCCTAAACTCTGGGGCTAAATTCCCTTTTTGCAAACCTTTTTACTTTTTCTAAATTTTTTGACGTCTTTACCCAGGTTTTGGATTTTCCCAAAAAGGTGGGTCATACTCCAATAAAGGGCCCCGACTAGATGGGGTACAGAGTCTTTAAAAGAAAACCTTTCTGAAAGGGATTTGGAACGCTAACCGTTAGGTTTGCCCGGGGCCCCGTAAAGCTGCAGCTTTTCTGATTGATGTTTTTCCCAGGAAAATATGCCGGGGTTAAAACCCCACCCCCCGAACTTTTTCCTTTAAATGAGGGTTTTGGGAACTTTTCCATCTAAACTAAATTGGTTTTGCGGTCCCTTTTTTTGCTTTGGGGTGTTGTGGGTTTTGGGGTGTGTGTGTGGGGTGTGTGTGTTTTGTGTTGTGTGAGGGGAAAGGGGTGTGTGTTTGGGATGTGGTGTTGGGGTGTGGTTGGGGTTTGGGGTGGTGGGGCCTGTGTTGTGGGTTTTGTGTGTTGATGCCCGTGGGGTGTTTTAGATTTGTATGTGTGTATAGATGTAATTTTATGTTACTAGGGGTGTGTGCGTGTGTGGTGTTTTGGACCGCCTATTTGTGGTTGCAAGGGGCCCAGTTTCCCACTCCTGGCCCCTCCTCTTTCACTGGGTTTCAAATGGGTCGTCTCTCTCCCCGCCCAAAGAGCCTTTAAACAAACCCCCGCCTTAAAAAATATTTTGGGTTTCCCGCCTCCACTACGTCCCCCTTTCTAGGCTAATTTCCCCTGCCTGACAACACTTACGAAAAAAACTTCCAAAAATCCTTTTTAATCATCTGGCTTCAACCCTTTCCCAAATTTCGCCTCTTGTTTTTTGTGTCCATTCCCTGGAAAAATCCTTTTTTTGTCAACCTTTTTCCATTCCCCCGCAGTAAAATTTTATATGTCGTTTATCATGTCCTCCCCTGAAACCCCTTTTGTCCTCCAGTGTCGTTAGGCCCATTTTCCCCCTTTAAACCTTTTTTTCATAGGACATTCCCCTTAGCTCCCGGGGAAATAAAACCCTTTACGCAAACCTTTTCACTTCTCAATTTTTTTGACTTGCCCTTTATCAATTTCGGGTTCCAAAATAAGGAAACGGAACGCTGTGCACAGGTTTTCCAGGCGCCCACATGTTGCAACAGTTATCTGGTTATGTGTGCTTCCCGGGGACATTCCGTCTTTTTTACTCACCCAAAAAATCTTTTTCCTTGAGCGAGGTTTGCAGTCTTTGGCCCCCTAGCCCAAAAACCCCTCACGGGCTTCTGTGCCCTTCCCCCCAACTTCAAAGACTTTGCCCTTTGGCGGGGTTAAAAAATTCCCAGAAACCCGTTTTCTGGAAACCCGGGGGTCCAGTCTGTCCCCGGTTCCCTTTGGGAAATCCTTTCCCGAACCCGTGTTGGGGGTGTTTTTGTTGTGTTTCGAAGGGGTGTGTCTAGGTTGTGCGTGTGTGTGTGTTTTGGGGAGGGGTGTGCGTGTGTGGTGTGGTTTGGGGAGGGTGTGTGTGTAGGGTGTGTGGTGGAAGGTGTGTTTTTCCCATTGTTGGGGTAGGTGTGTGTTGTGTGTAAATCACCAAATTTTGAAATCACCAAAATTTTTGGGTTTCAGGGGCGAGACTCAAATCCGGCCCCCCAATCTTTACGTATGGTTTTCCTTTCCTCCACTATTTCACTTGCTAGCATTCCACTTCTGAAAAGACTCTATGACTGAAGAAAATTAAATTCCTAACGTCTCTTTGACCCCGTCTGCCCCTTCCCGCTTCCCAAATTTTAACCCCCTTTTTTCTGGTCCCCCCCTTGGGAAAATCCTTTTCTCCTTCCCCCCAAATTTATTCCCCCCAGTATCCCGTATGTCGGGTTTTCAAAGTCCCCCCGACCCTTTTGTCCCCCAGGTCCTCATCCGATTTCCCCCAACCTTTTCCCCTTTCATTCCCCGTCAAGGGGAACAGGTTGCAAAACCTTTTTACTTTTTCAAACCCTTTTTTTAAAGTGCTTACGTGGGTGCTTTTCATACTCCCCCGTTTGGGGAAAAATACCCAGTGACAGTGGCTTTAACGATTCCTTATTAAGGTATCGGGAAAACTAATTTTTAGGTTTTTCAAGGCGCCCGTATGCTGCCCGCATCAATTTTTTGAGTGGGGCCTCCGGGGATGGCTCGGTGTTATGGTCCCTCCCCAAAATCTTTCTTAATGGGGGAGGTCTTTATCTTTATCCACCCCAGCCAAAACTTTGACTTTCGGGCCCTTCTTTTCCCTTCCCCAATCTTCATACTTTTGCATTTGGCAGGGGTTTAAAATTTGAGAAGCCAGTTTTTGGCCCGGGGGGGTCTCTTTTTCAGTCCTGCCTCATCCTCATCCCAATTTAAATTTTTCTCACCCCTTCCCCCATAAACTGCGAATAGGGACACTTTTTGAGTCATTCCTTCCATAAAAACGTTTGCATATATCAAAAAAGCACTGGTCCAAAAAACTGACCCCTTTTGGGGCCCCCCCTCGTCACCTTGGGCCCCCCTGGTTTATACCTCTTCATGGGACCATGGGCCGTTTTTGCCCCCTTTAGGACTACCTGATTTCCTTTTCAAATGCCCCCCCTGTTTTTATCGCCTGAACCCCCAGCTTCTGCACTAATCTCTTGTGAGGAATTGTGTCAAAGGCCTTCCTGCAGTCCAGGAAAATGCAAAAACAACCCCCCCTCTCTATTTGTGTCCCTTTCTTTCTGTTACCTGTTTATAAAAAAACCCCCAAAATTTTTTGTGAAACAGGGTTTGGCCCCTTTCCAAAAACCCATGCGGGTTTTTAAAATTTTAACTAGTTTTTGTTCCGGTTTTTCCAAACCCCTCTCCTCCGAAATCTTCCCATGACTTTTGATACAATACATGCAGGAAAACAGGGCGAGTTTAAATGCCTCGTTTTTGGTTTTTCCTTTTTTTAAAAAAGGGGACTACATTTGCTGCTTTTCCCTTTTTCAGGGAATTGGCCCCCTTTTTAAAAGATGTGTTTAAGATTTAGGTTTTGGGGGATGCACAGCAACCCCGCCGGTTCCTAAAGGGCCCACGGGGGGATGTTTCCGGTTTCCCCTCGCCTTTGGGGGGGTATCAAGGTCACTTAGCAGCTTTTGCCCCCTCCCCCGGTTTTTCCCTAAGTCCCTCCAACACTTTTTTTGGGATAAAATTCCCCCTTGATGGGTTTCCCCTTTTGCTGTTCCCTTTCCCAAAAGGGCCCTTTCCGTCCACAAATGAAAAAAAATTCCCTTTAAAACTTTCCCGTTTAGCTCCTCACAAACCTTTCCCGATCATTTTTTTTGTGAGTTCCCCCCACCCTTTTGTCCTCATTTTGATCCCCCGGTCTTTTTTACTGTTGCCCTTTCCCCCTGATCGGAAAACAACATTTTTTGGGTTTAACCTTGGGTTTTTGGGTGCTAGTTATTTTCATACTGTCGCGGCCCCCTCCCACCTGTGCATACTCTTCCCCGGTCTGCACTAAACTCCCCTATTTTCATGTAATTTTCTGCCCTTAGGGGACTTTTTCATTCCCCTTTTTTGCACTTTTGTTTTTGCCTCCTTAACCCCCGCCCGGGGAAACCAGGGGCACGTTTTTTGTCTTCCCCTTGTTTTCTGTTCCGTGTGTGTGTGTGTTTTGTGGGGTGTGTGGGGTGGTGTTGTGGTGTGTGTGTGTGGTGTTTTGTGTGTGGGTGTGTAGGTGTGTGGTGAGAAAAAGGGGGTGTGGTGTGTGGGTGGTGTTTTTGGGTTTTGGGTGTGTGTGGTTTTTTGTGGTGGTGTGGTGTGTGTGTGTGGTGTGTTTTGTAAATCACCTAGTTGTTTTCCCCCCAAATTGAGGGTTCAGGGGTCGATCCAACTCCTGGCCCGCCTCTTCACTAGTCGCTAAATAGGTCCTCTCCCTTTAACCGGAGCTTTTTTCTACCTCGCTTAAAGCTGTATGGGCCTGCCCCCACTACATCGCTTCCAAACTATTCCCCTTTCTGACTACTCTGTGGCTGAAGAAATACTTCCTAACATCCCTGTGATTCATCTGTGTCTTCAGCTTCCAACTGTGTCCCCTTGTTACTGTGTCCAATCTCTGGAACATCCTGTCTTTGTCCACCTTGTCAATTCCTCTCAGTATTTTGTATGTCGTTATCATGTCCCCCCTATCTGTCCTGTCCTCCAGTGTCGTCAGGTTGATTTCCCTTAACCTCTCCTCGTAGGACATACCTCTTAGCTCTGGGACTAGTCTTGTTGCAAACCTTTGCACTTTCTCTAGTTTCTTCACGTGCTTGGCTAGGCTAGTTATCTGATTGAAGTGTGCCTCAGGAGATGTGCTCGGTGTTATACTCACCCCAAGATCTTTTTCCTTGACTAAGGTTTGCAGTCTTTGACCACCTAGACTATACTGTATCTACAGTCTTGTTTGCGTGCGTGCGTGCGTGTGTGTGTGTGTGTGTGTGTGTGTGTGTGTGTGTGTGTGTGTGTGGGTGTGTTTGTGTGTGTGTGTGTGTGTGTGTATGTGTGTGTCTGTGTGTGTGTGTAGGTGTGTACCCACCTATGTGTGGTTGCAGGGGTTGAGTCATAGATCCTAAGCCCCGCCTCTTCACTGATTGCTACTAGGTTCCCTCTTTATCTGCTCCATGAGCTTTATCAAACCTCGTATGAAAACTTTGTATGGTTCCCGCCTCCACTACGTCACTTTCTAGGCTATTCCACTACCTGACAACTCTATTACTGAAAAAATACTTCCTAACATCCCTTTGATTTATCTGAGTCTTCAACTTCCAAATATGATCTCTTGTTTCTGTGTCCCATCTCTGGAACATCCTGTCTTTGTCCACCTTGCCTATTCCGCGCAGTATTTTATATGTCGTTATCATGTCTTTCCTGACCCTCGTGTCCTCCAGTGTCGTCAGGCGATTTCCCTCAACCTTTCTTCGTAGGACAGTCCCTTTAGCTCTGGGAACTAGTCTTTTTGCACACCTTTGCACTTTCTCGAATTTCTTGAGGTGCTTGACCAGGTGTGGATTCCAACTGGTGCTGCATACTTCAGTATGGTCCTGATGTAAATGGTGTATAGAGACTTGAACGATTCTTTACTGAGGTATCGGAACGTTATCCTTAGGTTTGCCAGGCGCCCGTATGCTGCAGCAGTTATCTGATTGATGTGCGCCTCAGGAGATATGCTCGGTGTTATACTCACCCCCAGATCTTTTTCCTTTAGTGAGGTTTGCAGTCTTTGGCCATCTAAACTATATTGTGTCTGCGGTCTTCTTTGCTTTGTGTGTGTGTGTGTGTGTGTGTGTGTGTGTGTGTGTGTGTGTGTGTGTGTGTGTGAGTAGGTGTGTGTGTAGGTGAGTGTGTGTGTTGGTGTGTGTGTGTGTTGGTGTGTGTGTGTGTCTGTGTGTGTGTGTGTGTGTGTTGATGCGCGTGAGTGTGTAGATGTGTATGTGTGTATAGATGTATGTATGTGACTAGGTGTGTGTGCGTGTGTGTGTGTGTGTGTACTCGCCTATTTGTGGTTGCAAGGGTCGAGTCCTAGCTCCTGGCCCCTCCTCTTCACTGGTTGCTACTGGGTCGTCTCTCTCCCTGCTCCATGAGCTTTATCAAACCTCGCCTTAAAACTATGTATGGTTCCCGCCTCCACTACGTCACTTTCTAGGCTATTCCACTGCCTGACAACTCTATTACTGAAAAAATACTTCCTAACATCCCTTTGACTCATCTGAGTCTTCAACTTCCAATTGCGACCTCTTGTTTCTGTGTCCATTCCCTGGAACATCCTGTCTTTGTCAACCTTGTCTATTCCGCGCAGTATTTTATATGTCGTTATCATGTCTCCCCTGACCCTTCTGTCCTCCAGTGTCGTTAGGCCGATTTCCCTTAACCTTTCTTCATAGGACATTCCCCTTAGCTCTGGAACTAACCTTGACGCAAACCTTTGCACTTTCTCTAATTTCTTGACTTGCTTGATCAAGTGCGGGTTCCAAACTAAGGTATCGGAACGCTGTGCACAGGTTTGCCAGGCGCCCACATGTTGCAGCAGTTATCTGGTTGATGTGTGCTTCCGGAGACATGCTCGGCGTTATACTCACCCCAATATCTTTCTCCTTGAGCGAGGTTTGCAGTCTTTGGCCACCTAGCCTATACTCCGTCTGCGGTCTTCTGTGCCCTTCCCCGATCTTCATGACTTTGCATTTGGCGGGGTTAAATTCGAGAAGCCAGTTGCTGGACCAGGTGTCCAGTCTGTCCAGGTCTCTTTGAAGTCCTTCCTGATCCTGTGTGTGTGTGTTTGTGTGTGTGTGCGTAGGTGTGTGTCTAGGTGTGTGCGTGTGTGTGTGTGTGTGAGGTGTGTGCGTGTGTGTGTGTGTGGGTAGGTGTGTGTGTGTAGGTGTGTGTGTGGAGGTGTGTTTTCGTATGTGTGTGTGTAGGTGTGTGTGTGTGTACTCACCTAATTGTACTCACCTAATTGTGGTTGCAGGGGTCGAGACTCAACTCCTGGCCCCGAATCTTTACTGTATGGTTCCTGCCTCCACTATTTCACTTGCTAGTCTATTCCACTTCCTGACGACTCTATGACTGAAGAAATACTTCCTAACGTCTCTGTGACTCGTCTGACTCTTCAGCTTCCAATTGTGACCCCTTGTTTCTGTGTCCCCTCTCTGGAACATCCTGTCTCTGTCCACCTTGTTTATTCCCCGCAGTATCTTGTATGTCGTTATCACGTCTCCCCTGACCCTTCTGTCCTCCAGAGTCGTCAGTCCGATTTCCCTCAACCTTTCCTCGTACATTCCCCTGAGCTCTGGAACTAGCCTTGTTGCAAACCTTTGTACTTTCTCTAACTTCTTTACGTGCTTGACGTGCTGCTGCATACTCCAGTATGGGCCTAACATACACAGTGTACAGTGTCTTGAACGATTCCTTATTAAGGTATCGGAACACTATTCTTAGGTTTGCAAGGCGCCCGTATGCTGCAGCAGTCATTTAGTTGATGTGTGCCTCCGGTGATGTGCTCGGTGTTATGGTCATCCCAAGATCTTTCTTAATGAGTGAGGTCTGTAGTCTTTATCCACCTAGCCTATACTCTGTCTGCGGTCTTCTTTGTCATTCCCCAATCTTCATGACTTTGCATTTGGCAGGGTTGAATTCGAGAAGCCAGTTTCTGGACCACGTGTCCAGGTCTCTTTGCAGTCCTGCCTCATCCTCATCCGATTTAATTCTTCTCATCAGCTTCACATCATCTGCGAATAGGGACACTTCAGAGTCTATTCCTTCCATCAAGTCGTTCGCATATATCAAAAATAGCACTGGTCCTAGAACTGACCCCTGTGGGACCCCGCTCGTCACATGCGCCCACTGTGATACCTCTTCATGTACCATGACTCGTTGTTGCCTCCCTGTCAGGTACTACCTGATCCATTGCAGTGCCCTCCCTGTTATATGCGCCTGATCCTCCAGCTTCTGCACTAATCTCTTGTGAGGAATTGTGTCAAAGGCCTTCCTGCAGTCCAGGAAAATGCATTCAACCCACCCCTCTCTCTCGTGTCTTACTTCTGTTACCTTGTCATAAAACTCCAGAAGGTTTGTGACACAGATTGCCTTCCATAAACCCCATGCGGGTTTTCAATTATAATCTAGTTCCGTTCCAGGTGTTCCACCACTCTCCTCCTGATAATCTTCTCCATGACTTTGCATACAATACATGTCAGTGACACAGGTCTGTAGTTTAGTGCCTCGTTTCTGTTTCCTTTCTTTAATATGGGGACTACATTTGCTGTCTTCCATTTCTCAGGAAGTTGCCCAGTTTCAAGAGATGTGTTGAAGATTGAGGTTAGGGGCATGCACAGCATCTCTGCTCGTTCTCTAAGGACCCACGGGGAGATGTTGTCCGGTCCCATCGCCTTTGAGGTATCAAGGTCACTTAGCAGCTTTTGCACCTCCTCCTCGGTTCTTCGTATGTCATCCAACACTTGTTGGTATATTCCCTCTTGATGTTCCCTTCTGTGCTGTCTTCCAAGAGCCCTTCCTGTCACTACTGTAAAAACTTCCTTAAATCTCCTGTTTAGCTCCTCACATACCTCCTGATCATTTCTTGTGAGTTCTCCACCTTCTGTCCTCAGTCTGATCACCTGGTCTTTGACTGTTGTCTTCCTCCTGATGCGGCTATACAACAGTTTCGGGTCAGCCTTGACTTTCGATGCTATGTTATTTTCATACTGTCGCTGGGCCTCCCTCCTCACCTGTGCATACTCGTTCCCGGCTCTGCGACTAATCTCCCTATTTTCATGTATTCTCTGCCTTCTGTACTTTTTCCATTCTTTATTGCACTTTGTTTTTGCCTCCTTACACCGCCGGGTAAACCAGGGGCACGTTCTTGTCTTCCCATTGTTACTGTTCTGTGTGTGTGTGTGTGTGTGTGTGTGTGTGTGTGTGTGTGTGTGTGTGTGTGTGTGTGTGTGTGTGTGTGTGTGTGTGTGTAGGTGTGTGTGTGAGTAGGTGTGTGTGTGTGTGGGTGTGTGTGTGTGTGTGTGTGTGTGTGTGTGTGTGTGTGTGTGTGTGTGTGTGTGTGTGTGTGTGTGTGTGTACTCACCTAGTTGTTCCCACCTAGTTGAGGTTGCAGGGGTCGAGTCCAAGCTCCTGGCCCGCCTCTTCACTAGTCGCTACTAGGTCACTCTCCCTGAACCGTGAGCTTTCTCATACCTCTGCTTAAAGCTATGTATGGATCCCACCTCCACTATATCGCTTCCCGAACTATTCCACTTCCTGACTACTCTGTGACTAAAGAAATACTTCCTAACATCCCTGTGATTCATCTGTGTCTTCAACTTCCAACTGTGTCCCCTTGTTGCTGTGTCCAATCTCTGGAACATTCTGTCTTTGTCCACCTTGTCAATTAATCTCAGTATTTTGTATGTCGTTATCATGTCCCCCCCTTCTATCTCTCCTGTCCTCCAGTATCGTCAGGTCGATTTCCCTTAACCTCTCCTCATAGGACATACCCCTTTAGCTCTGGGACTAGTCTTGTTACAAACCTTTGCACTTTCTCTAGTTTCTTTATGTGCTTGGCTAGGTGTGGGTTCCAAACCGGTGCCGCATACTCCAATAAGGGCCTAACGTACACGGTGTACTGGGTACTGAACGATTCCTTATTAAGATGTCGGAATGCTGTTCTGAGGTTTGCTAGGCGCCCATATGTTGCAGCAGTTATTTGGTTGATGTGCGCTTCAGGAGATATGCCTGGTGTTATACTCACCCCAAGATCTTTTCCCTAGAGAGATTTGTAGTCTCTGCCCCCCTAGGCTGTACTCCGTCTGCGGTCTTCTTTGCCCTTCCTCAATCTTTATGAATTTTCATTTATGTTGCATGCAGACACTACATTTCTTAACATACTCAGAAATATCAGTTGCCATATGAGGCCAAAAGTATTTCAATCTGGCTTGTTTTATTGAACGATCCATACCAGGGTGTGCAACACCTGGTACATCTTGAGCTAGCTGTAAGGCTACATTCACTAGTGACTGTGGAATTACTAACTGGTATACTCTTCTGCTAGGAGCACCCAACTCGGCTGTTCGATACAGTAATTCTTGGTTCATGACAAACTGATGGGTGCTGGTGGCTTCACAGTCAGAATAAGATCTTCCTGGAGCAGGAATCGAATCACACCAGACCACATGGGAACTGCTCGTTGAGCATTCTTTACATCCTCAGCACTAAATGGAGGGTCTGCAGTTACTATACTAACATGTCGCGATAAGGCATCTGCGACTACATTTGACTTGCCAGGTAAATGTTCAAAGGTGGGATTGAACTCTTGGATAGTCAAGGTCCATCTGGCTAACCTTCCAGTAGGTTGTTTGTTCTGGAATAAAGGTATCAGTGGAGCATGGTCTGTCAAGACATGAACAGAGTACTGATAAATAATGTCTCAGAAGTGCTTTAAAGACCGTACTATTGCT
The DNA here is from genome assembly GCF_026875155.1 of Cherax quadricarinatus. Lineage (NCBI taxonomy): Eukaryota > Metazoa > Arthropoda > Malacostraca > Decapoda > Parastacidae > Cherax > Cherax quadricarinatus. The sequence goes on from NC_069411.1 coordinate 23,238,298, forward strand.
AAAGCTTCTTGCTCAGTTACTGTATAATTACGTTCAGCCTTTGTAAGGACTCGGCTAGCAAATGCAACTGCGTTGTACTTGCCATCAGTCTTCTGAGCTAGTACGGCACCTATGCCAAAAGAACTAGCATCAGTTGTCAGATAGAAGGGCTTAGAAAAATCTGGAAATTTCAAAATTGGAGCAGATGTTAGCTTTTCTTTTAGAGTTTGGAATGCTCTTCTTGACGTTAGGTCCAAACAAAAGGAGCATCTTTCTTAAGCAACTCAGTTAGAGGACCAGCTATGGAAGAAAAATTGGCAATGAAAGATCTATAAAAACCTGCTAAGCCCACAAAGGATCTTACGGCATCAGCAGTTTTGGGAGTTGGAAAATTTAGTATTCCCGTTACTTTACTTTGATCAATCGTAACCCCCTCTGGGAGTGACAACGTGACCAAGAAACTTGATTTTTGATCTGAAAAATTGACATTTAGACAGTTTGATCTTTAAATTGGCTTCTTCAAGCTTACCAAGTACTACATCAAGTCTTTTCAAGTGTGTATCCACGTCTTTAGACATGACGAGTACATCATCTAAGTACACCATAAGTGCATTACCTATGAGACCTCTAAAGATATTAGTCATGAGCCTTGAGAACGTGATAGGGGAGGATCGTAACCCAAACGCCATACGGAGGAAGTGATAATGACCTGTAGGAGTGGAGAATGCAGTTAGCTCTTGGCTGTCCTCGCGAAGAGGGACTTGCCAAAACCCTTATAACAAATCCAGGGTTGAAAAGATTTTGTTATATCTGATGTTATGTAAAAGATCACCCAGTACAGGAAGTGGGAAGCGATCTCGAATAGTTTTTGCATTTAACTTCCTAAAGTCAATCACTGGGCTCCAAGTACCATCCTTTTTAGGCACTAGGATCAAGGGCGCATTCCAAGGTGAATTGCTAGGTGCATTAACTCCATCATTAAGCATTTGATTGATCAATTCTTCTGCAACAGCAACTTGTGAATGAGGCATTCTGTACGCAGGTATATAGATAGGTCTAGTACCAGGTTCAAGTGGAATACGATGGGACAATAAGTTCGTTATACCCATCTTCTCACCTGGTAAGGCTTTACGAAGTTTGTTCTACAGAGTCAACAAACACTAGACTTCATCTGGGAAGTCAGTGGGGGCTAAATCTTTCTCAACTGGTGTAACGGATTGATCCAGTGAAGTGGATGAGGTCTCCCCGGTAGAAATAGCACCGACCCACTGGTCAGGTGACAACTCATCCTCTACCTGAACAGGGTAAGGATAGTGAACAAGGTCAACAAGATTGGTATTTGCTCTGAGGCGAACACTGTGACCAGAAGTGTTAGTTAGGAAGAAACAGATCTTACTCTCTCTTACAACATGTAAGGATGGTTCAACACATAGACCTTTTACTTTGCAAGAATCACTGTCAACTAGGATGTTATCACCATCTGGAACAACAGACAACAACAGACACTCTAGTGAGGGCACTAGCCGTGACAGAAACGTCTTTCTGCAGACGGCATGTGACATCAACAAGAGATGGCATTACTAGTTGCAAGTAATCGTTTTCCGACAAGGCGTCCCCTGTGGAGAAACTACTACTTGAACTAGCAGACATTGCAGTGATAGGCTCAGCACTCAAGGTAGTCAGAGCGTCCTCGGACACTTGAGGTAACTGGACACTATCTTGCAAGCCTGAAGTTGCAGAAACACAGACAGGACAGGATCATCAGTGCCTGACTGCTTGGGTATGCTACTGGAAAATGCACTGGCCTGTAAGAACTTAATCCGAATGTCGTACTCTGCAGCAGTATGGCAGATCTCGGATCCAAGCTGGTAACCCCAAAATGGTACGATCAAGTCATCAATTTGGGCATGCCATCGATAAGGGTCGAGCACAATGCGTAAGTCTCGCATGGAAGCAAATCCCAGTAGAAGGTCACCAGGGAAAGTAATCTGGTCGACAACAGGGAAGTCCGACCTCGGACACGCAGGTGAGAACCAGCTACTCCATTAAGGGAGGACACATGAGTCGGTTCTACGAGAAGGACATGTCGTAACTGCTTATCCTAAACAAACTAGACCTGATAATATTGACTTGCACACCAGAGTCCATGAACACATGAACTGGCGCATTATGAACAGATGCTTGCACTATAGGGCCTATGGTTGCATTGGAAGTTATGTGCAAACAAAAGGGTGGATTGTAATCAGAAAAGATTTGCTCCACTTCATCCCCAAAATCATCTACGTCAAGTGTGAAGCAACATCATTAGCAGGATTGTCATTCTCGAGACTGCTTAAGGCTTCAAAGGAATTGTGAATGGGGATGGTGTACTCATTATCACCTAGTGTCACCATGGGATGGTTTGACTGGGGCGCTCGGATTCCCCCGAATTGGAAGAATGAGCCTGGTTCTGGTTAGTTTGAGAACCACGACGTCTGTTTCCTCTACGGGTTCTGTGGTTGGAACGACCACAGAAAGATCTAGAGTACTGAAGGTTGTAGAGAGCATTGCACTCAGATGTGTCATGTCCATGTATTCTATGATAAGTACAGTAGGGAAGATCTGACTGGTACTCATCATCAGTACGACGCCTCTTAGGGTGACTATCAGGACAATTAATTGCAATATGGCCACGGAAACCACAGTTGTAACAAGTCCGCTGACTATGGTTACTGAATGTACTATGAATACTACGAGGTTTATAATGACTCTGTACACTGGTCCTTGGTGATCGCTGGGATGGTTGACCACCACGATTTGTCGCTGTGGCACAAACAAGAGGTGGTGCAGACTGAGGGATAGGTGTGAAATTACTTTTGATACATGGGAAAGTACCCTGGGGGCACAAGGAACGTACATGAGATAGGGCTGTAAGTGGTTCCATCGTCACAGTTGGAGGATTAGCCTCATAAGCACATACGGAAGCAGGCGGCATTAGCTCTTTGATTGCTCCAAAAGCTATTTTAGCAAACGATGCTGTGGATGGTTTATCCTCGTCAGGGACAAAAGCTGAGGACTGGACAGCATTGATAAATGATGATAAAAGTTTGTCTAATCTAACAGCAAATGCACTCAACGATTCATTAGTCATGGGTGTAGCATTCACTAGTTCCTAAAACGACATATGGATCAGCTGTTTTTACTGGTACGAGGAAAGAACGAATCAGTTCCTCATATTGTGACCACTTAGTAAGATTCCTGACGTCTCGCATTTCAAGGAGATCAACAACGTGAACAGCAGCAGGGGATCGATGAAGAGCTTCTTTCGCAAGTCTGATAAGACTTTCCTCTTAAGGAGGACCGTCAACTAGAGCATTAACACGAGAACGAATGGCAGTAAACCATGCTTCAAGACTATGTACATGGCCATTGAATAAAGGTAACGCATCAAGGGAATCACAAGTAAAACTATAGTGTCTCAGTGTCTGGGTCGGTCTGTCAGTCGATAAGGAACTGTGAGGACTGATGACAGGAGTAGCAGTAGCCTGAGAGGTCTGAGTGTCGACATTCACTAAAGTATCACTTGAAGGTATGTGAGGCATAATGGTAAAGAAGTTGCACAAGAACAAATAAGGCAAAAATAATGAACAATAAAAATGATACAAAATGATAAAATTGAAATAAAAGAGATGCTACTAATTCTGCAGAAGTAATAAAAAAATGCCTAAGATACACTGCAAGAGGAAGGACAACTCAATATGAGGGACTGCTGGCCAAGATAAAGAAACACATTGAAATTTACAAGTAAAAATATTACTGGAGGCTGAATTAAATGCAAAATGAGCTCTCTGTACTCTTCCTAATAAAGAAATTAACTAATAAAACCGTAAATCAATGTAAAAAGTATAAAATAAAATCACTAAATTGTATGCAAAGAGAGATAACTGGGAAATTTAAATATTTTCTAAGAATGCATAAACAAAATTAAAATATAATGCAAAGACAACATGAGGAAAAATAATAAAATGAAAAACAGTACACTCAAACAATAATGAACTGAGAATAATAATGCATAAAAATATCAATAAAAGAAAATAATTCACTGCAGAACAAGTGCAACAAAATAATTCACTGCAGAACAAGTGCAACAAAATAATTCACTGCAGAACAAGTGCAACAAAATAATTCACTGCAGAACAAGTGCAACAAAATAATTCACTGCAGAACAAGTGCAACAAAATAATTCACTGCTCACTGCAGAACAAGTGCAACAAAATAATTCACTGCAGAACAAGTGCAACAAAATAATTCACTGCAGAACAAGTGCAACAAAATAATTCACTGCAGAACAAGTGCAACAAAATAATTCACTGCAGAACAAGTGCAACAAAATAATTCACTGCAGAACAAGTGCAACAAAATAAGGCGCAGAAATAATCACTGCAGTAATAAAGTTACACTGGGAAAATGTAGGTTAAATAATAAAAATAAAAATATGAAGAAAGACTGATTGAACACTTTAACTCTTAATTGTAAATTAGACAAAACAATTTACTCAAACAGAGTAAAGAAAACACTTTACGTTAAAAAAAGAAATTGAAATTACACTAAGAGTGAATTTGTTCAAAGAAATATGAAAAATATTAATAAAAATAAAACAAGAAACAAAACTGGAAGTGTAACACTTACAAGTGGCGGGGCACACAACACTTACAAGTGGCGGGGCACACACAACACTTACAAGTGGTGGGGCACACACAACACTTACAAGTGGCGGGGCACACACAACACTTACAAGTGGCGGGGCACACACAACACTTACAAGTGGCGGGGCACACACAACAAAGATTGTAAACTTATTTATCAATTATGTTCTTACAACAAAATATTGCTGTGACTGATTCGACAAAAATTGCTGGCAAAAATAATGGTACACAAGTCTGCGAAAAGATCAAGGGAATGAGACACTGCTGGCATACGAAAAAAAAAAGGTACACATAGAGATAAATGGATAATTTAGTATACTGGGGTGAATAGCACTGCATGAACTACAATAATGACAAATACTGGAGAATACAATGCTGAAAGAACACAAGATAAAAAAAATGAATGAATTACTTCACACGGAGTGACTGACTGGTACACTACACAATAATACTTACTACAGACAGAGAGTAGTATAAAAAAAAACATAAAAAAATGAAAGTGAAACACGAGAGATGCGCGATAACACTGAAAAATATTGCAAAATAATGAGTCAAAGAAACACTGAGTCTACACTGAAAACACAAGGCTTAGAGTACACAAGAAATTCACTGTAAATGTCTCACACACGCAAATGTCTTTAAATGCAGGAAAATGTCTCTAAACAGAAAATTATCACTGAAGTCTGGAGTGATAGAAGGTGGCGAGTGATGATTCCTCCTACACTGTTGTCGTGAAGAAATGCACTTTCTAAGTGAACTCACATAACTGGCTTTATCGTTGGCGCACAGCTGCTACAATCTCTTGACCAATTATGTGAGCCAAAACAGTACTAGGACCCAGTACAAGGGTGAAAAAAAAAACACAGGTAGATGAGGTGGGTGAGTTGGTGGCGGGTGGGTGAAGGGAGCGTGACTCACTCGCTGGCGCTCACTGGCGCACACTGCCATTCACTACTCACAAACACCCAGGTGGCTTAAAACTAAGCCACAATATGTCATATGGATGGTGAAGACCACTGGGAGCACAAAGCGATATATGAGACAATACTTCAGAGGAACTTGCGTGGCTTACTTCTCTCTCTCAGCTGGGTTAGGAAGCTGGGTTGTCATGCTGGCTTAACCCACGAGAATGGCTGACTGGAAGACATGTAACGATGCACACAGCATGAAGGAGCAGGTGGATGACAGGAGACAGGTTGGATGGTAGGCTGAGGCAGGCTGACTAGCGCTCACTTCCACAGTCTGGGTTACTGATTGGCTTAATTGCAAAATCCGGGTCAACCCCTTGGAGATTGAAGCAATTAGCACACGAACTAAGCCATGAAGCTTGAAAAGAAGCTGCAACAGGCTTGCAGGCTGGAGTGAGGGTAAGCGGCTAGCTGGAGGTAGCACAGTTCACCTCTGACCTGCTGGCACCCCACAAACAATCTTCTAACGTCTGAAATACCCATAAATCCACGCCCACACCGCTGTCACCAATTTGTCATGTGGATTCGATAACATGGATGGGGTAAAAATACTCACATTGGCTGGTTAGTACGTATAATTATAACGGAAAAGCATGGGAAACGCCATCAGCCGCCCTGCCTCTCTCTGCTCCCTATCTCAGACTGACCCACCAGTGCCTAGCAGGTGAACGGCATTCAAAAACATGCTATGGTCAGCAGCAACTTGAATAACAGTCAGTGATTCACACAAACGGTTGGTAGTGAGTCATCTACTGGTAACTGGTTACTGGTAACTGGTACTACTGAGATGTGTGTGTGTATGTGTGTAGATGTGTGTGTGTAGATGTGTGTATGTGTGTGTGTATGTGTATGTAGGTGTGTGTGTGTATGTAGGTGTGTGTGTGTGTGTATGTGTGTGTGTGTGTATGTAGGTGTGTGTGTGTATGTAGGTGTGTGTGTGTGTGTGTGTGTGTATGTAGGTGTGTGTGTGTGTAGGTGTGTGTGTGTGTGTGTGTGTGTGTGTGTGTGTGTGGTGTGTGTGTGTGTGTGTGTGAGTGAGCGCCTGCGTGCATGCAGCTTTGGGATTAATATAGAAAATAATGAATTATCTTTCCGCATTCTTCATCCCATTTTTTATTCTTTAGAATATTCATAAAAAGAAAGTGCCACTCACCTCCTGCACTCCTCTCTCCCCTCCTCTCTGCTAGTTTTATTATTGAAAAATAAATAGGTACAATAGCGTGACCGGAACAATACTCAAATAACCCGCACATAAGAGAGAGACTTACGACGATGTTTTGGTCCGGGTTTTTTGTGTATTTGGGGGGTTACCAATAGACCCCCTGGCGTTTTTCAAGAAGGCTTTTGGGCAGGCACCTGATCAGTCGGGACAACAGTACGAACGTACGAACGTACGAACCACAGTACCTGTGGTTCGTATGTCGGTTTACATGCGGCCAACAGTAACAGCCCGGTTGATCAGGTCCTGATCCACCATGAGGCCTGGTAACAGACTGGGCCGCGAGGGCGTTGTTCCCCGAAATTCTCTCCAGGCACACTCCAGGTATAGTTTCAGGACTGGTTCGTCATGCGCTTAAATACTGTCTGTTCCGAGAATTACTTCAGTATTTTTAATTAGTAATAATGTCTTAGTACTTCTACTTACACTTAGGTCACACTACACATGCATGTACAAGCATATATATACTAACTCCCTTGGGTTTTCTTCTATTTTCTTCTTAGTTCTTGTTCTTATTTATTTCTGCTTATCTCCATAGGGAAGTGGAACAGAATTCTTTCTCCGTAAGCTATGTGTGTCGTAGAAGGCGATTAATACCGGAAACAATGGGTAGTAACTCCTTCTCCCCGTATAAACCACTTTAAAAACAAGGAAAATTAAAACCTTTTAAAAAATTGGATTGTTTGAATGTGTACAGAAATAGCTCGGAAAGATAGAAAAGAAATGATTGCTTATGTAATAATGAGAAGAAGTTGGATGTCCTGGCCCTAAGAGAAACAAAGCTAAGGGGTTAGGGAAGTTTCACTGAGGAGAAATAAATGGTATTAAGTCATAAGTATCTATGAGAGTTAGAGTTTTAAAGAAGGGGTAGCAATAAAAGTTGAAAGATCAGTTATGGGGAGAGAAGAGGGAAAAATAAAATGTATAAAATTAATGGATTTGTGGTTTAAAAATGGTGTAAAAGTTAAAT